>JAJNNQ010000031.1:14505000-15105000 GCA_027886175.1 Phylloscopus collybita
CTTACAAAACCCCAGAGTAAAGCAATCACCATGGTAAACCTTAAATGTACACCCATCTGGCTACTAGCCATGCACTAGCACAATGCTCCAAGGAGCACTCTAATAACAGCAGCAATAAAGAAATAAATCTTTGATTTAATAAAAATCCATTATTTTACCTTCAGCTGCTCCAGTGGTGTCATCTAACACATGCTTTCCTCCCCTATCACATCCTTCCTCTTGTCTCCCCATCACCATGTCCACATGCCTATACTGCCAGAAGATGTTATGAAGAGTAGAGCTGCTCTCATCCTACAGAGGATTCCCTCAGCAGCTTTGGTAGAGCTAAGGTAAATATACACATATGAAATGCTACAAAGGATTCTCCTGTTTAATTAGATTCACTCCCAGGTTTTCACTTGGGTTCAGTGAAACTGGAACTGGGACAAATGCCAGGCCAGCTCTATCTGACCAAGCATGAGTTTTATATGGACAAGTGAGAAGGAGCTCAGTGTGAGGGTTTGTGGGGTTCTTTTAAGCAGCTAATTTACAAAAATAGTATGGAATAATTAGAGAAACTGGATCTAAATTAATCCCCTGGATTTCAACAAAGGGCATTTTCATGTCAGCTATTAATTTTTCTATTTTATATATTTGTGGGGCATCCTGAGGCCTATAAAAGCATTTTCAGTCATGGAAAGATAGTACAGGGAGAGGAAGAATTGCTCACTACTGTTACCAGGTTTAAAAGCATTGCTTATTCCAACAGCAGCATCATGCACACCAAATACACATCTCCCAGTCCGCAGAACTAAGCCAGCTCTGCTGCACTTAAGTTACTATGTAGTTAACCTCATGGCCTATGGGACTAAGGAATCACAAAAAAAAAAAAAGTCTCCTCTCATCAATAGCTAAGAACATTTATAACAAAAACACTGCAGAAGAATTGAAGAGGAAGATTCCCCAGCTTTAGGAAGCTCTGCTCTTTGTGTATGGTATGCCGAGGTGAGAATTGGTAGAGGGAGAACACCTTGACTGGTAGCAGTTCCTTGTTGAGCAAATTCTCCTTTGGGTAAAATCAGCTTGCAGAATGAGAGAAGTGGTCCAAAAAACTTTTTACAGCCAAGAGTGTAAGCACAGCTCAGTCAGATACAGTCATACCTCACCCCTGCCCATTCACCTGAAAGGAATGAGAGGAATTTTCCTAGCTAAACCAGTCTCTTCTTCCCCATGAAGACTGACAATGCACATACAGGGGCAAGACAGATGTTAAACACTGATGGCTGAAAAAACACACAGAGGAAACCTTTTTCCTTGACATCACCTAAGCCCATGTGAAGGAGAGTAGTGGCCACAGTGAGTCCTCAGGCCAGGGCTAAGCCATGTCCTCCCAAGCAGTCACTCTAGGGGGTGGTCTGGCCCTCGGGAGCAGGAAGGGTGGCAGGACTCAATTCCCCCAGCACAAGGCAAGGCCATGAGCTTACTCAGTGGGTATAGTCAGCTCCAGCAGCAGGCCTGAGTACCCAGATCAAGCATTTTCTGTCCACACTGCTGGCTGTCAGTCCAGAGGGACTCAAAAGTAGTTGTGCTTGAAAAATCTCACAAGAAGCTAATCTGCAGTAACCTCAGACCTGTCCAGGCCAGATATGTAGAGAGGACACAAATGAGGGTCAGGCTTTTTGTTCAGATGCAGGGCATGTGCAGGGTCTCCCTGTCAGCAAGTTCCAGAGCTGAGGTTGAGGCAGATGCCAGGCAAGTCTTGGGCCTGCAGTTAATTTCCAGTGTAGACACAGGAGGAGCTAATTCACATCAGCCTTTCTGACAATGACAGTTGATGAACAGCAAACACCACAGATAATTCCAGATGTGTATATATCTCATGGTACAGGCAGTAATGATGAGGGGCAGCTGAGATATTTATGCATTGCACACAAGACCAACAGGACACAGAGAGTTTAGGAAATACTGTGTTGTGGAGAGTGAGGATGCCACAGTGGTATTAGGTATGAGGTGAAGGTCACAGCACTATGCCAAGGGAAAGATGAGTGGGTTAGCAGGGAAAGGCAATGGGCTTGTGCACTGGTAGAATTGTAAGTCTTAGAGTGCCAGACTGACTTGCAAACATGTGGTTGGCCCTGGGGCTTCATACAAGGTGCAAAAGTGGATCCAGCAGCACACAGAGCAACTTTGGTCTGGGGTGTGCAGGAAGGAGAAGCAGCGAAGGAAAGGAGACAGGTATGTGAACAGGGATGGCGTGGGAACAGTACATGATGAGAGACAAAAGCCGTATGAATTTCTTACCTCCCATAAATCCCAAGGTAAAGACTAAGCATGTCAAAGAGCAACAAAAATAAAACATATTTATACATGATTATTTCAGCGAGTACAAACATTACAGACACTGATCAGACTGAAGCAGACATACACACTCAACAGCACTTATCCCTGTATGTTTTGAAAATATCTGTTAGTACATGTATTTTTACATCCCCAGGAATAGAAGATCCCTTCCAACCCCTCAATGTTCTATGATTCTGTGGTGTCCTTGGGTCAGTAGTAAAATAGCTTAAGCATTTTGCCACACTGATCACCCTATAGGAAATAAATCTGAGTGTTTTGATAACTAGGTGGTTTTCACTATGTTTTGTATTTTGGTTACCAGTAGAAATTATTCATTTTTGACTCTCTTTTAATGACTTCTGAAACTAATAATAATTAGGTTAGAACACTCAACATGCTATTGCTGAGCACATTTGGAAAACCCACTAGGTGTAATATTTGTTGCTTGCTGGAAGGATAACAATTCCATTTTAAGTCAAATTTATACTTGTATCCTATGTCAGTACAACCAATTACCTAATTGGTGATTCAGAAAATAAAAAAGTTGGGGTTTTTTAATAGCTTATCCTGATATGCAGCTTGTTCTGGAAGGCAACTAGACACAAAATGCCCATGTACCCACATAAAGTTCCAAAAAAACCACAGCTTTGCCATATGGGTGTATATCAAATTATAGTAACTAGTATCTTGCAGATACAGTATTTTAATTTAGGATTATCAAATACCTAATGTTTGATCTCTCTGACAAAAGAAGTCTTATTCCTACAAAAATCTCTGCCATACAGACTTATTTAATATGACAATACTGGAGATGTACTATAAACAACACAATTGTATTTATTACAAATTTTAGTGGCATCCACAGGCAAAAAATAACCAGTTCATACATACAAAATGGAAAGTCTCAGTGAGGACAACCACCATATTCAGGATGCACTTCAAAGCCTCCAGTCATTTAGACATAAAATGAGGCACAGTCCACCTGCCTCTGACAGAGGACAGGACCAGGGTACAGCCAGAACAGAATTAAGCATCTTCCTTTTTGATACCACACTGTGACAAGCAGAAAACTGCTTCTCAACTGATGCAAGCTGTGTCATACACAGAAAAAGAAGGGCTTCACATCACTTGAATATCCATTTACAGCTTTATTCACCTTAAGTAACTGCAGATTATCAAAGTGTCTGTTAATTAAAAATCTGTTTCAGAGCAATTTATAGCTGGAGCACAGAGCTCAGGCTGAATTCCCATCCACAGAGTAATAATTTAAATACATACAGCATACAGAGGATGCTGCTCTAAGGAGGGACATACATTAAGTAGATCATCAGAGTGAAGCCCAAGCACCCCACGAACACCTAGTGCCTGACTGTGGCCAGGCCAGCAGCCACCTGATTCTTCCTGGACTTGCACATCCAGCAGAGAAGACCAAGGTCCCCATCCTGGGCACCCACACCCAAGGCCCAGCCACCCACAGCTCAGGTCCATGTTATCATTCAGGTGGGCACAAGGAGGTCACGAAGGGAGAAGGAATGGCGATGTGAACCAACCTGGGAGGCGGGTGTGGGGGTCTTCCCCACAGTGGCATCTGGTTTAATGGGATCAAAATCCAGATCCAACAGGCTGGCTCCCTCCTGGAAGGGCCCAGGGGCATCAAACTTGGCAGCAGTGAGGGAGAAAAGCAGTACGAGCGTTAGACACAGGGGCGCGTGCACAGTGGAGGGAGGGTGTGTGAGATCCCGGGGCTGAGGCTGCAAGCGCAGAAGAAATGGTGGCAGTGCAAACACTGGATGTCACTCCTGTCTGCCTGGTGCCCACAGTCGCAGGCAGCTCACATGGGGGCCCTGTAAACCAAATCCAAGCCTTTTCCACAGCACTCATTCATCCTCCCACCTGGCCAAATGAGCTGACATGCTGTGAGCACCTGATCTGCTGTGGTCAAACGGATCACTGCCACTGATGAGTCAGAAGGGCTGCTCTTCCATGTGTATCTATTCCCCACAGCTCATCCAGCTGCCTTCATACTGACAGACCAAAACTGACTTCCACAGCTACATATAAAAGAGCTGCCATCCATACAACCTATCTCAGTAATATAAATCCAGGCAGAAAACCACTCAAACTGCTGGAAGGAAAATCTGAGAAACCTCAGAGCTAACTCCCAAAGCTTCTAATTTCCTCCTGCCTTCTGAGTCAGAAACACAAAATAAGCAGCTCACCCCTAGCTAAGGGATTTGAATCCCTCCCCAATTCAAAAATGCTGTTTTCAATTGTTTTCATTTCTGGGCATGCCATCAACTTACACATACAAGTCTTCTAAAAAAGCATAAATTTGAAGTGCTTTGCTACTTTCTTCAAAGTCAGCAGAATAACTCCCTTTGAGCGATTAATGCTCTACCTAAAGACAGTGATCCCACATTTGCTGATTACTATTAATGAGAAGTCACTACAAAGGACACAAGTTATTAGAGTTTAAAACTGGACTATCACTTTGGTGGTTTAGATTTAATCTAACCAAAAGAAGAAACTGCTGTCTACTCAGCTTCAGAAGAAGCTGCTGTCTCTGGGAGGTCAGGGAGATTTGCCTGTTTCCTATGACCACCCAGCTCACTGGCCCTACTGCTTCAGCCACCTTTTCAATAACAAAATTTGGCAGGTTGGTCTCCACAGTTATATCAAAATCCCACAATGGAAAAGCTTCTGGAAAGCAGTGAGACACCATTTAAAGCAAGTCTTCTGAATACCACCAACATCACCATCATTTTCACCTGCTCTAATTTTCTCTTACAGAATTTTCTCTGCCTTATGTCTTTTTGAGATCCACAAGGATGAGAACAAGGAACCGAGTTCTCTCATCTCACAGTAATGAGCCCTGACCAGAGTGCAAAAATCAACTGGCATTCTAGTAATTCTAGGATGCTCTTCCAGCACATCCAGGTCACCCATCAGAGAGGTTACAACCCCAATCTTTAGCTTTGTTTGGTAGTGAGACACCAAAGGGTGCAGCCATAGAATAGTCTTACCTGTCATTCAAGACCTGAATGCAAGGGCTAACACCCCTTGCCTTTACCCAAATCTCCCACAAGACAGCTCACTGGAACTGAGACATCTGACAGGGAACAGCCCTGGGCAACACACTGAATGCCAGGGGCTGTTGGGCCCTCCAGTGAAGATTGTTCTGGAAACCAGAGTCCTCCCTCAGAACTCCCATCTGGTCAAAAGTCACAGCAGATCCCCTCTTGGCTCAGAGCACTGATCAGGTGCAGAACAATACATCTAAGGGCTGGCATTCACATGGAAATACATGATACAGACCATGGGGCAGACAGAGCTGTCCATTACAATACAGGAGAAGGAAGCACAGAAAACGATAAAAGAGTTGCTCAGCTGCCTGCAGTCCCCGCCTTCCAACACCGATGTCAAATCATCTCTCCACCTGCAAGTTTTACCTATTGCAATGTCAAACCTAACATGGACTTCCTTCCCTCCCCACTCTGGTCTCTGCCCTTCAGCAGCTAGGTGGAAGGTGGAAAACCACAGGCAATGGAGCAGCGTGACACAAGGAGAAATTAGGGAATGAGTCACAGATGAGCACTGATAGAGCTATGATTTGTGCTTTAACAAGCATTTAGGGAAAATATATATCCACGTGTATATAGATGTGTGTATATATATTTAAATAAAGTAGATGCAGGTATGTCATGATGCAGCCAGAAATCTGGTCAGGCTCCTATATACATAAGAACTGCCATTCTCCTAGACCCAAAAGAGAACTTCCCACCTGGACAGCCTCTCTGGTAGTGATGTAAATCAACAGCAAAGTGAAGAACAGAATCTATAATTTGAATTTTCCTTTTCCAGGGCTTCAGAAGGTGCCACTTGACAATACTGACAGACTGTCAGCAGTCTTAACTGCAGGCACAGTTCTGCCCATCTAAGTGCATCAGCTGCTCTTTGCAAAGAGAACTTTGGTAATTCCTTTTGGCCTTTCCTGTGCAGACATGGGCTTTAAACCACAAAGCCCCCAAGGAACAGAGAGAATAAAACTGTCTTCTCCCAGAACTGGCAGAGATGCCAAGGTCAGCAGTGAAGGATGTACATGAGCAGGAAAAAAACATGTTTCATCCACACTTAGGATCAGTGGGTTTGGAGAGTGCATACCACACCACAGGATATGAAGAGAGAGAGAGTCATAATCCACGTGCACTGCTGCTGAACAAATGCAGTGATTACTTTCTGGTATCTTGACCAGGTGCATTCCTCCTGTTTCTTCTATGAATGAAAGCTCTCAAAGGGCAACATGCTACTGCCTTTTAGGTACTCTCCCTTTTAAGTCACCTCCTAAGCAATCCTTTGCCTTCTGAGGTCCAATGCTGAGCTCGTTCACCTGACCAGGTTTCATGGCTTGACACCTCCAAAGAGAAGAAAGGTCTGAAGGAAGAGTTCAGAGGCAGAGAAGAATTAGGCAGGGCATAGCAGCTAACCTGCGAAGGGGTTGTCACACTTATCTCGGGGACAAAATTGTCATCAAACAGACTGATGATGTTCTCCTGCTTGATCTCCTTGGAGGGGGTGACTTTTGGAGGCGGAGGCACCGGAGGCCCTTTCCTCAACTGCATGCAAGTGAGCACATGGCCACAGCACAGACGGCGACACCCAAAAAAACCAAAGACAGGAACCAGGTTAGTCACAACAACTGAAGGTGAGGGAAATCACAACCACCAGCACAGAGCAGGGTCCAATCAACTCCATCTGAAGAGAGAGGGGAAGGGGTGAAGGGCTGAACTGAAACAAAACAAAATAAATAACCACACGCCTCCAGAGAAGGTTTGGCATCATTAGTTACACTTCAGCCATGGGCAAGTTTCCCTCTGCAGAGGAGAAGCGTAACACAATTAATATGCATTGACAGGACATGCATACATAATTAAAGCATGTGCAACCTTCAGAAGAATCACTGGGAAAGGAGCAGATCAATTACTGAGAACATGATCCAAGAGAACAGGCCAGCACTGCCTCCCTCTGCTGTACTTACCGTACCTAAGGGAATGAGAACAGACTCCATCTGTCCTACAGTGGGCAGGTGGCCATGAGGACAGACTGACCTGCCCAGCACTGGCTCCTTGGTGCACTGGTTTTCAGTATGCTGTAAGAAAGGTCTGCAGGAGCTCTTGATGGCATCTCAGCTTTAGGCAAGAACAACTCAAAACTCCTGAGAAGCCATGACTGCTGTGAGCCCGACTCTGCTCTCAGTTTCACCAGTGATCATTGACATTAATGAAGGCTTGTTTCCCAAATGGAGATCCCAGTGAATACATAAAACCACCTCATTCTGTAACCTCATTCTGGATTAACCTACTTTAGAGAGAGTGATTGTGTATGAAAACACACATTTTTTTTTTTCCCACTGAATAGCTAGCTAGGGGAAATAATGGAACTAAGTGTGTTCACTTCCAAATTTTCAGTGTTTGCAAAAGGTGTGTCCATATTCCCTGGGAACCATCCCTTCCTGAAAGCCCCCTGCCAGCTAGTTGCAAGATGGGACCAGAAATTTCAGGGAAATGCTGTTCTCAGAACAGAACCACCCTCTTCAGAAATGGAAGGCTCCAGTTACTAACTCTCAAGTAAAAAATATCACTGCTCTTCTACTATTTATTCCTCTAATATGGATAGTCAGTCTCCTTCATTCCAATGGAATAGTGTCTTGGAAATCACCACTTCCACACTATCCAGCATTACTTCCAAGAGCCATCTAAAACCACATTTCAAAGACAAGATGATTGCATATTGATGTTGGGTTATACCCATAAATTCGTCATGCACTAACAACTTTGTTGCCTAGAATAAAACAAATCCTCTAAAATTCTTCTGCTGACTTGGATCTCACAGAACTTTATCTGCCCAAACTCAGCACAGTTGCACTGATTTCAAAGTCTCATTACAGAGTTTCAGTGGTGTAACTGAGAGCAGAAGTCTGACCTTTTAAGTTTCACAGATCCCCTGAAGTCTTGTGTCATCATCAAATTATTCTGCGGAGAGCTCAGAGCATTCACTTCTTCCAAAAGACAGAAAAAAACTGTTTTTTAAAAATGAAATGACAGTAAAAGAGTTTGGGGTTGTTTTGAGAACAGTTCAAAATTTAGTTAGCATTTATTTGATTACTCCTGGTCTTGCCTTTCTCTCCACAGCCTTTGCTTACGCTCTGCATTGGTATTTCAGACACGAAGAGGCCAAAGAATTGTTCTTGCTTGCTGCTTTATGCTCCATCCTCCCAAAGAGGGTGAGGCCCCTCAGCCTTCCTTGGAGGACCACTGAACAAATCACTTACCCATAGGTCAAAAGTAATGACACCTGTGAAGATTTCAGTGTTAATGTTGGGCACTGTTGAGAGAGCAGACACTTGTGTTCCCAGCTGCCTGGCAAGCTGACACACACTTGGATTCTAGATTTTATCTGCACAGGCACCAGGCTCGGCTCTGAGTGTGAAACTCTTGCCTTTGTCTTTCCTGCCTCTGGAGCCAGCTCCATCTCTTAGCAGCTACTGTAAATACGGAGTGGAGCTCCAGCTCTTCGAGTAGTGACACCTGGGGGGATGAATTAAACACAGACTGGGAAAGAGCTGCCAGGCGGTGGCAGCATTCGCTGCAAATGTCATTTCAGTCTTGCCTGTGACCCATCCAAGCCAGGGCTGTGCTGGAATATCCTGCTGCCTCCACAAGGGGTGCCTCCGGCCCCGTTCCTGCGGACAGGCAGGCAGCAAGTGAAGGAGAAAGCACTTGCAGGCTGGGTTATGTGAGCTATTTAAAGGAAAGGGAAGAAACCAAACTCAGCAAGATGAGTCCACAGGCAGGGTGAGTGAAGTCTGTTGTGAACAGCTTAATAAATCTCTATGATTTCTTGTTCCAAATTTTAGTCAAGTTTTGGAAATCTCCGGGGAAAAAATAAAAAAACACCCAAACAAACAAAAAAAACCCACACCCCTGCAACAGAAGGGCAGTTCTGGATATCCTATCTTCTCTCCCACATACACACAGGCTACTCCAAAGGTCCTAACCAGGTTGGTGGTGAAGCCACAATTAGGCTCTGCACTGCCAAGGTGTTCAGAGACCCTGGAGTAGTCATGAAAAGAGACTGCCAGGCATCCAACACATCTCACAGGGCTGGAAAAGAAATTTTGCCACACGTCCCCTTCCTGTCCGTCAATAATCCTAAAAATCAAACATGCAGTGGAGAGAAAAACATTCTGAGAGGCTATCAAGAAACAGGAGAAAAACCACCCCACAGGCTTGCACTTGGAATCACACTGCTATGCATGGGAACAGCAAGGAAGTTCTGGGTTGCACCCATTTCTTTTCAGAGGCAGTGGCTTTTCTTACCAGTTTGGCCAGAACCCCTCTTAGCTTTAATTCCTTCTGGAAGACTACTCCCCGTGTCCCACTTACTGAATACAAAGATTGGAACCCAGCGTAAATTTGGCCTAGTTACTACTGTTCGCTACTAAGCTTTTCCCCCACTCAGCAACATAAGGGCAAGATGAAGTACATGTTTTATCTTCCCAAAGTAAAACAAATATGATATGCTGAGTAGCTGTATCTACTGTTTTGGACATGCTGCTGGGTATTTCCTGTGTAAGGAAAGGCCTAGTGAAGGCCGTATGGAAGGTATCAAACTCCATACAATGGACTATCTTCTTCCTGGAACCCACCTAATTTGTTCACAGCATTAAAATATAAGCTTTTAAGCTTATTAAGCTTTTTTATTTTAACCTTTCTCAACTACAGAAGGTCTTGAGAAGAAACCGTACCACTGAATTCCACAGGTTGATTCAAATGTAAAGAACAAACTTCCTCGCCTAGCTACAACTCCATCCTCCCTGGATCTTCTTGGCCATCCTATCAGACAGCAAAATGTCTTACTGGCCTGTGAAGCCATTCAAAGACACTCAGTTCTTATAAAGACAGCAAACAGGCAACCTGCACTCTTAGGAACTTTCTCAGGAACCAGTGGAAGAGAACAACCATCATGTCACATTCTGAGTGCTCAGTAGCAGGATGAGGTCTAAAAAAGCAACCGATGGATGTCTTTGACTCACAGAGCTTGTGCTGCAAGCCGAGACAGGGTCAATGTCATGGGGACACTACCTGAGACGGTGACTTTGGGATGCTTGCCCCAGGTGCTTCCAAAGTGGATGGTTCCAGCTCATGGTTGACAGTCTTGGTCTCAGGGCTGGTGATGGGAGATCCATCTGGTGGAGGCGAGGGGCTTTTATTTGCTTTCGCTGGGGTGCTGTCACTGAAGGAAGTGGAGAGAGAAAGGGAGAGAGAGGGGAAGAAAAAGAGAGAGAAGTCTGAGCCAGGCCTAGGAGGAGTTGTGCTAAGCAGCACAGATCAGTGGCCTCCATTATCTTTTTGCTTCACTGCCCAGATACACAATGAAGACATTTGGAGCTCCTGAGAAGCATCTTTGCTGAGTCACTCGCAGTCCAACACACTGCAGCAGCACTACTTTGCAGCAAGCTACTCACTAAATGCCTACAGAATTGATATACTTGCCTCAAACACAGAAAAACAAAAACAAAACAACCAGGCATCCTTAATTTTGCTAGATTTTAATGTAAGTGCCTGACGTTAAGTTATAGTCTTTAACACTGGGGAGACAGATGGGGAAAGGAGTTCAGTGCTGCTCATTTAGTTTTAAATTCAACAGATTAGAATTTTCCTGTGTGGTGGTCTATGGACATCTGCATGGGTTATGACTAATAGATTCACAACACCTGAACTACGGCTGTAATCACAGAATATCTTATTTCTTGATGTGGCATGAACTGACTAAGCTAGTGGAGAGGCAAAGTAGCCAAAGGTTTCACAGATCATTCCAGACAGCAAAGGAACAGTGATTTCTCACATAACAGAGATTTCTCTATTATGAAAGGTCTCCCTACTTCGTCTTTATTCCAACAATTTCTGACACACAGTCAAGAGGGATTCTTCAGGGAATTAAGATGGAAGAAGCATATGCCAATGGCATTTGTTGGTTCACAGCTTGGACAGATTTGGGAAGATTTTTCAAAGGAATGGCAAGAGGCACATGCCTTTCCCTACAGGCATGCCCTGGCTAGGTGTCAAGTCTCTGCTTCAAAATACAGAATCATAAGAGATTTAGTAAAAAGTTGGTTGCCAGAGAATTTCAATGGGAAAATTCACTGCTGGGGGATATTTTAGCAGAAGTGGTTACAGTTTGGCAAAAACCATACACAGATGAAAATATAATACCACAGCATATTGAAAAAGGGCTGTGCAACCTCATCTACAGCAAGTGATATTTGACTCCACTTAAAAAGTCACAGTTCCTGTGGAATTCAAGGCCTTGAGAGAAGCTGAAAGAAACAGATCCTTTCCTACAACTTGAGACACTAAATCCTGGCATAGAGCCAGCACTAAAGCAAGGCAGATCTGCGTCTGCAGGGAGATCAAGTAATTTATTACTTTGCTCTGTCCCAAGAGAGCCCAGAGCCTCAAACATGTACATCCACTCACACTTGGATGCCAGTGGTCACTGGCCAACATGCATGATGGCCTCATTCCTAAACATTTGTTTGCAAGTGGGGGATAGCAAGAGGAAGAAGGGATAGCAAGGCATTTCAACAAACCTCCACTTACAAGCAAGCATCTCACCCTGCTCAGCATTCCAGCTTTCAAGCTTCCCCACCCCATGCCCTCTTCATTCACTTCGCCCTCACCCATTCCCCCAACTTTCTTCCCCCATATCCACACCCCAAACACACAATTCCCCACAAAGCCCTTTTTCTCAGGTCCACATGCAGGTTGGATATTTCTGATGACATTGATGCCAACAGCACACCAACACAATGCAACAAACCCAATGACATTCTCTGCCAGCAGCTCTCAATCAGGGACACACACACCAAGGGAGAAAGAGGGACATGAGGAAGGAAAAGGGAAGAGGAGAGACTAAAGAACATGTATGCCAACATGTATGCAGCTCTTCAGTCTGACTGAACACTGTCCTTCCTCAGAAGTTCCCAGAAATCACTTCAATACTTGCCCTCTGTAAAGAATTCTGCAAAATTTACAAAGTTGTGCTACAGACTAAAAGTAGTAATGGTTGGAGGGTGAAGGTAAAGTCCTGATAACCAGGAGTCACCAGGAAAAGTCAAAAAAAAAAAATCCTCTAATACTTGAGTTGGGGGTGGGGGAAGTACACGTTACCTCCCTTGGAGTTGCAAGCACTTTGGAGAAGATGGGGGACACAGTGATCTACACCTACAGTGCCAGGACTTCCCAAATGCCCAGACTACACTGGGAATACTGGGACTACTGGCAATCAGCTGGCCTACCAAAACAAGGGTAAACTTTTTCTTCTAGGGACTTGAAAAAGCCAGTTCTCCCAGTGAGAATGGAGTTCAGGCTTATTTTCTAAAGGCCATGGAACGGTTTTGTAGTGACTTATTTCCAGTGCCTGGCAGTGACTTAATTTGGAGATATATTGGTAAAAGACTCTCATGTGAGTCAGCCCCTGTAGGATGAGGGGAAGAATTGGGCTGTGAGGGCCCCACACTAAAGCCTTCATTAAGTCACTACTATTTACAGCTTGTTTGATGTGTTGGCCAGTCCCCCTAGGAAAATGCCAGTGCTAATTTTGGCTGAACCTTTTTCAGCCCCCTGAGCGGCACCTTGATTCCTGTACTTGTTGCTTTGCAACTTTGCTGAATTTAGCCAGTGCAACCAGAGTCAAGTGAGATGGACACCAGGATCCTCTGTCCTTCACATGCCCCCAGGGAGCACACACTGCCCACACAGAGCAAAGTCTTGTCTCCAGCTAACTGCTTGCTCCAGGAAACAGGAAAAAGCAAGAGCTTGGGGACTCTATCTACTGACCAAACACAAGCACCACAGTAAAAGCAAGCCAAAGTAACAAGGTCATTGCTCTTTTTCCTTCCCATGAGCAAATGGGAAGTGATGCTAATTCCAGGAATATCAGGCAAGGAAGGGAAAGAGGTGTCAACTTTCTTCTGCAAACAGAGAACTGGAAAGAGAGCTGGGTCTAATGCAGTTGAAGGAAAAGTCAAAATCCCCCAGCCTCTTTTACTGCTGCTGAGCTCCCAGACACTCCATGGTGCTGCCTCATTTGTTCTACAAGGGCAGAGTAACATCTGCAAACGAGTTTCCCTTGTACTTGTAACAATCCTACATCAGAGCATAAAACCTACTTTCCAATATGTTAAAAAACAGATCAGTCGTGTCCTGCCAAGTTGTCAAGTTCAAAAAGAAAAAAAAGGCTGGCATCTCAGTTAAGGCTCATACCGGGCCTTTTAGCCAAGGGTAATTAATTTTTTACCACCAGAGCATGCTGGAGAGTTATTTAGAAATAAAAAAAATTAAAAGAAGCAGGTGGGTGAACGAAAGAAAAAAGAACCTACATACCCAAACATACGTGGCACAAATGTTCATTCTTGCTGCAGATCAAAGACTGACTGAGTTCCAGATCCTCCTTCTCTGCACTAGGGACTACACATTTCTCTGTGACCCCAGCAGCTGCTCTGACAGCAGAAATCCCCAGCAGAGCCCAGGTCAGGCACCTTAACTGCTGGGGCAGCTGGACTTTACCAAGGCAGAGCAGGATCCCATTGTGAGTAGAGCTCACCAAGGGGAGATTTACTAGCTCTCCTTCAGTTGTATCGTCCATTCACTCTCAGTGACTGGAAATAGTAGACCTCCTGCCTGGTACAGATACAACATCAGTCCAACCAAGACCAGAGACAGAAACCCAGAGAAATACTCCAGTGAATCCTCTTTTTCCTACAGTAGAAAACCTCAGAATAGTAACAACACAATATATTGCTTTACTACTTGCATTTGAAGATATAAATACCTACATTTTCCCATCAGGTTCCTTGTGAAATTCCCACTCTTCACTCTCCAACCTCCCAGTTTACAAAGTATGCATAGCAGACGCACAGAGAAGGGCTGCATGACTTGCCCTAGTCAGCAGGAAACCAGATCAGGAAAAACAAGGATCCCAATCCACCAGCACTTTCTTTTATAGCTGGCAGGACACCATCTTGATGATTATAATTTTTTTTCTTCCTCTAAGGATCCCACGGAGGGAGTATCAACACAAAAAGTAAGAAAAACAAAACTTAAGAGGAATTATCCATGCCATTATGCAGCAGTTCCCGCTTTGCTCCAGAACATGTTCTTGTCAGAGTCCTTGACCTACGGTAACTCCAGGCATTGTAGCAATCCAGTTAATCAATGCCATCACTGTTTTGAAGGCAAGATGCAGACATTAGTCTTTATACAAGACAGGAGGCTTCCTTTTTCTCCAGCCCTGCACAAAATTTTAAATGGATGGAGCAAGATATTGAGGATCCTCAAGAACAGAGCAAGTAAGGAGCAAAGCTGGAAGTATCCTTCTCCCACCTCACCATCCTCTCAATTGCAGCAGGTAAATAGGATAGGACTTCTGAGTGTGAAAGACCTGCCTACGGTCCTCCCTTGCCAGGCAGGGGATGAGAATGCAGCATTTCAGACCTGTTCAAAAGGACAAACCCACTAGGTAAAACTAGAAGCTGTTAAACACCAAAACTGATTATATTTCCCATGGAAAACCCAGCACTGCATTCTCCATCACACAAAAACAACTGGACAGACAATGCCTGAGTTTTCACAGTGCCTTCTTAGATAGGAAAAGAAGCAAGGATTCAAACCAGGCACACAAGCAGTTAATGGGATTATCCAGACACAGAGAGATCTCAGCAGGACCCAGCAGGCCACAAACACATCATACCATGCAAAGGACCCCTCTCCCACCACAGGGTTAACACGTGCCAGGCTGTTAGAGTCCAGCAACAGCCTCTCCAGTCTTAGGAACTAAATCAAACATGTATCGAAATGCTGCTCTCCATACCGGTACCTGCTCATCTTTTTCCTCAGCCTGGCGAACAGTTTAGTTTTCTTTCTGTTGAGGATGGCACGCAAATCATTTCAGTTACAGGATGGCACAGTCAAACCAGGGAGGAAAAGTTAAGCTTCCAAGCACCCATTTAGTTGGTGACACAGAACTTGCTGTAATTAAGATGACAGGATCTCCTCTCTCTGTCACACACACAAATACACACATACACACTTTCCTTCATAACTAGAAAGGTATGGCAAGTATGGCAAGGTTTGGAGAAAGTAGAAGGTTCTTTATGCCTGTCAAAGATACAGATAGATATATATATATATATAAAAGCAAACTAGAACTTTCCCTGCACTTTGGAATATGGGGCCAGGATGCAAATGGAGAAGAAGAGAAAGGAAACTGTATAGACCACCAGAGTACTGTAAATGTCCTTTCACAGCTCCTCACTCTCCCCTGAGAATATTGATGCAAAAGAAACAAGCTCCCCATTCCTCTTTCCGTATGCAATCTGTGCAGTCTTATACATGGAACCTAATCAGCAGCTTTCCTACCATGTCTGTTTCCAGTGTGCCCAGTCACACTAGGATAATCCCACAGATCTCCTCAGCCTTCGAGGCATCTGAGCCCTGAACGTTCCAACTCTTTCAGAAGCAAATCCCAAACATACGTCTGAGGTTCCCAGAAATACACCAGCTGTTCTGTGCTACACTGCCAGTACCAGATACATCAGCCCCAGCAGTATTTCTGTAGGGCCTCACATGAATGCCAGAATGAGGTGCACAGATAATTGCCTCTCTTCTCACACCTCCTCTTTCATTTCCTGCTATTGTATCAATCTCTAATCCCGTTCCCAGTAAAAAGGGTTAGGGAAGCATCTGCTCCTACTGCAGACCACAGTAAGCCATCAGATGAGTGAGGGCTATTTCCTCCTGCACACTCTCACCCCAGCCCTGCACCACAATGAGAGGCCAGATGTGCAGCAGACACAAAAGTGCCTCACAGCATTTCCTGGTCACTGCAAAACCACCCTGGCAAATCTTTGCTATATCCTCCTACAACACCTGCTCCACTGTGCTCTGGAGGAAGAGAGTCCCTCTGGGACAGGTCTGCCATCTCAGCTGAGATGTGGGGGATGAGGCAGCAGCACTCAGCCCTGGGTTCCAGGACTATGTGGTGTCCCAGGCAGCCAAAGGGCACGGAACTGCAGCTGTGACACCTGTTCCAGCCCCAGAAGAACCTAGCAGTTTGGAGGTGGGGGGGCAGAAATTGTACAGAGATGAGACAGGAATTGTAAAAACAGGTAATTTGTTCATTGAAAGCTCTTTAAGGCCAGAAACTTCCTGCCACAACAGCAATGAACATCTCTGGGCCAGGCTGTCACTACTGCCTACAATCAGTTCCTCAAGGAATAGAGAAAGGAAGAAAAAGGAGCTGGGCAAAGCAACAGCTACAGCCTTCATCTGTCCTGTTACCTCATCCCCCTTCATGGACCCTGGAGGATGCTGCTCACAGAGACAACACAGCCCATGGCAGCAAGAGGATGGGCACCACAGCCTCCTCACAAGATTTCAGTCTGGTTGTGTTGTGATGATCAATACACACTGCATGCTAACTTGGGAAGAAAACACTATTTTCACAAGTAGCATTCCAACTATCATCACTGAAATCTGCTGTCAGCAATCCAGAATTCAGGGGCCAAATTCAACCCAAACTTCCTCTTTCTTCAGAGCTGGCAAACACCACACTGGAAGAATTGCTGGGAGAAGACGTGCAAGTCATCTATGCATGACTGCAATAGGTTAAACTGGGAGGAGACACAAGGGAGAACAGAGGTCTCAACAGCTGATCTACCCCTTCTAAACCAATGCACTCAGACCACAGCTTGCCCTTACTTCATGCTGATTTCACCACCTCCCTCCATCAACACACCAGCTGAGGACCTGGGCTGTGCTCCTGCTCACCCAGCACGTGGGATTAGCAGCAGCTGGAAGACAGAGCCCAGCACTATTTCATCACTCGTGCACTTGGATGGGGGCCAGTCAGCCTAATCCACAGCCCAACCTCTCCCTCCCTTCTCAGTGCTAGGGAATGTGCAGACTTGCACTTAAACACACAGGACAGGACCCAGCTAAGAAAAGAAAACTGAAGGCCAGAGGACACTCACTCCTTGCACACACACAGACTGAAAGTGCTCTGAGTTCAGGAGGCCTCATATCAGTGATGCTGCAACTACTTCCACAACAGGAAGGAGAAACATATTTCAGCTGGGTACACAGGATGGGAATAGGGCTTTGGTAAAATGGTGATTCCACATTTGGAGGGCCAAAGAAGAGTCTGGGGAAATAGGATCCTGGTGTTCAAGCTGACAAGCTGCAGGTACATGGTGGGAGCTTTTGAGGAAAAGAACAGGACAGGTGCTGGGCAACTGGACCCAGAAGGCAGGGCAGCTCAGCAGCTGGAAGTAGACTTTAAAAGCAGAGCTGAGAGTCAGTTGCCTAAATATCAGCACCTAGTGAAAGTTTAGGCCTCCAGATGCTATCCTAGAAAGGTAAGAGGTATTGCATTACATCACCCAGTGCCAAGTGCAATCTTGGGCATAGCTCTAGGAAGTCTCAGGAGGGCACTGGCAGGTGGCAAAATCACTTGCAACTGACAACTTGGAGGTTTCAATATCCCTGGGTAGGTAGAGATATCCCTGTCCCACCTCCCCTGCTGAAGCAAAGACACTACCCACAGTTACTGACCTGGGCTGTGCTTTAACAGGGAAGGCATTGCCCGAGTACTGCTTGTCTAGACCCAGCAGGACATCATGAAGATTTTGGTTCAACTGCAAAACACAAAAACAAAAGACAGAAAAAGAATGAGAAAAGAGCTCGGATGCCAGAAGAGAATCTGGGCTGGCCTGCACAGACTGACCAAACACGGGCTTGTGGCAGGACATGCACAATTCCTCAGCTATCCCAAGAGAGGGCAACCCTAAATCTGTTTCCACTTCTCTGTGAGGTATGTAGTGTCACAGCGCTTGAGCTGTCAAAGAGCTGCTGGCCCCTCTGGGCATGTTCTGTCTTCCTTACAGATCATACTCTTTGCTTCCCTATCACCTGGGCTCACCAGTGTGCTGCCAGGTACCGCTGCAGAAGAAGATTGATTGTTTACCTAAGATCTGTGTCCTATAGTTGGAACCTCACTCTGGATTTGTAGCCAAAAGCTGTTTCTCAGGCCTGCTTACCAAAGCCTGGGATATGGCCATTTCAGCTGTGGGGCCAAAGGCAGCTGGCCTTCAAGTGAACAACCCTTAACTTCACCAGCTGCCTGGGCCATCTAGGCTTGGGGAGAACCTGGATGTCTTTGCAGAAATGCAATATTAGGGGTTAATATCTCCCTGGCACGGAAGGCTGCAGCAGTCACTCCAGACACTCCTACTCTGAAGCAGCCAATCCATAAACAAGACAAGACACTGGATTTATCACTGGTAGGGGGAGGGATCCCATGAAATCAAGGTTGGAGGCATTGTGCAGGCAACACCAGCAATTAATTGGATGCTGTAGCAGTAATAAGAAACAGATGGTTCTTATGGAACAAAGCAAAAGCCCTGCCCTCATACAAAATGCCTCCAGAAAGAAAAAATCCTGACAAGAAAATCATACAAAAAGAGAATTTCTGTCTAAGAAGCATCTTTCCCATGTTTTGTTGAACTAAGTTAACAGCAACAAACTAGTAATTGTAACAATCCTCCCTATTCTTAACACTTAGTTCATCTCTCAGTGGAGAAGAGCATGCTATTAACTGGGAAAGACCCCATAAAATGTCAGCAGGGCTCAAAATTGATGTGTTACTCCAAGGCAGAGGGCCCCTGACTGCTGGGAATTCAAGGACTATAATGTTTCCTGTTGCTTAGTGGCTGTTTTGTTGTCAGGATGACATTAGGGAGCAGAGGGAATATAAGGGTTTTCCAGCTGGGCTCTCAGTCCCGCCTCAGGATTAGTGCAACATTTACATTTTCAAGCAGCACACAGACCTAAGGAATTCAGGATTTCTCTAGCTCTTAACTGAAAGAACAAGAACATATTTGTAAATGACAGTGGCAATGGGGGACTTTCCCACAGACTGGTCCTGAAGTCTCCTCTGGGTGCTGCCACACAGCAGCAGGATCTGGCTTGCCAACACTGATTTCTGTAGTGGTTCCCAGCTCAAGGCACACTGGTAGTCCATATAAGGCCCATGCTAAGTACTTAAATGCTTTCTTTTGGGTCACAGGACAGGAAAGAAGCCAAAGCAGAGAGGTACTGTGGGGGAGAGCCTTTTTGAGGAACTGGAGTGAGGCATGTCTCAGTCTTCAACTGACTTGCAGACTCCTTGTTGGTTTTAACCCCACAGCTGGGTAAAATGAGGGTACAGAGCAACTGGCTGCCAGGCAGCAGAGGGGGAGGAAAACAGACACCATGCTTAGCCTGACCAGGTTATAGGTTACAGATCCATAATACAGATGAACTAAAAAAGGCAGCAAGAGATAGGTCTGAGAGCACCTTCCCCTTCCCCTGTGATCTGCCAACAAGTGCTGCCATGTGACATGAACTCCCCACTGCTACCTGTGCCCCTCTGGTCTCTTCCCTGTGCTCCATCCCTTTACATTATTGTGTCAGACTGCCTTTGTCCCAGGTGTCTCAGAAATAAACTAAGGGTTTGTATTATGCTTCAATATAGGGCCATTTTCTCCAGCTGTTTTTAGCTTGAGATTGGGAAAGGGGTGTTTGATTTGCTGCTTTTTTCCTTTGTTTTTGTTTGTGTTTTATTTGTTTCTTTCTCTTTTATAAACAGTGAAGAGACAGTAAGTAGGATAAGCTGTTAGTTGCCTTACCTTACTCATTTCTTTATGGAAGTTCTCTTCTAGGCCGGCTATACTCTGGAATGTGTTGACATAGAAACCAACACGACTGCCAAATGGAAAACAAGACAGAAGAACTTAATGGACACAATGCTCTCTCAAAACTTTTCAATCCTGCCCCTTCTGCTACCTCCCACCCACCATTCCCATGCAAACTCAACTCTGTCAGGTGTGGTACATGTGAGAAGAGAGGGTGGCAAGGAAATGGAACAATGGAGCAAAGGCCAGGCACAGGACAGACGTGTCCAGGGGGAAGAGGCGACAGGATCTGAGTTTATGCAGGCTAAAGGGAGAGGGAGATATAGGGTGGGGAGGAAAAAAGAAAGAAAAAATACAAAAGAAAGTAAAAAAAAGAAAAAGCACCAGCAGTAGGAAGATGGAAAGAAAAAAGGATAGAGGTTGTGATACAGACAGTGTTGGGAGAGCTGGGGGAATTAGCAAGGAGACAGATATTAATTCATCCAGAAATCCCTTAGCACCAGGGAATCAAAAAAAGCATGAACTGTTTGCTTCAGGGGCAGAAAGAGCAAGAAAGCAAAGGATAGCACAGAGAGCAACAGGGAAGCAAAAGGATCAGCTGGATAGCAGGAGCCTGTGAAAAACCTGTGGCACCCTAAAATCCCAGCAGCTGCCTGTCACCAGCCTGCCAGCTGCCAACAGAGAGAGCTCTACCAGCACCCAGCCAACAGCAAGAGCAGGAGGGAGAGGCTGTCCCCGGCCAGCAGCATCATAGCTCTCTGCACAGGGAACCACCCAGATGCCTGTGACCCTCCCAGCTCCTTCCCCAGCCAGGCCTGCACTCAGGCTGGGTGGAAAGGGGAGTGAAGGCAGACATTAGACTTTGTTATCCCACCTTCTCAATCCTCACAGATCAGCATTGTCAACCTGGACATGACCACTACACTTAAAAAGAACAAACTGGGACACTGCTAGGAAGATTTTGCCAGTTTTCCACTGTGTCATCCCCATAAATCAGCTTCTGCTGCCCTACAGTTCATCCCCCAAGCTAAATTTTGGTCTTTGTTTCACCTCCCTTTTCATCATCACAATCACTGGTATGGCAAACCCATGGTCTCTCAAGTCTTTCAAGAAAGTTGAGCAGAGTTCATAGGGCAAAGGGATTAAGCAGACAAAGCAGAGAAATACAGTTTCCCTTTGTGGTAAAATCATGTTTGTCAGGAAAATCACGAAGTAAAGCACAAGAGAGAACCTGTGGCTGGGGGGAATCCTAGGACAGATGGAGACGATCCAAGAAAAAAAAGAGCAGACACCCAGTCCAGGCTAAGAAGAACTGTGATCCAAGAGCTTGGATATTCATTTCCTTCCAACAAGCCCTTGGGGAAACTTCCAGTACTCACCTATTCCATAGTGAAGGCAGTTCCTCCTGCAGATCAACATTCATCTCTTCAAACACCTTCTGAGCCTTTACTAACTCTTCTTCAGCCTTAGTAACAGAGAAGGGAGATTGTCAGCTCCAGCACGGACAGTACCCTGCAGTGCTGGAGCAACTGTGACTCTTTTGACTTCTTTGGGAGACCAGGCAAAATTCAGCAGCATCCCAAATGAGTCTCCCAGGAACCAGGGTTGCACCACAGGTGAACCTTCAGGTTGAATGTGCTCCTCTTGGGTTCTCTCAATGGATTTCCCCATTTATACACTCAGCAAGTAATTCAAACAACCACTAATGTGTTTCAAGTTCTTTAAATTTCCCTGACTTCAAAAACTGAATGGAGCTGGTCAGGCAGTTCAGCCTCCAGCTTAGATACAGATGAAGGTAATAGGGGCCTCTGTCCCTTGCCAGATCTCAGGAGTTGAAATCCATCCCAAATGACATTAGAGAAGAATCCTCCCTCGTGGGGCCTCTCTGCTGAGGTGAGGTCAAGCCAAAACCCCATCTCTTATGAGGAAGAGAGGAGGGCTGCATCCTTGGCTGATGCAGCTCTCCCACAAGGCTGACTGGAGAAGCAAGGAAGGGTATGCAAAGCATGAGTTGTGCCAGAGAGGCCAGGCTGAATGGCTTCAGCAGCACGTCTTGGTTTCAGTGGTCTCACACAAGCACAATCCCTGGCTGGCTGTCAGCCCCAACACCAAAAGGAATCTCCTTCTCCCAAGTGAGAGCGTAAATTTGATCTGTTCATTGGACCTAGACACTGACAGATCCCAACACTGATGGAAGAGTTCTGTCAGGTTTCAGCAACAAAAATGATGCTCCTGGTTTCTGTTGCTGACAGCAGACACCAACAACAAGTACATGCCCTTTTCTACATCTGTCCTAGGTGACTTCTTTCTCTTTCCAGTGTCCTGACTTAAAGTTATCTAATTAAAATGTTTCTATCCTGTAATCTATAGCAGCACAGCATTCTGCCATGCAGTGGGATGTAGAATGGAAAAATCCCTGCATGAGCAACTTGGAAGGTCAGCACAAGTGCCTACATACATGACAACAGCAGGAATTTTACACCAAAGGCCTCTGCAAACAGCTCACATGCTATGGAAGCTGGATCTCCCTACCAGCCTGCAGTCAGATTCCTACACCCTCTATGAAATCAAATTTTATCTTCTTTGTGTCAGCTTAATTAAAGAAATCCAGCTTACCGCTCCTTAGCGACAGTTATATACAACGACAGGAATGATGGGAGAAAGGGCTTAAAAATATTTTGCAGTTCAGAATCCTGTTCCTCACAGGAATCAGTCTCCATTATATAGGAGACTATATATATCCTTTCACTCTCCATTTCTCTCCTGACTCCAGAGCAAACCACAGGAGCTCCTACTTTCCAGCTAGCTTCACCTGTCAAAGGGTTGCTCATTGCTGCCAGAGGCAAGGCTAAGGCTCTCAAAACAGGGAAAAAAAGCTTCCCTCATAAAAAGACATCGGGGAGGTATTCAGAAATTAAGACCTGGTGAGGAACAGGCAAGGGGAGAAGGGGTCATGATGCTTCCACCCAGAAACCCCTGTTTCGCTGCTACACTCACTGAAAAACTCAACATTTCAAGGGGATTTGCACAAAACAAACAACAAGTCTTTTGAACAGAGACACAATTTATGCTGAATGAGAGACAATGATCACAAAGACTCATTCTGCCTTAAAACACCTCTATGAATGAGTGTTTCTAATGCAACTATTTTAAAGGGACTAAAAAAAACCCCAACAAGTCCACCCTTTGACTTTATCTTATTCTAACTTCCAAACTATACAGGAACCAGAATCAACCCAGGAGATGTGAAAGCTGGGAGATGAGGCATCATTGAATGCTGTTAGTTTTTCAGACGTGGTGAATATCATTAACATTCTTTCCCTCTCTTGTTTACCTGCTTATAAGGTCAAAGAACCTAGAAAGCAATGCGTGAATATTGTGACATCCCGAGGCAAAGGCAAAATCAACAGGCAATGTTCACTCTAGAGTAGTTGTAGGAATCAGGGATCCATCTAGGGCCTGTGGCTCAGCTAGTGCTCTCCCCTCCCCAGGTAGAGCATTGAATTAATTCTTCAGTCCTTGGTCAGCCCAGGGATGTTCTTACCAGTGGGATTCATTTTGCTTGGAAGCTGGAAGCCTGGCACATGAGAGCCCTGTCTCTTGCCAGCCAGAGCCAAAGCCAGACATCAGCCATGGTCACAAGCCCTTCTAGAGAAAAAGCCAGCTCAGGGAGTGAGGTGGGGAAAGGCAGAGGCAGGTTACAGGGCAGAGCCCCCTGCCACATCTGTGCACTTTCTGTTTCAGCTGCCATCCTTGCCACCCTTAGGGGAAACCCAGGCCAAAGAATTTAATGCCCACACCCATGAAATATGATCTCAGAAATCTCCTCTCCCTGCCTATAAGGGGGAAGGTTTGAGCAGGAGATGGACAACAAGTGCTTTCCTGACCTTCCACGTAGCCAAAGCTCAGAGTGCCAAGAACAACCAGCTCAGTTGTGGCAGGGGGCAATTGGTCCACACTGTTTTTGCTGCTACCACCCATCTCAGCCCTCCTGACTCTCTGGTTATGCCCAGTCTGGTGTTTTCAGGCAGCCTGGTGACCATCTCACTTCAAAGACTATGTTGTGAACTGTGGTAATTAGGCACTGCTCAGTAAATAGTTTAGATATCCAAGAGGCAGGGATAAGGAAGAGAGCAGGAAGACTCTTTCCAGGCCCAAGCCCCGCCAGACCCAACCAGACCTGCCTCTCAGCTTGCTGACTTTCTCCTACAGACAGAGATATTGCTCTGTTATCACTGCAGCACCAAGGATGCAGCTTTTTAGTCTACATTAAGCAAGTCAGCAGAGCTTAGTCAAAAGGCAAGAATTTGCTGTTCTAAGCCATTTTCCTCTTTGTTTCAAAAAGCACAGTCACTGACATTTCTAACTGGGAGTGTGCAACAGCAACTCCCACAGCAGATTTCACAAAAAATCCCCACTGTTGTTGCTGTTATTATCTGCTAAAGGCCTAAAGAGCCAGAAGTTTGTGCACTGGAGGGAGGGACTTTGCTTTACAGTAGAAACACCAGATCTCACTGACCCCGTTTTTGCATGGAGGTTGTAAAATTATCAGGCAAGAAGAGACAGCAACACAGCTGCTGGTAAAAGGAGACTTCTTTTAGGCTTAACATTCTGAAGCTTCTCAATAAATCCAGCATCATCAGCTCTCCCGGTTTTCCCAAGAGGTTAATGAGATTTAGGGCTGTCATTAACACCTTCAGTCTTGAAATCACACAAATGTAAAAACTGAAGCTTTTTTTTTTTTGCCTACCTACTAATGTTTGTGAAGGAAAGCTGGAAAACCTATGGGTTCAGAATACAACTAATGCTCTTTATTAGGGTTTTTTTTCTTGTTACTTTCCAACCAAAAGTAAAATTAAAATAAAGAAAAAAAGCAAAGAAAAAACCCCAAATACTTGCACAAATAGAAACAGAAAATTAGGGTGGGCAAGAGCATTACTTAGCTGAGGAATAAAAGGGACTGTTTGAAAATATCTGTGTTCATTGAAAATATTAATGCCATGTATAAGAAGATTACCGCCCCCACAGCACAGTGGGTGGAAAGATTACACAGCACATGCTGTAGGGCAAAGTCACCCAGTACAGTGAAATTATGGAGTGACTCCTGGTAGCCTGAGATCCACTGGCAATGGATGAAGGGGCATTCATAGGTACTGCTTCTCTGGGCAGTCTGTGTGTGCTGCTACTACAGTAGTCAGCACAGTCAAGTCTGAGAAGAAGAAAAATGCCCAAGAGCTCATAGATTTATATATTTATTGGTGACTTGAGAAACTTCCCATACCTGTTTTCTAGTCTTCCAGAAATTCCACCAGACAAACAGACCAGTCAAGAACCACAACTGTGCAGGCTGGGCCAGCAGAGGCACAGGAAAAGCCCCCGGCAGCTGCCATGTGTCCTTCTCCCTTCAATCAAGAATGAATACGTATTTCATCCCTTTGCTCTGCATCTTAAGCAGGGCTGCTAACAGCTGTTCTTTCCCCAGGCTTTACTGATGTGGTAATGGAGCCTTTTCCCTCATCCAAAGTCATAAAGTGACTGTGAAAAACCCAGGGGCTTCATAAGGTGAGAGGCGTTTCTAAACTGCAATTCATTCCATGGACGAGGAATGTGAAGACACAGGAGCATTTGAATGAGAACAGATGAGCTCACCAGGAGGCTTGTGAGCAGGTAACTGTTGCTCTCCCAGTCTGGGTAAAGATTTATTATCTATCCCTTGCTCATTGAAAGCATTTTCTTCTCTGTCTGACTGTCTTCTGACAACTCCCTCTTATCTATCCCTTAAGGTGTTCCAACAGAAACACTGACTGAGATTTCATGAGAAAGTCACACTTCTATGCAAGCAGGATCGAAACTTTATTCCCTGCAGCTCCTCTGAGCTGCTTATGTCCCTCAAGATGCTATAACCTAAGTTCTGCCAGATGAACCACCTTGACCTCAGCCTGGAACTGTTCCAATGTGTCACACAGGGTACAAACTGCCTGATCTGGGCCCATCTCTTCTCCTGTGCAGATCGAAACTGTATCTAAAAATGGCTCTTTAAACCACAACAGCCAGGACAGTGCTCATTTGGGAAACATGGATTTTACCACAGGAGAATGTTGCAAGCTAACTCAGCAGCCACAGAAATCACAATGTTATTTTTTGTGGCTTTACTCAGTGACATGAATCCATAAGCCAATTTTTCAGTACTTCCTTTTTTACTTTTTTCAAAATAGCAACAATAAAAATTGACTGCTACCCTTAGAGCAAAATGGAAGCAGTAATTGGAGGAACCGTGTACTACATCACCCTCTGCCTCAGAGTTATTCCACAGCCTTTCTTCACCCACATTTCATTTTGAGGGAGAAAACAACAGCCCAGTGTTAACACACCTGACTAGAAATCAATTGGGCAGGCACAGATCCATTCACTGGTCAGCAACTTCCACTGTGGCTAAGGAGTGTCAAGGACACACTTATCAGAGAGGACTAGAGTGAACGTTGCCTAGAGATTACTTGCATGGTACAATCTAGAGCCCAAAATAGCGCATGCAGGGTTAGAGCCAGGTAGATCAGCAGTCACCTGATTTCGGAGCAGATTAGTTTGTGCAACGAGGTGAGCTTGTAGCTTCCCTTGACACCACTGAGGCGCAGCTTTCTCAAGCAGCGAAACAGGCTGGGGGAGGGAGCATGTTTGAGTGGAAAAAAAAAAAAAAAGAAAAAAATAAACAGAGAACAAGAGAGACACAAACATATATCTTTTAGGATAAAAAAATTAAAATCACAACAGAGAGTGTATTTAGAGGCTGGGCCAAACCAGTGTCACCAAGGCGAGAGAAAAAAACAAACATCCTGGGACTGATCAGTTATGAATCCTTTGAAGCATGCCAAGTTTAGCAGTAATTAATGTTCCCATGTGGGCTGGATACTGCAGACCAGCCAGGCAGCTGTAAGAGCAACAGATACAGTTGTTAGTGACCTAGCACACAGACAACCCTACTCCAAGGCATGGCTGTGAAGTTGGAGCTCCTTAAAGAGAGGTCAGGATTAATTAACCATCATAATTATTTGCATGCAACAGCTGAAAGTCCACGGTGATTTATTTTAATAGCAGGATGTAAGTTTAGCAATAGGTGGTAGGGGTCCTGGGTGGGAAAAGAACATACATATATCAGAGAAGAATAAAAGAGACTGTGTAGTGCCAAAAAGTATTTCCACTGCTGTTTCTGTTACTATACCATGAAACCTTAATCAAATCAGTTCCCACTTGTATCCTGTGTCAGAAACGTGATTTCTCTTTCCTAGGGGTCTGTCATCACATTCCGAAGTAACTTACACTGGAAGAACCCTACTTCAAAGGTCACAGGAGCAAAACTCCAGGCACAGGAACAGAGAGGTGAACTAGCTACAGCAGCTGAGTGCACGCTGAGCCCTGGCTGCTGCCCACAGCCCAGCAGAGCTGTGTGACTGCAAATGCCAGACCACAGGCTGGGCAGTGGAAACTGCCCACTTGGGAAGGCCATACATACATAACTCCTTGAGACTTGCTGCTCCCATCTTTGCAGGATCAAGACAGTGCAATGTGTAACATATTATCCTGTGCATGAGCTTATGGCCTAAATTACAGAAGGTGGAAAGATCTGATCCAGTGCACATTTCGGCTAACAACAGAAATTTGATCAAGTACTGAGAGACCCTTTCACAGGCTAAATCATGAATAGAGCACCAACTCCTAACTCCCAATATTTCACTCTTCAAACTGCACTTTTTTCCATACCTGTTGTATCATCTTAGCTGAGCATTTGGGGCAACAGTGAGTGCAGCAGTGATAAAAGGCAGCCAACCTCTGCTGCAGAGCACCAGGTATCAACCTGAGCAGGTCAATTCCTACAAAAACCATTTCCACTGCAGCAAAGATGGGCATGCACCAATAAAATAATGTGCTCCAGGGAAATTCTGCTCTACCCAAACATGATGAATTACTACTTTGAACTGAAGGCACAACCCGCTGGGCCTCATGCCTTGCATACAGAATCAAGACTTGCTTTGCCACACAAGTGATGCAATGACACTTGGGCCATCAATCTCTCTCCCTTTTGTCTGTCAAGGTTAATCACAATGCATGCAGTGCCGTGTAGATGACTGATGACTTGCAGCTTAACAATAAAAGTACTGTGGCCACTAACACACATCTTTACTCAGGGAAGAGATGCATCTTAATATCTTCTATGCAAGAAAAACACCAGCATCTCTTACATAGCTCATATTCCCCCCTACCAGAAATAACCCTAAGCAAAGGATGACAACTATTGTCAGCCTGGTTAAAAGATACAGATCCAGGGTCTTTCTTTCCTATGCTGCTTCTACCCTAAAGAGTCACAATTTACCATGGCCCACATTGAAGAGAACGAAAGATGTCTCCCCAGCCCTGGACTATTCTGTTGTGTCAAGAAGTGTTCTGTGAAGGGAAGCACCTGGGTTCAAATATACTTAGGGTACAAGAGGAATCCACAGTTCATTTTAGGGGCAGTATTCAACCCATGCGCCTACTGTAGAACAAAATTAGCACTATTATCTTTCTTCTACTACATTAAAAAATGTAAACTTTATTTTTTATTAAAAAAAATCTAATTAAAAATAAAATCCTTCACTTGAATATTGGCCAAGACCTGGATCAAGCCATTCACAGGCAGGAAAGAAACCTGACAAGAGAAAACTCTTATTTTTCTGCTTTCAGCCATATTTATTATCCAGTAATTGCAACCAACAGACAGCAGAATACATTCAGCTATGCATAGAGTGCATTTCCATCGATGTACTTGTCACTCACTCCTAAGGGTCTCTCTCCTAAGAGATCAGAGGACTTCACAAACACAGCCAACCTCAAGTAACACTCAAACATTCTTTCTGCTGCTCTAGAGTGGGGAGACAGAGTCCCAGGAAGCAGACAAACTGTAACATTTTTCTGAAGTACTGCAAGATTTTGCCTCCCCAAGGGGCACACTGGCTCTTCTGCCAGAGATTACTGCTCCTGTGCACGTGACAAAACCCACGCCCAAGCATTTGGCCACCAAGACATGCAAACTGATGGTGGTGGGTCTGAACCAACCCAACAGAGGCCATCCCGCCTTCCAGGAAAACCAAACAGATGAGAGGGAAATACCTAGCAAAACCTCACCAGCTCACAACACCTCAATGATCTTATAGGTCCTTTCCAGTATGAATGAGTTCTATGAAAACACAATGAAGAGGTACAGGTGAACTTAAAAGCTGCTCAGTTGGCAAATGCAGACCTCCCAAAAAGAAAGGAAGGCTGCATATCCTCCTGATTGCTTTACCTTTGCGATTTTGGTTTCATCCTTCTTCTTTGCAGTTTGCAGGGCTTCAAAGTGGTGTCTGGCACTGTCGTAATCCACAAGCTTCCTTCCTCGCTTTGCGATACGAGACTAGAAAGATGGAGAGAAGAGTCACACCAACCTTCCCCAGCAGCCAAAACTGCAAAACCTCCCAGGGAAAAGATCCTGGGAAGTCCAGTCCCTCCTCCTCACCCAACTTCCAGAACACCCCACACTTAGCCCATGTAAGGACTCTCCCTGGATCCTCCACACAAAGGCTGCCCAGAGAGGAAGCCCTGGGAGCCACCTGTGGCAAGCACCATTTCAGAGGGACTGCCTCAGGAGGAGAGAGGACCCATCAAAGGAAGGTGAAAGGATCCAGCCAACAGGCCCCACCTCTGGGTGACATGCGTCTTTTCAGAACTTTAGCTGCTTCCTAAGCCCCACAATGTGCCTGCATCCTGCAGGTGATGCTTCATTATTTTCAGGGCTTCCATAGGGCTGCAGCCAGTCTCTAACTAACCAGCTCACTAGTTTGTCTGGAAGCCTGAGAGATTAAGTTCAACAAAAGGTGGCATTTCTGCTGCCAGCACAGCAGAAGCACTCATCCACATGCTCAGGATATGCCATGGACAGCCTTTTGGACCTCGTGACAGAAGCTGCAGACAGCAGTGACTGCAGCCACAGGCAGAGGTCTGCTGTCAGCAGCATTTAAGCAAGGGAAGTGCAAGGGAAAACCTGCAGCACTGGGTCACCAACATGCAACACTGAAGCCAAAACAAATACAAGGAGGGAGCTGACTGTATATCAGACTTAGATTCAGGAATGGAGTCCTGACAAATCCATGGCTGAGAATCCAGCACAGTCAGGCCTGTAGCCTAATCCTACGTTACCCTTCTTGAAATGAGTAGCCTCAGGCTCTCTCTCCCAGAGTTGTACTTTATTGAGGCTCTAGCCCACTGGGCTTCCCTGTTTCAAGAACTAGCCATCCCCTCAGCCCCCTGCCTCCCACCCTGTCTGCAAACACCCCAGATTATCTGGGTTGGAGCACACGTCTTCCCAGCCTGAACATAACACTTCCTCCCTACATCAGAGAGCCTGGACCAGTGTCAGTAATCAGCAGTCCAGAGACAGGCTGGATAAGAGAGTGAAAAGGCATGGCAAGGAGCCAGGAGGATTTCTAATTAACCACAAAACCCAGGGACATAGAAAGAGCAGAATGAGGAATCAGCACTGGGATTTACTTGCAAAAGCAGAATCCCCTTTTCTCCTGTGCCTGGCAGGGAACTGTGGTTTCCTCTCCCCAGGCTCCTACAGATTTGCTGCAAAACCACACTCAGGGCTGATCTCTCCGCCAGACCAGCTGGGAGCAGCTTGCACATCTCCCACACAGGCTCCTCTGCACTTCCAGTAAATGCTGCTGCAGCTCTGGGTGAGTCACAGCAGATCTGCAGGATCTCAGCCACATGCACACCCAAACTCTCTTCTAAATGCTCAGCTAAGTCCAATAGGGAAGTCACGAAGAAGCTGAGCCACCCCACAGTTGAGGTCACTGGAAGACATCTCCTAAACATCACAATGCCAGCCAGGACACAAAGTATTGGAGGGGGCTTCCAGCTGCACAGCAAACTGAGATGCATTTAATGCATCTTACAAACACACTAGAGGAAACGTGACCCCATCTGGGATTTAAGAGATACCATTTTGTCCCAGGTCAGCCTGGTAGAGACAGCTGGAGTTTTCCCCACCTCTGACATGGCAAACAGCCACTTCAGGTTTTCCACCAGGGAGTTTGATTCCTTGTCACCCATCTTTCAAACAAAGTAACTCCTCCATGTCTATACAGCTCCCAAACTTCTAACACCCACCCCCATGTATCTACTGGAGTACAGGGAAATGCTGCAAGGTGCAGACACACAGGGTGTGAGCCTCCTGGAGTAACCACTGATCACACTGCTGCCTGTGATGGCACTAACAGGATTTAGCCCAGCCCTGGAAGGCTGCAGGCCTCCCTCCTTAGACTCCAGGACAGCTCCAGGTACCCACCACCACTCGAATGTAACAGCTGAACTCCAGCAGACTTTACTACCATCATAATTTGAGCCCCTTTAAAAAAAACAAGTAAACAAACCCAAACCAAAGCCAAGCCATCACAAAAAACTTTTGCCCTCCCCACCCTTCTTTACTCATACTTGGGTTTACAGCTAGTAGAGCACCAGTTTTAGTGCAAGACAGAAAATCTCCAATTCCACACCTATTCAGAACTTGGCCTGTACTTTATCTTCTCTGGCCTCACTGCAGAGACCAGTATTTTATTGTATATTGTGCAAAACCAACCAAAAACTCACTCAGAAATAGTAATGATTATGCAAGAAGAGTCCTACTCCAAGAAGTACAGACACTGACCTACAAAGAAAGTTTAAAGTACTTTTTGCATTCCCATTTGTCAAGTTAGAGAAGATGGAGAGGCCTTGTTCAGGGGTGAACATCCAACATGGGATAAATTATTTTCTTTAACACACAAATTTCTTACTAAAGGCATGCTCTGTTTTCACACTCCTGCTGTGGAACTCAAGTTCAAAAAATCCAAAGGAATTTTTACAGCCCCTCAAGTAAAGAGAGACTCAGAACATGTTAGAATGTAACAAAAAAATAATGCATGCATGATCTAACTCATCACACATTTTAATTACTGGGCCATTAATAAAAACAGGCCTTTTCACAACTAAATTAAAATCCTCTTCTCTCCATAAATCAATTTATTCTACCAGAGTAATGCCAGAATTCCAAGAAAAGCAGAAAATTTCATTTTGTGGAAAACAAAAACCAGAAAACTATTATCACAACAACAAAAACCAAGTCAAATATTCTGTGAATTACGTAAGACTGGACGGTCTTTTGCCTGCCAATCTCAAGAACTCTAACTCCTTATGTGAGGCCTAGCTATAATTCTGTAGTACAGGCACAGCAATGTTCAACAACTGCATTTCTAGGAGTTTCTACTGCTTGACAAAAATATACTTGGTTTGAGCACTTCTCACTGCTCTGGGGTAAGGAGGATGATGCATCCAGCTGAATTACCCTAAAAAACATACTGACCTTTTTAGATTCATGCCACTGAAAGTCCATTTTAAAGGAATAGTCAACTCTAACAAAACACATCCATATCTTACTGTAAGAACCAACATAAAGCCACTTGTTTTAGGAAGGGAAGCAGAAGTGGGTACTGCTTTCCAAAACATTACTTGAATTGCTCATGAAATTGCTTTTACGCAATAATAGAAATTTCGCCTTTTCTAGGGCATCATCTGACAACTGAGAAAGGACATTAGTAATAAACACTTTAGCAACCCATTCAGAAGGCAGCTGCCTCTAGCAATATTTTAGTATTTATTCATGTTTTCATACCTGTTTGTTCCCACACTTTTCAGACCTATGGGTGAAATTTAGGCTGCTGAGACCAACTGTTGTGATGTCAACAGAGTGAAATCTTCAATGTCAGAAAATGGTGTAGCAAGAATCTTAGTTTGCAGACATAATTACAACTTCTGTACAAAGGCCATAACCTTTTCTTCTAATACAAACAAACATAATTGTTTAATTCAGAGAGAAAAGGTCAGCATTTTCAGGCACGTGTGATGGTTGCACCTCTGACTGAGGCACATGGCATCATACCCCAGAGAGATCAGCCCTACAGCCTTCAGTGGGTGGAAAGCCACAGCCCTTCCCCACTTCAGACTTTCAGGGGCAGAATAGGCTGGAAAAATGAAGCAAAAACAGGGAGTCCCAGGAGACCAGAACACTGCTGTTCAGAGATTATTTTACAAACCTGTGACCTGCCCCCATTTGACACAGCACAGTCCTCCTGAAGCAATAAATATTGACAAACGTTTTAAGAGACATGTGGTGGGGAAAGGGTTGCTTTCACTGGAAAGTAGCCAAGCTGATACTTCCCATATGGTGATATCATTACTAGTGTTTCCATATGGTGAAGACATTTCCTGCATAACCTTGAAAAGAATAGAGAGGAGATAACTGTGGGGGAAGGGAAGGCCACAGAACATCATCCAAGCCCAGGGCCCTGTCTCCCAAAAAGACACCTATCCAGCATTCTTCCTTCCCTGAAAAAAGCTGCTTATACACACCGCAGGACTTCAAGGACTCACAGAAATCTGCCTTCCACACCAGCCTCTACTCATAAAGTACATTTGCCACTAACTGCTTCCTCAATGTTTTCTGCTTACAAGGTAGTTAAAAGATAAAAGGACCAAAAAGAAAGATTGAGACCTTAGGAGCTATTGCTGACACTGCCCTCCTGCACTCTGATGCAATAGGGAATTTCATGGATCCTCCTCTTTCACACTTATATTTTTTCTCTTCAGCATCTTTCCCCTGGATTCTTCACTCTTGTTTTAAGCCCAAAAATAGAACAAAACATTTTCAATTAACCCAGAGCTGCAGAGATCTTGGCTGCTTTCAAAGAAGACCTTGGAGAAGCGCAGCACACATTCTCCTAGAGAAGATGGGGATGTAAGAAATTGATCTTCAGAGCTTTTACCTGCTGTGACTCTCTAGACCAAATAGTTTAAAGAGAATCTTACTTTAATATCCGGAAATTGGCCAAGGTATGTATCCATGGTCAGAAGTGCTTGATCCACCAGCTTCTGATGGAAATCCGTCCATAGGAGATCATTGTTCTGAAAAACAAAAGTAAGGAGTTAACTACTAAGAACACAGGGCTCCACATTTCTGTTTTTCTCTGAGCGCTACAGCCAACAATCTTAGGCCCTCAGAGTTCTTAAGAAACAGTAATTTCTTTGGAAAACTAATGATAACAGAGATCTTGGCAGAAGTGAGAAAGCCTGATGCTGCTAATTCAGGTGACCTCTCCAAGGACAAAATGCTTTTGAAGCCCTGTCTTTCCCCTGCAATGTTAAATTCAAGTCTGTACAATGGAAGATAATTGTCAGGCTGGTTTTGCCTCCTTCTGCCAGCAGCTACAAAAAAGGGACACCTGACACCACAAGGCACCATTTTCTGTTTTTCATTACAATACAGCTTTCTGGAGAAACATGAACAGCAACCAGAAAGCTACGCTAGCAGTCTTCAGCCCTCACACCACCTGCCTCCACAGCCCAATGGAGGCCACAGCCAAGGCTTGCACCTTGAGCTGTGCCCACTCCATCCTTGACCTTAGTTGAGGCACAGTAATTTCCTCTCAACACCTTGAATTAGGTGAAAAATCATCCCTCTCTCCTGTTTTTCCACTTGAACAAAGGGTTTTGGCTAAAACGTTCAGGAAAAATTCCCACTTTATGCTTTTTATTTCTCAGGAATAACTTTTCTCCCTCACCTATCTTTTCACAAGCAAAATATAAACAAGGAATGAAAGGGGTATGTGGAAAGATGGAAATATTCTTCCAGACCCAAAGGGCAGCTACAGTTAGTTCTCAGGATTCATGCCCCCTTTGACCTCTCTGGCTCAAATTTTCTGAAAGGTCAATCTCTCAGGAGGCACCACAGTGGTTCAGGAAGAAACAAGGCCAACAGAGACTGTGAAGGCAAACCAGCTGAAATAGAACTCCATTATTTACTGCAACAGCACTTCCTAATGCGAAGTTTCCATGCTAATTGAAAAAAAATTGACCTGAAAACATTGATGCTTTCTTTGTTTGAATTATCTGCTTTGAAGTCATTATTTCCTGGGCAAGATACAGATGTTATTTCAGGTGAGATTTTCTGCAGAAGAAAGAAGGGGAAGGAAAGAATCCTCCTCCTGCCCTTGTGTCCACTCCTACACCACTTCTCAAGTGCCACAGACAGCTGCAGATAAGCCCAGTCCTGCAACCTCATGGCAAATGAATCCAGAAAGCTGAACTTCCACAGCTGCTGCTCAGCAGAACAGCTGAGCAAGAGAGCAGAGGGTGCTGCCTCCAGCTGGACCCACCACAGGCACAGGCCAAGGGGGATCCACGCTGCCAAATGACAGGCTGTGCCCTAAGCTCCACAGAAAACACCTGGGGCAAGCTGGACAGGCATCACCTCACCAAGGGATGAGAACAGCAGCAGTTTGGGGTGACACATGGCTCAGCCAAACAAGGGAGCAACTGAAACAAGGCAGCTGGTGGTATTGCCATGAGGGGCTGTTGCAGCTATACAATCAGCTGCCCTGACTGCTTTAGCCAGAGTTTTATCTGCCCCTCTCTCTTACACAGAACATAAGCAGCACACCCAGTTAACCCTACTGAGGTTTTTTTGGAATCCTCTGTGCCCATTTAGCCACTCTTGGGGGAACAAACAGCTTCTGGGCAGAAGTGTATGCTTCTGTGTAATGTACATACATCTGGCAACAATGTCCCACAAAAATACAGGCCACATCCTTTCAGCCTTCCTTTCTTCACAGTGCTGAGTTTGTCTCCAATTCTTCTGCAAAGTCATATGCCTGAAGAAATGAGGTGCACAGACATAGCTTCCAAAGCTCATCTCTGCTGACAGCGCAAGTCTGGACATCCCCACATCCTGGACAGTCTTACCTCTGCTATTTTATTTGTGTCATCTCTCCCAGGCCAATCTGGCTCATAAACTTCCTGCAAGCACTCTGTCAGCTTCTTGGAGGCCTCGTGCATAGCTAGGAAAGAAGAGGAACTGTTCAGACAAAGAAAATAATGTGTTCCTCAGTTTAACCCCTATCCTGAGGCATGGAGGCACAGGAGAATTACAACAGATGCTGAGCTCTTCCTTACTAAATGTCTGACCCTTGATGATAGAGAGATGGAAGGTAACCAGAGGGAGAAAGGAACCAATGGTGCAGTTCCATCTAGCCCTTGGTGTTCGTCCTCCCCTAGAAGAACATGTGAAGGTCCATCTGCTGAGACAGCACCACGTGTTTGGCATCAAAGGACAACCCCATTCCATCCCAGCTGGTCCCAAAGGATTTTGAAAGATTGCCCCCAACAAAGCTGACCTGTCCTGCAACTCATGCCTGAGGAAACCTCCCTGTGTAGGTCAGCATTAGAAGGGAACACACCTCTGCTCATGCAGACCTTACCTTTGACAGAAGCCAAGTAAGTTCGGAGGTCCTTCTGCAGCCTCGTGCCTTCGGACTGTGAACACAAGGAGATCATCAGTTATCCTCTCAGCCAAAGAGAGTGTAAGAAGCACTCAAGCATTTCTAATTAAAGAAAACTGGTCTTGCACACAGGCTACACACCAATCCCATGATCACATGAAACTTCAAGCTATCACATTTTTTTGCTTTTTTTTTTCTCTCTGTGTTCTAGGAGCTTCTAGGACTTTTGTAGCAAATGTAATCATAACTTCTTCTCCTCTTGTACTCCCTTTGGGTCAGTTCCCAGTGCTTCCCAGACTAGGAGACTTTGTAAAACTGGCCAGCTCTTTCCAATCCCTCATTTCCTTTGCTGATGGCAGTAGGAAAAGAACAAATGTGAACTCATCCAGAACTTTCGAGGCATGGAAAACAATTTCGGCCATGCTGTTGGAAGCAGATGGATTTCTCACAAAGCTATGCTATCGCTGCCACTTCAACAGCTGGGCAGATTTAGCCTCTGCTTAGAGAGCACAGCTGCACTGGGAGCACAAAGGATCTCAGCATGAGCTCACTTGAGACAAGAGGTGCCTAAGTGATGGGGAGAGCTGATGGGAAACATCTGCTTTTGAAGTCAGTAGCTCTGAGGCAGCTGTTGAAGATGTCCTGTGAGCTCCCTGTCTCTGGAGTTGGCTTCAGCTATCAAATTTCATTATGCTAGGGGGCTCCTTCAATGGGGCACAAACTGGGAAAGAGGAAGAATGACAGCAAGCTGTGAGGTGCAGTGGTCCCTTTTCTGCATTCTTATTCTGCAAAAGATAAGCAATGCCCCACCAACAGATACATTATCATCCTGCAGCTGTATCATTTTTAAGAATAACTAAATGTGAACTCAACTTGGAGGTTATCGAAAACTATTATCAGGGAAGGTCCTCTGCAGAACTTGCCCACTACACACTTGGGCACTGCAATGTCTGGAGCAGTAACATTCAAAACTGTAGCATCTAAAATCAGAAGTCATCTCTAAAATTGTGTCCATGCTTGCCCTAATCCTGACACAGCAGCAAATAACACAAGCCAAACTCAGAACTTCTCACATCTCAATACCCAGTTCCAAAGCCATGGAGACAAAAGTCTTTCTCTGAGCAGAAAATCAGCACCATAAATAAAAGTCTAATCAATATTTTTAGATAGATCACCTGAAAAACCTACAAGTCAGGGCTGAAAATGGGAGCATGCAATTGCAGCAATGCAGAACCAGCCTTCTGTATTGTCCAGACATCTTCACCAGTATGTGGTGCTGCATCCTGGAGTGGTCTCAGCTGCCTCTTGCTGATGTTTAAACTCAGAGTTATAGTTCATCTCTGTCATCATGGAGTTACCTAAGTCTCTTAAAAGTACTGAGCCTGACAGAGAGAGTGAACAGACTTCACAGCCTGCAAGATCTGCATGGAGAAAGATTTCCAGTGAGAGACCCCTGTTTAGAGTTTTGCCTGAGTCCTGTTTTCCCAGCTCCCCTGGGTACCTGTGGTTCCTATCCAGTTCCGTCTCTGGCACTTCTGTTGATTTGTTCTTTTCCACCAGTAAAGCAGTTCCCTTGCCACAAGGGCTTTTTTTAAACTATTTTAAGCATTAATGCTTTCCGATAAAAATCTGGGGTAACCTTAAGACCACTGCTTTCTCTCTATGCATGCAGCACCTGCTTTCTTTGAGCAGCCTATAGTGAGCTGTCAGGTACTCCCACAATTCTGCATAAATCATAGACCATTAAGGCTGGAAAAGATCTCCAAGATCACCAAGTCCAAACTTTGACTGAATATCACTAGGCCCACTAAACCAGTGCCACTTCTATGTGTTTTCCAAACACCTCCAGGGATGGCTTTTCTGGGGAGCCTGTTTCAATGCTCTCTCCAGAATACATCTCACAATGCAGTCAGACACTCTCAAATACTCAAATACAAAACAGAAACTTGCAACACTCTTGAGTGCACATTTAAAAGATGCTTCTTAAACCAAACAGTAAAAAATTTAGAGAAAAGAGTAAAAACAAATCCACTCCCCAGTTATCCAAGAGTTGAAGGGTGTGTGGAGGTAAGTTACAGAGGTATGGCTCAATATGAAGATATTTAAACACACAAAGTGTCTTCTTGTTTGAGCAGATATTGCCATACTTGCAATCACAGTGTAATTCAAGCCCACGAGCCTATAACACAACCAGGTATAACATGAAGGACAGTGTACAGATGGGTATTTAAAAATAAAAGTGCTATGCTTGGAAGGCTGGAAGACCTCTCTCTTCCCAAAGACCTAATAATGAACCTATTACTTACAGCTCCATGGAAGAAAAATACAAAAGTGGTTTGATATCTTTTTGTGTTTTCTTATCCTGAAACCGAGCCTTAGCTAAGTATGGGATTTTCTGTAGAGCTGCTTCTTGGTAGTAGACAGGTTTCCTAAAACCCTTTTACCCCAGTCTTAAAAGGAATTATTTCATCCTAATATTAGATTGCAACCCCTTTACATAACCTCTCTGGTTTTGCAGTTCTAGCGGAAAGGATTTTATTATCAGCAGGGATGTTTGACATCTGAGGGGGCAGGAGGTAATGTCCTGTTCCAGATTAGATTAATGTAGGGCTGGAAGAGCAGACTGTGTAATTACAGGGAGGGGAAGCGTTGAAACAACAGCTCCAGGTAAGCCCCTATTCAGCAGAACTCCAGAGCTGTTAAAACACAGAGCATGAAAAACTGGCGAGAAGCTCCACCCTGGGGTACCACAGGGAGGCTGTTAAACTTGACTTGCCACGTGGGGCTCAAATGGAAGCTGCTGGGCATGAAAGGTTCTTGTCTGGGAAGAAATCCTCTCTCTGAGCTACTGACTGTAATGGGAACCTGCTCTGCAAGAGGGAAGATGCAGTCCCCACTGCCTGCCTTGCAGCAGGGGCCACGGGGACACAGCGTGGTGCAGGCAGAGGTGGATGCAGCCTGTGCCAGCAGCAGCTTCCCTCTCCTGTGCTTGGTCTGAAAGGCTGTAAACCAGCCCAGAACTTCCACACAAGGGGCAGCTGATGAAGGGTATCAAAACCCAGCTGCTCTGCCAGGCAGAAACACACACAGTGCCAGGTGTAAGAGCTGCCACCAGCCTCACACTGTCCCTCCAGTGAGTACTTCAGCACAGCAAGTACACAGTACTTCACACAGCAAGAGAAGGCAAAGCCGGGCACACCTGAGGCAGGGGCTGAGCTGCACCTTTACAGCAGGACTCTTGCTCCCAGGTCAGCAAAGACAATATCTGGGACAGATCCTTGTGCAGTGACTGAACACAAGTGACATTGGGAAAGGGAAGGAGGAGGGAGCCTTCAAATGGATGTTTGGGTAGGTTAATAGCCAAGAAAACTCCATGAGGGAGTAATGAGGGGAGTTCTGCTGCTTGTCAAGCCTTCTGGAGACACAGGCAAGGCCTGCACCTGCATGGTTGTGTCCAGTTCTTTTGTCACAAAGCAAATTCATCTGAGCTAAAAAGTTCACACCATTCAGAGATCTCAGAGTGGTGCTCTTATATGAACCTGATGGACAGAGAGTTAGGAAGTGCAATGTCCTCCCTTATGTCCACTCAACCACTATCTGAGAGAACCACAAATACCTCGGTCAAAAATGATTAAGTGATTTTTAGACCTGCACTCCATTCCTCAACAGACCTGACACAGAAACGTGTCAAAGTGGAAAGTGGTCCAACATAGTCATTAGAGTCAGAGGAGCATCTAATCAATCAGCCAGTGAACTAGGTCACTGCCTGCTCACACCCTAGCCAGTTCCACAAGAGAGCAGCACTGTTTTGTCACCAGCCTGCAGCAAAAGGTCAGCTTTCCTCCAGGCTTCCACTCCCCACTGGAGCAGACCGTGTAATGAAAGGTCACAGAAATCTCAAAGATAACTATACTACACACACCTCATACATATAAGAATATAAACAAGCATGTATATATATATGTATATAGAGCTGATTTTTTATTCCCCTAGTCCTCAGCTCTGGATATCCTAAGAATCTAGCTAACTCATACTCATGGTTTGCCCTGTAAAACAGGCATTGTCTGCATTTATTTTACTAATAAGGAAACTGATGGCCTAAGCAAAACAGCAGACCCCAAGCAGCAAATGCAGAGCAGCCTCCAGCTTCTCTGATTAATTATTTGGGGAATTGAGTTCATGGTCTGCTCTGCAAAACAGGAAAAAAAATCAGATGTAAGGGATACAAGATGCAGTGCGTCTTTAACAAGGTCCTCACTGCACCACTGGAACTCATGGCTTTGGAAATTGAAAAAGCCATTTCAGACAGTCACATCTAGAAACAGGGATTTGAGTTTTTTTGTATTTCTCCTTTTTAAAAGTTATTTCTTAATTGCTTAATAATTATACCAAAAAAGTCACATCTGGTAATGTCATGCTGTCAGAAAGCAGTTAAAATGTATTCTGCTGTGTACAAGAGAATATCATTGCTGGACATGCTGCATGAACTTCTGGAGCAATACTACTCTTGCTGCCAAGAGAACGAGCATTAGTGTCCAGGAATCTGCAATCAGCTCTGGTTACACGTAAGTCAAAGCCAGACTGAAGGATTTTCATTACAATCAGCTGTGGCAAATCCCTACTCAGCTGGTTTTGCGACACACAGCCACATCTGCTGAGTCTCAACAGACATGATGCAGCTGCCACTAACAGCTCTAGAAAAAGGTCCTAAATGTGTCAGGCCACAAAAAGGGTAACAGATTTCTTCAGCACCACTTAAGCTATGCTGTGGCACACAGCTCCTGCCACAAAACAGAAGCAACGCTTCCCCTAGCAACAAGCACCAGCAAAACCCACAAGGTAACTGGTGTTCTCCCTTTTGGGAGACTGAAGGCTCTGGATAAAAAATAAAACACACCCAGTTGAAGATCGAAGCCTACTGCCGTGGAAGTAGGAGGGTGGAGAAAAATTGCTACACTGTTAAAATATTTCTGCGCACTAAAATACTAGGGATGAGGCAGACAGGCAGAAGAATAATTGACTCAGGCCTGACACAGTGATTGTGCAAGTATGGGGAGGAAGTCAGATTTAGGTCTTAACCATGGAAGGATGTTCCCTTTTCACCATTTGCTTTCTTTGTCTCTTCTGCCCTTCACTGTGCTTAGGAAATTGAAACTGCCTCATTCCATTTTATTTTTTTATTCTTAATCTGTTTCCCACCCTATCCCTCTTTCAGGGACACAATGTTGCTCTTATATCTCCGCTTCCAGCAGAGCAGCAAAAATTACATTACAAAGCAGCTGCTAACTGAAGAAAGTGTTCTGGTTGAGCTATTTCTTTCTCTAAATCTGGGTCTAGAACAAGTATTATTTTTGCTGATCTCTTCACTCTCATGACCAGTGACAGGACTGAGGAATCAGGATGAAGCTGAGGCAGGGGAGATTCAGGTTGGGTATCAAGTAAAGGTTTTTCACCCAGAGGGTGGCTGGGCACTGAGACAGGCTCTCCAGGGAAGTGGTCACAGCACCAAGCCTGACAGAGTTCAGGAAGCTCTCGGGCACATGGTGTGACTCTTGGGGTGCACTGCAAAGGGTCAGGACTTGGACTTATGGTCCTGATGGGCCCCTCCCAACTCAGCATACTCCATGATTCTCTCACTGATTCCATGAAAGGAACCCTGGAAGTCACAATGTTATTTCTTGTAAATGAGAAGTTATGAGTTATGGGTCACTTCAATAGGCCTATGTCATTGTTTAATTTAATGGCCTTTAATCACATATTGCAGCAGATGACTGGAAGCTAATACTGAAACCCAGGGTACAATTACATATCGCCAATTATCTTACCAGCTGTTTGTTGAAGTTCTGCACACACTGTTCAAACTGCTCATCTTTTGTTTCATCTGCTTTACCAAGCTTCTGAAGGACCTGCGGAGAGAGAGAAGAAAGGAGACTTCAAACACAGTAGAGTAAAGCAGAGACAAAGAAACAGTTGCACACTTTTGGTCCTTAGGCTGAGAGAAGAAAAATTAGAAAGTCACCCTTATCCTTGTGCTCCAGATTTCCAGAATGTTTTTCTACACAGTCACAGTTTGAAAACAGATTTACAGATGAGTCAGGAAGAACTCGGACCTCTTACATTCTGCTGTACTGAAGAGCATGACTGAGACTTGTCTTTCACTGATCTAATGCTTTTTGCAGACAAGGCAAGAGCAATCCAGTTATCTCCTGAACCAATAAGACAAAAACCACATCCCTAAGAAGCCTTGTGTTGTGCAAGATTTATTATCCTGATTTAACACTAGCCTCTAGTCCAGACAGGGTGGGGTTCTGTTCCCAGGACAGCCCTCAAAGACAGAAAGCTGTGCAGAGATCTCAGGGAGAGAGGGTGGCTGGAGCAGTGAAAGTCCCACCTTCTTTTCACCTTTTCTCACTATGCACATGCTTGGCAAGAGCTGGCTGCTGAGAGCTACTGGGGACCTTACACCATTAATCTGTGTGACACTCAGTCCAAGTGTCACTTCTGAGTGTCAGCAGCCACCTCCCTGCACAGCACAGTTCCCCACAGCCTGTAAAAAATCCTTATCAAACTACTTCTCTTATCACCCTTCTCTCCTATTCCCTTTCCATGCAGCTAAGTGGATTGCTCCCAGGCTTAGAACAAAACAGCATTTCATGTTCTGGGCTGGCAGGTACATTCATCACAAGAAGTCTGGGCAAACCTGTGGAGGAGGGCAGCAGCTATTTGCCATGCCCCAAGCAACTCCAGCTGCAGGGAGACTGGGATACCCCCTGTAACTGGTTAAGGCAAATTATATCATCTCTCTGAATCAAAACTAAAACCTATAAATATAAAACCTAACTGTGCCAAAAAAAAAAAAAAAAAAACAAAAAAAAACAGCAAAAAAAAAAAAAAAACCAACAACAAAACAACACAAACCCTGTCTCCTTATCTCACAGGGACAGTGAAACCAGAGAAAAGTCCACTCAGTCCTCAGCCACAGGAAGTTTTGTGAGTTGCTAGAAAGGGAGCTGAGGGGGCAGCCGTGTCTGCAAAGGGCATGACTGCCCAAGAGGCAGAAAGCACTGGAAAGCTGCAATCTCCCTTGCTCTGCTGAGCACAGCAGAACAGCCCTTTACCCAGCTTAGCCCAGACCCCAGCTACCATGTCCAGCCCTTTTTGGGGAGAAGGGGATTAAGCTGAAAAAAGCAGGTCCCTGTTACTGACATCAGGTCTTCAGGCAGACCATCAGTAACTGCTCCCAGACTCTGAGGGACTGCCAGAGAGCCATGACAGACACCCAAACCAGTTTCCTCCAGCTGCCTTTGCTACCCATGGATCTTCTCAGAGAACACACAGAGAATTTTTCCCCTGCAAGGCAGGGATCAGTCTTCCATGATTAGACCCCAAAATGGAATTGAAAAGGATCCTGCAACAGGATGTAGAATAGAATATTTTCAATTTGAAGTTACCTACAACAATAATTTAATCCAACTGGACATGGACCTACTGGCCCACTCTCGTGATTATTTTATACTGCTGAGGTAGAGGATACCTGCTATGCCTATTTGGCGAATCTCAGTTCCTCTCTCCCCCATACATGAATGGATATTACCATCTCACCCCAATCACAGCACCTGACTGTAGTGGAAGATGTGATAAATCAGTGCAATCATTCAGCATCCAGCTCCTAAATCCCCTTATTTCAGCTGGGATTAAACGTCTAGGAGGGAATCACTGTTTTTCATTCTCCCTCTGTTCAACAGCTTCTCTTCACCTCCAGAAATTGCTGAGGTATTCCAGTGTCAGCAAAAGGAGGGAAAAGGACACACAAAGAGTGTCCTCTTTGTTACCAAGAGCTGAACCAAGAATCGCTGAATCAAGAATTTTAAGTACAACTTTCTACAGCTCAAATGCCAGCAACAAACATTGCAGCTACAAATGCCTAATGTGCTTGGTAAATATGTCTACACAGCAGGACATAGACAGCATGAATATTCCCTTCTTCCTCACAAACCCTTGGCACATAAGAGCTTGTTGGAGAGAGAAGAGGCAATGTTGTTTGTACTGGCAGAGTCCTTTACACCAGACACTGGTGTCTCCTGTGCCCATCCACTCTAGCAAAGGGGAGCACATCCCATAGCAACACTGCTGCTGAGGTTACACATTCCTTTGCCATGCCAGAAGAAGAGAGGGATCCAGTATGGCCTCATCTTTCTCATCAAGTAGTATGGGCAACCTCCTCCAGATACTGTTCAGCTGCCCTGCCCTAGGCTGTCAGATCTATGGAGCAGCGATTTCCCACCTGCTGGGTGACTCTCTAGGTGTTCAAAGAGCAGGCACACCAACAGCACCCATCACTGATAACAATAATGTATTCAAGCTGTAAATTCCAAAGCAGAACTATGTTCTCAATGTGCAGATCAATAGAATTACCGGGGATACAAAGGAGATTTTTACAGGGCCATGCATCTGTCTGGCTAGTCAAAAGATGTGATGCTTTCAGGCCTGGAGGGGAGGGAAGGAGAGCATTTAACTGGGAGGAATCTGGAGTATGTCACCAGGGTCAGAGGTTTAGAACAGCCTCAGTGCTTCCTGGTGTAAAACACTGAGCAGCACTCAAAGACTATTCATTACAGAGCCACATGCCTGCTTCCATCATATCCAAGGAGTTAATTTCCAGTTCTACTGCCCCTTGGGGAACATGCACACTTAGTCTGGAATCATCTGGTCAGCTGGGAAAATATTGTTACACACAATTCCTGCAAAACACTGGGCACTGCAAAGGGCTCTAACTCCCAGCCTATCTCTAGGGGAAAACTCCTGCTGTAACAGGAAGGCTCAGGTGAGGAGCAGCACTGAATGAGGAGGGAGGAAGTAAGAAGAAACCCTGCGTGATTGCACAGTGGTGACAAGTGGTGGGTGAAACAGATGACTTGGGGATGCCTCCAGAGAAATAAAGCAAGGAAAACAAAACCAGGCACAAGAAAGAGGCTGTGAGAAGGGAATGCCTGGATTCACAAAAAAACCTGCTCTTGCTTGCTACACTACTCCCCATGTGGTAGATGAAGGCTTGTGCCTCATGTCTGTCTGCTGGCCCTATAGGCAAGGCCCAGCCATACAATGATCCCTTTTTTTTACCTGCTATGATGCAGCAGAGAGACAACAGTCCTGGGCTGCAGCAGGACAGTGGTTATCTCCTCATAAGAGGCTCAGTGGCTCTCCCTCACAACCAGACCTGCCCCACACGAACAGCTCCGAGGTCAAACCCCGAGCCATCTGAGCAGCACAGAAGGACGGCGCCACAACACTGGCCCTCAGGCCTACTCCCAGCTCCCCCATCAAAGAGCTGTGCTGGCAAGTTGTACTAACAAATCCTTCTGGACTCCCTGAACCTGGCTGGGACGGAGCAGCTGGCCCTGGGTGTGCTGCTGACTGCAGACATGTCTGTGCTCACTACTAATAACCCGTGAGCTCACAGGACAACTCCCCTCCCCAGGCTGGTACGTGCCGTCATAGGTCAGGCTATTCCGGGTGAGCCACGGCTGCTCCCTCCCTTTCCCTGCCACAGTTTTTAATCCTCCAGCTCACCGCAAAGCCAGATAAAGTTGGGATGGAAACTTCAGGCTCTTTGATAGCTATTAATGGAGCAGATTTACCAGGGCAGGAGACAGAGCTCCACCGCAGCTCCCAAATCTCGGGGCGGATCAGAGATGGTCAGTGATGTGTCAGCTGCTGTCTGGCGGCAAACCACACCAGCAGCAGGCATGGATCTGGCATTTCACAGATTAAGCAGCAACCATGGCTAGGCTCCTTGGTCTGCCCTTGACCTCAGGAGTCTTGGCCCTGCATAAGGATAGGGACCATTTCAAGATGGTGCAAGACAGGATGAAGGAGGGAATGCTTTGTATGAATGCCACAAAACACCTAGTGAAACAGATTTCAGAGGACACTCTAGTGTTGCTCTCGGTTTCAGTCTTAATTTACTATGGCAGTAGTAAATTGATTTACCATAATTTATTGATTTACAGTCTTGATTTACTATGACACAATGGGGCTGTCATCCCAGCCAGTATTTTTGGCCTCAGGCACCAGATACCTTTACCAGTGTTTCTCAGAAACCAGGTCTCCTCTAATAATTAGAGCTAGACCTGCAAAAGCTCTGCATACACCAAGACCAACAGGAACAGACCAGCTACTGTAGCATCTCCAAAGAGAGCCAAATTCCACCCACAGAGTTTTTCCTGCATTTGAATAAAAACAACAAACAAAACAAGGACTGAAATTTTAAAAGCACTTTAAGAACCTAGATGCTATTAATAAATCAGTAAATAATCACACTCCTCTCATGTCACAGATGTGTTTGTAATCTGCTGTTGTGGACAGAACTTGGAATTGCTACACTTCAAGAAGTGAGGTAACACAGAAGAAGTGAAAGGGAAATATGAAAATCCTCATACCAGAGATGCGGCATTTGGTAGCAGTAGCCAGAGAAATAAAGGCATGAAACAGCCTTTAAAAACAACAGCTGTTCCTAGCAAATTTGAAAATTTGCTTAGGGCTATCCAAGTTGCAGGTTCTCCTCAAAGACCATTAGATTCACCCAATGACTGATCATTACCTAAATATCACAACTTTGCACAACTCAAAAGGAAGCATCTTATCTGGCTGCAGTTTACCCATTTTTTTCCCCAGGTTTGTACAGCTGGAAACATTCCTGAAGGGCAAGCCCCAACACGGATTAGCACAGGGTCTCCAGGGCTCTGCTGGAAGCACTGGGCGAGAAGGGAAGGGAGATCTGGATATCAGCCCTGTGACCACCAAATTCTGCTATAGAGCAGCAATCCCCAGGAAGGACAAACACTTGCTGGCAGTGCAGCAGCTGTCAGCATCAAGAAGCAGTATCAGACAAACTAGAAGGCAGCTCTGCTTTGCTCAGAAAAGCAATTGCAACCACATTTATGCTTTCTAATAAAGAAATATGCCAGCTGCTTAATGCAGCCACAGCTCAGTCAGCACCTTCCTTCACTCCCTTTTATTATATCAATGCCACAATACAACAAAAGCCCAAATATTAGCTGAAACCCCAAATATTCTCAATAAACCCTATGTAACCTCACTACATACCAATAACCTAGTAAAACTCTACTTTCCATGGCATATGGATCACCCAGGCCAAAAACCAGTTCAGGGAATGCAAGCAATGAGCAGTGAAAGCAATAAAATAAATGCATTTATTTTGTGGATCTCAAACAAAGCTAAATCTGCCTCTGAAACATCTGAATTTAGAGCGGTCTAGCCCTGATGCAGGGGAAGTCATAAAGCCCACAGCCAGGGAACTTCAGCCCTACAAGTCCACATCTTACTCCCCCACGGTATCAGAGAGGGGCTGCACCTTACTGACATGGGCCCACTGCCCCTAAATCACTTCATCTCCTGACCTCTCCACCCCTTATCAACAACACCTCTGACTGTTGCTGTGTCTGCCAACTCCAGTGCATAATCTCCAAGTACCAAATGGGCACTGAGCCAGTAACTACTGTGACTAATTTTGAATTGCAATAAATTGGCATGTGTCAATGGGTCAACTAGCAACAGAACAAATAGGTCTTTGATCTCAGGCTGCTGCCTGTTATTCCACGGAAGACATCCTACCCGGAAGAGGAGAAAAAAATAGTGTCCAAGTCAGATGGAAAGCACAAAGCCACGTAACTTAAGGTACAAACAAAGGAAGTTTCATAAGCTTTTTTAAACCTCATTTCTTCTGTGCCCAGATGCAATGTGGCTTGTTCAATGGAGTGGATTTGTGCTCATGGAATACTTTGGCTATTGCATTCAGATTTGGGGAAAAAGCATGAGCAGCAGCGGGAATCTGCTCCACTTCCAGCCCCCCCCAGGAGAAGGGCATGTCCTCCTGCCCTCCATGCCTGACTTCAGGCTGGTTTTGGGGACAGCCTGGCTTTCCTCATGCAAGCCTGACACAATTAAGTCTTTCTTTCAAACAACTGGACAAATGAAGAAGGGGGTGGAAAGGAAGAAACTCCAAACATAGGAACGCTTCATTTTAAATTGAGGAAATTATTCCCATAGCTGAGCAATCACCAAGACCCTTGGATCACCGGAAGATGGGAAAGGGCAATGTCAAACTTGGCACAGACAGAGCAGTTCTTGTTTGCTGCTTACTTGCTAACAAGGTTCAATAGATCCCACAGACAGGACACTGCCTCTGCTACAGAACTAAGTGTTGGGAAATGAGGGTCCAATACTCTATTTTGTCAGAGACTTCCTGAATGACCTGGAAAAGCCATGTCTAATGTCACATCCATCCAGCTGTAAGGAAGAGCGTTTGGTCAGTATGTTACAGAGTCACCAAATTTATCCCTGGCATTTCCAGCTGGCAAGTGGTAAAGAGAGGAACAGAGAGATGAGATGACCAATTTTCAGTGCTCAGCTAAAGGCACACTGAGTTTGATTTTCACAGGTGTCCCTATAGTTAAACTATGTGAGAATTTGCATGCTTAGAACCATATTCTAAAACACAAATAACTAAAAAGACAATTTGCTGTACATATCCCCTAAAAATATGTTAACAGTGAGGAATTTAAATAATCAGGATAGATTGCATGAAAGTCCTTTGCTAATGAAAGACTCTAGGACAAGCATCTCAAATGTGATTTAAGCCAGACTGATCCCACTCTACAAAGGGGTCAGACCTTGTAAGGCCCTTCCAAAGCTATTCTTTCCCAAATCCAGAAGAGGACAGCTACAATGAAGGTCAATCACTTCATCTGCAAACAAATATCCTACTCAAAAAGATCTCATTCCTTCCTCCATACAACACGAAGCGCAACATAAACCCTAGTGTGACTAGATATTAACAGCATGCACAGCCAAAGAAACAGCATGTATGTGTCAAAGAGCCATCATCTTCCCTAAATAGCACTATATTAGAAAAAATCTGTAGAAGCCAGTCATACTGCATTGCCTTGAAGGCTCATCTCGAGTATTTGCCTCCAACAGATGTCAAACAGCAGCCTCACCATGACCTGCAACTTCAGGACACACCTCTCAAGTTTAATATTGTGGTTATATTGTGATGCCTTTCATGCTTCATCCTTCTCTCTCACTCTGTAGTCAATATAGAAAAAAAATAAAGTTACAGTTTTCTCACTCGGAATTATTTCCTGGAAAACCTGCTTCCCCGTACTGGGCTCAAGTGGGAGTTCATGGCAACAAGTTTCACCAGGCTGAGGTCAGCATCCTAAAATATACAGGACATCAAGTGTCCTAAGGCCACAGGTGACCACAATGAGAACAATCAGGTCTAACCCCAGTTTTTGGACATTCCTCCGTCAACTACCTCCATGGGTTTAGTGGTTCTCAGGCTGTTCCTGCACCTAGAGCTCAAGACACTGTCCTCCATGCTGTTGTTGGAGAACACTCCTGTCCTACCTGGCTGGTCAAAATTGCTATACCCATAGGTAGAACCCTGTGGCCAAGATAAAAAGCCCTCTCGGATATGGAGCCAGAAGCCCAGTTCATCTTCCACACTAGAAAGAAGGCCAGCATGATTTTAATTTCCCTGGTTAGCTCTTCTCTTTCTACTGCTCTCAGAATCTGCAATATCACTTGCTGACCCTGCTCTCTGTCTCAGCAAGACCAATGTCCCTGAGGACCCACACTAAAAGCACCTTTGTTTTTGGGGTAGGACCTGTGACAGTTTCTCCCCAGGCCATTCCCACCCTACTGACAATACTCAATTCTTCCCAAAGAAAGTACTGAACACTTTATCTTCAACTTCCACACCGTGATCAAATCACTTATCTAAAACGGGCTTTGACATTTCCCTGCCTTAATGCCACTCCCACTCTGGGAAGCCTTCACTATGTGCTATCACTGTCTCTAACTGTAGTATACTGTCATCAAGCAATGCTTCAAAAAATGTTCATACTCCTTTACATTATGGCAAGGCTCACTGCTACTTCCCACAGAACTGGGCTGCAGTATCCAAGTGGGATGGGTTAATTCTTGGCTTCATAGAACACAGCAGTGAGACTGCTTGTGCAGGTCAGAACTCTAAACCAAAAGGCACAGTCAGTACTGTGCAACTAATCTGTGCTGATTCCAGCCTCCTACAGACTCATTGAGGAAAAAGATAAAGATGATATTCAAGTGTACACAAAGCTCAGCAGCTCAGTCAATTTTTTGTGGCATCACCTTTGGCAAAAAGCCTATAAATAACAAGCTCTTGGAAGAAATGGGCAAACTCTATATGCACTCCCTTGCTTTTACATCAGATAAGCATTTTCAGTAGGAAAAAAATCGTTCATACTACTCCTGAACGGCTCCAGTTGAGTTCTAAAGATAAAAAACAAAACATACCAAAAAAAGTACAAACTTAAAACCAAAATCTCAAACTCAAGAACTCCCCAATATCACTGAGATATATTTAAAAGCTACAAGTTCATTGTTCCATCTAAAATGTTACTCGAAGTATTAAAAAAAAAAAAAAAAAAAAGGAAGGAAAAAAGTCACAAATAGAATTTCTTCCTTAACAGAAGTACAGCCAGTATTTTTTATTAGCTGTCCCAGGAAAAGCTTAAGATATGCTTGCAAGGATTTTTAAAACTGGGAGTGTAGAAACCTTCTTTTATTCAAGACCCTAAAGTAACACCATCTCCATGGTCCATCGTGAAAAGACATTTCTGAACAAACCAGCAGGTTTTTAAAATCATATCACCAGTCCCCCAGTTTTCTCCCATCTAAAAACATGTTGCCAAGCACAAGCTCTCTCCTTCCAACAACAACTCCTGTGAACACATCTCCATCAAGCAGATTTGCTCTGTTAGATACCAGCAAGATGGACCCTGAACTTAGAGATCTTTAGAAGGAAAATACCTTGAAGAGACTAAGTCAAGACCACCTGGTTGGCCTGGCAGCAAATGGCCTTGCATCTCTGCAAAGGTCAGATCCAGAATGCTTCACTGTTTTCTCCTAAAAGCACAAATCAAAGTGAAGGACACTCACCACACCTCTATCAGGTACAATACAAATTATATTCCTTGATTGCACCATTTGGGGAGAAGAGGGCCCTCCCACATTTCACGGCCTACATCAGGTATGGATTTCCCAGCAGTGTGAAAGGAGATGCTGTCTCCATGCTACCAGTCACGTATGTTCCCACAGCAGGCAACGACATGCGGAGTTCAGCTGCCCCCTCTTCCCAAAGGATCACAACTATGCCCTCAACATAGAGCTGTGCAGACTTCTCAAGTGTCTTTCCTTCGTGGAAGAAGATGCCAAGAGCTGCTGAGAGAGCCCCAGCTCAACTGACATTAGAACAGGGCAGCAAGGGTGCTGTGCTGAGGTTCTGTCACACCTGCACCAGACACCAGGGACTGCTGAGCATCTGCATCTTGTGAGTTTGGCAGATGAATCCAGAGTGGGAGAGGCACTCCAGGGTGCTTTTGCTTTTTTTGTTTTTTAAAAAGAGAGGGCACCTTCATAGGCTAAAGCAATTGTTTGCTAAATCCTTAAACATGGCACATGGCAAAGCATGCAGTGCTCCGAGTTATAAACTCAGTCACTTCTGTTCTTCACAGTTTCCAGTTCTCAGATATCCAGATCTGGTTCGAGCTCAGCAGCTTTTATTTTTGACAGCAGTCTCAGAGCTCAGTTACCAGCCTTGGACAAGATGGCTCTGCTCAGCTTCATGCTGGAAGGGTGTCGACAGATGCTGAATATATTACAAACAAGTGGACATGAGCTGTCACTCCCTAAGGAGAAGAAAAAGTCACACTGAGGAAATTTGGTCACTATAAACCAGTTGGAAGGGGGTCTGTTAAGAGATCCTCAGATTGTTTTTATTCCTGCTGTGCACCATACATTCATCAACATTAAAATAAGTCCATGAAACAACACAGGAACAACAACTGTTGCAAAGTATTTCAAGGAGAGCATTATGCAGCTAGAAATGGCTCAGAACATCTCTTTATTTGATGAAGTGTGGCAGAAAGAAAAGGTATTTCCTCTTCTTTCTTTGTCCAAGAAAGGCAGTACCAATCACAGATATCTCTATAGATAGATACAGACCGATAGATATTGTAGATATCTATATCTATAGACATAGATACCTTTTCATTCATATCTTTATAGATGTCACATGGAATGCCTAGGGATTTGGGTACGATCCCATACATAGTTACTGAAATAACAAGATTCATCAATCAGCAGAACTCAGTACCTTTCATTCACAGGAGTGCTGATGGACCAACTCTTCTCTCTCACCCTGATGCTCCATGCCCCAGAAAATCCCAAATCCAGGCAACCAGGATTGCTGATTACAGCATCAGTGCAGCTGCAAAAGCTTGGTCTGCTTCTGTCCTCATTCATCGGATGTGACCTCAAGGCAAAAGGCCTTTCCTGTTCCAGCATTGTTTACAGTGGGATCCCGACCCTGGGGTTCAACTCTTCAGAAGTGCTGCAGTACGAATGCACTATCACACTAACAAGAATGAAACTGGACCATGTGTCCCGCTTAGCAAAGGGCAGAAGGGTTGCAAAGCACACGTAACTGAAAATCCTCAAGTCTCCTACAGATAAAAGATGCAGCTCACTCCACAAATATCAAGTGACAATGGATAACACTGCTAGCACTGCTTACATAAGTGTAGTTTTGCAAACCTGAAGAGCAAGGACTGACAGAAGTGGAAACAGAGGGGAAACGGAATGATAAGAAACCCCTTCCAGCAAATTTTTTCCAACCTGTCATAAGCATCCAACTGTTTCTGACCAGGAACATAGAAGCGAGGTAAGGTGGATACAAAGACATGTGGACTGCTAACATGACAGAGCAGTTCTGAGGGGGTTGATGCAACGCAGTCCCTCTACCCTGATTGTACATTTGCACCCTCATTTTAGACAAAAAAGGAGCCAAAGCCAGGAGCTTTCCTATCTTATAAAGAATGGATGAAATCACTTCTCTAAATGCTGGTGGTGTTCTCAGTTCATGTGGTTTATGCATATGGCTCCTTTAGATACCACTCAAAACCACACCTTTCTGCCCTGTCACTGCCTAAAGTGACAGGTCAACTCTCCAGAAACATGAGGCCAGTAAACTGTTCACGATGTTCACAGAGGGTTGAGGAGTTCCACCAGCTTTTATAATACATTTTTCACCATTATGTCAGCAGAACATTGGCACAAATCCTTCACGCATCTAGTGGAGGATAAGGAGCATCAGGACCTATTCAAAGAGACAGATATTTCTGTTTGGGTTAAACACTTGCTGCCAGGCCAGGCCTTGGAGAAGACAGCATCAGAAGAAAGTCACGTTCCTGAAAGAATGAAAGCTTACCAAAGGTCTGTGAAGGAAGGCAAAACCATTCATCTTTGGGTCATTAGTCTGAAACAGCCTTCTAAGCAATAGTGACCAAAAGGTGCTCTCACTCAAGCACCATTTAACAGTGTCAAGTTATGCATAAGCTCAGGACAGTTCTGCCTCAGCCATCACTGGACAAGGATCTGCTCCTCTCTCACTGTGCTTCAGCACCATTTGCTTGAAGATTCAAACAGAACAGGCTTCCTCATCCTTCAAGGCCAGCCCTGTTCTTTTGGTCTAGCCTCCTGTGGGAGGCAGGAGAATTTCTGTCTTGCAACAAGGTTCATTAAGAGGAGACGCTTTTGAAAGAGTAATGAGGATGCAAGGCAAGAAATGAAATCTCAGCAGTCAGCTAAGACCACATGCTATTTCCAGATGGCTTACGGACATACACCCACAGAACATGTCATTAGCTGCGCACAGGTGGGGCTAAGGCTACCAGCCAATTCTTAGTTTAGCTTGCCCAGAAAAACCCAAAACCACCCAGTCATACTGACAGTCCCACAGTTATGAATATTTACCACACACTTAATGAGAGCAAACCCTAAGTGCCAAAATAGGTAATAACCTTTCAACACCCAAGTATCTTAAACAAGAATCTATAGCAATTAGTCCATGAAAATCCATGAAGGTTTAACACCTCCCTCTTTTACATTCTGCCATGGTTTGAAATTCCTGTAAGATTTTCATTTGCAGAAGGCCTCCCCTGTTTTTCTATCTTATTAAGCACACACATGCAGACAAACACAAAATCACCATCTAAACTTAGACCAGAGAAGTTAACTCTGCTGTAAATGTCACCAGGTTTAAGCCATGGCTGGGAGGAGAACAAGTTTGTGTTACTGTCAATCAAAAACCAGGCAGAGACATATTGCTGTATCAAACACCATTGTCAGCTGTCTCCCCCAAAGCAAACGCAGGGTCTATTCTCAGAACCTGCAAGCCCTTGCTGTGGCCATTAATAACCAGGGGAACTGTCAACAACCTGCAGCTCTCCCAAAGCCCAGCTCCATTGACACCACTTGTGTGTTACAGCCTCACTTGGAAAGGCCTGAAACTTCAAGTGGATTCACAGAAAACACAAATGTTTTATATATGAATCAATATATAAAGTGGCTTGCAGAGCAGCACACGAGTGGACTGAGCCAAGCATGGGCTCAGTTCACCTGCACCATCACTCGGGGGTGTCACAAAGAACCAGCATTTGCTTTGCACCATCCCAGTCACATCCTATCACAGAGTGACACGGAGGCAGCCTGGCACTTGCAATCTCTCATCTCTCAAAAAGGCCTCACTGAGAATATACGATTCTCTGGGAAAGAGGTGGATATTCAGAAACCTGGGAGCAAACCCCCTTGCTTTTATTTGATTCCAGCTTTGTGGCAGTGTTCATGGACAGAACAGGGACCACACATTTTATTTCGCAACCAAGATATGAAAGGTTGTAAAGAAGGGGGATGTCTTGTTATACACTACAGACTAAATTTCCAAAACAGACCTTTCAAAGCAGAGCAGACACAGTACATAGAGAAAAACCAGTTACCTATAGAGTAACCAGAAGGAAGATGTGATTTGTGGCTTCCTGCATGGAGCAAAGCTAGGCTGTACCTAAAGGAGAGGAGTTACAGCCCTCACCTTGGTCCCTAGGCATGTGTATCAATGGAACTACAGCCACCTGAGCACTCCCTGCCCACCACCTCACTTTTCTTTCTGTTTATCCACTAAAAAGCACCTGTATGTCTACAAACATCATCACCGTTCCTTCAATCCTCTGGCATAACTACAATGATACAAGTATCAGTCAGAATCGTAATGGTTGCTGAGATACCCACATGCCCAGTGATACCCCCCTGCTACTCTGTCCTGGTCTCCCTCTTGCTTGTGTTCTTCTGTTCACCATCTTCACAAACTTTTTGTATACATCTGGTACAAATGGCTCCAAATCCTGCAAGGAAAGTCAAGCACACAGTTCTCACCCTTCCTGCACAGCTGACTTCGCTCTCAGCACACTTTCAAAAGGTGCTTAAGGGGCCCCTTGGAAATTCAGGGGTCAGAGTCTGGGTTTCTCTTCTCACTCCCACAAAAGTTGTACAAATCAAAGTCCTCTGCAAACCTCTTGAGCTGTTACAATAAAGAACCATAAAATTACCGTGTCCAGATAATAAGCAAAAAGGGAAAGATGTAAAGTTACAAGGAGAACAAGTCATCTTCCCAGAAATTATTAACTCAAATTGCATTTTCATTATCAATCCAGGATCTCAGCTTTCAAAATACAACTCCCTGCCCCATCCCATCACAGGATTTGATAAGCGAAAGCCACTCAGTATTTACACAGGTTAATGTTTCTCATTCTAAAAAAATGGGATTAGCTTCGCTTCAACATAAGGACAAGTCCAGAACAGTTTCATCATGACATACAAACTGATATTTTCAGGGTGGTTCTGATTTATTCCCTTGACTTTGTCAATTGTGTTGTTGACAGAAGGCTTGAAATGGAGACAAAATAAAGATATTTTAGTCTGGATCCAAGCTCACTCCTGCATGGGAGCAAACTGCTGTGCCTGTGGTCTTGCAGCATAAAGGTCAGCCATGGTCATAGGAACAGTTAATAGGAAAGGGAATATCTGGGTTGTTAAAGTACACACTTTATTTAGCAGACTTCATTTATTATGAAGATTCACCTACTTTTTAATACTATGAACATTACATCTTCGTGCTAGAGCAATCACTAGGAGCTTGCAATCCATAGGTACACACACAAGTGAAAGCATCCCAGGAATCAGAAAGGAATCTGCACTCCAGAAGGAAATCTCATAACTTGTAGTTTCAGCTGTGATATCCACTGCCCCCTCAGTCAGGAAGTTCAGCACCACCTCTGGATTCACCACAGAGATTTCTCTCTCACCCAAAATTTCAAAAATTTCATGGGTTTCCTATGGGAATTTTCATCTTTTGGAACAAAACAAAACAAAACAAAACAAAAAAAAAAAAAAAAAAAAAAAAGAAAAAAAAAAGAAAAAAACCCACAACAAAACAAAAACCCAACCAACCAAACAGAAAAAGCACTTCCCAAAAATAAACCCACCACTCTTTCACTCTTTCAATGTTTTGTGTTTATTACAGTTGAGAGCTCCCACAGAAAACACTTGTCACTGAAGACCTGATTTTGTCAAAGTTTTCAGCCACAACATTTGTCATGATAATGAAAATGTCTTCATACCAACCCAGATAAAGAAGATTAAAGACCACCTGGCTTGTTCTGCGAGTCATTTGGTGCTAATCTTGTTATACAGGCTAACAATAAAATCACATCTGTCTGGAGCCCGAAGGCCTCACTGACCTTCTGTGGTTAAAGCACACTTATTCCATTGCTAGCAGCACTCACAAAAGGAAGGCTGGAACTGCATCTAGTTGCTTTTATCTCCTCTTACCCAAGAGTTTATTTGTAAAAGGTTACCAGGAGCCAGCAAGGAGCCAGACATAACTCCAGCTGTCTCTGGATCACAGCAAGGTCTTTAACCACATCACTCCTGTTTAGATCTCATGCACATTCACTGCTGCCCACCTTTGGATATGCCACCACCAAGTGCACAGCTTTGTAAAGCCCCTTCTAATATTCAACATGGGCTGCAAGACCACCATCAGGACATCTTCATGTCAAAAGTCACTAATCTTCTATGACAAGATTTCTGTGTTTCACAAACTTTTTCTGGATTCCCTTTGCAGTACCAAGAGCCATTCCCTTGAAATCCCACTTTATACACTTTAGGTCACACACACAGAACAGAGAAGCACCTGCCAGTACCTAAGAGCACTGACATCCTCTTACATTAAATTTCATATTCAAGATGTTGAATTGACATGCAACAGACACCCTGGCACTACACTGGATGCATACCAGGAAGGATTCAAATGCACAAATCTACTTTAGAGGTTGGACCAAAGAACCTCCTAACACGTGTCTAGTCTTGGACTCACTCTGCAGCAGTACAGACACGTATGTCCCAGCCTTGCAGCAACTCTGCCCTCAGAGCAAAGTGGCCAGACTCCTTTTCTGTTCAGTGCTGGCTGTGCAATGCTGCTGCAAGACTCAATGGCACTGTAAAGAAGACACTAAGAGCTGACTGCTCACACTAGAACAAGAGCAAACTCATAGTATACTTTCTAACTCACACTTTGATGCATTACAACCCTGTCCAGTAACCAGTCAGGCTGTGTTCTGAGTTTTACTGTCAGTACAGGTCACCACCACAGTGAAAAAAGCACCAAGCTGTGACCTTCAGGTAGATTTGCCACTGTAGGAGTACTTAAATGCCAGCACTCCATTCAACTTATTCTGCTGCACAAAATTTACCATGAAAGTCAAATAAAAAGAAGGGACCAAACAAGCTTTTGTACTTCTATCCCACAGGATACATTTAGATGCTTTGTTACAACAAACAGGGCAAGTTACCTATTCTAAAACCTGCCTCATTTAAACATTAACTGTCTCCAGACAGTCATGTACATCTCCGTGTAATGATCAGTCTCTCAAACAGCTTTTTGAAAAACTTGTCTCTGGAACAGAGCCATGTTTGAATCTTTACTATAAAGTCAACATCTAAAGCATTTTTATTGCAGATAATTACATGCAAGCAATTTTGCCCTTCTTAATCCCACACATGAAATTCAACACAGGTCTTTTCCATTTGCCCAGTTCTTTGCAGTGGATTTTTTCCTCATGTAACCCAAGATCAACTTTTGCTTTGACATAGACCCTCTCATCCAGGTGGTTCCCAAGCCTGCTTTCTGTTCTTGCTGCTGCTGACGTCAGGGAAGAGCAAGAACTAGCAAAAGAAGGGAACTAAGATTTCAGTGACTAGAGTGATTGAAGGTTTTGTTCACCTACTCAGAAAATGAAATTCCCAGAGAATGAACTCTGCAGAGGAGAGTCTAGATCTATGCTGAAGGGGAACAGGAAGGGCAAGGGTTCAAATGCATGAAATAAGGCAGAAACCACAACAGATGATCTGACACTGTAGGAAGCATCAGAAAGCAGCCACAGATGACACATGGGAGCTGCCGTAGAAGTTACTTCTCTGATTATCCATGAAAGCAAGTGTCAGTCAGGAGGTGAGATGAACAGTGACAGCCAGGCAAACCCAGGCATCAGCCAAACAACCTCCACCACAAATCACCAAAAATCATCCTTCTCAGAGGAGACAAGAGGATCAACAAGGGAGGCACTCAGTGCAAAGCCATCTCACCACTCTGGGAGCCAGGCCTGAGCAGGCAATTTTGCTTTGCTCATGTTTGGATGGGAGTGTCCAGCTCTCACCAACACACTGTGCTTCTAGTGGTTCAACACAGCATGAGTGGGGGCTGCCACGGTTTACTTAAAAAGTACCCCAAGAACACAAAGGATACATGAAAAGTACACTGTCATTCATCCAACTTCTTCAGAATGGGGAGAAAACTCCACTGAGTTCTCAGACTTTTGCCACAAACAAATCTGTTACATTAGTGCAGGATTCCAGATACAAGAGACTTTGTTAGGAAAAAATAAATGTCTGCGCTCACTCTGCAACAGTCATGCTAGATTGTGTGATGGTGGTTCAAGTTTTTTTTTTCCCCCCAACTGTAAACAGCACAGGGAGTTAAACAGACAGCAAGGCCAGAAGATACTGGGTTGAAATTACAGATCTGGCAATAAACACAAAAGAATGTTGCGTGATTTTCAGCATGTGGTCGGCAGACTTCAAGGCCAATGAAGAGCAACTATGGAAAGCAAGCTGTATATCTGGCACTTACAGAGAAGGCCAAATCCCTAGAAAAGAAAATTAAGGCCCTATGACCCAAGAAAAGGTTTGAAGTCCTGCTCTAGTTCATCTAGAACACAGATGAGACTTTTTGCACGAGGTACATTCCTCTCCATAGTTTTAAGAGAACCTCCTTCAATACCACTAACATATTCACATACAACTCACCTGTGGGAATGGAAAACACCTCCTTCACCTTAGACACAACTCAGCCTTCCAGGTCTAACCCCTCCAACAGGAGCCAGTACCTGGCGTGTCTGACAAAAGAACAAGCACCTCATTAAAACTAACAAAACACAATCTACTCCAACTATGAATGATGAAGACTTAAACCTGGAGTCAGTGGGGTATGAAACAAAAGAACAATAGTAAAGAGATCTCTTGCTAAAAACCTTATAAAGGTTTTTATAAGGTTTATATGCTTATAAAGCAAACCTTCTCTCTTTTCTGTAATTCCCAAGCAGAAGTAAGGGGAGCTAAGTAATATCTCTTTCTTGGTCTTTAAACACAGAGCCATGCCAGGCCTGGCAGTACAGCCGTCTGAAATCATATATCCAGTAAGGTATATCCTACCTCAGCCACATTCAGCAACACTCAGCTACACCAGTGTCACAGCTGTGGTCAGTGCCCCTCAGCCCTCGGTGCTGCAGGTCAGCGTGAGCCGCGTGCTGGCTCACACGGCTGTCCTTCCAGCACAGGCACACCAGCCTCCCGGGCAGCTCCTACACACTAATTTTGGCTCAGCGTGGTTTCAATAAAAATGAGTCATGACAGCAACCAGCAAGTGTTCTGTGGCTGTGGCCATCCACACTGGTAGCTCAGGAAAGCAAAAACGGCGTGCATGCACATCTCTGTGCCTTTGTGCCCATGAAGCAAATACCACCACCTGAACACTTCTGCTATCACCTGCAAGTTTGAGGGTAGGCACTGAGGCTGCTGTCAGTAGCTGCTCCAGTTCCCACCACACTGGACAATGCTGCAGATACCTGATGGGTATGAAAGGCTGTTTCAGAGATTAAACATGAGCTTTTTGAGGTGCTCTGTTGACTCTCTTCCTCATCAGTCATGGGCACAGAACAAAACCTCCCTGATGGATCCTATCCTGCCACAGGTTTCACTTCCCACTCCTTAAACAGCTCTGTGTGACCACAGCCAAGCAAGGACAGGAACTGGAATGCTCCCATGGAGGGGAACAGAAACCTGAGAAGGGAGGAGACCCTCTCTTAACAGGTGGGTGTTCCCCAGCTCCTCCGGGAGTCCCAAGTTGCTCCTGCAATACCCTTCCCCATCAATCACCACACTTCAATTTCAGCGATGTGCAGCGTTTCAATGGTGTTAAATACTGGTACTCAACAAAGACGGGGTTTAGGAAAAACAAAACCCCAACACAAACACACAACTGAGATTAGCTGCCTAAAATATCTTAAGAGTGAATGCAGAAGAGAACAGGGAACAATGTCTGTCACTGTCGATTCAGTGTTTGTTACACCTGCACCTGGCCACAAAGCATCACATTCACCCAGTATTTAGCTTCCTCCTGTGCAAACCTCAACCTCACTCATGCCTTTTCTCCCCTTCCTCTCCCAGAATATGACAATAGGAAACACTCTCTGGTCAGCGTGGGGACTGCAAGCCGAGACACACAAGTATCCCAGGAGGCTCTGAAATCACACTGGAATCGCTGCGTGATGCCCCAGCAAGAGGCAAGTGCTGAGAAGCACGTCCATGCCCCGGGCTGCAGCGCCCAACAAAAGGAGCCTTTGTCCCCTGGTGGCTTTCGCACGGCTGTGCCAGAATCAACAGGGATCGATTCCAGCAGCGCTAGGAAACAGGATGGGGCAGGAAAGAATGGGCTGGGCTGTTCCCACCTTCTGCACACCTCTGACTTGCGCTGCGGGGGGCTGCATATCAAAGGGACCTGGCTTTTAAAAAGAGTACCATCCTAAAAACCTTGGAGATATGAGACACGGGATCCATCTTCTGTAGACAGGTTAAATATACAAATCATTCAGAAGTACTGCCACCTAATCACTTCCAGAAGACCTAATGGTAGCAGTTTCCAGAGTCAAAGCTCTGCTTTAATTTATCTCCTGCAAGAAACAATAGGACCTTCCTTTGAAGTACATTCTCCAGCACTGATGGATACAGCATTCCCCCCACCCTCATTTCCAGAATGGAGCTATCCTGCTCAGGCGATAGAGAGAAAATCTGCTTTGGACTGGAAAAATTCCCGAAGCACAGAGGAGTCTTTGCAGAGGCCACAGTTTCATGAATACTTAAAAGCTTTCCCAAGAAGGCCACTAGAAGAGCCTCATTTCCCTCTCCTGCCTCTGTATCACTGCCCCTCCTTGTGCTAACCCAAGAACACAAGGGCTAAATGCTGAAACAGGACTGAGAAACAAACCTCAACTAAAAATAGCAATACAGGTTGGGGTGAAAGTAACCAATGGTTTCTGGTGACCCAGCCTGGCTCACCACGGCTGGAACTGATTTTCCAAGTAGCACTGCTGCACTTAGGCCCTCTTGTAAATTGTTGGGCCATTGTTTTCACTAAGTCACACCAGTGAGGGTGGATTTTGGCTGAAGGATGAGAAAGGCTGAGCTATTTCAGCAGAAGGTCTCCTGTTTCTATCAATCTGGAAAACACCAAGCTTTAGACCTGCTAAACTTGTATTTCAACACTAAAAATTTCCCACCCATTCCTAACGAGGGAGAATCACTGCCAAGCCTTTTTCTTTTTTCAAGATAAGGTGTTGAATTCTGGTTTCAGCATTTCAGATTTTTTTAACTCTTAATTATATAAGGGAGATGCAGGTAAGTCAGCCACAATTTGAAACAAACCCATTCAAATTCAGTGGTTTAGAAACTAGTTGACTGAAAACTTTGGCTTTGCTCACCAAGAGTAATTTCCAAACCTCAATATTTACACACCTTCTATAACACTTGAAGTTCTCACTGAGATTCAAGTGTTAAAAAAAAAAAAAAGTGTGAATCTACTGTTCCAAGCCACACAGAGTGTGACCCAGTATTATGGAGATAAAACTGTAATGGCAAAGCTCTAAACCAACTTTATCACATATCTTCACAGTTCATGTAACTTCTGGGGTAGGTTTTGCTGTCCACTCAGGACAAACATTCCTAGAAACTGAATGCTGGGTTTCTAAAACTTCATTATTATCAGATTTTTAGAGAGGTACCATCTAAACTATTACAAAATTATTTTTATATCTAAACTGTTTCTAAAATGATGTAGCTTTTTGAGAAAGTTTCTCAGGCTGATGAGACCATTCTGCAATTGTGGTAGCTACTCTCAGAAGGAACTTCGGAAAGCAGTTAAGAGCTTAAAACCACCTTATATTTCCCAAATCACTAATTAAACTTTTGAATGAAAGAAGAGCCAATGCACCTTGTAATGTTGTTTCCTTAGTAAGAACCAGAGGCCTATTATTAAATGGAGGCTAGGATCAAAGAGGCAGCTTCTTCTGGATTCTGATCTGATTGCACAGCTGCCACAGGCAAAGGCTAAAGATGATGGGAAGAGAAAGAAAAAAATAGAACAAGGATGACCTAGAACAACAACTAAATAGATATTACTGTGGAACACCACAGATCCTGAGAAAGAAGTCTTAATTTGGAAGAGGAAGTGCTGTGTTTTGGCTGGTCTATGATTAGAGGACAGAAAGCTCTGAAGGGTTGTTTGATGTGACAGCTTCAGGTTTTCCAAGAGCAGGAAAACACAGTCAAAGCAGGGGCACTCTTTCTGACACCAAAAAGGAGCTGTGAGCACAGACAGGACCAGGCTCCCAGGGCTTCCCTTGGATCTCTCTGGGGAAAGCCCTTCTCAGTCAGTAGCTGAGGAGGGTATCCGGGCCTTAAGCACTTGGCTGTCTGCCAAGTATGGAGATGGCTGGGGATTACCATGAGGGATGGAAAGGAAGGTGGGATTGGAAATAGGCACTTAAACGATGCACAGCTGATGCTATCTAGGCCTTAGGTACTTTGCTACGCAGATGAAAAGAAGAAATAAATGCACAATCAGAGCTGATCACCAGTTTCTTGTGAAGGGGAGGATCCAGCTGCAGCTATTTTTTCCACGTGCACCTGCAGGCACACATAAAATGCTTGGACATCTTCCTCTGAAACAACCACAGAACCTTCTTCTGTATCAAAAGAAACAAGTACATCACACAACAGCACTGGTACTGCTCCAGTGCAAGCACAAAATGCTTTCTTTCTCATCTCTGACTTCAGAGCAGGGACACAAATAAACCAGAGACGCTCGCTGAAAGCAGGCAGTCTGTCTCTGCTAATTCTCACCAGCACAGACAACACAAACCCAGGACATTTCTGCTACAGAGAGCACAGCAGTCTCACCACATCACAGCAGCACTGCCAGGAGGAGTGTGGGTTACGTGCAAAGCCTTGGCACATGTGTGTTCAAAGACTTTTTTTCACCCCAATACAGAACCACTTCCTCTTCATTATTTGAAGACGTCAGAATGAGACCTCTAGAGAACAAGCAACATAGCTGTACAAGGAATATGCACCAGTGGTATAAAACAACCCTAAATTACATATAGGTCAGTAATAAACAGTAATGTTTATTACAGAAGGAATGGAGAAACTGTCAGAGTTCCCTTCAAACCCAGCAAAATTGGCACTGAAAAACTGCCTCTGTCACAGATGCACTGTTCAGTTGTGTACAAACCACAATGTCCTTCTGTATCATTACCTTTCTATCACAGTAGGGTGAGTATTCTCAATAGCCTCTGAGGAAACACAATATAAAAAAATCAGGTGCTTAATTTAACAGCTCCAAGCATTTTCCCTTACCACTGCTGGGGCCATTTTGTAGGGTAGCACTACGCTCTTGCAAGGTAAGATTTCTGACAGGTAGGCAAGTCCAGCTGGCTTCTTCAGCTACTGCTGAAGGAGATAAAGATGTTGATTATGTTCCTGGCTCTCTTTCAGCCTTCTGGGTTTTAAACACTGGGTAATGGTGAGGGCAGGATGAAAAACTATTTACTTCTGCAACCTTGAGTCAGCTTTGCACAGGCTACATCCCAGCCACACAGGGTTTTTTCCTTCTAAAAAGAAATAACATCAAATAAAAAAAAAAAGTGAAAACCAGTCTCAAGGGTTCAAAAGAACATTCCCAAATGGTCATTCTCAAAGTGAGATTTACTGCTTGGGCAAGACAAGGATTGAAGCATCCAAGATGCACAGAGATTGGTCCCAAGATATACTAACACAGGTAAATAAACACAGCTACTCCAACCTTTCTCTTTTTTTTCCTGCATCCATGTGTTACTAGCAAGAACTAGCTCTGAAGCCCAAAGAAATGAGTTGCACTGGTACAACATGCCCCAAGGACAAAGCACAAGGACAGGGAACTGACTGACCTCACATCATCTCCTCCTCCTCTTCTCACCTTCCCAGAGCAGTCACAGGCGATTGAACAGAGGATATCCTGACTTGTACCTTTTTTTCCTTTACAAAAATGGCAAAACCAATCCAAGCATGACTGACAACTAGAAGGAACACTAGAGAGAATGACTGCAACAAACAGAAAGCAGATCACTGGACTTTGGTAAGGAAGCCATAGAGCCAGACAGCAAAGGCAGCACTATACATGAATTTTCATCACTCAGCCTGTCACCATGAAAACAGATTCTGTTTTCATACATTTTCATCATGTTTCCAACCACTTGTTGCAATAAGTATATAAGCATAACCCTGCTTATCCTGGCCACAGTTTCAGGATAACACAACAAAAATCTGTCTGGGTTAGTACACGCACATGGGGTTAGAGTAGTGGGCCTACCATGATTATTGGAGACAACAGCCTGTGAATAAAAATATCATCAGAAGATTACTATTGTCAGAAAACTAAGGGAGGCTGCAACAGGAGGAAGAAATTAAAGAGCTTGTTGTCTCAACATACACCCTCTTTTCCACATTTTAATCTCCCATCATCCAGAGACTCCTTACAGATGAGTACTTTAAGCACAGCACAGGAGTCTGCACATCCTTCAGACCCCAGGTTTCCCCTTTTTTGCATCTTCCCCAATAGCTTCACCACAGAAAAAAATCTTAGGGATGGGAGGAAGGAATGGAAGGGACAGGTCAGGGAGGGAACAGGAAGGACTTGGTATTCATGCACAGCCCAACCTACAGTAACAGACCCAAGCAAATGAACAATGCTCTCTGCTTGAACAGCCTTCCCTCCAACTCCAACCCCAGTCCTTTAAAAAAAGAAAGGGACGTCACTCAAGTCTTTTGATTTTCCATGTGGGAGGGAGCTGATATTTACACTATAAAGATGTATCTTACTGCCACAGACCCACCAATAGCTCAAGGAAGAACAGAGGGAGAAGTTCTGAAGGCAGCAGGTGCCCAAACATGACAAATTCACCTCCAAAAACAAGTACTTGTTTCATCTGATGAGAAAAAAAATGTTTCCCTTTCTGTTCTCCATTCCATGAAACAAGGAAGTAGTCATCCCTTAAAAAGGACACCTGGTTCCTGAGCATCAGGAGACTAAAAATGCAGGAATAGTTCATTTTTTTCTGGCCCCTTCAACCCTTGCCCCTACTCTTTCTGGCTAAAAATATCCATCAAGGCTTTTGATACCCTTCCATGCCTACAGCATGACTGGCTCTGGGCCCACACCATCCCTGGGCTTGAAGAATGTGCTGCAGGGATCCTCCCTCAACAGAGAGGGCAGCTGTCCCTGCCCTTCCCACTGCCCATCACTGCAGGCTGGCAGGCAGATACTGCAGGCTCTCAAGGAGGACTTTATTTCCAAGGCCTGCCACTCCACTGCCCCATCCTGGTTTTCATTCACAGCTCCATTCATGATGGGGAAACCTTGACTCACCCAGGCAACCAAATTGTGTTGCTGTTCCTTGCTGACTGTGGGGCCCAGCATCTGTGTCTGTCTGCAGGGCTGTGAGGACAGGGACAGGGGCACTGCACAGGCAGCCTCTGCCAAGGGCAGCAGTGGCGCTAAGAACATGTTCAGAGCAGGACTCAGCCCCCATCAACACCTGCTGCAGAAAAACAAGGCAGATCATCACACTCTAGGGATTTCTTTGGCAAGCCCTTTCTTTCCTGTCCTTCTAAAGTAGCACTTTTTTAGATAAGAACTGGCACTAGTGCCATTTCCCCTAAAGAAAAAAGCCTCATTTCCTCCCCTGGAAGCCCCACTACAGCCCTCATTCTCTCTTGTTCTTCATTACCCTTGGTGCAGTTGGACCCTGTTTTTCTATTTAGCTCCCTAAAACACATTTGTTCCTTTTACACCATCAGATCTTCTCCTGTGACAAGGAGAACATGTCCATTCCCTTCCTCAAGCAGCCTGTGCAACTCCCAACACAGTGTGCTGCTCTCAGACACTGAGCATCAAAAAGTTTCTGCTGGCCAGGTCACTCCTTCACCCCCTTCTGCCACAGGGCCTGCCCTGCCCACCAGGGCAGAGGAGACAGGGGCAGCCCCTCACCAAGCCTGCCCACTCAGGGATGGCAGAGATCCACCCAGCTGCTGTGCAGCATCCAGCTGCCTCCATCTGAGACCCCAGTGTCCCACCAGGACACTGCTCCTTACACCATGGGAGAGGGCTGGTGCTAGGCAACATAGAGGTTTTAGAGCAATTCCAGTTTAGCTTCCAATTTAGCTTAAGATTTGGCAGAAGAGAATGGTCTTTTATTTTTCTCCCGTTTTATTCCAGAAGACTTTACTGGGTGCCTCAAACATCACCACAACTCACTAGTGACAGTTTTAATGACCCAGCTTACCATACAAGCACCTTACTCTCTGTCTCCTCAAGTTCTTCAGGGCAGAGCAGTTCCCCAGAGTTGCTTCTTTGGTTGACTTTTTCCCAAGCAGACTGCACTGTTTTGCTAGTAAGTCTGTCAGCTCAAACTCATCTCCTAAGCACCTCTCCCTTCCTTCTTCCCTCAAGTATCCATTAACTCCTATCAATCTACCCTCCTGGATAATCAGAGTAATGCTCTTTAAACACATAACACAGGGCAAAGCCACTCTCTCTCTAGAAGTCGTGTTAGAGGGCATGGTGACCCTGCAGGTAATGTGATTGGGAATATTATGCTCCAGAGCCTCCAAATAATCCATTTATAGAGAGAGGTTCCCCAGAACAGGACATGAGTACTGCAGAAAAGGCACTTTTGCTGAGTCTCCTGGCACACTCAAATACACCTGGCTAGACAGCAACTTACTGCAGTCCTAAATCAAAGTGTTCCCTCCCCTCCTCCAGCCACCCTGGACAACATCTCACCTGATTTAAGAGTGACGTTGGATGAATCATCTCTATCTGTGTGAAAGAATATCATCTGGAGAAGAGCTAGCAGCACGATTTTCCCTTCCTTTTCTGGTAAATGGTCCAGCACCATACAGCAGTTGTCAGAAAGTCAGTGCACTGGAGCACTGAAAGAGAAGACACTGGGACTCCTCACCCTCACACCAATCTGCTTCTCTGACTCCCTGGTAGCACTGACCCTGGAGCAGGAACTGAAAAGGAGGCTCTGGCACCCATTGCAGGAGAAGCCAAACTAGTGCATCATGAACCAGCAGAAATGGAAAGCTGCTGTTAGCACCTATCAAATACCTTGAAATTAAGGTGGCAAGGAACAGTAACATAATTTAATTCTCTCTTTTGTCCCAGGAAAAGAGCCAGTTGGATTTTATTAATCTAACTGTATAGGTTGTATTAATCTAACTGATGCTGTGCAGCTGTATTCTCATCCCCCCTTCTGTACAGTAAGTCACAGGCAGCCCACCATGTGCATGAATGGGCTGGAAGGGGGGCAGGTTTTCCACCCATTCCTGCCAGTCTGAGTGAATTCAACAAACTCGGTGAATTCAACCATCAAGGATAAAGTTTCTCATCCAAAAGTAAAAATTGATTTTTGCTGCCACTTAACATTAAAAACAAACCAAAACGAACTAGACTAGGACTCCAACATTAAGGATGTGGCTTCTTACTTAAAAATACCTCAAGTGACTTTCAGAAATGACTGAGATGTAGCACTAACCTCTGAAACTGCTGTAGCAAAAACAAAAAGGCCAGTACAAGTGGGAGACTGGCCCAACAGCACTGCAACAAAAGGCCAGCCTTGGAAATAGGTGAATAGTAGTTGTTTGACCTAAACTGAAATCTGAGTAGAAGCAAAGGTCTATGTTAAAAGTCTGTATTCATTGTTTTAAGAGAAAATTAATACACCTTCTATATGTCTAATATCAGCCTTTATAAGGATCACTTTTCTCTAGAAAACAGCCATTCTGGCAGTTTAGGAAAAGACAAGAACAGATCTCCAGGATGCAAGAGTTATTTTCCTCAAAGCAATCTACAGCATGTTTACAGAGAGATACAAATAAATCCCCGGTTCTCCGGATGTTTTGCAAGCACTCTCTGCACATGGCCCATCAGTTAAGATGAAAGGTTCTTTTACTCACATAACCACAGGCTCAAACCAAGCATCTCCTCTGCCACAGAGGGCACTTAGAAACAAGACAGGCCTCGAGATGTTGAACTGGCTGGGGCCCCTGGTGTGCATCTAGCATTGACAAGTCCTGGCATTCCGGGATTTTTTCATATGAAGATTTTAGTCTCTTCACTATGTTCAACATTTTAGGTTGTTTCTCCCTCCCTCCTCACCCACAGCTTTTGCAGTTTAGCTCCTATCGTCAGTCAAGCCTAAATTAGGTGATGCCACAGCAGGAGTGGTGCTGTGACAGACAGCACGGAAAAGCAGTTCCCTTTCTCCCTGGCAGGATGCTTGGTCTCTGCAGTCTCACTGTGCTACACTCACACACTTGCAATGCAGCTCAGTGTCTGCCTACCCCGAGGCCATCCAAGCACCTTCAAAAGCAGGTTCCTTTTAAAGGCTCCTCCTACGTTAGTTAGTTGATTTATCTATCGTGTTATGTTCCTCCTCTCTCTCTCTCTCTCTCTCTTTTCTTTAGGTCATTTTGCATTATGCCTGCCCTGTAGGTACAGCCCAAGCACTGTGTTTGTACTCTAGCATGAATTCAGGGGTTGGTTCTCAGTTATAACCAACATTATAAAACAAACTGAAAGAAGAATTTTTCTTGCTTTTTTCTTTCTTAAATATATCTCTGTTCCCACCCCCCACCCATCCTCAAATATTCAACTGATATGTCATCTTCCCTCCAGGTCTAACTCACTGTGTTATTTAGTGGACTTTTTTTCTCCCTTCTAAAAATGCACGAGCTTGCCTTGCTAAATAAAAAGCTTATTAGGAAAAAAATATTGGGTTTTATTTATATATACCTTTTCTTTTCAGATTTTAGCAGAAAAGAAAAGGTATATATAAATAAAACCCAATTTTTTATCTTTTTATTTTTTTAAAAAGAAAGCATAGGTATTTCCCTTTTCTACCCTTTACTCTTCACACTCCCCCATTTATCTTTAATGACATGAAAATGCCCTGCTTTTTCACCACCCAAGCTTCTGCAAATAAAAACAAATCCTGGCAAATGTGACTTAAACTTGACTTGCAATTTTTTCCTAATGTATTTTATTGCCTTCAGCCAAGGGTTTCAGAGAGTCTAAATATAAGCAAAAGAGAACATAAAATTAAAAAGCTGGGTGCTAGCCACAGGTCTAGTTGAGCTGAGCTGGGACAGAGGCCAATGCACCAGCTCAGGCACCATCCCACTGCCCTGTGGTCCTGTGGACTGCTCATCTTTTCCCTGTTCCCATACTTTTTACTGCCCTCTAATCCTCCATCCAGAATTCACCATCAAATCTACCTATGAGAGGAGAGACTTGAAAGAAAAACAGGTAAAGCAGCACAACCAGAGGGCTGATAATGGAGCAGCAGAATACAGAACAGAGGAGGAAAAGGGTGCAGCTAGAAATAACACCTCTCAGTGGTAATGGTGGTTTAAGAGTGAAACAGCTGTCCCAGCAGGAGTAGCTGGGTCAGTTTGAACTCCAGTCTGTGAAGACAAGACTTTATCTAAGGCAAGCCTTAGATGAAGACACAAAGAAAGCGCTCCAGCAGCAGCTGCATAGAGCAGAAGACAGGGCAGCAAGATAACCATTCAGAAGTGGTCACTTCTCCCACCAGAACAAACCCAATGCCAGAAGCAGGCGCCTGCCTCAAGAAGTGTGGGAGATTAAGAATCTTAAGAGCTTAAACCAGAGTTTTCAGACTTTGAATGCTTTAATCTTGACACCTTAAGCAGATGGCCCAATTCCTGAGGTGCTGAAAACACAGCTTCACCAGGAGACACGGGCTCTGTTAGGGTCTGCCTCAGTCTGCCAAGTCTGGGGGGCACAAACTGCACACAGGTACCACTCAACCATCACTCTGCCACATAACTGCCCCAGAGACAGACCACTGAGCTCCCAGCTCTCAGGCATGCTGCTGACACCTTAACCATATGCAGTTGTATGCCGAATTCATAACTTTGGGGGCAATTTTTTCCTGCTTGGTTAGCTCTTATTCAAAGCAGCCAGCTAAAAGCACTGCATTCCCGAGTTCCTGCTATTCAAAAAAGCAGAAACTGGAGAGAATATGTATCTATCAACAGCCTGAAAATAAAGGAGGAGGAAATGTCAGTCTCCAGAAAGCAGGTAAATTTCCAGCCTCCCTTCTGTCTGCCCCAGCCTTAAGCAGGCACTAAACAGAGTCCAAAAAAAAGGCACAACTGCAGAGCTAGATAGTCACTACATCATAGCTCTGTTGTTAATAAAGTCAAATGGCATCATTTAATTCAGCTGGCATCAATGTGACATTCCAGGCAACAAGACTTCAGCAACATCAATGCCTATTACTTGGATAGGCATTTAACATAGCTTAATTAAACCCTATCTATAGCCAACAGTAACAGTAGCAAGAGGAATAGATAGTATAAATAGTGCTGTTTGCACAAATTCCCCTTCTCAATTCCTCTGCCTCCTCCTCTGCAACACTCATTTTAAATGCTGATACTTTTGCAAGATGTATTTTTATTTTTACACAGGCCCTGATGCAAAAAGAAGCAACCAAATCAGGAAAGAACATAAAAGGCATTTGAGGCCATGACTGAGCTGGAGAAAGAGATAAAGGAGCAGGTGGATGCTGGGAGGGAGAGGGGCTGAAGAGCTCTTAACAAGGCAAAGTAATGCTAGAGAGGGACTTCAGCAGGGACAGGCTGGATGCAGAGCCCCTAAGAGGCGAGTAAAGCTCCTTCACAGGTTCACAACCACCTTGCTGAGCAATGATGAGAGTTTCTCAAATGCAGGACAGATTTGGAACACATGGCATGCGCAGTGGGGCAAAGGAAAGACACGGGCATTTGAATCAGCTACTGGAATTCTCTGAGTTGGAAGGCAATAGCTGCAAGGGATCAGCCACGGGGGATTTAGGAAGAGTACCCTCCAGGGCCAGGTTGAGATACAGAATGTGGTTTGTCCCATCAAAGTGTGAACAAATGGATCAACAGATGATCATCTCCTGGCTCTTCCCTAGCAGCTTCTGACCAGCTCTTCTCCTTTTCACCCAGGAGCATGGCTTTTCCCTCAGCAGAGCTGAAGGGCGAGGAAAAGCAAATTAGAGAGCCAGCCTTGATAGGACGAGTCCTCTGGCTGTGAATGAGTGTGAAATCCATCAGTTTCTCTGCCAGAGCACTTGTAAAGAATCTGGGCCACACTAGTTTTGGAGAGGAAACCACCACAAAGTGCTCCCCAAAGAGCCTCCTCAAAAATTAAGGTCTCAGCTGGAGACTTGGGACTTCCAGCTCAGAAGACATTCCAGCTAAAACATCCCAGCTCTAAGTCACCTTCATCCAGCATGACAAAGCTCTCTTCACCTATTATATCCACAGCCTCATGCTACGGGCATCCAGCCCTGACAATGCACGCTTCCTCCCTGAATTATTTATGGCCACCAAGGGTCATGGAACAAGGAGAGCAAAAGCCTCCAGCTTGGCAAAAAGTTCTAGTCTGGCAACTGACTCTGATATCCATTCACAGAGAAGTCCCAGACCATGAGCAATTGGGTGCAGCACATCATTCCAGAGCTCTATGATTGATGGATCACATCACCCCATGACCTTCTGACTCCCACCGCAGTCACGTCTCCAAAGCCTACCCTCCCAGCCCTGCACATAAACTGTTCTTCCTCTCCAAAGAAAGACAGTCACCTTTCCCACTTTCTTCAGCTATTTTCATAAAAAAATTATTGTTCAAAAGCAGTCCTGCACCTTTGCCTACAAAACAATCCACAACAAACTTCTGCAAAAATGCCTGAAAACCCTTTTAAGCCTTTTGGAATACACTTCTACTGAAACAAACCAAAATTATCTTCATTAACTGAGACCGTCCAATATTTATATTGGAATTGTTTTGCAATGGGGAATGGCCTTTTTTGGCAATACATAATGCAATCACACTGCTGATACTAACAAATAATTATACTGACTGCATGCAGGAGACATAATCAGAGTGAGTACATCCTTGTAATAGCTCAAGTTTATTAACACACAGTTAAGCCTGGCCTTTCACAATGGCTATCCAGTCTAAACAGCCAAAAAAAAAAAAAAATCCCTAGCATTCTTCTACTGCAGAGGTCAGTTCAATACACTGAAGAACAGCCATTTCACTCCCCTGCTGAGGAAACAGTACCTTAAGGAGTGTTTCAGTACAGAACCCAAGTGCATTTCTCCGTCTGAATGATTTTACACTCTCCTTGAGTACTGTTGCTCTTATGGAAGCTGCCATCTCTCTCAACAGAATTTTTCAAAAAACATATTTTCAAGCAACCTTTGAAATCTGCTGTCCCTCAGTACAACAACTCAAAACCCCTTTTGTGCCTTGTGTCTCAGGCTCAACACTTGGACCAAGGGGTCATGTTGCACCACAGTGGGGAAAGAGAGTAGCTCTCCAAGGTAACACTTTACTGCCTGAAAATTCAAAATTAACGAGCTGAACATTCAAATTCCAGGAAAGGAATTTCCTGAATTTTTTAAGCACACTTCCCCCCACCCCACCCCCCCCAAGGTTTTGCCCATTTTTTCCCCCAATGACTGAAGAAGCAGGAATGGAAATAAGGTTGGTCCTCCCACACTCAAGACTCACAGGATCAAAACTTAAGTTAAAACAATTTACAGAATTGTTAACCTCACCTACAAGGGTACTAGAGAGCTACAAGACCAGCATATCTGTTAAATAAAAAGATGCAGAGATCTACATTCTCTTCAAATATCAGTCTTTAGATCTCCTTGGTTTAAGTTGACATCTGTTGCTGGCACCACTCCAAGTAAATCCAATGGAAAGAATTGCTGTTTCACTCTGCAAATACCATCCAACTCAGTTCTGAGTTGGTTAAGTCACACGTTATTGTTTCTGGCCTGATAAAATGTGCAATCAAGCCAAGTAGTACAAAGGAAAAAAAAAAAAACCAAAAGTGTAAACACTTTTAGCTGTGTTTTCAAACACTGTAGTTTCTGTACCATTGAAGTTCCCTTTCCATCCCTGCTGGCAAACAAGCATTCAGCTCTGTCTAATACAGTTCTAAAGCAGAGTACTAGCAATTGCCCAGTGAAAAATGTTTGTTCTTCAGCTGTATCAACCTCTAATCTCCCTCCTGAAGAGCTAACTTCAAAAACAACTGAGAAACTAATGCGGCTCTTAAACCCAGTTTAACAAAAAGTTCCAAACCTATTTAAAATAAACAAACCAAGCATGATCAATGCAGATTTATAAAAAAAAACAACGAATTTCAGAACAGGTTACCAGCTTTCTGAAACTGCAGAGATCAAATCCTTGCAGAGAGGGCAGCACTTCTGCACACCAAGAGATTAAATACAGCCCATGGTTTTCACAGAGGGATTAGTTGCTGTTAAGTGCTGCTTTCCTCCTTAGTGGTGAAGTTTGCACCCTCCATCCTGCCTGGCAGCCTATATTAAGAACACACTGCCACCCAGACTTCTCCTTTCTTGTAAAGAATGGGACAAAAAGAAAGGCAACACTGTCTGGCTTTCATGACTCTCCCAACAGCGCTTCTATGGAAACATCGACTTTCAGAAACTTCAACCTCTCAGCCACAGGTCTGAATAAAGTTCACTCCAACCCAGCCTAAACAGCAGAAAATTCTGTGTTGCACACGTGTACTAGCAGAGATCTGACCAAACACAGTACCTATTTCTCATTTCATAAAGCTGCTTCATAGTGATTCTGTGAGATTCCTGTCTAGGTCTGGGAATGCCCCAAGCTCTGGATTCCAAGTTTTCCACAAAATGCAATTCCCTGCTCTGGCAAACCCTTCCTGAATGCAATCTTCCAACATAATAAAGGAGAAACCCAGAAAAAGAAAGAGAGAGAGAAAAGGACAAAAAAAATTAATTAAACAACTGTACAACTTCAGCGAGTTGAAGAATTTTTAACCCCTTCTGTTCCTTCAGGTCACATATCTACAAATCTAAAGAGAACTACAAATCTAAAGAGAGGTACTTTCAGAGTAGCAGGTAAAACAAAGCTATGCAAGCAAGTTGGCATGATGAAAATACAACCCAAAACAAAACAACAAAAAAATACTCATCAATCCTGTTTTCTGCTAATAAATACATTCCAAGTTTTTCTCCAGGAATGCAGCACAGGACCTGTCCTGCAGTACTTGCCAGCTTTGTGAAGATCAAATAGCTTCAGAGGCTAGGAAAGTGCCCAGGGAAACCTGAACTGTCTGAGGTCCACCAGCCACTTGGATGCACCTGCTGAAAAGACACCTGACAAGATTTATTCATCCCTTGTGCCACTGCCAATAGTTCAGGCAAATCTGCAGAGGTTCCTCTCTCCTGTTCTGACAGTATTAAGCACTCAACTAATACCATATTTAAAATAGATTTTGACTAGTGAGACAATGGAAATTACTTTCTTGTCTCTCCCAACCCCTTCCTGTGAGAGATGTCCCATTTTAGCTCAGCAGTAGGAATGCCAGAATGGTACAGGTTTGCTGGCACTCATGCATTCAGTATTGCAGCTGCTGGAGAAACCCAAATATACAGTCCCTCAAGAGAAGGCTAAAACACAGCCTGAAGTCAGAATGGACCTTGTTGCACTATTCTACCTGCCAGCAGTGCTCCAAGGAGGCTTACTCATATTTCAGTATGTGTTCCCATCTCATTGCTCTGAGGTAGAAAATGCACAGTCTCCTGGTCAACATTAATAGAGTCTTATCCCCCACCAGAAGCTGCTGGTCTGCACACCCAGAATGGGCCAGCCCATCTAGGGGACTGAGCTGTGGCCAGGTCAGGGTGATACACCTGCCTGTTCTGCTTGGCAAATTGAGTCTGGCTTTGTGATCATGTCAGGTTGCCAGCATAGAACTTCAGGGAAGACAGGCTGATCCCTCTGTGCACAGGTAGACAGCCAGGACTGTAAGATGATCCTACCAAAGCAGCAGAGCTCACACAACAGGCAGCTCAGGTGTCTGGCCTCCGTCGCAACAGCAGAAAAAAACCAGCCACTCTAATACCTGTTAGCCTAAGGACCCTCTTGTCATTCCAAATGTTTCTAGCACCAGAGCTTTATTATACATTTGATCACAAGGAATAGGGTCTTGTGTCTCTGTCTAAAGAGCCATGAACAAAGGAAAACTTGCATTATTCCAAAGACCCTCGTCCAGTTAGATGCTGAACATCTCAGGCTGCACCCAGCTTTCCCCAATGGCTTGGCTAGAGCCATGTCATTTACTAGCCACGTACAAAGAGCAATCATGATGTTGGAAAGAAAACAAACAGCTGTGCTGGAAATACAAACCTTCCCTAACAGCATGTAGGATGGGGGGAGAGGCCAGACAAGCTTTGATGTTACCCCCTGAGAGATGAGGTCTGTAACACTAACTCTGTATGGCCTAGAGCCTCCTTAAAAGTCCACAGCGAAAAGAGATCTTCCAGATCCTGCTTTATAAACCTCACCTCACAAGAACTGCACTGAGGAGGACTGTTTGCAAGCCTAGAACCTACAGGGAAGATAAACTGACAAGGAATAGGGCTGGGCCTGTTCCAATCAGAAAATTCATCCATCCATGAGATTCTGCTTCATATAAGAAATCTGTTGCCAACAGCCAGACAGAAGGGCACCTTCAGCACAGCACTGTAAGTAAGTGCCCCACCAATGAAACTATTCCATGGGCAAGGAGACATGTGGAGCCTGGTTTCCTATTTCGCCTCCTCCCTGTACCATGCAGATTATCTGATACCAGTAATACAGTCTGAGCTCATACTGGAATCATCTGAACGTTAGGGGCATTAATTCAGATCTTCCTCCTGTATCCAGTGCCTGTTTTCCAGCAACCTTTGGGCATGAAGTACTTTTGAGACTCTACCCATCCCTTAAGCCCTGCATTCTTGAGAAAGCAAGCTAACAGACAAAGTAAAAAACCCTGTCTTTGTCATCTGGGGAGCCCCCAGAAGAAAAACAAAATGTCAGTTTTCCTGCCAGGTCAGTAGACGAACAACACTTGTAGCTCTTCAGGCTATTTGTTCTGCACTGGCACAACAAGGCAGACTGCCACCAAACCATCCTACCCCCTATGCAAAGGCAAGAAAAAACCACAGAAGCTTTGAAGAGACAGAAGGATCCCAAAGGAAAATCAATAAGGAGCTTCTCTCAAGTAGGTAGACATAATACTTTTCAATAAGAGAGCCTTCTGCATCTAGCATTTTTATAGAAAGGCTCCCTCCCCATCTGCAGAGTTTCTGCAGAGCAGGGAGCCTCTGATAGGTGAATCCTGATAACCTTAAATTTGCTTTAAGGTTCTTGGGTGCTGCTCATTAGTATGGACTTTCCTCTGCTCCAACAGGGCTGAAATTTCATTCCAGGTGTTTCCTCCTGCGATGCTCCAGCTACTGGAGCTTGACTTAGAAGGAGCAAAAATGTCTTATCAGGGCAAACTCAAAATGCAAACCATGCTCTGCAAACCCCGTTCCACCCAAACCACAATCTGTGAGACCAAGACTACAGCCCAGCCTCCTTGGACTGTGCAGCCAGAGGAGAGCAGAACTTTGCTCTGACAGATGGTTTAACCAGGAAAACTTCAAACAGATGTGGGTAAACATCAGTGGAATTAACAAAGCCAAGAACAGAAAGCAGAAGTGACATTTCATGGCAACACAGCAAGTCAGTCTATGACTATGAACAGCAGTCTATGACCTAAATGTTACCCCCTAACAAAAAGGAGCTTGGATGTCCAAACTAAACCTTGCCAGGTCCTGAGCGGAAAACAAAGCCTCCCCCATTGGTTAGGGATGGAGAGGGATAAAAGGGGATGCCTTGGTTTGTCGGTACATCAGAAGAAACCCATGACAAAATACAACAGTCTGTTCATGTCACAGAACACAGACTCCTCATTCTGCCCAGCTTTGTAACAAAAAGAGAGTGAGAGACCACCACTATATAGGATAAGAACTTCCCACATTCATTCTAAGCAAATATAAGTTCATTCCTTTCTACTCCTATCCACACAAAAAAACCTCTCGAGAAAAAAACAAATATCCTTCCTTCTTTCTGATGCCGACTTCACAGTTCATCTCCTCAGACAAAGCTATTTATCTGTATGCAATTTAAATCAACAGTTGGTGCCCATACAGCCAAAAACATCCTTCCACACTGAACCTCTACCTAACATACTGAAGGAAAGTAAAGAGCCTGATCCTGTGACCAGGACCCTCACTGCCAGCCACACTACTAAACCCCAACTCATTTGCTCCCCGAGCTCAGCTCCCTGCTGGAACCTCACAGAGGAGTTACCCTCACACCAGGATTGCAACAAGTCACCAAGATGCTGTTTGAATTTGTTCAAAGCAGAAAAGTGCACGAGCAGATCGACACATCCAGAAACAGGACATTATTAGTAGAAAATGGGAATTGTGGAAATTGGGGAGATTTTTAAAATTTTCAAAAGTGTGGAGATAAAAATTGGTAATGAAGCAGAAGCACAAATTTTAACCAAGATGATGGATTACAGATATAAAGAGTAAAAAAAGTTTCATAGCCCCACTGGAAAAGTTTAAAGAGCTGCAAACACTAGGCTCCCTCTAAGATACCATGACATTGGGGGTATTACATTTTTTACTCATATTTAAGAAGTTTAGAATTATGAAAAGTCCAGAGCTCAACCTCTCAGTCTAGAAATCCTTCAGCTAAATGAACAGATCACGATTTCCAGCCTAAATATCCTAATTTTTCCTAATTAGTTGAAAAAGGTGATATGAGTTAGAAACAGTTGCACGAGCTCCTTCTGCAAGGTGTGTTCCTCTGGATAGCAGCATCAATTTATTTGATACATTTCACCAGACAATTGGCAAATTATTACCAAGTATTGTACTTGGGGCTACTTCTGAGTAGAGATGGAGGTTAAACGGGTGTCCATCCCATTTGTAAAAAGCACAGTCAACCACTCCATCGTGTATTTCCTGTGGAATTGCTCAAGTGTCTTCCAAAAATAGCCAATAGTTTTGCTGAAAGGCTCAAAACAAATAGCACTTCTGAAGGAATATCTTACATAGTTTACATAATAGGCATCTCAGAAGGGAAAAAAGGATGTGCACAGTGTTTCACTGTAAATTCTGCACTGAACAAAAAGACATCATTCTTTGCTTAACACAAGGCTGAAATTCACCACGAAGAAAACTGCTGAGGCCAAAGCCTCGGGGCTCAAGTTGAGAGGGAGATATTCTCAAGGGAATAACTCTTTTATCCTTGATTCAAATCAAAATATGATATGGAAAAAGAACAGTCAGCTTGTTTAAGCCTCAAAAAGGAAAAGTTCAACCCTAGCCACAATACATTCACAAAAATCTAACACATTTTAAAGTCGTTACCAGATCCACCTCTGCACACTTCTGCTTACTTTTTTTTTTTTTTTTAATTATTTAACACCTGGTCCTTATCTCCTGACACACGGTTGACCCTTCCTGCTAAACACAGTATCTCAGTTTATAACGAAATACCACAAGCATAGTGTCACTGGTGCTTCCACATCACTTCATATTCAGCTGTGTCTCTCCTCACGACCTGAAAGTTAACACTGATGTATATTCCTTAGTGAAAGTCCCTCCTTTAAATACTGAAACAAATACTTCACAAAAAAGGAACTGTTACAGACAATCCTGTAGCAGTATGTAGAGGCAAGTCAGACGATGAAGCAAGCAACGCCATTTTTTTTCTTTTTTTGAGAGCCCAGAGATTAAAGTTGTACTATTTCCATCAGGATAAAAACAGCTGAAGGGTCTAGAATCTGCGTTATCAAGTGCTTTGGGGCTGTTTTCCTTTTCTCCTTAGAGGAAAACAAGCCGTGCCTTTCTCTTCCCAAGGAGACAAAGAAGTGTTTTCAGATCGTGCAAATCACCTGCAATACCCAGCTAACGCTCGATTATTCCCGTCAATAATCCCCAAAGAGTCCCACATCCCCAAACACCACCAGGGCGTGAGCGAGGAAGTCAGCTAGATCAACAGTTGACAGAAAGTTGTGGAAAACCCTCCCTAGGAAAAGAACCTGTGCACGTTCGATAAGAGACAGGGCAGGGCTTGGCAGGACACACTTGGTTCCAAGCTACAGCAGTGAACACAGCAACTTCAGCAGCAGGCCCGGGAGCTCAGCCTCCACCACCCACCCTAACATTAACTACAAATATGGTTGCCATCTGGTGGCTAACACTGAACGAAGTTAGCATCTGTGAGGAGTTCAAGGTGGACCAGATTCCCTGTCCTGTCCCCTCTGGAAGACCAGCATGGTAGAGAAAAGCACAGAGGTGGCCATGCTCACTCCTGTGAACAGAGTGAAGCCAGGACCCTGCTGCTGCAGTTCCACACTGGATCTGGTAGTCATTGGGGTTTTTTTTCCAAGCAGTCGGACAAGTTCAAGGGATGCTCCTAGTCTCACTAAGTGAGCTAAAAAGTAGTCGATGCAGCATTAAATCCAAGTAGTTTGGGCTGCCATTCTGACCCCGCAGCGTTTTTGAGCAGCGTCGGAGGTTGCACTGCATTTAATCCCAGCCCTCCCAGATTAAATCTAGCTGCTAAAGATAACTCCCAGGGAACACGAGCAGCAGTGGGCAGATCTGCTGGCCCGCCCTCCCTCAAAGATGCACCAGTCCTTATTCAGTCAATGTCATCTCACAGCAAACCACTGAAAACCAAGACGAGCGTGCCTGCAATAAAAGCAGCTGATCAATGTCCCTGCGTAAAACGCCAGATAATCCCTACACAGAGCAGGCATCTGGCATCATATGCAGCATGCCAGAGAGATGAACAGGAAAAGTATCCATTGCATATTCCTGGCACCTTCTGCTGGCACAGGGGTGGGCGGAGAGCAGCGAAAGGGCTCCCGGGACTCAAAAATCCCCCCCGCTCTCAGCAGATCGGCACAATCTTTAAAGGCCGTATGGCTTTGGCTTAACCACCATTCCAAAATGAGGAGCTCAAGGTCAGTACAGCAAGCAGCGACTATCACGCGATGCTGTCGAAGGATAAGTGGCAAGTGTCCATCTCCTTTCCCTCACCATCTTTGAGGTTACGCATTTAGCGCGATGGCAAAATACAGAACCGCTGTCGAAAATGCGGCAATAAAGCACAACCTAAGTGCCACAACGGGAAGCTCTCCTTCTGTCGAAACAATAAGCATCTGCGGATCCGACACAAGCGTGCGGCGCTCCGTCCCCCCGCCGCTCCCGGCCGAGCCCGATGCCATGTTTCCGCAGGCACGGTGAGCCCTCACCGCTCCGCCAGGGACACCCGGCATTCCCAGGGCGCAAAGGGCCCTGATTCCGCAGGCAGGGAAAGCAGCTGCCACCCCCCGCAAGCACCCACTGCGAGACGCATCCCTGCCCCGGGGAGGGCTGTCATCCCCGGTACCCGCGTCCCCCCCGCCGGGCCAGCCCCGCATCCCGGGGATGCCCCCCTCCTCCCCTACCTTCTCCTGCGCCCGGGTCAGCTTCTTCTGGACGTTGCTGGCGATTTTCCCGGCCGTGACCCCCTTGCTGCCCAGCTCGGCCATCTTGCCTCCTCTTTTTAACGGGCTGCGAGCGACGGACCGGCAGGAAGGGGGGGAAAACCCGGCGGGCAGGCGATGGCCCCGGCCGTCACCGCCGCTCCCTCCCGCCCGCCGGCCGCCGCCGGCCGCCTTTTAAAGGGATACCGCTGCCTTAAAGGGACTGCCATGGGGGCAGGCTTGGGACGGATTGCCCCCACCCTGCCTGCCTCCTCCGGCTCCCCCGCCTGTCCCAGAGGAAGCCAGCGGGGTGGCAAAGTCTGGGGAGCATCGCAAGGGATTCGGCTTAGCTGGTGGAATGGGTTTGCTGTCGTCTTGCATCCCGCAGCAAAACGACGCTCTTGTTTTAGGAAATCTGTACCACTGTTATCTCTGATTGTCCATATCCACAGGATAAAGGTACTCCTCAAATTACTCCTGGATCTTCACAAGCACAAAGGGGAAATTTAATTCCTTAAGGAAGGATGCCTGGAAGTGAATCAAACCCCTGATTTTAAAATGATGTGATGTGAGATTTCAGAAGATTCCATCTTTTAATCATGGAATTACTAAGGTTGGAAAAGACCTCTCAGATAATTGAGTCCAACCATTATGCCAGCATCACTGTGTTCACTACTAAACCATATTCCCAAGTGCCACATTCCCCACACCCTTTAAACACTTCCAGGGATGGTGATTTCACCATTTCCCCGGGCGGGATGTTCCAATGCCTGACCACCCTTTCAGTGAAGAAATTTATCCCAATATCCAATCTAAGCCTCCCACTGCACATCTTGAGGCCATTTTTTCTAGTTCTGTCAGTTGTTACCTGGGAAAAGAGAACGACCTCCACCTCACTACAAACTTCTTTCAGGTGAGTACAGAGAGTGATGAGGTCTCCCCTGAGACTCCTTTTCTCCAGGCTGAATCCTCCCAGCTCCCTCAGCTGTTCCTCATGGGACTTGTGCTCCAGACCTTTCCCCAGCCTTGTTACCCTTCTGTGGACACACTCCAGCACCTCAATGTCTTTCCTGAATTGAGCGGCCACAAAACTGAACACAGGATTTGGGATGTGGTCTCACCAGTGCCCTGGTCCTGGTGGCCACATTGATTCCATTTCTGATGCCATTAGCCACGATTCCATTGGCCTTCCTGGCCACTTGGCCTTGGTTTTGCTTTGCTAGATCTACTGGACAAATACCTTTTGTGAAACTTTGTTCCTTTACATGTCAGGACAAAGTTCTGCTTCCTGGAATACAGGAAGCCATCTCAGAGCTGTTATTCACATCCTAACACTCGGCCCCCAAGATTCCGTCAGTACCACACACCAGGGCTTGGGTCAGTGCTGGGGAAGCTTCCTTCCTTCCTTCCTTCCTTCCTTCCTTCCTTCCTTCCTTCCTTCCTTCCTTCCTTCCTTCCTTCCTTCCTTCCTTCCTTCCTTCCTATCCTGCTTTTGCACACTCATCCCAGTTCTTTGTGGGAGCTTGGGACTACGTGCACTCAGTACCCCGTACAGTACCAACCAATCCAGTGCTCTGCAGAAAATTGAAATATATAAGAAACTTGCATTTACCTTTGTTTAAGGTGGAAACACCTATTTTAATTAAGCAATGTGTCCCTAGACCATTTCACAGTCATCACTTTTCCAGATGAAGACTGTTTGTCTGGTTTTTACCCACACAGGTAATACTGTAGCACGCACTACTGCAATGTAAAGCAACAGATAACCTTGAAGGTGATAACTTAAGAGAGCTAGGCCAGGTCTTCCAATTTAAATGCCATTTATTGTTTCCCATTTCTGCTTCAGTACTATTTCTGTTCATTCCAAACAGAAAATAAAAATAAAAAAAAATTGAAATAAAAACAGTTGTCTTGTCAGAGCCCTTAGAAACTGTGGGCAGAGAACCTGTCAACACCTCTTTGCAAGGCTTCATGAGACAGTGCCTCTGCATTTCTTGCCTGTTTTGACAATGGCTTTTTTAATGACAAAACCTTCATTCAGAATCCAGTTTAAATCCATGGTATACTTCAATTATGTTAGTAGACATACTATGTTCATTTAATAAAATACTAGGTCATGTGTTTCAGTTGTGTATGAGAAACGTGCAGTGATACCTGACATACTCAGTGAGTACCCATGATGTTAACCTGTATTGCAAACTGCAAATTTGTTCAATTCCTTCCTGGCTTTACATTAAGTATTCATCTATCGGTATGATTAGTATTTAATATTAGTTTAGTATTCATTTTCTGTGGTATTTGTCTCAAATGCACCTGATTTTTTCCATAATTTCAGCCTTACTGGTTATTTGTATATTACCTTTCTTGTTGGGTAATTTTTCTTCTTCTGTAATTTTTTTCTCACCCTCACCTCCCCCTCCTTAGTTGAGCTTGTAAGGTTGAAAGATGCACATGTGGTTAAACATTTGTAACATCACGTTTAAAAGAGCAGATGTTTCAGGGTCAGGATACATTCCTCTCCACCCTACCTCATATATTTGCTTCTCCTACTTAATTCTTTTCTTCAGTGGAACTGGTTTAGGAGGGATTTTTGTCTGATTACGTCCCTTCAAGTCTTCAAGTGAAAAGCAAATGATTGCAGCACGTGAAGAGAGAGCCCACAGCAAACATCAGACAATCATGAAGCAAAAGCAGCCAGACATGCATGTTCACAACAATGAAAAATGATGACAAACTGTGCACAATTCAAAAGCTGGGATTAACAGCAAGTATCCACCTCTCAGCATGAGTCATTTCCCAGTTATTTCTGTGCTTGATTGGATCAGCACCAAAGCTGCAAAGCATTTGCTGGGTTCCAGGTGTGTTGCAAAAGGTACTCCCCTGGCATGACCCAGGTATGATGAGTGGCCATGCAACTGAATGACCATAATAAGCCATTTCAGCCAGGTCATATATGCAGGAGGTTGTTGCTTTGTGAGCAAGAGTGGCTTCAGTCTCATATCTATCACCATTGTTCTGTCTCAAGTTTACTGTGTTTTGCAAGCTTGTAAATGTAAATATTGATCTGCAGTGCAATTATGTAGTAATAAACATACAGGCTAGCAACATAGTGCTTATATTTGTTTATGCTTTGTGGTATCATGAGACAGAGATGTCAAACCTTTTGGAAGCCACTAGTGACAGATTCTGAACAACTGGAGTTAAAAGAAATCAAACTTAATGCTTATGAGTATGTCCTGCAATGAGATTCATTTAAATTCAATATGTGCATAGTTGTTTAAGGTACTCTAACACTGGACCCCTGAACACTTCATTTCACCTGACTGTAACCAGCTAAACATATTTAATTTAAGCTGAGTCACCTTGGCTCCTTTTATAGTCAAAAGAGAGAAATCCCTATCTCCAAAGCTGATAAAAAGGTAAACCAGAAACGTCTCCCTTCCCCCTTAGTACAGAGGGAGATTAGCTGAATAGTTTAAATAGCTAAAGTTAAGAAAGCCAGATGGGTTATGAAACCCACCTGTAGTCCATCTCCTTGGTGACAGGATGACTCATTTCCACAGTTCAGAGGGAAGAAGCAAATCTGTCAAACACTCTAGCACAAACAGGCATATTTAACATGTACATACCCACCACTGCTTTTTTATGGCTTTCTTAATTGATGAATACCCTAGTCAATAATAGCTATGTTAGGCCTCAGCCCCATAAGTGCATTTCACTTCTCAGTTGTCTCATTAAAAGGAGATGAACTGTTCACCTGTTTACAATTAAACATATGCTTAAATGCTCACTGGCTTAGAGTCTATTATTTTGTAGCTTAGGTACAATTTGTTCCCTTCATTGCACAAATTGTTGTTCCTGCTCTTTTTTTTCACCATTATTAGTATTCCTGTTTTGTCAGTTTTGTCCATCTGGGAGCAGGAGGTTTTTTTCATGATTAGTAATTTAAATTGTATAAAAATGTATTTTTCAAAGAGTGATTTCAGCAATGTATCCATTAACTTTATTTTTTTCTGACTTGAACCTATTAATTGTAGTTTGTATGTTTAAAAATACAAGCTGTGATAATCAAAATCTTCCCTGCTACAAAATGGGGATATCTTTCATGTATAATCCAATTAATAAAATAATTCGAAAATAACAGTAGTAGTGGTTTCTACCATTAATGGAACTAGAAATATATATTCTCTGTTCCAATTACAAAGAAGATTAAAAGCCAGTTAAATTGAATTTTGTTTTTTTCAGCAAGTTCTGATTTTAAGTGTATAATTGCAGGTTTTAGAAAATATTTAGTAAAGTTCAGTTAATTAAATATTAATGGAAAATATAAATATGTCATTATTGAATTCTTTAAATGTTATATTTATACTAAATAAGATTTGCAGTAAGCTGTTTGAGGAACTCTAAAGCCCTTCACCCCAAGTACTCATACAGTGCAAGATGGGTCTATTTCAATCACAATTTCTTCTAGTATTGAAAGCTGAAGTTGGGCTATTAAACAACCTGGTTGTTTGGATTTGTAGTTTTGTTCTGACTTGCTCTGGCTCTAACACTACAGGTCAGTTGGCCTCACTCCCTGCCAGCACCACTCTCCTGCTTTAGTGATGTCAGTGAAGGACTAACTTAAGACAGAAAATCCAACATCTTGAAAGCAACAAGTTGCACTAAATGTATTATGTAGCAAAATCCAATCAATTTCTAATTCCAACCTTGCCTGCCTTTTTCTTTCCATTGCAGATCATGCATTCTTCTGGGACAGCATTCCAGAAGAGCTTGCAAAGGTGACTTCTGTCTTTTCTTTTAACCTGATAACATTGTCAGGGATAATTTGGTTATCAATTATCTAGTTTGCCTTAGAATTCCTTTCTTACTGACTATTTTCTCTTGCAAACTCTCCCTTTGTTCTCCCACACAAAGGTGCAGGGAAGAATCAGGAAGTTTCTGCCTTAAAAATAATAGATAAGAACTTGCTAATTACATATTCTGTCCTTTAAAACAAGAGCAACATGAAAGAACCTTGATTTAGAAATAGTGTCCTAAGGTGTTCTCTCCCACACACTCCCAAACACTCAACTCCTGTTGAATCTCTCTATTATCTTTTATGAGAAAGTGAAGATGGTACCCAAGTTACTCTTCTCATGCTCTAAACACATAAAAAACCCACCAAAACCCTAATACTGTAGCACTGGGAAGGCTCCAAAGCTGAGAGCTTTGCCTGTCTAGTCTAGTCTCATCTGTTTGGAACAGGGAGAGGCAGGAAATAAAAAGGCATTAAAACTTTGTCTCATGTCTCACTGAAGATTGTCCCATAATTGCAAGCTTGCTTGAATTCTAGGGAATTATGTGGTGCTCATGATGTGTCTTACTGGGGCCTCCAAACTTTGGCAGATTTTTCACAACTTTAGAATTCAGGTCATATTTCTTTTCCATCCACATACCTGTCTGGGTGCTTGGTACACATGCATGTAACTATTTTTTCTCTGCCTGTGTGGATTTAGCCATCACAAAGTGATTTTTTTGCCCTGAATTTGACAGATTAGCAACACTTAGCTATTAAATGAAGTGAGTGAAGAATGGAGATGGTCTGTAAGCTTTGCACAAATATATTTCCAAGAAGCTTATCAAAATTACTGTGTACCCAATTGTGCAGGAAAAGAAGGGATTTGGCAAATATGAAATAATTTTGGTTTTACTTTTTCATTACCATCAATCAGCAAGGAACAGGCAAGTGAATCATGTTCTTCCTTTGGAAAATATTCTGAGAATTCTGGAAGCCCTCAAATATTTGTTAAAATATCTAAAAAATCAGAAATAATTATATACTCATATGGACAGGCCAGTTTATCCTCATCTATATCTACAGTAGAACACATGGCCCGACTGGTGGAGTCACACAAGGGATATTGTATCACCAGGATACCATATCAACAGCACAATCTGTCACTGAAATGCAGGAGGTATTTGATATTTTCTATCAAACATACATCCACAAGGTTCCACACTTGTGATAACCATGCCAGGTGGATTATGTAATGGTAACAGTTGTCCCAGTTGCAATGTCTTCCTCCTTGCTTCTCTTTACCAAGAGCCTCATTTTATTTCCTTGGCAACAAAACAGAGTGACTTATTCACTGCACATTAGTTACAAGAGCCATCTCTCCTTCATTTACCTAAAGCTTACTATCAATTCGAATCTTTGCAGTTTTCAAATTTATCCAGCTCTTTACTTTTGAGGTTTGGGGTTTGATTTTTCAGAAAATGTGGATGGTAACTTTCCAGTCTGGGCAAATCCTGGTTTTCTGCACATATCTAATAAAACATTGGATACAATTTATTCATACAACTATTCAATTTAATAATTATTGATGTTTATAATAACATTTTCCTAGACCTGGATCAAGACTGAACTGAAGAAAACAACACAGAAAACTGCAAAAAAAAATTATTCTTACCTGTAACAACTCTATAGACTGTAAGAAGTCTTACATAAAGATTCAGCAAAAGACAGTGAAGGACTCAAATAGTTAGAATTAGTTAGAATTTATGTATTTCTCTTCCCAAATTATGTGACATTTTAATGAATCATTCAATGCTGTGACATCTTCAAGTCTCCCTGCCAAATTTAGCAGAGAACATTCACAGTCCTAAAGCAAGCATCCTCTACAGTTTAATGAGTCAAAGCCATGTGTATACAGATATCAGGGTCATCAGCATGGTAGAAGAATAAACATAAATTTCAAGCTAGATTTCTGCTTTGTTTCCAAGCCATATTTTGAAACAAGGCAATACTACCAGATAAATGAACCAAATGAAATAAATAGTGAAAAATTTTCTTAACATGTCACTGCACAAAGTGATGGAAATAGATTTTATTTCTACTACTGTACTCTGAAAGCCAAAGGACAAGTCTGGAAGATCTGAGCATCTTTACTAGGAATTTTTCAATACAGGATGTTCCCTCAAAACCCCACCTTTTGGAATCACATGAATAGGTGTCCAAACAGGACAAAAAAAAAAAAAAAGTCAAAATCTGAATCACAAAAACTAAAGACCAAAGAAGGGCAGGGAGCATTAGCCATCACTTCAACATTTTTATTTATTTTAAGGAATTCACAGCCTTGAGTCACAAACTAAGGAAAAACAAGATGTGACACTTCTCTCTTGGACATGGAGGTAAAGATAAATTTATTATATATATTGCAGAAATGTGCTACTTGTAAAACAAGCTTCCAGAAACTGGTAGCAAATAGAAACCCAAAAGGCAGCTATTAAAAGGGAACAGTATTTTTGGTCTACATAACAGCAATGAGATACATCACAGCAAAACACAGCAAACTGCCTGGATAAGAATAATCTTGCACAGCATTATCCTCTGGCTGTATGTGTGCTGTCAGATCTTCTGAGATCCTAGATTTAAAACAACCAACCAAACAAGCAAAAATATCCCTTCCTAGCACGCCAGCATGATCCAGATTTACCAAGACTTACACAGTAAACATTTAGAAAGGCAAGCAACCCTGCATTTGCTAGACAGAGCAACAAATAGGTACAATCCACTTGCAAATCCTACCAATACTACACTGACTCACAGCTTCATAAAGGTGTGGTAATCCTAGAAACCACACAGTTCTTTCCTGCTGAATTTACACATTTCCATTCTATTTAGAAAACTTACCTTTATAGGGGAGAACAAGAAGCTTTGACCTTGCCATTAATGAAATTATTCCTGGAGATAATTAATTAATTGTCCTATCCTATCCTATCCTATCCTATCCTATCCTATCCTATCCTATCCTATCCTATCCATTATCACAGCAAACAAGTCTTCATCTTCTTATACAAATATCAGAATATATAAATGGAAATACACACAATTTGTGCTTTCTACTGTATAGGATGGAACAGTGCCCTGGGCATGTTTTGATAAAGCTAATGAGATCAGTTATGATCTTTTTATAAAAAATATTTTACGGGTTCCCATTTGTTTATATGTAATATTACAGGCAGTTCTTTAGACACTAGTCCCACATTATCTTGCAATTAGAGGTTGCTATTCATCTCACAGGAATGCCAAGATGATCACAAAGACTTTATTGACTCACTGCTGTCTTTGATGTATTTCTCTGGGCCCCTTGGTTACAACCAGGAGTCACTAAAAACACCAATCACAATCACAATAACCAACCAAAGAAACTATCTTCTAGCTAGCAGTCCCTAACCTTTTATGAGTTGCCATCCCCTTAAAAATAGTTCATAAAACATTAAAGCATGACAAGCCTTCCTTGTTTTAGTCCTTCTTTACAGATCCTGCAGAAATAAAGAATGGATTCCCATTGCTCCCTGGTGTTAACACTAAACATCCCTCTTTGCAGTCAAATTGTTCAACATTAAACTTCCAAATTTTAGATGTCAAGTACCTGATGATAACCAATAAAGAGAATGCTTCCATTTGTTGCCTCAAGACATCTAAAAATAAGGGACTCTTTTCTCCTCTCTTTTTTTCTTATCACTATGCAGTTACATAATAGCCATAGAAGTGAAGCAAGGGTCTAGGAAGATTTTCTCCTCTGAGAAGTAGCCAGTTCAGTGGAAAAGCCTGAGGATCCCAGCATCTGGGAAATGTAAGGTTATTCCCCATCTGCTATATGTTTTTCCGTAATTAAACTCATTTTAATTTTAGGAGTTGATATTTCAACTTCTTATGGCAGAAACTCATTAGCAGCCCACTATTTTCTGTTCCAGTAGAAAAAGGACAATGTGCTATTTGTAATTATTTGCTAGCCAAATTACAGCATATATTTCATTTGGTCTTACCACAGGATTGTGTGGTGAAATGCCAACATCAAAAATAATAATGAAAGTACTTCATACCAAATTATACATCAACACAATTGCAGTAATTACAAGTAGTACTCTTGCATTCCAATGTGACCAGCAATTGTGACAGATCAAAACATTGATCTCTACCTATGCATTTGCCAATGAAGCTTTGTCCATCAACATGACTCAGTCCTAGAAGATGCAGAAAGAGGAATTCAACACAATGAAACTGTTCAGTGTGGGCCTAAAATTGACAGCCTTGAAAACATACAAACATTATGGACATCTGCTTTGATAGAGCAGCATGGCTGTGTTAGATCTTTCCTGCCTCAATTTAATCTGACATAGCCAGGGGATGGATAAGTGTAGCCATTCCCTGCAGAGGTGATGATTGATCTCTGTATCACAGGATGAGTTAGAAAGCTTTGCCAGCTGAGATTTATGTCTCAGAAATCTGCAAAGTTGGGATGTTTTGTAAGCATTTTTAAAATACGACATAGGATAGAAGTGACACAAATGGTTGCCCACATTTTCTGGAGCTGATATCTATTTATATTGCAAAACTAAGCTGACTAGCAACCCGTGAATGACTATTTCTTGGATAAATTTAGTGCCTTCATTCTTTGTGAAAAGAAATGCATGTTACTTCATACAACTTCATCTGAAAATAATGGGTGTTTGATAGAATAATCATGATTACTTTGCATTTATTATTTATGAATTGTTACCATAAAAGCATCTATAAATGTGATAGTGAAATACTGATTTCCTTTTCAGTGGTATCTTCTTAGATGAAGATTTTTAGCCAGGTCCTTCCAGATGTGGGTAACTGATTCCCTGCATACCTTTCTGATTCTCTAATCAACGAGACTTAATGCTTCTTTTTTGCATCTGAGATGAGACTATCTCTGCATTATTTGGGAATCTTCAGGCAAATTCAAGAGTTCACCCCTATCTGCATAAAGGAGACAAAGAGCTTCACAAGTTAAGCTGCTGAAAGTAAGAAAGGCTTGTCTAAATGTTTCTTATTCCATGCTTACCTGTGGTGGTAAACATTCTCTCCAAGTTGTTTATCCCTTGGACACTTCTTTCCAAAATCCCTAACTCCAGCCTTCCTTTTGTCTGAGTAAACTGGGCTGCTTCAGTGAGTTTACGCTTCAATGCAATTGTTTCCCAACCAGATAAACATTTGACAGCAAACACCGTGTTTCAAACATTGCCAAGATTGGTACAACATCCTTTAAATGGTGTCAGATGATCTCCTGTTTACTGCAGTGTCTACTGCAGTAGTGTCTGAAACACACAAATATCCCCCTCAATTATTTCCTGTCTCCTTTACTCTTATCTCACTAAGACTGTGATCTCTTCAGAGTAAAAGACGTCTTTATTTTGTATTTTGCATGATAACAGGTAGAGTGTCAAAGCTCAATGATTAACAAACTGTTAAAGACAAATCTCAGCAGGAACCATCCAGGACTACAAATGCCGGATTTTCTGACAATAGTATTCCCATATGAAACTGTGGACATTGCTGTACTTTTTTCCACCTGGACATTCACATTTTCAGCAAGGACATGCAAAAGATGAACAGAAATTGAGAATGTTTACATGTACAGGGGATGAGTCCTTGTCAAACAAGTGTAACCAAACTCCTCTATATTTAAGAAGCCATAATAAGTACATCGCTCTTAGGTGTATATGTATATGTATTTTTTTTTCTCTAGATACATAATCACGGACTTTCACTAAGGAATACTATAAAGGCAGCACCACCTAGTGGTACCAAAATCACAATGTAGTATTTTCAGTGGTTTCCTGAAGAAAATCCTATTGGAAACACGGGGGAAACTCAGCTGAAATTATTTTTGAAATACTCACATGACATTTATATGTTTTGGTCTCTTTTTTTGTCTTTTTTTTTCTCCAACAAGAACGTGAATAAATATTTGCAAGCTCTTAGCATACATATATATACTTGCTTTCTGTTGTAAGTACCCTTTGAAAGGGAAAAAGAGAGTGAACATGTGTATTAATCACAGCACATAAAATACTTTTCTTTTTATTGTACATAGATATAGAAAAAATATTTTTAAAAGATCAGGTACCAAAATAATTACTACTCACACCTTTTCATCAACTTTATTATTTACTACTGCATGTGTAAGGTTTAGATGGAAACCTACTCAGGGATAAGAAATACCTAACAACTTTGAGCTGCTTCCCGAATGTTTTCCAACACACATTCCAGGGAACTGTAGTTTATCTTGCTTCAATAAATACAGTCCATGACAGAGGTGCTCACTGCAAAAATCAGAAGGGTCCCATGGGTAAGACCAGTTGTCCTCCCCAGTGAAGGTACTGGCATATGTATTTACATCTGTGCTCAGTAGCTGCACAGCTCTGGGACTATCACTTGGTAGCATTTTTAAATCATCCTGCCATCTGCTTTTCACTTGCCCCTGTAAATCCTCTATTGACACTTCTGTGACACTTCAGGAGGTGAAAAACCCTCTGATGCATCTGCTGCCCATGGGAGCCTGCCAGTGCAAACTAACATTGTTCTGAGCACTGAGAATCACTGGTTTGTTACAGCCCTTCCCAATCTTTTTATGGGCATGCACTGGCAAAGTTTGGCATTACCAAAGACACAAATGTCTAGTAATTATATGAAATTATATTATAGCGTGTTTTAAAGTTATAAACATTATGTGACAACATAGCAGAGGAAGGAAAAACTTCAGTAATCAAAACCAGGAGTTGTCTTTTTTTTTTTTCTTTTTTTTTTTTCTTTTTTTTTTTTTATACAAATAGTACACATCAGGCATCCAAACTACTCCTGCCTCATCCCTTTTCTCTCAGCCTGCCCCACCCTCCAAGCAGAGCACAGCTCACCTCTCCACTTCCTGAACCTGCACCCCATGTGATTTTTGGTACAGCCACAAAGCCTCCGCTCGCTGTGGCTTTCCCACTCCTCACTTCCCAGTCCCGAGCAGCAGCACAGCTCTTCTGTTCCAAACACACCCCCAGTGCCTGCTTCTCTCCTGTTCACAGCTGCCAGGTATCCTACTCTCCACCTTCACAGCCACATCACTGCTGGGGTATTTAAGATGCTCCTAAGTTTCATTCACCACTGGCATACAATGTTGCTGGTGTTGTGACTATTTCACCACTGACCTCATGGATTCCTTCCTTGCCTACAAGGAGTATGGAAAAACTGACTGAATAGAGTAATTCTAGTTAAACACTTTATGGGATTCTTTTTACCACACTTTATCATTTCATGGTAGGGGATATTTTTTTTTTTTTCACTCTTCCCCATGTCTCACAGTGACTTAATTCTAAACTCTAATTCTCCTGATAGTTTGAAACTTTTCACACCAGTTTATTTATTCATTGTTACTGCTGATACTTGTTTTGAACAGGCATTGTGCTTTAAGGATTAAAGGAGTAAAGAGCTGAATCTGAAAGTATTTGAAGAGAAGATTTACATCCTCTTACAATATTCACTTTTCTAGACTTGTCACATTAACTTTTTGAGGATAAATTTAGTCTCTTGCAGACATGCATGTTTCCACTACCTGTTATCTAATCCAACTGGAAGGAGCAAAATCAGCTCAGCAGTTTTGTGTCCAACAAACCAAGCTCTCCTAAGCCCATGGTTACATAGCTTCCAGATGTGCCAGGGCTTGATCTGCCAGCAACCACAGGGAAGCAGAGCAAACCCCATTGTAGGATAACCCTTTCTTCACTCACAGAAACTATTAACCTGATAACCTTAGTGTATCCTCATCTGTCCAAATCAAACTCCACCTTTGTTGAACACTTAAGCTCACTGTACGTAGCACTTAAAAAGAAGTCTCTCTGATAGAAATTGGGAAAGAATAGGTCAGATTGCATCTCATACATTGTAGGCTGTATTTCTCGTTATTCCCACATAGTGGTACTTTCTAGTCACCTGTGATTATGTAGGCTGCCTTCTACATATTACATTTTCAAGTGGTGAGCTCCTCAAATAAATTATTTTTATTCCCTACATACATATATTTTGCTGTTAAATTCCAGCCCATTTCTGTTACATTCTGAGTTCTGTTTCTGTCGTTTTGGTTTGATTTTCACACTTTAAGCCTTTTTTCTTTATATCTTTGATCCTCTTGTATGTATTAAGCAATTATCAAAACATTAATATTAGAGTCAGTCCTCAGGTATTTCTTAGATAACTTTACAACTACGTTTCCTCCACAATGACAATACTCTTAATATAATACTATTTCCACTTTTGCCAAGTAATTACACACCTTAAATTCTTGTAAGAATCCCCATCTTTTCTAGCTGGACTATTAATTTCCCATGGAGTACTGAACCTTTCAGTTCAATACAAGTTACTGACTTTAAGCTGCTAAAGAAAAATGCAAATATAAATAGTAATTAAAATAAGAACCAAGACTTGTAAATTCTTTATAAATATTTTATTATGTAAAAAAGACAACTTACATGGATAGGTGCTCTATTAGAACAAAATACTGGCTGTTTTCATTAAAAGATTCAAATGCTATAAAAAGCATTTTAGAATGTCTCTTCCATCTTCTAAAATGATGTATTACTTAGGGACTCATACCAAGCAGCAAATGTACTGCAACAGAGCAGTGGCTGATGTTTCTAATGGTGCTATGACAAAGCAAAAGGAAGGCACCATATGGCATCCAAATTTGGATTCAAGGCAGGAGTTATTTGTCTCCAAGTCAACAAAACCAGGCAGAGTTATGGAGTCAAATACTCAGTCCATAGACTTTTAAACAGCTTTTGCAAAACATCTCCTTTGGGATGTCAGCTGGCTCTGGCAAATACAAATCTCTTAATTTCATTTAAGATGGAGACAATTGAAAATAACAATGGGAAAGAAAGAAAGAAAAAAATAAGAAAGATGGAATTGGAAGCCCTGGAAAAATCAGAAGGCAATCTTCTTCAAGGAAAATACTCCAAACAGAATACCTAGTTTTCTTACAGTAAACATATATGCTCAATACAAGAATAACATTTGAAAGTCTTTATGTAAGCATTTAATCCTCTCATAAATCAGGTCAATTTTGTTAAGTGTTATTATTTTGTATATGAGATGCATACAAAGGAGATTTTGGTTTTCTTTTGTCTAAACCTTGAAAGGACACCACAAAAAGGAATCGAAATACTATAACAATGTGACTGTAATAGCTAGCTGGCAATGTGAAATTTCATGTACATCATTAAAATGGCAGTGTTATTTAATTTCTAACCTGTCTTTGACTTCCAAAAGCTAGACAATCAAAGAAAAATTTTGTTATTTTAAAAACCAAGTTGCAAAACTTTTGCTAAGTTTATTTAGCTGAAATATTTATGATTGTCAGTATGTAAACTACCTCCCAAAAACAGTCAGAGCCTGACATGTAAACAGTTAACTATATATAATAACATACGTATCATATTCGGATATGCAAGTTTGAACATTGTTCAAGGCATAAGTTGGATACAGGGTACAAGGTTTCTCTCAAAAATGAGAATGTAAGTTTAGTGCAGTGATACTAATGTTATCCAAAGTATTGTGCAAGAGAGAGTTTTCTGTTGGCTGTCATAGGAAAAGTAATAATAATAAAACTCCAAACAAACAAAACGACCCCCAAGAGACCAAACCCAAATTTCCAGGTGACCACTCTTTCTGTTAGGCACCGGATAGTAAAGCAACCTCTCTGAATACTTCAGTAGTCACATTTGCATCCTACAGAGCTCTGTATTTGCCTATGAGTTCAGCAAGTTAAAATGGGAAGTTTCCAGTTCTTACTGTTGAAGAACTGTGAATAAAGTTAAAAGTAGTATTTTAATTAAATGGTAAAAATGTAACAACTATTTCTTTTTAATATTTACATTTGGGTTTGGCATATTAGCTAGAACAATGAAAGTGGCTTGTGCTTTGGTGATGAGAACAATCCCTGGCTTCAAACTCTCCAATGTGACATTTAAAATTTCATTTTTAAGATTTTTATTTTCTTAAAACTATATAGAAAGAAAACTTTATGGGGATTAAGTTTAGATAAATTTGTATATGTTCTGTATTCCAAATCTAAACAACATGACATAAGTTGTATTTTTCCTATCCTTACTTTTCATATTACTGGATTTTAATTTTTAATACGTACAGAGTAAATGTTTTTACATATAAAAAAAAATCTCATAATTTCATTGCTACATGGAAACTTTTGAAAAAGACTGGAGGATAAGAAACAGGAAAATACAAACTTATACAGGCAGCTAATTTCCACATATTATCTAGTAATCCCCTTGCTCTCAAACACACTCACCGAGTAGCAGCGTAACAAAACCACTGAATGGTACTGACATGCCTGAATTTACTTTTGGCTGGCTTTCTTCAATGCATGTGTTGTTATTACCAGGAGTTCTCCCAGATAAAAGGAGATTCCCAGTGTAAGAAGGAAAAATTTTTGGTATATATTTTCATATGTGTTATTAACTGTTACAGGAGAGGTAATTTCTCTTACGTACTGCTAGAACTAAGGCAGAACATAATACTTCATGATATTGTCACACACCCACAAACCAGAGAACAAGCGTGTTTTAAACTTCCACAAAATGCAAACCTGTTTCCATGAAAATTGTGTAAGTACTTCCAAAGCATTTAAGTTTCACTTCCTGTCAGAAAATCTGACATTGATGGAGTTTCCAGGAGTCAAGAGTCCATGAGTTTTGGCATGAACTGGTTCAGTTTTGGGAGAAATTTTGATTTCAAAATTCTGAAGTAGCTGTGAACATGAACAGGACAAGTATTAGAAAAACTGCAAAATTAGCAGAGTAGCCCTTAAAGAAGAGAACATAACAGACTGTCACAAGCAAAATTTGTGTTGCCAGTTTGGCAGAGTTTAAGTGCTATGATTCCCATCCAGGAAAAAAAAAAGGTGTTACGAGGTAAAGATTATAGTTCAAAATTTTCCTCCTCTGATGGAGGGAGGACTGAGCAAGTCCTTTCTGAAGAATTTCCTCATAACCAGATTAAACAGTCTGAACTATCAAAGAAACTAAGGTCTTTGACTTTGTGAGGTTCCTCTCTATGTGTTTTTTTTATTTCACTTCCTTTAATATCAATCAATATGTGAAATTGAATAAGAAACCTATAGGAATCCCAATCCCATCAGACACATTTTTCTGAATGAAGAATATCTCAGCTATTTACTTTTACACTTTCAACAGGGCAATACTGCTACGTCCTCAACCTTTCCTAATAATATACTCACTCTTTTTTCTATTAATTAAGTAGTTATCTCTTATCCTTCTCCTAGTATGACTGATGACCAATGCATTATTTTCCTATACATAAATATAGGAAATGTATATTTCCTATACATTTTTTCAGTGTCAGATATTTGACAAAACTTTTATCTATCTTTTTCTCTTTTTAAAATCCCTATTGTTATTTTTTTTGTCTTCCAAATTTCTTTGAATTTGGCTATATTGTCCTTAAAATGCAGTGCATGGGCATGGCTGTTTATCATTACTTAGTGAGGATTCATCAGTGTTTGGCAAGACTGAGTAATTTAGCTCCTCTTTCTGGCATTAAAAATGCTTGCTAATGCTGCTAACATTATCTAGAATCACATTGCTTTGTCAGAATTGACCAATTTTTTACTATATCCCTCCAATCTGTTCCTATGGTACTAATATTACTCAGACAGTTGTTCATAAATTTTATTTATGCATTTATTTCTTCTCAAGGGGACTAACTTGCAACTGTTATTAGAGAATAACTTTGTGTTTCTTTTCATTTCTCTTTTTTGTTTTCAAAATTCTATATTCACATCCCCTGATTTTAACTTAATTCACATCAGCTTGCAAACTGTATGCAAACTGTAAAAGTATTCTCTAATCCATCACTTATGCTGTTAATGAAAATAACAGCCTAAATCAAATGCAGGACAGACTTTTATAGAATTTTAATTAAATGCTTTCCCAGTACAACAGCAAATATTTGATAGCTAGTGCCTCCAGCTATTTCCTTTTTCCAACCAGCTGTGCATGCATTTTATGGGCACTTCCATCTGGAACAAATTTTATTAATTTAATTGAGAGAAAAACATACAGGACGTGTGAAAATACTTCCTGAAGTCACTGAGTATATGAGTTATTTTATACCCCCACATGAGGGAAGTGATCAAGGCAAAGAAAGAAATCAGACTGGTCTGAATTTCTCTTTGATAAGCTCAGTTTTTTTCTATTTTTAACTCACTTAAATGTCATCTCTCTGTTTATAAATAGGTTGTGTGCTATTTTGTTCCAGTTTCTTTCCAGAAAACAAAGCAGGTTCTCCGTTGCTTCCTTGACCCTCCTTTTCAAAAAGATGGAAGCGTGTTTGTTTTACCAAGCCCCCTGGGAGCTCTCTCACTCTCAGTTACAAAAGACAGGTGCTAATTGTTCAGAGATTGCTCTAGAAGTTTACTGAAGGAAATTCAAAGACAAATTCAGTCAAGCTTTCCTTTGAATACATAATATGGATCTAAACATTTTTATAGTTAAGTAGCTATTTTATAACTAGTTACCAAATTTTCGCGATTCGATTGCACACTCTGGACTCATTATTTGAGCTATAGGCTGTCTTGTAAGTGACAAAAATGTAGCAGCTGTTGAGAACGTTTTCTTTATGATATGAATTAATCAAAAGCCATATATCTCAACATGTACTATTTATATAACTATAAATTATATATATCTAAAATGATAATGAGTCAGAAGAAAGAACAAGAAGAGACAGAAAAGCCCAGAACATAGAAAAATTATAGTATTTGTCATCACACTGTGATCAGTACAAGGATAGCAAATCTATTTTACATCTTTGTAAGTTCTGAATTCTTCTAAATAAACACAGAAACTGAGCAGGTTTCTGCCATAACATACATAACTAATACCATACATACCATTCTAATATACATTAAGAAAGATTTCTGCTTTGCTTACAAAAGCCTTCTGTACCAAATCTATATACTCCCTTAACAAACTTACCTTTAGTTTTACATCATGTGTACCACACCATCTGCACTGTAGTTTAAGTACTATGCTACATTTCAAGCATGATTATTTTCAATTTTTTAAGTCTTTGCAGCATGAGTACATTAGACAACGCTCCATTGCAAAGGTTTTGAGCACTGTAGGATACCCAGAAAAGGCATGAAAAGAAGAATATAAATATATATATTCACTTTTCTGCTTGTAATGCTGTCACATAGTTCTAACCTGAATCAGTGCAAGATGGATTTCCAGCTCTGCGATTCTTTTTCCGATACAACTCCGAATGCCATAACCAAAGGGGATGGAGCCAAAGTTGTCTACTCTGTCCAAATTATCTTTCCTCAGCCAGCGCTCAGGCCGGAACTCATTTGCCACTGAGAAATTTTCTTCACTGTATGAAGTAGCATAATGACAAAGTGCCAGCTGGGTCTGAGGAAATAAATAATATTTATATTTAGCTAGCTCCAATGCACATAACAAAATTTAAAAACGTTTGTAATTAGTGTAATTTCTGCAATAAGAGGTGATAAAAATTAAGCAACTCTGAGGAATTCTAAAGATAAAAGGATACCTCAAAAATCAAATCCCTTTCTCAGTTGGTCAAAGGAAATAATCTGCAAATTGTTTTCAAAATTGCTGTATATATTAGAGAAGATGCAGTGGGGAAGGAGATGGGAACAAGTCACAAATATTAGGAATTGTTTCATGAAGTTGCTATGAGAAAAAGGGAGATGCTTTCTACAAAGGGAGTTAACAGACAAAGAATTAGAGAACTGCAAGAATGACGAAATTCATAGTTTTTTAATTGAATTGTACCATTACACAGATATGTTATTAAGAGGCTCCACTCTCAAGAATATTAAGAAGTCATGATGATAAATTTCATTTGCAGGTGAGGACCCACATAAAAAAATATCAAAACAACAGCAACAAGTCAATCATAAAATCTATTTGTGGCATATAAATGGGTATTACTGAAATACTTCCCTCTTACTGTTCTAGTATGGTAGATCTTTTAAAATCAATGAAGTGTATACATGTTGTAGTAGATCACATTTCATTTGCAAAAATTAAACTGTTGTCTGCAGAGGACTGTAACACAACCTACCCCTTTAGGTATCAAGTATCCTCCAATGATCAAGTCTTTTTGGGTCACTCTTCCATTTCCTGGCAATACTGGATATAACCTAGTGAGAAATATTTATCTGAAGTTCAACAGTAACAACTAATACAATTAAAACAATGTTTAGATTCCAATTTGCATTCACAAATATGCAGGATGAATGCCATATTCATTCACATCAAAAATGTTTTTTAGGAGTACAGAACACATTGCAGCTTCAATGACCTTGAATCATCTGTGAGAATATGACCATCATCTGAGAAAAGTTATTTATTAGCAACTGAAGGTTGAGCTATTTGGTCTATGCATTTATTCACTTTACACATGTACAATCCTGAAGGTAGATGGTCAAGCTGGAGATATTTTAGCACTACTTGCTAAAGCTGAAAAAACCTTATTGATGCCTTCTCTAAAATCCACTTATACTCCTCACCTTGTGACCATTTAGTATAAACATATTTTTTAAAAAGTATGTCATATGCCTTTAATTTAAATGAAAAAGCTTGAGATTATTGAAGTGGTACTGCAAAGTACCGGTGTGGGGGAGGAGGCTGTTACATTTGATAATCCTTCTTTAAATCCCCTTTAGTCCTGAAAACTAAAGGGAAAAATCAAGCTTTCAATTACTTAACAGACAGGTCCTACATATGTGATACCATTTCAACTATACTTAGAAACATTAAACGTTATATATAATCTATCTTATTCATTGCTTGAGCGTCCTTGGACACAATACTGCTGAAATAAATAAAAGTAGAAGCATGAAATAGCAGCAAATAGCAACAATAAACTACAAGTGCTAAAACTGGCTCAAAATTCATTAGAATAACATGGAATTAAGTCTTTTGCTTGTCTGTCACTTACCTCAAGGTTTCTTTCAGGACAGCTCTAATCAAAGGCAATTTTGGGACATCGTGAGCAACTGGAACTTGATCTTTCCTCAGCTTATTGACTATTTCCTCATAAACACGTTGCTGCACCTCTGGGTGCTTTGCCAACAAATATATTGCCCAGGACAAAGTAAAAGAAGTCTAAGGAAGAAATCACAATCATCAAGCCCAACAAGACTACTTTAAAAAACACTTTAAGCCAAGAAAAACAATCAGCTTTCAACTACGTGTTTTATGTGTTTAAAGTTATGAAACAGCCTGGCAATGATTCACCTCTGGATCCAATGGGAAGTTGCCAGACTTTGCCATCCCCTCCTTCATCCCTTTTCCATCTAAAAGTCTACTGCATATCAAAACAATCCATGTTGATATTTTCCCAGTGAAATATAAAAAGCAACAGACAAACCAAATGCAAACCCAACTATGTAAGCAATATTGAAACATAAACACTCTAAACAGCAATGGATTTAGTTAGCTCTTAGTTTTCAACATGCATTTCACCTTTCCTTCCAACAAAAACACTTCACAGGAAACAAGAAAAGAAAATACTACTCAGAACATTTCCAACCCCTTTTAAGCATATGGTGGTCCCCTCATAGCATCCACACAACAGAATTGATATAATTACTGCTAAGATTATGCTTTATCCTTTTGGTAAGCAATGCTACACCACTGTCATTTAAAAATATTTTGTGTGAAGAAGAAACAGAACACGAGGCAGGACACAGTTCACCTTTGAGCACAAGAGGACTTAAAGAAACCCATCATCTAATATTTTTTCACCACAGCAGGAAAAAGAAATCAGCTTGTGGAAATGTCTTATTTTGGTCTTAAGATCAATTTAGAAGTCAAATTCATAATGATGGTGACCTTTTATGTCTTGTCTTCAAACTGCTAGAAGTACCATTATAATGCTAGAAGTACCATTCTCATGAGCTTTTCTTGTTTTTCTTACAATATTGAATGGCTGTGCCTTCTATAATGCAACCCAGTTCTATTCCACTCAGAGGAGCTGGCAATTATGCCAGCTGTGCACAGAACTTCTCTGATACCAACAATGTTTCTTCTCAGCTTCCCAGATCCTTCATAACTTCTTAAAAATTATGGGCTGTTCCAGCAACAGACAAAATGCTTGTAGCCAACAACTGATTCACAATTCTGTTGAAGGTTTTTATAATCCTCTAAATCTCTTTCAGTTTCTATGATAAAATGATATCTGAATTAACAGCAGTAGGGGGGGAAAGATTCCTTCAATTTTTATTTTGTACTTGAAAATGAGGAAGTCATAAATATCGTCCTCTCAGAAGAAGACTGTTGCCAACTGAGAAAGCTGAGTCAAATGGAAAGGGAAATTCTTGTTGGCATGAACATTGTAATTTTATTTTAATGAAAAATGTCACACAATAAAAATGGAAAATTAATGGTCTGAAAGATTAGAAATGAATGGGATAAATAACGCTGTTTTTGCTTAAGAACCAAACATCAAAAAGCTCTGCAAACTCGTAAGCCCTTGGGAAATTTAACCAGTAGAGTAATGTCTTGGTTTAGAAAGACAGGTATCTGCCAGGGAAAGTTGGAGCTCCCCTTGGAATGGAGAATGTAAACCCCCTCCCTCCAAATCATTATAATTTTGCAATTAGATATGGGAATAGGAATAACAGTTCTTTACTAAGAATATTAAAAAATACAAATGTAGTAGTACAAAAAACAAGCAAGCAAATAAACGAAAATCCTAGAAAACCCTGACAGAGTCAGAGATACGACCTGACACCTTGTTGGTCAGGGTGTTGGAAGTAGTCCAAATAAATCCTCCTGGAGTAACAGATGTGGTTCTGTGGAGTAGAGATGATCCTGTAGAAAAGGTCCAGTGGTAGTGAGATGGGGCCGGTCTTCCTCTGGAATCCAGTGGAAAACAGGCTCCCTGGTGTTCCTGAGTCCCAGTTTTTATCTAGGTAGGAATGGTTGGCTCCCCTCACTGGGTGGAGCATCTCACAATGGGATGATGGAATGTTTTCATTCATGTGGTGACCCTTAATGGCCCATTAACAGGAGATACCCCCCGGAGGGAGGATGGGTTGTGGAAAAGGTAAGGAACATTGCCCCACCTGGTTTTAACAGCTGGCCCATTATCAGAAGGCATCCACCCCCTCCCCCTGGAGTTATGAGGAATGGGATATACAAGAGAGACAGAAAGCATCTCCCCAAGCGGTTTCAACAGATGGAAAAATAGAATAAACATTTTTTGTTTACATAACCCATTAAATTATTCACCCCTTATTCTATTACCATCTGCATCATACCTAAATTAATAAACTCTGCTATATATATATATATGTACACAATGAACCCTTACATCCAATTCTCACTTAGCATTAGGTTTTCCTGTGGTACACAACTGATTCCTCCAACTTTCTGCATTACCCACCAAGTGTAACCAGGTCCTTGAGCAAAAACAATCCCACGGATGGGTTCACCTTTGCCTGAGGTGGGGTTTACCCAAACAGTCTTTTCTAAAATACCTCTCATGTGTACCACAGGGACTTTTATCTCCATTCACTGTGTGCAAGGGGGCAGACTGGGCAGGACCAGCTCGACTGATGGAGCCTCAGGTGTTGACCATCCAGGCGGCCTTTGCTAAGTTCATTTCCCAATTTCTGTAGGTCTCCCCACCAAGCACCTTCAGGGTAGTCCTAAGTAGGCCCTTGCGCCATTCAACTTTCCCAGCAGGTAGTGCATAATAAGGGATGTGATATATCCATTCAATGCCATGTTCTTTAGCCCAGGTGTTTATAAGGCTGTTCCTGAAATGGGTCCCACTATCCAACTCGATTCTCTCAGGGGTGCCATGTCTCCACAGGACTTGTTTTTCCAGGCCCAGGATGGTGTTCCAGGCAGTGGCATGAGGCACAGGATAGGTCTCCAGCCATCCAGTGGTGGCTTCCACCATGGTCAGCACGTAGCGCTTGCCTTGGCGGGTTTGGGGCAGTGTGATGTAGTCAATCTGCCAGGCCTCCCCACACTTATATTTGGACCACCATCTACTGTACCAGAGGGGCTTCACCCGCTTGGCCTGCTTGATGGCAGCACACATCTCACAGTCGTGGATGACCTGTGAAATACTGTCCATGGTTAGATCTACCTCTCGGTCTCGTGCCCACTTATAGGTGGCATCTCTGCCCTGATGACCTGAGGCATCATGGGCCCATCAAGCTAGGAGCAACTCTCCCTTGTGTTGCCAATCTAAGTCTATCTTAGACACCTCTATCTTTGCAGCCTGATCTACCTGCTCGTTATTCCAGTGCTCCTCATTAGCTCGACTCTTGGGGACATGCACATCCACATGGTGGACTTTTACAGGTAGTTTCCTTACCCTGGTGGCAATGTCCTTCCACTCATCAGCAGCCCAGACTGGTTTTCCCCTACGTTGCCAGTTTGCCTTTTTCCACCTTTCCAGCCAGCCCCACAGAGCATTAGCCACCATCCACGAATCAGTGTAGAGGTAGAGCTTTGGCCACTTCTCTCTTTCAGCAATGTCCAGGGCCAATTGAACAGCTTTGAGTTCAGCAAGTTTACTTGACCCACCTTCTCCTTCAGTGGCGTGTGCAACTTGTCTTGTGGGGCTCCATACGGCTGCTTTCCACTTCCGGTTCATCCCTACGATGCGACAGGAACCATCAGTGAAAAGAGCGTAGCGTGTTTCTTCTGCTGGAAGTTGGTTATATGGTGGAGCTTCTTCAGCCCACGTTACTTTCTCTTGTTCTTCTTCATCAGTGAGACTGAAGTTCTCAGCTTCTGGCCAGTTGGTAATTAATTCCAAAATCCCAGGGCGATTCAGGTTTCCAATACGGGCGCGCTGAGTGATGAGGGCGATCCATTTGCTCCAAGTGGCATCGGTGGCATGGTGGGTGGAGGGAACCTTTCCTTTAAACATCCACCCCAGCACCGGTAGTCGGGGTGCCAGGAGGAGTTGTGCTTCAATACCAATCACCTCTGAGGCAGCTTGAACTCCTTCGTAGGCGGCCAAGATCTCCTTCTCTGTGGGAGTGTAATTGGCTTCAGACCCTTCGTAGCTTCGGCTCCAGAATCCCAGTGGCCGGCCTCGAGTCTCACCTGGCACCTTCTGCCACAGGCTCCAGGACAGACCATGGCTCCCGGCTGCGGAGTAGAGCACATTTTTCACCTCTGGTCCTGTCCTGACTGGGCAGTATGGATTTCAGCAGAAAGCAGGTATCTGATCCATAATTTGTGTCCCAGTTGATTTAATTAGCCGCACATGAAAATCCTTTACCAAACTCTACACATGAGTTTATTGATAAATTTTTTTCACACTAACTTTCAGCTAACTTTTCTATTGTGGTCTAACTAAAGTAACATAAACACCAACCTGATAAGGAAACTAGAAAAAGCAAATGTGTGAAATACAAGCTGAACGTAAAGACAATTGCTACTTTTTCTGTTAAATAAACTGTGGAACAGACTCACAAATGATGGGTTCCTGAAAACCACAGCTAGATCAGAACATTGATTTCATTCCAGTGGAGAGATTAAGAAGTACAGGAAGTATTTTGTATATTATCACTTTAAAGACGTGTTAAAATTACATCCTTATAAACAATGTAATCCCTCTGAAGAGAGCTGTCAGTGATGCTGGTTTACAAAAACAACTATGCACAAGAAAAACGGTAACAAGCTTACTGTGTCCACTCCTGCCAGAAGCATTTCAGTCATGTTGGCATAGATCTCTTCCAAAGTAAGTTCCTTACTCACTAGGAGGTGTGTAAGTAGCCCACCATTCACTACTTCTCCTTGGTCCAGCTGAGACTGAATAGCCTTCAATTTGTTGTCAACATGGATTTGACCTTTGGGATTCAAAAAAATTGTTAACCCTCCATTTTTATTCTTCTGCTGGTTCCATTCAATAACCACAATTCTCACTTATGCTACACTGAACATTCAGGGGAAAAAAAATTTCTTTTTTCTTAAGGAAAAATCCTAGAGTGGTGGTGGAGGTCCTTGGGTTCTCATGGCAAGGAAAGATTGAGCTGACAGGCACCTTGGTAGCTCACAGCATGAGAATGCTGAGCACAAAGAAAGGACACAAGAGACTTCAGTTCCCTTCCCTGAAGAAAGCTCGAGGCCAAGTTTTTATGCCCACCTGGCTTGTCTCCTGATGACTCTGCAAGGAGTGGTGAACTCTGCAGAGCCTGCTGCAACTCAGCACAGAGAGGCTGCTAGCAGCAACCAGGAAGTCAAAGGCAAAGAATTTAATTACTCTGAGGACAAAGATGAGGAGCATCAAGTAATAATAAAAATTCAGAAACTTCAGTGAATGACACGTGAATAGTTTCACCCACAGTTCCATGTATACTCCAGTGACTGCAAACAGCATCTTTGGTCAAACAAGGGATTTAAGAAGAGAAAAACTCCACAGAGAGTTAATGGCTCACAGAATGAGCTTACAAAAAATGAAAGTGCATGCAGTTTTCTAGTATTTGAGGGAGAAAAAATGTTCAAGTTTTTTAACATTCAAGAACATTAAAAAATAAAATTGCTAAGACACCTCCTTCTTCCTACTTACATGAAAACTGATTCATAAAGTAGCCTGGAATGTTTTATTTACCAAAAAAACCCATATTGTAGTATATCAATGTACTTTGATGTCAGCTTATACACTTGTATATATAAAAATCAACTTTACAAAGTATTTCATTAATTGCCAGAGCCTTAACTTTCTAGTCAGTTTTAGTAGTGATTATTTATCAGGGTGCTTAATTAAAATTTTGCAGAAGCCAACAAAACTACCCTCATTGAAATTGAAGTGGCTTAAGATAAAAGCTTGGCAAAGCACTTGGACCTGGAGTGACAAGTGGGTGCTGAAACAGATGAAGATAAATAAATAAGGAGCAGTATGAAATAGGGGAGTTTTGAAATGTACTGGTAAAGTTTGTTTTTGGTAGAAAAACAGTTCTCCTGGCAAGTCTGCATTTAATATGAAACTTACTTCTGCCACAATGTCTTCTTATAGTTTTAGAAGAGAAATGCAGCTTATCCCATTCAAACACACACAGAACCTGCAGAAATACAGCTGAACTTTTCTACTACTAAATCTTACTAAATTTGAAGAGTCCATCCCAGGATCTGCAGAACTCTCTCCAGGGTTTTGGAATAAGTGGACGAAGCCATTTGGGAATAGCACCTGCATACATAGTGGTCTTAAACATACTAAACATCAATTCCAGAGCCTCAATGTATTCAACGGTCTGCTGTGGGATGTTGTTTTCCAGGCAGCCCAACCGGCATTCGTACAGAATAGTTGCCACACCTGCACATAAAAAAATGAAAGAATTGTCTATACACGTCTATACACATCAATACATACTAATAATTTAAGGAACTAACTAACATGAAGTGGAACTACCTTACAAGAAATGTTTATTATTATTATTACTTCAGTTGGGGAACAGATAAAAGGAAAATTCAGAACACAGTAAAATAGCCCAGCTAAATATTGCAGCAAGAGAGTAGTTGCTATGACAATAATGCTCAGCATGAGAAGACAGCCAGGAATTCCACCAGAAGCAGAGCAGCCTCCAGCCTGTTCACTGTGTTTTGCACTGCACTACGAATCCTGAGCCTGCCCTGTTGGCCTCTGAACACACAGGGACACACAAGTCCAAAGGCATTTCTGATAACTGGTGACAACACAGGAGTTTCTACCAGAGGCTGTGCCTGTCATCAGCTGGAAGCAAATGAATTCTGAGTCTGTGTAAATGGATAAGAATCTTGTACTCCAGACAGTGCTTTTACTGCACATACCATGCTACACCCAGACCTGAAAAACGTCAAGTATGACACTGTTTCAAGTGACAAAGTTGACCGTCTCTTGTTCCGACCTGCTGTAATTTTCACAGATGTTTTTCTGCAGTTCTGCAGGTTCCTCACTAGAAATTAACTTTACTGACAAGAATTATTTAAAAATTTGGTTATTTTCAAGTCACTCTTCCTTTCGTAATTTTCCTCCCTGGGAAGATATTTTTCTGCGTCTTTTCTTTCTTTTGTGCCCCCTTCAGAAACGGCTAGTTCTTATACCTCCTCTTGCTGTTTACGTGATCCCTTCAAAGAAATCTTACATCTTACTCAGTTCCCTGAACAGTTACAATGTAAGTTATATAAACAGCAAGTCATATAGAAAATAAATGTGTGCCAGGCACAAGTTATAAATTAAAAACTAAAAGAATGTGAAGAATTTAAACTAACCCATCAGTTATAGTGAATCTGTAAGCTCACAGTTTGAAATTCCATAAACTGGTAGTTAAATGCCATTTTTAGACACTACTAATGTGAAACAGACCAAGCAGGCAGCCAGCAATTTGACACAACATCTTCATAAGTGAGCAATTTGGAAATTCTTCAAATCCCAAATTACTCAGCTGCCTGTCAGCAGAGTACCAATGTTTTTTAAAGGCATTACATATAACAAGATGGGGTTGTGTGCAGTCAAAGATGTACATGACATATGTATCACCATGAGATTTCTGTAAGAACACAGGAAATGCCATACAGGCTTAGGCCAGGGTTTCATTCAGCATTGCCTCATTAATGGTAGCCAGTGGCAGATGATCTTAGGGCAAGCATAACAATCCCATACTTCGCATCTGTAGGCAGGGAAAAGCAGTATCTTTTCCCACATTAAGCTATGAACTGAATTGAGATACATCATGTGGGGATTCCTCATTGGAAGTTGGCTGGTATATTGTGAAATCAACGTGTCTTAGAAGCCACTTGTTAGAAGGTCAGCACTTTTATTCTTGAGAAATTAATACAGACATACCAAGTACTGAGGCTGTTTAAGGCCTTGATTGAACATTTTACCTATACACCAGCATTTCCATGGGAATTGGTCCTTAATACAATGTACCAGGACTTTGGACTTAGCAAAGAAATTCTGCTGATACCCACTGTGCTAACTAGAAAGACACACGAATGCAGAATATCAAACTTCTTCCCTTTTCAGATTAATCACAACAGGGCACAGGCATTTGACAGACATGCCTAGCCACTACCACACTGTTTTACATCCATTTTCTTTACCAATCCAGCCTGGGCTTACCTTCCATTGAATACTTGAAAAAAAGGTTGTTAACATTGGTCACTGTTTCCCCATCCTCCTCTTGACTTCTGAGAGTGTGGATTCTTTTAATTAAGTCTGTGATAACTTCATTGACTCCTTCAGAGTAAACAGCCACATCTTTGGGTTTCAGAATTTTTTGCCTCAGTACACTTCTCATTTTTAGCCACTGCTCCCCCTCCCTAGAAGAAATTATTAATAATGTCTATACATAGTTTTCTTTAACAGTTATCAACTGCATGAGAACTCTGCAACCAAACTGTTTGCAATTTTTCATGTCAAATAAAAGCAAATGGTAAAAATGAAAATTATGATAATGCATATTTTGTACTATGCTCCTGCAATTTTATTCTGTATTTATTACACATCCTCATTAAATTGCAGTGTTGCAACATGTATGTTAAGGTGTAAATCAATCTCTGAGTTGGGTGATGGAACTTGCCCACTAGGTGTTTTGTATTTGTCAAATGTCCCTATGTTAGTCTGTTAGTGGTGGCTAATGCAGGAAATTGGCAAAATATTCTATTAAAATTACTTTAAATAAACATTTGAATGGGTAGTCTGCAAAATTGGTTTTACACAGAACCAGTACTTAATTACCAAACAAAGATATCACATTCACATACAACAAATCAACAACTTGACCTGGTACCATAAATCCCATTACTGATACATCACTTTCAGCTACCCCAGTTCTAAATCTACAAAGTAATAAGAGAGTAGACCTACCTGTAGAGAAACAACTTACAGCTACAGATTCTGCTTTAGCTGACCTATGCATGGAAACATCTGTGCTGAAGACTAAAAATCTCAATTATAGTATCTACATACTCCGTATGAGCAGAGTATTTGGGAACAGGGATGGCTTTCCATTCCTTATGAAAATGGGCAGTTATCTTTTATGTGTTTATTTTAAATTGTTATATTTCCCAGTACTTTTTTTACCTGGAGCAATGCTGTTGCAGGGCACAGAAACTTATCGGCCAGCAGAAGAATTCAATGACTTTAACAGATATTTCCTGAGTCTCCTGATTTAAGATCTCCTTTCACTAAGCATCAAGGAACTGTTAGTTTGAATCTCAACTGCAGCTTAAGATTTGAGTCTGCAGTGCAATACATAAAGCCTTTTGCTACCATGAAAAAACAGACTGTCCATGACTCAGGAAATTAATTTCCCTCTAAATAAACATCCTATGTCAGTGGGGACAGTGAGTAGTTCCCAGTGGCAATTAACCACACCCACATGTGCTGCCAGGTTATGCAAGCTGTACAGACAGATAACTCTTCTGGAATCATTCAGATTCAAAAATAACTGTGTGGGGATGCACTACAGTGTGAATTGACCATTCTTTATATTAGTCTACTGAGGGAGCACTTCAGTGAACAGTAAAGCTAAAACCAATCTGAGCCAACAATTCCACACAGCACACTGCCAACCAGTTAGAACAGTCTAGAACTGATGCAATGAACCCACATTCATGCAGTGCAGTGCCAAAGCTAGTAAGCTCTATTCTGTAAAACTGCTTCCAGGTAAGTGAGTCAGCTTAGAAAACTCCAGTTGATACATATTCCCAAAGAATGTCTTCATGCAAAGTAGCTCACTGCACGTTCAACTACACATCATTTCCATCCCTTTGAAACTACGCAGCAGAACAAATTCACAGCATTCACCACAAATACCTACTCCCTTCCCCCCCAAGACACACAAATTTCCCCACACAGAAAAGCCTAATTTCCCAGATGACTTGCACAGTCCTTCAGAAAATCATTAAATTTACATGAGACAACAAGGAAGGTGAAGGACCAACAACACTTACGCAGAAATGAGCCCCGTGGCTCTCCCCCGTAAATCTCTGTACTCCTGCCAGGATTCCATGTTGGCTCTTTGTGGTGCTCTGCCTTCTGCTCGGAGGACTTGAGCAACCATGTCTCGATCTGCAATGGATACAACAAACTGGGGACCAAAGTGAGACTTGAAGATCTTTCCATATTCCTGAGTGTGTTTTTGCTACAGCATCACCAACAAAGAGAAACAGAAGTCAAGTATTACTAAGGAAAACTATCACAAAGGAAACTGACAATTTGTCATACACAAGAAACTGACATTTTGTCATACACAATCTCTCACATCTAGAATTTGATCCCCAGGCTTCCAGTCAAGGAACAGTTTGAAATGTCAGGAGAAGCATCTAAGCATTACTGTGAAATATTCACAAGGAAAACAGAGAGGTCACACAGTTCAGGACCCTGACTGAAAAGACCCGAAGCTCTAAGGCACAGAGTGTGAGTGAAACCAAACACTGAGAAGATGAAAGGACCTGGTGCTCTTTAAAACACATCCCTTCAGATCAAACAGCTTAGAAAGAATGTCTGCAAAAATTAAAAACATGGAAGCATATTGGGTTAAATTACCAGTACAATACAAAGATATAATGTAATATCTTTTGTAAATAACTACTTACTCTACCATTTAATAGCTTATAAAAGCTATGTGTAAGTTTCTCACACCTAATCATGAATAATGACAGTGCAATAGCTGAGTGAAAAACTGCATTTTGGAACAGATTTGTCATCAGTGAAGTTGAGAGAGACATATGCCAATTCTGCAAAAGAAAAGGAAAGGTGGGGTCTTATTCTTGCAGTGGGGTTTATTGAGTGGTTGATCCACAGAACATGTGATTCAGGCTCAAGAGGATTGGAAATTAATAAAGAGGATTGGAAAACATTAAGCTGTGTATATATATCAAAAGAAACAAACAAAAGCAACCCAAGAAGTTTTCCAGGAAGATTGCACTATCACTGTCCCATAAAATCTTACTGATTATTTCAAATAAATTTCTTTCTGACATGGACATGAAGTGAAAGTCTCAACTCTTACAAATTAGCTTGGAGTTGAGGTACATCCTCATTTCAGAGGGAAAAAAAACCCCACCAAAACTGCAAAGCAGTTATTAAATTAAGACTTTAAAAATCAAATTTAAAGCCTCTATTTCTGGTTAAAGTATTAAGATGAGTTAAACTGACCAAAGTTTAACTTTGACACGTTACCTACTTTCTAATCCAAAGACATCTGCACACAGAGTGAGTTATGCTGATTATAAACCAAAGATGGTTGACACCAACTACACTTGTGAAAGTGTATAACTGGCCCAAGATCAACTTATGTGAAATATATTTTATTCAATCTTAGTTACAGAGATGAATTGTTTAATTGCCAACAATAAGTTTAAGACACATGAATCACTCTTCAAAACATGATACCAAGTGCACATAAAAATGTAATTCTTTTTGTCTAGTTTCCAAATAAAACATGAGTTGTGCAATTGTGGTCTCTGCCAGTCACCTCTTAACTGCTTTTGGATCACAATGGCCAACTTCAATCTAAGTTCTAAAGGTCTCTCACAACAAGATCCTTACCATTTTCAAAAATCAGCATCTGTATTCATATGAGACACATGTATTAGTCATCCTGATGAGGGAAATGCTACAGCAGGAACTCAGTTGTCATTTCTGCTTGGTCTGCTCCTAACCAACACCACAGACAGAGCAATGTATGAACAAGCACTCCCAAACCCCAAAGTATCTTGTCTTAGAAATACTTTAGGGATACTGAACTTGGAGATAATAACTTTGAGAGTATGTGTCTTTAAAGGAAAGCTTGAGTTGGGAAAGGAGTGCGGCAAGGAAAAATCAGTGGAGTGAGGGGAATACAGGCCACCAGTCACAGAAAAAGAGGTTCAACAAACTTTGTTATTTATGGAGCAGTTTATTTTTTTCACAGATGAGGAGGTTTACATGGGAAAACAAACTTCAACAGAAAATAAATCAAGTGACAAGATATCCAATCAATAAATTAAATACTAGTTTTACACCAGAAATGGATACAGACAAAGTATTTGGACATCCTTTTCTTTCAATAGACTGAACACCATTCTATCAACTTTGTGTTTTAAAAAATGCCCAGGATTTCTATTTCCATATTTTCTATCACAACAAGGTTTTTCTATCAAAACAAGGGTTTTTCTTTCCCTTCTTCCAAACCTCGAAAATGTTTTGCTCTAGTGCCTCACATACCACTCTCACACCAGCCATTCTTTCACACACCATAAATTCAAACTGCCAGCATCCAAATCCCTCCCTCCTCATGTTTATTTTCTTTATCCTGACGTAGCACTGATGAGACAAAAGAGATCTAACCTCATCAAATTAAAAATACTTTCCCTTTGTCATAATTGCTGTAGGCATTACTGCTTTGGCCAGGGCTAACTGGAATCATGTTACTGAGAACAGAACCTCCTTTGTGAAATAGCACTCGGCTCCCCCACCCCTTCTGCATATAGCTCACAAATATTTGTGTGCACCAAAGGACATCGTTTAAGTAGCTGTGCTGGTTACCAAAGGCTTTGGGATTAATTCATTCCTGATGTTCACTGTATTGTTAAATTTAACTGACTGTTAAATTTAATGCCTACTTGCATTCTACATGCAGGCAAACGGGGCATCCTGTGACTCTTGAGACTCTAAGCAGAATAAAAGCTAGTATTATATTGCAACTTCTCCTTATCCTTCCTCACACTTTCCTTTCTAGGAATCGTATTCACTAAAGAAGAAAATACCCATATCAGCTAATAGCAGTGAAAAGCATATACTATCTAGGATATCTTATATTCTTTTTAACATTTTGAATCATTTTCCCTGTTTTGACAGTGAAAGAACTTGAAACCAATTGTAGCATCTTTTTTACTGTTATGAAACTAAACGTTATGTTACTATGATGAGTACCTCTCAAATTCTGTACAAGACCAGAGAGTTAGAGGAAAAAAAGAATGAAACAGAGAGCTTTAGTTGTGTTCAAGTTTCATCTGCATGTCTTAGTTAGTAAGCAATCAAGCTGAGCAATTCATCATTAGCAATCTAGTTTGGCTGCCATGGAATACAGCATACATCCTAACATCTCTTCTTAAAAAATCCAAATGGTAAATATAAGAAAGCTGGACAAAAGTAACTTATATGATTCTTTTTTTCTGTCTCCTTCCTCTTTCTGGTGTTTTAGGCCCTTTGTAAATCTTAACTTTCAAGTTTTGATTCTCAAACAATTTAAAGTTCTGCTTTCTTTACTTTCCCTTTTCTACTTTTTATTTTCCTTTCTCTCTCTCTTTTTCCTGAAATTTCAATAATTTTCAGGCAGCAAACCTCTTGGGGCTGACTGTGAATTTCTTCCTAGCGATTTGGGAAGGTCACTAAGAAAAGATATTAAATGCCCCACTTGAGGTATTCCCAACGAGATCTGTACTGCCGGTGGACAGCTTATGGATCCACAGCTGCTAAAGGGTGAAACACACAGCTTTACTCCCTTCCAGACGAAGTGCTTCCTTTAGAATCGCTTGGACTACACAGGGAAAGGGCCCCAGGAGATGCACTGTGACTTTTTAGGAATGAAATCCACATGTTTGGCCAAGCAACCAAAAGAATTCATCTCTGGTTAGCGACAGCCTTACGGTAAGAGTGCTGCCCATGCCAGCATCACCGAGGCGCTGCACAGGGGAGGATCCTCGTCCAGCCAGCTCCGGCGGGGATAACGCGCCTCACCCGCCCTCACCAGGTGCGACCGGCGGAGGGGACCCGAGGGACACCGCGGCAGTCAGTGGAGGTGCCCACAGCAGAGGACGCTTCTCCAGCCCCACCCGGGCTCTGCTTCGCTTGGCCGCCTCCCCCCGCTCCGGCACTGTCACACACACGCCAGGTGACAGGAGCCGCTCTCGGCCCGCCCTCCCCCCTCCCCTCACGCCGCCATCCGGCCCCGCTTCCCGCCACCCGCTCCCCTCCCCCGCACCAATGTGGCGGCCGGGGAGGGGGCGGCAGGGCCGGCAGTGCCAGTCGCCACCACTCCCGGGCCTGGCCCTCGGCCCCCCTCCCGGGCCTGGCCCTCGGCCCCGCGGCGAGGTTCAAACCGCCCGCCTCCCGCCGAGGGGACGGGGGCCGGCCAGCGCTGACGGCAGCGGGGCCAGGCGCATCTACCGCCCCCTCAGGGCACCGATATAGGCAAAGTGTATTTATGTAAGGGGAGGCCGGGGTAGGAGAGACAAAATGGTCTCTGAACACGGCAGAGCAGCGCCGGGCCGGGCTGAGGGAAGGGCAGCGGCGGAGGCGCCTCAGCCGCGGCAGGGCTGGGGCGGCCCCGGGTGCCGCACAGCTTCACCACACGGGTGGGTGCTGCGGTCTAAGAGTCCGGGGAAGCCCACGCTTCCCAGCCCTGCCCGCCAAAAAGAAGCCCTCTGCAAGCTTGTGAAACAGCCCAGTTAAAAAAATAAAAAAATAAATAAATAAGAAGGGCTTTTTTTCTTCTTCTTCTTCTTTCAGCTCGAGGCACCTCCCCAGAGGTTCAAAACGCGCACAATAAGATGCGCGGGGAGCGCTCGTGGGCGCCAGGGCACGGGGAACCGGGATCGTGGGATCCCCTGCGAAAGAAAACAGCCGGAGCCTCCGGTGCTGCGGGAATTGGAGTGCGGGATCCCCTGAAACCCGGCTCTCCCCAGCGGGAAGGCGGCGCGGCGATGCCCAGCTGCGGTGCTGCTAAACCCGGCGGTTCACGAGCGCGTTACGAGGGGAGGAAAGGAAAGGTTTAAGTAATCCCGGCGTGATTAAAGCGTTAAGTACCCGAGGGAGCTGTACCTGGATTTCATGAATGCGGCCGAAGCCGTCCTTCCAGAAGAACTCGTAGAGGTTGTAGAGGGTGTTGGGTCCGGGCATTTCGTGCAGGCTCTTCACCCTGCCCAGGCGGCGCGGGGGGGGCTCCAGCAGCTCCTCGCCTTTGTTCGCCGCCGCTGCCCGCGGGCTGCTCCGCACCTCCAGCGACTGGCTGCTGCACAGCCGGGGCTGCCCGGGAAACCTGCTGCTGGCAAAAAGCGCCTGGCAAAAAAAGTAAGTCCTCTCACATTCAAGTGTCTGCTTGCATTTCATCGTCAAAACTCTGGTGAAGAAAGACATATCTTTCAATTTCAGAAGGGTCCACTTTGCTCCTGCAGCTGCTTTTTATTTGGTTGCTGTTTCTTCAGTGCCTGCTTTAACTTGTACAAGCAGCACTTCTCCAAACTCTTACTGCATGAGCATCAGTTTACACAGACCATTATTTAACGCTCCCTCCCCTAGGGCTGGAAAAGGGGGGTGGGTCTGGGATGAGACTTGAATAGAACGAACCTATTATTTTGTATAATTCAAATCAGATAAATTTACCCATTGTACATGCAGCCAAAGTTCAGTTTTTGCCTCTTTCATCCATTGGTTTGGTGAAAAGCTCACCCCATGTTTCTCCTATTTTAAAAAGGCAGGATTGGGCCTATTTTTTTTTTTTTTTCCTGTGGCATTAATTCATTCACCTGTGTTAGAAAATAGGGTGTTTTCTGCAAGAAGTTCTCTTAGAACTGTTAATTATCCTGTAACATATATGAAAAACATTTGTGCATCCACATATAAGTAGCACTAGTCTTACACAGTAACCTTACAAAAAATCCCTGTAAATTACAATATTCAGAGATGTTATTTGTATTGCAGAATGATTTATCTTTTGGTCAGGATATACTCCATAAGCAGCTTGTGTCAACTTTTGTAGAAATCTGCACAGTTTAAAAAGTATTTGTATTATTTTCATATGTATTTCTGTATAATTCCAAAGGTGTTAGTGATTATCTGTAAAATGTTGATTAGTTTCAGAAATTATGTGGGAGAGACTATCTTGGTTTTTAAGTGAATCAGACACTTAGATAAAACTTGAGAACAGAGGAAAGTCTCAAGGAAGAGACATTTCTAAAACAGAATTATAAATAAACTACTGGAAAAATAAATCTAGTAAGTGTCAAAATTGTTAGCTTTTGTTTTCCTTATTTATATTCACTTAGATTTTTGAGGCCATATTCTGATTAAGCTCTGTGTATGTGCTTACTTTGGGTACTGATAACTGCTGAAATAAATAACTCTAAAGTTAGACAGGCACATCAGTCTTTATGGATACAGCAGTAAATATTACAGGAATACAACCTGTTAAAGTACATGCTGGTTTAAGCTAAAATCATGTGTTTGAAATGGACTTCATTGTATTTGAAAGGGTCCAGAGAACAGCAACAGGAAAAGTAAATGAGAAGGTTTTTAAAAACCACATAAGGAGGTTGAGAGACTTATTTCATCTGGGAAAGATGACTACCGCAATCATGACAACAGCCTACAGATGTGTACATCTTTTGTTAAAAAAAAGGTGCATGTCAGAGAGAAAAGAAAGAAAATAATGGGCTTAGTTTGCAGCTACAGATTTCTTGATGACTTTTTCAGGTAGCCTTGGTACCTCCCATTTCAGGTAGCCAAGGCATTGCGGGACATCAGGTACTTGCTGTCACTGAGCTTTACAAGAACAGGTTTGAGAACATCATCAGGGAACCTCTGAAGTTTTCCTTGCTACATTTCTATGTAGTGCTGCTACATTATTTCTTTGATATTTATCTAAGGATGCTTGCAGAGAGACAGTTACACAGATTTTAATATTATGTTGACATTGTAATTTCTAGATTGCTGGAGGGAATATGTGCTGGAAGGGAATACCCTTCCTAGAAACTCCTGCTGGCAGCTAGCAGTATGGTTGATTTTTTTTTTTTTTTTAGTTTGAAGTGATAAATGGTCACAATCTGCTGCTATTAATGTGCTAGTGAGATAAACTTAGATACATTATGCTGTAAAGGTTACAGGTTTGTAACTGGTAGCTTTCTCAGTACCTTTTTCCAGTTTCCATATTTGGAATTCTCCATTATTTTCCCGTTACCCCTTTTCCATGAAAATCATTGTAGGACATATTGTTTCTAGCCAGGATACTTGAAAAAGCTTCCGAAGTATCCTTTAAGTACTTCGCCAGAACAGTACCTGCTTTCCTTCTGATGAATTTCTGGAGGTGGCAGGAGTCCCAGCATAGGAAATGTGTTTTATAGCCCCATCTGCACTCAGTTTCTTCTCAGTTAACTTATTGTTAGATTTCTGGGTTTCTTTGCAATTAAATGGTCTGAAACACAGACCCCATTTAAAAGAAACCAACATGTAAAGACTCAGAGAATCTGTGGTTTCAGTGAAACAGGGAGCTCACCTGATGCAGCCTGTAAAGCAGCTGCAGACATTCAGATCCCATTAGTGGCAAACCTCAGCAAATTTTTAATGCCAGTCAAACATTCTGTGATTACTGGCTATCAAATTTATATGTGCACCTTATACAATTACAGGAGAGCCGAATTCATGAAAGGATTCTAGCAATCCATTGTGCTACATCTCCTGAGGAATGTGATTCATTCTCTGCTGTCTGTATAGACTGTTGTTGGGTTTTAATATGACATTCAGCAGTGTAAGGTCTGAAACAGTATATTTCATTAGTCATGTGCAGATGTTTATTACTGTAAAAAAAAAGTTGCCAAAATTACAGAAAACCCAAAAGAAAAATCCCAAATCCCAAATCCCATACCAAAAAAATAACCCTGACATATAAAATTAATTTCGAATAGGCTTTTATACTTGGTCTAGTTTTAAAGAAGGGTGGAATGTGCCATTTGAAGAGTCCTGACCCAGGAGTTTCTGTGAGACACCTCCATTACTGCTTACCCTCTTGTAATTTTATTACAAGGAGACATCAGTGTTTGATAAGCAAAGACAAAAAGCAAAGTTCCTGAATTTCCAGAGTACATTATGGGCAATGGCAGAGTTTAACAAAGAAACAAATTAACAAAGCACAAAGTGGCCAGCATTAATGATGAAAATTGCCAAAATTCTTTGATGTAACAGAAGGATTTAAAGGGATGTAAAGGTGCCATTATGCAAATCTGTATAGAGCACCTTCCTTGCACAAAGGGAAATGAATGGATTGACACCCACAGAAACAATTTTTTTTGTAGAGCAGGTGGTGGCCCAGAGGTAGGTCTGATGACCAGTGGGCCAAAAATATTTATAAATAATAGATATTTCTAGGCACTTTGCTAGAGGGAGTAGAAATTCAGAGCCACTAACAGATGTAGCTCTGGTGCACTATTAAAACTTTGCTCTGCAATAATTATCAGTAATACTACAGCAACTCATCAGTGCAAATACAAGTTTCTTTTTCTATGTAAACTGTACAAAAAGAATACTCCAGACAACAAGAGCCAAATTGTAAGGTGGTTCAATGGCTGAATACAGGAAGGGAATGTTTATGAATGTGAGTGAGCACATGTGGGCTACCACAACATGGAATGTGTAATTAAACCATTCACTTCTCTTTGCTGTGCCAGATCATAATCATGTGGTTCTGACTTTCAAATTAGAGTTTTAGTGTACATATGTGCCCCTAATGTTCTTGCTTTACTGATACACTTCACATCCTTACTACTGCAGATAGTTAAGGATGTGATAGTAAGCTGGAGGTCAAACTTGCAAACTGCAGAATGTTCAGTAGTCAACAGTAGGAGTAAACACCAAAATTTATGTGACAAGAGATGGATGAAACTGAAATAAGTTTCCTAGAATAGATTTGAAAAAGAGAAAGGAAGAGTAAAGGAAAGGAGCCAACAAACATCTGACAGAAAAGCAGAGAGTGAAAGGTTTAGAGGGCAACCTAAAGTGGTGGAGGGGTTGACATTGTCTGGTACCATCTTCCTCCCAAATAAAAACACAGACTTGTTTCGAGTAACAGAAGTCCAGCAGTAGTGCCACAGAATTCCCAGGAATAATGGTGAGTATCGTAGCCATTATACAGAACCTCCTTCCAATCCACATAAAGCCACCACACCATAAAGAAGGGAGGAGTTATGCCAGCAGCACAAGCCAACCAAAACACATTTATGTGTCTTCAAAGATAAATATTTTCTCCTACTTGTACAACCTACCACTATATATGTTTATCAGCCATCTTAACACTGACTCAGAAACACACTCAGAGTTCTTTAAATTTAAACAATGACGTTTGTCCTAGCCTGTTGGTCCTTGGAGTCTGAAAATATGTTTTATGTAACAAGTCAGTTGGGACTTTTGTTATTTCAAACAAGTTGGAACACATGCCCCTTCACAGCAGACAGGCTTCAGTTTTAGTTAGCTTTTGCTATGTAACGGGATCACAGTATAAACTGGACTTGGCTTATTGATAATTTAGATTATGTATTATTTTTGGATAATTTGTCTTCAAACCTGCAGTCCTGCTGTTCTCTCAGTCTAGACCCCCTAATGGTCTGATTAATTGTACTTTGTTACCTTCTTTTACTTATTTCTAAATCCAATTTAAACTTGCCCTCCTCTTTGCATGAACTCTGACAAAGTTCAGTCAAAGCTCTTTGTGTCAATAACATTGGTATTCAGAGTCAATGGTTACATTATCATCTTACCAGGAATTCTGTTTTCTTAGAGTTATTCTCACCTTTTAACAGTCTTGGCTATATCTGGTTTGTAATTATTTGAACATTATTTTATGATATCCAGTATAATAAATATTGTACTCTATGTTTTACATAACTGTTGAAATAGCTACAAGTATAAATCATTTATAATTTAGGGACATAATAGAGATTTGATGAGAGGCATTTAACTTTGCCAAGTAACACCTTCAGCTGAGACTACACAGATAGGCTCTTCAGAACATTTGCAAAGAAAAGCTGAAAAAGGGCTGCAGTGTCAGAAATTTAAATAGATCTTTCAGTGTAGTTTAAAACCTTTTCACTGAAAAAGCTGTACAGTTAGTCATAATTTTTGCCTTTTCTGACTGTCCTCAAACCCATCTTTTGAAAGATCCCTTAAGTTACCTCTTTGGAATTTTAAATGCTTTTTAAATTCCTGGGTTTACCTGAAAACAGGACAAATTTGAACTTCACAGGCTAAATACTAATTGAATATAGTACAAAAATAGGTATTTAAATCAGAACAAGTAAGCCAATACCACTGTGACTTACTGTTAAGCCCTTAATAAAAACCCCATGAATCAACTGTAAAGAAATCAGTTCTAATTGCAGGCTTCTTACAGATCTAGATCTTTGCCCTGTGCCTCTTAGGGCATGAGACACTAAGTTATATTGAGAACCACTTGCCTTGAAATCCAGAGTTTTTAAAGACGAAGTATGGCATTATGAAATATGTCCATCAGGAGGGCATAAGGATACAGAAACAGAAACTGGCTGTAGCTGGGTGCTTTGGTGAGCTGTAATGCTGTGAATTTGCCACCCCATCATCACTGTGCCCCTTTAAGTCTAGAATGCCATTTTAATGAGTAACAGCAGTAGCCTTCAAGCATTAACATCTTCATATGGACACTTGCTGGTTTACCACAAGAAGAGGGACATAAACACAAGCTTCAGTATTGCAGCCTATCAGAAACCGCAAATATTTAAAAAAGACAATTCCTGAAGAAGATTAAGTATCCTTAGTGTGGAAGTCAGACTAAGGAGAGGGCCAGGGAGCAGAGAAAAAGCTTTTCTTCCAGCAAGGAAACCTGAATTACATCCAAGAAAATCACACCTCCTCTATCTGCAGACTTCCAAGAAATAATTTACTTACCCGAGTTCACCTGCCTCTGGCATCACTTGTAATCTGAATCACAGTTCTGCCACACTATCTCTTCTTTCATAGACAAGTTAAGTTTCCTAGAGGGCTGCAATTACAGATCTGGAGCTGTCTACTGTGACCCTTGGGTGCATTGCCAGAGTGCAGGGGTAATGAGGGGCCAGCGGGACAGAAGCTCCAGGAGCCAGCAGTTCCTCAGTGACCGACCTGCCCGACCCGTTATTGTACAGGTGCTGCCACGTGCAGCAGCAACTCAGCTGTGGTGAGTAAATGCAGCAGTCTGCCACTTGCTGCTACAGCCTGGAGTAACAGCAGGCAGTAACTACCACACCTAATCTTATCAACATAATGAATTCTGAAGTTTGAATACCAAGATGCTATCGCTGATGCATGGAGTCATTCATGCCTTGTAAAATTATTATGCTTTACTTGATGCTGAATGTACTGCATCCCACACAGACATTACTAAGAGTGAGATCATTAGTCACGATTTACTGCAGATAAACTACAGCAGTCCTAAATTCAGCTACTACTAGTGATTCCACAATTCCAGAAAAAGGAATCAGTATTAAGCCATTTGCATTTAGTAGGTTGTTGTGGTTTTTTTTTTTTTTCCAAGTTTATGAAGGGTGGAGAGTAGTTTCAAAGCAATTCATAAAGCTTTTTAGGAGAGAATTATGCAGAGACACACTGCCTGACTTGCTTAGCTAAACCTCAGTCACAGGTCCCTCCCATTACACTAAATTACCATTTTGTTACTAACTGTTTGCTATTAGAGCTGGTCCAAACTACTACCAGAAGAAAATAGTGCTTTAAACTGGGGAGAGGAAATCAGCACCAGAATACTGCACCATTATCTCTTCTGTAAGCCACTCAAACACTGCCACGGCTGGTTCCAGGTTGTGAGGCAAAAGACTCAGTGCAAAAGAATCAAGTGTTACAGGGTAGGGCTCAGAGCCTAAACAAAGTTTAAACTCAAGCAGATCAGTTCCCTTTATAAAAGTTACCTGGTTCTGGTACAGAGACCAAAACCAAGCATCATCTGTTCTTAATTATTAAATGCTTCCAATATTTGTACATTCTCAATTTGTGAATTCATGCTAATAAGACACAGAATTCAGTATTCTTCTGAAGCACATTTGCCATACAACCAGGATAGCTGAACCATGCATGCTCCTTTCAGTATGGTAAACCTTTATACCAACCTATTTTCAACCAACAGAGATTGTTCCTAAAGCTCTACAAACTACCAACAAAATAACACCCCTTAATACAACACCAAGTAGCGTGTTACATTATTAAGCAGATGTTTCTTAAGCATTCTTCTGCCACAAACCATTTCTCCTATCATTTTCTAGAATTATAATGCAGTCTTCATTGAAAAAAAGAAACTCAGGAATCCTTCTTTCACACATTCTTCCAACTCACCTTGTGAGAAGTGAAAATGCTTTTTGATTCAGTAATAACTTCTGTGGTGACAGTTCACTGTTCAGCAGTTATGAAAGTTTTATTGCATGGTTAGTAAATAGAATATAAATAACAAGAAAAACCGCTTTTATTTAAGCAACTTCTCAAGAGTAGCAAGAAAATTTAGGAAAACGAACACAGAATTAATTCGTATTTACTACTAATGCTTTCCTTGAGTTTCCTTTGGAGACAGAGCCCCTCTTTCTTCTTGTCTTCAAACTAAAGTATTTCTGACCAATTTGTTAGAATTTTAATACAGGTAAAGTCACAAGTATAAATTAGCTCTCAGTTTAAAAATATAATGTAAAGTGCTCCTCTCAGGATTTGTTCAGCTCACTGAATGATTTTATTTAAGCATTTTGAAAAACAATATATGTTGAGTAGACATAAGAATCAGATAAATAATATTACATCAGTACAAACTTCATTTACAAAACCTTTTCAGGACTTTTCTGAAAAAGGATCTTCAGCTGATAAAAATAAAATCTATTAATTACCCTGAAAACCAGACAAGTACTTCTCTTGAACGAAGTGGCCCATATGCTTCTGCCATCTGGCCATGAGGAAATGAGGGTGTAAGACAAGGAGCACAGTGCCACATGAAAAACTATGTGCTGTGACATGTTCGTATCTCAAAGTTTCTAAAAATATTTTCATGTTAAGATTTAGTTCCTTCTTTCCTTTCCCATTCACCTATGAGAGCACATACACTGGTAAGTAAATATGTGGCTATACAGATGCATATAAAAGGGTCTTTTAAAGGACCTGTCAGAAATTTCAACTCCATCTTCTCAGCTACAGGACCAAGTAGATGGACCCCGGGTTTCACCGAGACGCGCACGTGAGGAGCGTCACTTGCGGAAGCGTTTGAACAGGGGGTGGATGTGTTTGTTTGCAGACGCCTTGCTCCGCGAGGAGTGGTATTCCATGTAAACGGTGTCATCTGCTCCAGACATGGAGCTCATGGTGCCTGGACGACGGGACACCTGCAAGCACAAGGAGCATAGGCATGTGCTTAGTGTGTGATCAGAGGTTTTAAAGTATTTTCATTGCATGTAACTTGGAGGATTTACTTCAAAATCTCCAACAACAGATCGGTTACCTTCTCCTTCAAATATCACGGAGAAGGAAATGAATTCCATGTGCAATTTCTTCTGGGTGCCCAACAAGTGAATTATTCCAATAGCTAAAGACTAATGAAGATTAAAAAAATAAATCTGTTCTCTAACGTTTCACAAAGACACCAGGCCATCACTAACAACCTCACATTTAGAATTGGATGGAAATAAAATGGCTCAGTTCTATCCCACCTGTGATCATCCTTTTCAAAGAATTCTTCATTACCTGAGCTGACTTTGAACCATATTCTCCAGCAACTACTTCCTCCTCAGCATCCAGGTCAGATGCTTGCAGGACTTTCTGGAGAAGCTGCTGCTGCTCTTCTTTGGTTGAAAATGAAAGTTCTTCTTCCTCCATGCCTGCCAGCTTTGTGATTACCTGAGAAACAGAGCACACTGCAATGTGAGGGCTCTCTCTCCTCACACTTAGCTATTCAAAACCAAGACAAGTATTTCTGGTTCTATATCCTTTTGAAACTGCCTTAAACTTATATTAATGGTTGGAACAACCTCACACGACAAATAGCAGATACATACAAAATCTTGCTAAGTGATGTACATATGCATACACACATCTCTTGTTATTTTCTAGATGGAAATGCAGAAGACAAATCTTTGGGGCAGGGGGAGGGGGAAGGAAAAGCAGAAAGAAAAGCTCTGGGCAGAGCATGTCAGCTAAAACAGAGCTTACACTAGCTTGACCAAGAACCTGACCAAAGCATATATAACTCAGATATGCATTCAACTTAGTGCAAGGTTAGTGTCATGCTGTAGGCTCTAAAGTATTTTATATTTAACAGAAATAATCCACTAACTCTGCAGAGACTTAGAATTTTAGCAAGAAGCATTCAAGAAAATGGGGAAAAAACCCTAACAAATTGAGATGTACAGCTGTTGTGAGACAGTGCAGCAACCTGCAACAGAGCATCAGCCACAGAGCAAAAGGACTCTTCCAGCCTTTGAGTTCTTAAGCACTGGGTAACTTCAGTTAGGTTTGTTCTCCTTGGAATTCTCAGTAACTCATCTGGTAACTGTGGGTGCAGGGCACATGTGACCTACTGGAAATGAAGTGCCATGGGCTCCATCAGCTGACAAACCTCCTCTTCTGAAGAACTGAAAAGATCTCAAGCTTCACAATAGGCAGCTTACTTTCTTAACCAGAGTTATTTTGAAAATTTCACAAGAATTTTCTCTGTAGTTAAATGCTTTTCGTAAGTATATGTTAATACATAACAATCAGTTTTCCCACTGTTCCCACCTCACAAGGTTTTGAGAAAGACATTCTAATTCAGCCATTCATTATGCAGTGTTTTCCCTCCTCATCTTTTCTGCTTACCTCTTGAGTCAATACAATTAGAAACTAATTACCTCAGCAGTCTGGGTTGGAGCAGATCACAAAAACACTGTAAATAAAGTTTAAGGTAAAAGAAATCCATATTAGCTGCCAAGTACTATTTTTTAAAAATGGGGTAGGGAAACACTGGAATGAATAATCAGTGCTGTGGTCTGTTTGTGGGAATTACTGGTTTGAAAAGGGATGTTTTCCTGAGAAAATGTCCACGCCTAAAGAACCAATTCATGGAAGGAATCAGTCCTACATGGCTAAAGGAACACTATGGTACTCCTTGTTTACTTAGGAGGATATAAGACATGGTCATCTCAAAAAATAAAGAAAAAGGAGTCACAAAAATCCATTTGAAATTGCATTTGCTCATTTCCAGCTCTAGTTGCAAAACTGTGCTAGCATGATTCATAGAATGGAAAGAATTCCCACTGCATCATCTTTTAAGCTGTCCAACTGATGCTCTGTTCAAAAGTTACCCACAATTCTTTAATATACAGAGTTCTTCTGCTACAGGTTTAAAATTTAGTATATCCTACATTTGGTCTCTAAATAAAAATACAATACAGTAGCAAAGGCAACAAGTTAGCTAAGAAAAAAAACAACCCAGCTAGCAGTACACTCCAAGCAGTAAATTGTACTAAGGCTGATATTTAGGAAGCAAAGACAAGATATGTGGATAAAGCAAAATCATTACTGCAGTTCTCTTTTTGTGGAAAGGCAGAGAATGAAGCTGCTGAGAGATGGCAAGAAGAAAGTAAGTCCTAAACAAAAAGTGAAAACTGTTACCCTTTTAAACTAGTAATGAACTTTTAGTTATTTAGAAACACAGATTCTGAAGGACAGGACGTGAGCATTGAAATAATTACCTAAAGAAGAGGTAGAGTCTCCATATTTGGAATACTAAGGCAGACATCTACTGTTCATCCTTGCTTGGAATGAAGAAACACAATAGATGTTTTTTGGAAGTTTGTTTCAGCCCTATTAGTCTTTGATGCCAGCTATGACTTAGTTTGGCAAACATAAGAAAGTAGATATTCTAATGTTTTGTTTTTAATCTGCAAATAAAGAACATTCCAGTACTGGTCAGCAAAAATGTTGCTCCAGATACTCTGCTGGCCACTTGCACTGCTTTTGTCCCAGTTACACCAAAGCTCCTAGGACTAAGAGCTCCTTCCTTGCAAAATGAAATCCCTCTTTTTAACCTCTTTCTTAGTTTTAGAATCCAAGACATTCAAATATAAGTAAAGAATTACTCTAATCTTCTTTGCTATAGTCCCACAGATGCATTTGCTGTAATTAGCTGCAGCTAGCTATTGACCTACAATTTGTTGAAACACATTCAGTACAAAGGGAAACAAAGTTTTCACCTATAAAGGCCATGACAGGTCTCTTTCTAAAGAGCTCTTTAATGGGCTGCTCTTTCCAGAGCAGTGATTTGCTCCAGCCCAGCATCATGTCCTGTACTGGTGCCTGATGCAGACAAGCTCTTTAACAGCCAGATGTGGGGAGCCTTATTTTTCATTCTCCTCAGCACTGCTTCTAATTGGGAATGCTTCTAATCAGAGCAGTAAGCTCCAGTTTTTCAAAGGAATAATTCACCTAAACCCAAGAACTATCACTATACTTTGCTGCCTGTACAGCCTAACAGATGAGCATACAGGGCAATCCATGCATTAAAAGAAAAATAAATGAGATACACTGTGAAATCTATAATATAGAGGAGCTTTGGTTATGTTTGGAAGAAGATAACATAGTGAAATACTGGCCTGAGACTGGAGCTCTTTGGAAATTGTCACTTCTTAAGTTTTGCAAGTTGTCTAAATTGCTGCTGCCCACTCTGGCAACGCTCAACACTGCTTTTTGCAGCACCAGTGTGATACTGTGTAATGGGAGGCCTGCACAGAAGGGCAACTGAACAGCACAAACATAAACCAACCAGGAAGGAACATGCACTGCACTCTGCAGGAGGCCTGCTTTCAAGTTACAACACTTACCTTTCCAGAAGCTGTACAAAGCTTCTTTGTGCCTGCCATCGCAGTAATACAGATGATAAAACAATACCAGAGCAGTTCTTGCTTGCAAGAAAAACCTTCATTAATGCATTCCACAGTTGGAATTCTCAAGTACTGGACTGAATACTAACATGAAACAATATGAAAATTACATTCTTAGGCTTCAAGCATGATAAATAGAAGGGAGGAGTTACCTTGAAGCTATAACCTTGATCTACAAGAAACCGTTGCCGTTTTGTTGAATATGCCATTTCCTGAGTGTCTTGGGATACAAGGGAGTAAAAAAAGGCATTGTATTCCTCTGCAACCATGCCTAGGAGACAAAAGCATTCGGTAATCAGTTTCATTTGGAACACTGCAATGAAGAACAACCAAGGAATAAATACTGGAAACAGGTACTTGTCCCCACAAAAACTATTTGTATTGTTTAGCTGCACCCACATCTTGCATAAACTGACTGACACAGCAGGGAAACTCCTATTTTTATTCTTAATAACTTGAGAATAGGTGAAAAGACAAAAACAGAAAAGGAAATGTAGACTAACACAACCACACAGGTGCCCTATGAAGAACCTGCTGCTTTATTCTGGTAGGCAAGGTGAAAATCAAAATAGTTTTTGTCTATTATGCCAAGAAGAAGTGAAAAGTCAAGAGCAAGGACTGCAGTGAATGTCAAAAAAATTCAACAGAAACAGACAAAGGAAAAGTTTTATCCACATGAACTAGAGTTCGCAGTGTTTTTGAACTTAAAAGGTGAAACAAAGATATTTACCTAAGAATTCATAGCACTTCTGAAGACTGGCATATACCAGGCTGTGCATAATTTTTTTTTACACTTACAGTCCTTAAGGTTTGTTACCCTAGTAACAGGGTTCTCTTTTAAAAGCCAGGGTTTCCCTAAGACTTTGTCAATTCACTAACATGAGTTTTGTTTGCGTTTTCAAACAAAGCCTTACCTGTAACAAACACAAACTGCACATAAAATAACTGTGCAGAGCTTAAGTCCAAGTAGAAAGTATTTTAAGAGTAATTCTTCTAAACAAAAAAAATCCTTTGGCCATGTTTTACAAAAACACACTAGCCAAAAACCAAATACAATTTTTAAGTGAGTAATCTACAGTATCAAAAACATAATTTCTAGAAGCTTGCTTCTTAAAATAATAGTATGATTCTTCACAAACAATTACATGTTGAAAAAAATATCAAGGAACCAAAAAGTGAGAGAACTGCCAAAGAACAGAAAGTCAGTTTTCTTTCAGCTTTTTTTGTCCTTTAGAAGTTTTCTCATCACTAAGTTTACTGACCCAGAAGATGTCACTCACTGGTATATTCTCTTTGACTAAAACATAATGCAAGGACAGTATAAAGAAACCTCATGAACATCCAGTTTCTCCTGCTCTAGAATCCAAGGCCCAAAGCCCAACCACCACCTCTTTTACCTTTTTTGGCTCTCAGCACTCGTCCCAGTCTTTGAGCCTCCTGCCTTCGTGACCCACCATGGGATGAAATCTGAATGAGCACATTGGCTTCCGGCAGATCAAAGGACGTGTCCCCTACCTGCAACAGAGCAGCACCCTCTGAGCAGCCTCTTCTTTCCACATTGCCCCAGCCAACACTAAACACAAAGCACTAAATACAAAGCTTTCTTTGTGAGCTGCAATACGAAGATGTCAAATGCACATCATGCACGTGCAGCTGACTCTTAATTAGAAGTTCACTCCAAAGGCACAAGGACACAGTGAATGTACTCCCTCACCTTGGAAATGAAAATAGTGTTGATTTTTGGATTGTGCTTGAAGTTTTGTAGAATTTGCATTCTTTCCCCTTGTGCAGTAGGACCATAGATATAGGGTCTGAAAAGAACATATACAAATGAAATAAATTCAAGATTCCTCACTCGTTTCTTATGAGGTACCATGGCAGGGAGTGCATTTGAGCAGACATGAAAACAAACCAGATTTTGATACAGATTTCAGTTTACTTTTAGCTTGTTTGGCTGTTCATGGTAACTGCCCAGGGGTTTGTGGAAACCTCTGCAGCAACCTAGTCAGCCAGAAAGAAATTCTGACAGTTACAAATGTTTTGCAATTATGTGCACCAATGAAGCTGTATATCAACAGCCTGAATACGTTTGGTACGTCTACATGAAAGACTGAAGGCAGCTGCTAGAGAGATTTTTTTTCCTCAAATGTACTGAGTTAGCACATTTCCAGCTGCAACCTTTGCTTCCTATTAAACACTTGAAAATACAGGCTTCTCTATCAAGGATACACTGGGTGTCACAAACGGGCTGCTGGGTGCTGTTCTGGGAAAATTATTTTTGCTTTTAAAGCTAACCTCTTGCCCCTTCTAATACCTTCTGGGCCTACTGAAATGAGAAAAAGGCCTCAAACATTTCATGAGCAGCTCACAGTGATGTTTCACCTACGGTTTCTAATGTTTGACAATGAATTACATGGAACATTTAATGTCTCAATCCTGAAGGCTCACACAAACTCTCAGTCACCCACAGACTTCATGAGTAACTTGGACTGCTATGAGTTTTCCACTAAACAGGCTGTTTTATTTCTGCTTAAGCAGAGTTAAAAAAACAGAAAGCTAAAAAGAGCAAAGCCCACACAAAACCATTGAGCTGCATGCAGGACAGCACTGCCACTGCTTTGTCATCTGTTGCACTACTTCTCCAAATGCTGGTCATCAAGCATCTCCAAACAATAGGAGTTATGTTTTCTAATTACTGTTTTGTTCACATTTCTATAAATTATTTCTAACACAAGAACCAAGCTCAAATTTTCCATTTAGTATTGCACATACATAAGTGGTAGCTGAACATGAACATGACAGTGCACAGGACTAAGGTTTTCTATTCTTATCAACTAATCCCTATGCACTGGCTCCTCTTCCTTTCTTTACTACAAACTTTATTCTAGAGTTTTTTACCAAACAATCCTAGTCATCTCTAATCTAATTCTTCTATTCAGTATATTTGCACAGACCTAAAACCAAAAACTAAAAAATGAAAGTGGCAAATGAGTCAACTCTGAAACAAAACCTTCATTATTCAATTAGTAGCATTCAGTAATATCTTAAGTCTTATTTTAAATTTCATGTAGCATTTAAATTGTGACATTAAATGGCTGATTTAAACTGAAACTAAAGCATTTTTGAGCCTTCCTTTTCTTAAGACTACCAAGAAGGCATTCAAATACATTTTGTATCAGAATAATCCTGAACTCCTGGCTATCAATCCTTCATTCTAACTTGCCCAGACCCTACTGGACAGTGATTCACTGGCATTCCTGAGTACTTTTCTGAACCTAGAACATTAAGTGCTAAATGGATTCTTTTTTTAATGATTCATTTTCCTCACTGCAAAAAGATGTTTTGAGGGATCTGCAAAGATAGATTCCTCTCCCATTAACTGACATAACTGACAAAACCACAGAGGCACAGTCCTTCAGAAATAGTGACTTAAACATATTCCTCACACCATTCAAGCCATTCAGTACATGAGCTATGCTACACTGGATGACAGACTCATGGCAGAGGGAAAGCTAGCCAAGCAGCTTTGGATTCTCTGGCCCCAAAAATTGCAAAGTAATTCCTGTCATGTGCATGGTCTTTCCATGATGGTTCCCCGCTGCCAAGGGCAAGGGGGTTAAGGGAGGAGCCAGCAGAGGCAGCTGGACCATGGCTACCTCTCCCCCTACGGAAGGGCAGTGGGAGCTGCTCTCCTGCTGGGCACACAGTCACAGCACTCGTGCTGTACCTACTGGGCTGCTCTCTCCTCCACACATGAAATCCTTTCCCTGCACAAATTAACAGCTCCCTTTGGTTTAGCCTGCTCACAGCAAACTGATATAAAACTCTCCGGTTAAAACAAAGGCGCCCTCACCTTTGTCCAGCACTGCAAGCTTGCTCTCTAAGAGCGACAGCTGGATAATCTGGAGATCCATAAATGATGTGAGAAACACAGAATTCATTCCAGAACATAAAAAGGGGCCACCTACTATTTCTTCAACTGGTTTTCCTGCTACACTTCCACAGCATCTACCCCACTTAAAACTGCATTGCTCCACAGCCATCCCCCCTCCCAGCATCGCCTGTGCTAAAGCCTTTGTCTGTGGTGCACTGAACACTGCTAGAGACATTCCAGAGGCATCATTACAGCTAATCTCTGTCCAGACAGATTAAATAAAACGATGAAAGAGACCATGGGTGTTGGAATTCATTCAGCACCATTAGCTCTGCTTGCTAGCTGATGTCACAGCATGCCAGCACAACACGGTCCCTTAAACTGCAGTCAGAACTGATCATGAATTTTGGAAAGTGTAAGGCTTGTTTGTGGTTTTGCTAAGGAGTACTGCTGAAATTCCTAGACATGAAATCACACACCATCAAAATGCCCCACAACTTCCAGCAAGCAAGGCATTATTTGGGCTTGTCAAAGAAAGGATGAGGCCAGCTTACATGGTTATGTTTCCCAATAATCTATGCCCGATGGTGACAAACTCTCCCTGGCTGTCGTTCCCCAAATCCTACCAACAGACTGATGCTGACCCCTCATTAAATTCTGTTTGCGCAACCTCCTGTAACTGCACTCATGTTACAATCATTTAAGGTAACCAAGGAGCTCTAGGGAGAAATGTCCTTTAGTGTATTAAACAATTACTGCAGTTGCAGGTAGTACATTAGTAGAGCACAGAACTCAAAAAAGCTTGTCTTATTTTTTTAGGTGAGGGTAAGACCTTTTGAGAACCTGAAGAGGAAGGCCCTAGGTCTCAGAACATCCTGAAAGATCCAGAGAGTATATATTAGAAAACCTTTGTCTCAGACAGACACGTGAAGTTACCATCCATTAAAGAAACTGTTCTAGTAATATTTCTAGAAGCTCCTCATCCTTCCACTGGCTTTTACTGATTAAAATAAAATAAAATAAAAGTACTAAATCTTTCACAAAATCCTGGATGTAAACTTTTCTGAAACAAATGCTAAACAGAGACTCTTTCCAAACACTGAAATTATGTTGCAGTGCCAATAAGGTCCATCCAAAAACACTCTCCTGAGCTTTTAATGCATGAGAACTGGAGTTACAGCATTACAAAAAATATTAAAGACTACTAAAAGCTGTGAGATTGCAAGGAAATTGTCATGGAAAGAGGAAAACAACAGTGTCATCATTGGTTGTGAACACTTACTTCCCAAGTCTGACTGCATATTCCTTCAGTGCAAACACATTGTCAGCAAAGACAATGATTTTATCATTCCGTCGCTCATGAAACTTAATCAGGAACTGACAGGCTCTGAATTTATTTGGGTTCATGGTGTAAAGCAGTATCCTTTTCTTTGTTTTAATAGCTACATATTCTCTGTAAAATTCAGGTGACATTGGGCACCAGACCTACAATTAGAAAACACACACACAAACAAAGGAGAACTCTGTTATTTACTTATTTAACCTCTGTGGGAATTGAAAAGCTATTGGGGGATGGTAATGCATTAGGACTTTCTGTATAGTGCATGTCATAGATTTTAAATCATTTCTGTACCAAAATGAAAGCCACCAGTCCGTGAAGTCTCCTGCATTGCTAAAATCTGTTTTTCCAAAATGCTTTGGCACTGAGATCCATGACAGAAATAGGGAACGGGACTGGAACAAGACTGGAAGATAGTTACTTTATGATCACACTTAAATAATTTACTGAACGCTACAACTTCTTACAAAGCAGTAATTAAGGGAATGAACTGTCTGTGTAGTCTCCCTTTCACAGCAGTCAAAGCTTTTTCCCATAAAGACTAATTTTCATCAATATTCAGAAAGCTGAACCACATTTTGTCTTCATTACAGAAAGAATTCATGCATCTTTCTTCATATATCCATAAAGGATATACCTTTATTTTAACAGGATAAAAAGGATAAACCTTTATTTTAACAGCTATTGAGTCTAGAACTTCCAAAACATAGGACTGATTAGAAGTTTTCAATAGACAATAACATCACCCCAGGAACCTAAGCAACTCTTCTATTATGTAAATAACAACCATAGTACTTCAGTTAGTCTAGGCTTATTTTTTTTCTACTGTAGCACGAAAAAGAAGATATCATGAAGTTTAAGCCAATGAAGTGACACTATTGTGTCTAACATCTAACACTATCCATAGGGCATATAGTTTAGGAAACATTCACTCTGCTGTGCATGGGTTATTTCCTCATATCCATTGCACAACAGAAATTAATAAACTACAGAGAAAAAGCCTCTTTCATAACCACCATTCAGCTAATGAAGTTAATGACAATTTACAAGAGTTTATTTAAACACTAGGAATTGTTCTGTACTGATAAGACCTAATTTTTTGTTTCAAAATATTTTTCCAGTGGGTTAAATGCCAGATGATGCTTTTACTATCCTTTGACTACTGAGTAGGCTCTGTTATTATTGTGTGCTGTCTACATGAAAGACTTAAAACTCTTGAACCAGAAGACAATTACATCAAAGTGACAATGAGATACAAATACTGAATATTTGACTGCAGTAAAAATTTCATCTATTGCTCAATACCTCTGACTACATGGCAAACAGAAGTATTTTGTATTTGCACTCATGTCTGGATTAGGAAATGGGTAAGATCTGCTTCTCACCCCAATGATATTTTCATTTTTACATTTTGCAAGACAGGCACTCCAATCCAAAGACTTAGTATGGCTGCTCAGAAATGGATTATTTGTAAATTAGAAAACTCTGAAAGAACAGGTAAAGAACAGGTTTGTTGTCTTTCTCTAAACTTTGTGTAACTTTTTAAACTTGGCTGCTCTCCTCAAGGAAATCCAAACAAATATGCAAAGCAGTTGTGCACGTATTGGACTCAACACCGGGCTTTTTTATTCTTTGCTTTTGGTAGAATGTTAGTTCAAAACATTGGCCTAAGGAATATAAACTTGCAGAATTTTCCCATCATTCAGAACAAAAGGTAGCCCATGCTTCACTTTTCAATGACTAGAGGGCTGTTCAGGGACTGAGAATTTTGCTTGCACAGCAGAACTAACCAAAGTGCCTAAATGCAAATCTGAATTTGAGGATTGATTATTCTCCCTTCAACAGTTATTTTCCAGGTGCCTTTCACTTGCATTCTATGAGTTCAAAACTCACACAATATAGTGGGGTTTTTTTCCTTCTACAACCTCCAGTTTGCACACTGTTCAAAAGGAGAACAGCTGACCTACATCAGCATCTTTTATTCCAGTACCAGAGCTAGGGAGAACTGCATGAAATTAGCAAGACAGGCTTAAAATAAACCACCACAAGAATAAAAACAAAAAGATAAAAAAAACCAAAACAACCCCCCCAAAAAAAAAAACCTTCAGCAAGACAGAAAATCCCCATAAACAATGAAGGAAAAAAAAAAAAAACAGGAAAACCAAATAGACAAGAAATCTGTAGAACTCTACCATAACACATTGCAGCTGCTAAAACTTTACTTCCATTTAATGGGAGACCAGATAAGCTCATGAAAAAGCAATCCTCTGATGCTTACACGGAAATCTTGTAAATAACAGAGCGCTTGGAGAAAGTTACATTTTTCCCTAAGTACCTTCCATGTCAATTATCAGAGACAATACACTGAATTAAGCTTTGCAGAAAGATTACTTTAACTTCTAATTTGCCTGTGTGAAAGATTTTCACTTCTTTTGATAGCAGATTTACCTCTCATCCATGCTGGAAAGAATGGTGAGATCCAGCCCTATGTTTTCAAGTTTCACTCTCATATGTTCAGGCTTGAAATAAGCAGGTGTTTTCTTATGTGTTTTAAAATTCCTACTATCCTTCTTTGTTATAAGAGCTGCAAGAATTTTTCTCAACTTTAAAACCATACTTAATAAACACTAATAGTACCAAAAAGCAGAGCATCACCTCAGCACACTGGACTTTAGCAATGTAGCCACTGTTCTGCAGCTCCATCCAGTTGGCTTCATAGAGCTTTGGTCCGATCAGGAAGTTCAGGTCAACAATTTTATCATCTTCTCTGACCAGGGTAGCAGTCAGCCCCAGTTTACAGTGAGCTTGTACAATAGTGAGCACACGTCTGAACATTTTTGCTAAGAAATCCAAGACAAATTTTTTGTTAACCTTCCTGAATGGTTTTAGAAGATAAATACTGCAACTTTGAAAGACATTTTCAACAACTTCTGAACATAAGGCCCAGCACTGGGAAATTGTACCCATTGCATACACACTCCTAACAAATCTGTGTTACAGCAAAACTTCACAGTGATTGCAGTCTTACTTTGCATTGTCAAGTGTACTCTGAAAATCCCAGTAAACCTTCTGGCATCTTTATTATTTCCCATTCCCCAAGAGAAAATTAACATGTTCAGAGGCTACATGGCTTGGTTTGGGTCTCTCTTATTTCCTAGCAAGAACTATGACACAAGGACCCTTGGCTCACTGCCACATTCAGGACTTGCAGGATATGGCAGAATTACTCATCTTTAGTATTGCTAGAGATCACAGAGGAGTTGCTTTTCCTTCATTTCTATGAAACCAAGCAAGAACAAAAGTGACAGAACAGTGCCAGCACAATGCTACTTTGATAAAATGGCAATTCATCACCAAGGTCTACTTCTGAAATCCATTACTTCGGTAGGCACCAAAATATATTCAAGTAAGAATAAGGAAGAAAAGCTAACAGAATCTTAGGTGTTTTTTTTAGCCAGGATTATTCCACAGACACTTTAATAGTACATTATTGCTTTCTAGTAGTACAGATCTCAATTGCATGGCAATTTCAAAGACAACAGTTATTTCTGGATGTTAATCACTATGGTTATTCATAGATATTAAAAGCTGGCCTGCAGTGCCACTGCATATAAGAGAAGGCAGATGAATTCCTCTCCTGTTCAAATGTGTCTACAGCAAAACTATGCAATTGTAATTCAGGTATTTTAAGAGCACTTTATCAACCTACAAGGTGGAACTTGTACTTCACACTGCTGTTACACATAACAGAGTGTCTAATTTGAAGGGTTTCAGAAAACTACTGGTCAGTTAAACTATGTAGTATCAGGGAAAAAAAAGAAAAAAGTAGAACAAGGCAGCTTACTGATCTCAAAACCCTGAGCCATTTACTGACTACATTAATCATGAGAAGAACAACAAAAACCCATCACTTCTACAAGAACAGAAGGACATTAACAATGTGTGCAACGTGAAAGATTTGCACACCTTTCCCTTACCAGGGATGGTATGGACTTCATCCAGTATCATAAGGCCCCACTCTTGACTTTTAAGCCACTCCATCACTCTTTCTGCTTCCCAAGACCTTTTTGTCGTGTGCCCCAACATGGAATATGTGCTGATGGCAACAGAACAGCCAATGGGCTTGTCTTTGGCGTCAGACGTGAAGCGACAGATCTGGCTGTCGTCGATGGTGGACCACATCTTGAACTGGGCCTTCCATTGCTCCACAGACACGGCGGAATTCCCCAGCACCAGGCACCGCTTGCGCACGGTGCACGCAGCTGTCACGCCCACCAGAGACTTGCCAGCACCTGCAGGGCAGGAGGAGTGACACTCATTAGTCATCTCTCAGACACCACTGGAGTAGGAGGAAAACTAAACAAAAGAGCAAAGGAAAACCATGAGAGGATATGAAATCATGCAAAGGCAAATTTCTTTATTGTTTCTTTGCTACAATAGTCTTGAAGAGATCAAGTATTTGCTTCTTGAAAGTATAGCTGGATTGTCTACAGGACTGTCTACAACTGTATTTCCTCAGGAAAATAATTGTAAACAAAGGCTTTGACAATTAGAAACAATCATTATAATGCTTTTTAATTTCAAAAGAATGTTTAATTACACGTGGCTTCAGAAAGCTTTCCTAGGAGTGCTCTATTCTGCTGCCTGTGCCAGTTATCACATTTCCCCATAAAGCAAGTCCTCAAATGTTCCCAATGTTCACACTTCTCTCAGCACCCCTTACACATTCTCAAGGCCCTTGTCACCTGTCCCATGTGCCTCCTCCTCCCCCAGTACTGAAGGCACTGGCACACAGTCTCCTATTTGATCCTTTTTCCCCCCTGTTTTCTGTAGGCTATCTCAGTCAGCATGTTTCTCATTTCTTCCTCAATCTCTCCTGCCCAGCACTTGTGCACACAAGCTTTTTTGTTCCTTGGATGCCCCTTTATGCCACCTCTGTATTCCCAGCTCCCCCCAGCTTCCCTATTCCCAACCAAGGAACAAATCCCAATGTCAACAGTTTTGCATTTCATGGGAAGATGAGCAGAGGTGGCAGAGGGCACAGTGGAAGCACGACTGGCAGTGTGAAGGTACCACAGCTGCTCCCCAGCCCCTGCCAGGACACTGGCAGCTCTCCCTCACCACCGGCCCAATAAAAACCACCTGGACCCTGCACACTGGGACCAGAACAGTCCCTGCTGCTATCTGAAATACATGCAGCTGTCATCTTTGGAATTCTCTTTACTATGAGGAAATAAAGAACAAACTGTCTAAGTACCAACACAGAAACTTACCACATGGCAAGACAATAACACCAGATCTGGCTCGTCCATTCCCAAACATTTTCCTTAAGCTTTTCTCTTGATAGGGCCTGAGTACTGCAGTAGGTTTCAGATCTATATTGATATCAGGATTCACAGAATCATTTCTGAAATCATATTCTGCCAGCAAGGGATACTCCAAATGGATACAACGCTTTTGAAGTTCTTCAATCATCTCCTGAACAGGAAACAAAGCTTCATTTGATAAATTCTCCACATCTGAATTAATTTCTTTTTCCCTAAAAATAACTAGGTTACATAGTAGCAAGTGAAGTTACATTTATTTTTTACACTTACGAAGTCTGCAAGAGCTAAGGTTTATTCCGGAGGCTTTTCCTGTGATTGCCCCACCCCCCAAACATTTTGAACAGCAGTTAATATTAGAGAGGGCTGTTTAGGCAGATGGAAGAACATGACACTCAGCTCAGATTGCTCTTACCAGCAATGACTGGACTACACCCTGAAATCCTGCAACCAAGAGCTCGGTAACAGAAGGTTCTCTACGTTACACAAAGCTGCACATCTGTTACCCTGAAAACCTCCATCCCTATGGGAGTTATTCCAGGACACTGACAGGCTGAATCAGTCACCAAGAGGTTGTTGGTTTGAGTTGGCCTTTTTCAAATAAACAAAATGGCTACTAAATTATCCTTTTCTAAATTCCTTCCCCCGCCCCCCCCCCCCCACTAAGTCATCATTAGAATCAACAAGTACAAAAACAACTTGGGAAGTTCTATAGAAGCTCTCTGAAGGTCAAGTAAGGACTGTGCTCCAAGCTCCAACTCCCCTTCTCAAGTCATGAAATTGGAACCACCAAGAAAGAATGCCTTCTGCAACCACGAATTACAAAACAAAACCAGGAGGGGAAAAAAAGCTCTCTGGAAGCAGCCTTTCACTGAATGCTCATCTTGCACTAAGTAATACTCAGCCACACGTGACGGGAACCTCCCTGAGTCCCTGGAGCCTCTCTGGCCTGTGAGCACTGTGCTCTGCAGGCTGGGAAGGAATAATACCCAGACTGCCTCTAAGATTCTAAACTTCAGCAGGTAAAAGGAAAGAAATGTCAATGACTTCCAGTGATCTTCTCAACCAAACAAAGAGCCACAGTACTTCCTAGTAAGTTCTCATGCTTATGTGCTTCTGTGCAATATTCATACTTGCTTGACTTCAAAAGACACCGTCTGAGTTTCCTCCTCCTCCTCCTCATCTTTGTCCATCTGTTCATAAAACTCAAATAAGTCAGCTGGGACATCTGGCTTATTCTGAGCATCTGTTCCCTGTGAAGTTGATGGACCAAGGCCACTTTCACTGGATTTGGAAATCTGAAATAGAGGAACATGAATTTTCACCAAAGGTTTCATTAGAGACACACTCTGGCTCCCCTCTTTCCCCCATATTTGGGCTCATTAAAGAGGCAGAGTTTGTTGCTGGCAGAATGAAGCTGATACAACAAATAATACCAACTCCAAACTACCTAAGAGTTTACCTCCAGTCACTGCAGTAATTCTAGAATATGGCTGGACATACCGCTGATTTACTTGTGAATGTCTCTGTAATGAGCTCTGTCTCTTCACCTTCAGCATTTCTCAGGCGACATTCCTTAATCACATGGTCTTGCAGAAGCTGCTGAATGACATCAGGGTGGGTACTTTCCACAAAATACCTAAAATTGTAGAATAAAGAAAAACATTTTTATGAAGAATAATTCACAAGAAGAGCTGCATGATGATTAAATGCACAGCTGTCCCAGATGCACTCCCAAGCATCCAATCCTGGGACGCTAATTTAAAGACATTACAGCAATGAAAACTTTTAAAAGATGCCTCACATCAAAAGCATGTACTGTGCAATCACCCCTCCACCTTACTCAAACGTTCTCTGACCTAACACAAGTGGCAAACTCCAGCAGAAATGCCCACACAGACCTCTCACATACACATCTTATTTGTGACAGCCAAGTGAAGTGAATTGTTTTGAGACTGAACTGAGTTTGTGAAAATGCCGGATACAGCACTGGTGTTTTCAAGTCCTGTCCACAGCACCAGAAAAGCCCAACGGACAAAATTCCAAACTTCCAAAACACAAATCACCTAAAAATTTAAAACTAATGCATCCTGGAGATTCCTCAATGATGATGCTGGTTGGAGATCACAGTTAAAATACGTGCTGACTTCTCCAGGCCCCTTCCACCATTATCCTCTAGCTTTAAAACAAACCAGATTACAAGCACCCACCTCTTGCCACTGGATTTGCTCATCTTTCCCAAATTTGAAAACCTCAAAGGCATATTGCAAGTCCAAGCAATAAAGAAACAAGCTACAATATCAGATTTGCAACCTACTTTTAAAAATGTGACGACAACCAGCGCTAGCTCAGGATAGCCAAACACAATTCATCAACTAATGTATTAAATACTTCCAAAAGCTGTAAAAGTGATACCTGAGAGCTGTTACACTCAGCTGACAGCTGTGAGACTCCAGAGCTCCTGAGAGCACTCACTCTCTCAAACACAGGTGTGCCTTTGGAGGGTTTCCTGCCACAAGAGCTAAGGAAGAAGCCACTTACCTGTTATGTTTCAGAACCAACTTCACCTTCCCATAGCTGACGGTGCACAGCTACAAAGAGAGCAGTCATCAGGAACATGCAAAAGAGAGATTGGACCAAACACTGCAATGGCTTTAGGTCTTTGTGGGGAAGCACCTTACCACAAAACATTTACTTGCACCGCTGTTATGCTTATGGAACAAACATGAAAAGGTACTTTCAGAAGATGCTCACATCATCTCACGCAGGAGATCAGGCACAGATACTCACTTTTATACTTAATTTCAAACTGTTTCCAAGACTGTGAGAACACACTTGCAGGATAAGGCAGGCTGTCTTACAGTGCCCCACTATTACAGATTGCTTCTCACACTCTCAGTTTTCCTTCAGAGTAAATCTGAGGAATCTTTCCCCATGTACCAGTCATACTGGCTGAAATTATCTACACAGACATTTAAATGTACTTTTTATAAATCCCACAAAGGATATATTATGAAAATAGTATGTGTGCAGCATTATCATATGCAAAAAGACAGAAAAAAATAATGTTCTCTTGAAACAATGACTGAAGAATAAGACAATTAAAAGTTATGAATTATTAAAAACCAATAAATTAATTAGGCAGAGGTAGCAGGAAAGTAGAAAAAAATGCATTTCCAATGCTAGTAAAATAGCCTTACCTTGATAAACTGAATTATTCCATCTGGGACACCAGTCTTGCTGAGTTTCTGCAAGTACTCAGTGATGTCACTTGTCTGTAACCCCACACTCACAGCAGCATACAGGGAGTAAGCAGTCAGCTTGTACTCGTGAATATGAGTGGGTCTGCACACAGGCTCAGCAATGGCAACCAGAAAGTCCTGTGCATATTTGTAAAGTGGAGAAAAGGCTTCCAGAAATATATGGCCATCGGGAGCCTACAGAAATAAAAACAAATGCTGAAGGCACAACAGCGTTAGTTGAATTGAAGCTCATAATGAAGTTACAAGAAAAAGAATAAACATGTAACTTCTGTCTTCTGAAAACGGTCCAGGCACTGATATGTTCACGTTCCTTGCATGGCACTATGAATAAACCACACCCAGATTAATAAAGTTTTTCTAGACTGACATGCTGGGGTATTCCTTCTTTTTTAATGCTCAAGAAATTGGTTGAGTAGAGGCAAGCCTCTAGTCCCATTCCCCTGGAACAACAGAACTCCTTGCTTGTTTTACAAAGAATGAATGAATAAATGAATGAATGAATGAATAAATAAAAGTCACCACTTGGGTGTTACAGCATTAGGTGCCTGTACAGCACTCGGTGACAGGCACCTGCAGATACTGGCTGGGAAACTACCTCTTCTCCAGATGCTTTGGGAAGATGCTTGGTCAGACCTTGGGCAAGTTTACTGACGTCCCTCTCAAAGGGCAGAGAAAACAACGGCGCCATTTAGAGAAGATAAGGTCAGCCTGCCTTAAAGCTGTTTCACTCCAACATACAAACCCTGCTGCTGTATCACTGCAGTGACAGATCCCTCTCGTGCCATCAGCCAACGCGCTGCTCTACAGCCCACCCCAGGCGTCTGGCCCAGGTGCTGTGCCCTGCCCGGTCCGCAGCACACCCGCGACACCGGGGACTCCGGCTGTCCCCGCACACGCACCGCAGGGGACGCACCCGCCCCGAACCGCATCAAATCCTGCTCCGGGCGAGCCCGAGGCTCTCCACCCGCACACTCCGGCCCACCCTCGGCTCCCCGCAAGACCCCGCAGCAGCGCCGGCTTCTCCACGGGAGAACAGCCCCTCGCCGGCCCCGTCCGTGTCCCTCAGCGATCCCGGCCCCGAGAGTCCCACCCTCGGGCACCCGGTGACAGCGGCCGCGCCGCCCCCCGCGCACGCACCACCCAGAGGGGCCGCGAGGTGTGGTCGGCCTTCAGGGGCATCTGCAGCCGGTAGTCCTTGGCGCCGTACTCGTCCACCTTGGTGCCGCTCTCCTCCACCTGCTTCCCCGCCGCCGACGGCACCGCCTCCTGCGGCTCCTTCCCGGCACCTTCGTCCTCATCGTCTTCGTCGTCATCGTAATGGCGCTTCTTGGACTTCTTCTTATCTGGGAGCAGAGCGGGAGCTGTGACGAGCCCTCCCAGGGTCCCCCCTCCCCGGCCCGGCCCGCGCCGCTCCCCAGCCCCGCTCACCCCGCTCCTTCCTGCCCATGGCCGCCGCGCGCCGCGCTGCGCCCGCCCGCGCGTCACTTCCGCAAGGCAGCGCCACGAGGGGAGGAGACACCATCGGCTCTCTGTTCCCGGGGCCGCCCCACCGCGGGGAGACGCGCGGGCGGGCAGCGGCCACACCCCCGGGCCACGCCCGCATCAGCAGGAAATGAGGAAAAATAATTAAAATTTAATAAAAGGAATTGAACTTCCGGAAAACGCACCGTAAGTAACAATAAAAAAGCCAACTCGGAACTGAGATACGAGAGTGACATTGCGCAGTAGTCTGGAAGTACAGAATTCTTAAAAGAGAAATCACACTGTTGTCCCTACAGAGTGTTTTAATATATTTCTAAGTACAATTCGTGTCTGATTTTGGAAATACAAATACATTTCGAATGGTTAAAAACAAAAATTAAAAAAATATTTTGAACATCAGCCAGCTGAAAATATATTTATCTAGTAAATCATCTCTCAAAGCTTTTATATATTTAATTATTCTAACTAAACATAGTACCCTTAAAAAACAAGTTCATAAAAATGTAGAAATGAAATTGTGGAATAAGATTACTGGGATATATACACACACACATTCAATGCATACACAGAATTACAAGGCGGGGTTGGTTGGTTGTTTTTAAGTTTGGAAGGTTAGACAACGGAACCAGCAAGCAACGCTCAACTCCTGAGTTCCTCAACCATGATAACCATAAGCTAATTTTTAAATTGTTTTTATCTTCTTTTTATACACAAGATATTCCATGTAAAGCAGCAACAGCAGTGCAGTTACTGGTAGCAACATCTCAAAAGTAATAAAAAAACCCCATACATCCAGACAGTAGTACATTGCACACGCACGTGATTCTCATACACCCATCGACAATTGGTCAGAGTATTAAATCAGTGTACAAATTAAATATTTCCAAAAATGTGCAAAAAAGTCAACGTTGATAGAAAAAAACACCTTTGTGTACATACATTACAAACTGTGCCCAGCATTCAACTGAGAGTAAAAACATTTACAGTGAGAAACTGATAGATTAAATAGAGAATTTAATGGCTACATAAAAATGTACATTAGATCAAGAGTAAATTTACAAATTTTTATTCATAGCTTCATGAAAACTAAAAGCCTACGTTCCAATTAATCTAAGTCTCCTCCACATATTTACAGTGATACTCCATTATACGACTCCTGTGAGGTCTGAGATGACAGACACTATGCTTTAATAAACCATTCCAATTTTAGGGTGACACTACCTTTTTTCACTGGTATTAACAAGAAACAAACACTAGGGAACTGACAATCTAATGGCTGTTCAAATAAGAAAATGCAATCCTTGTTTTTATATCCACGTTATATAAACCTCTGGGGAAAAAGCATCATCTAGTTTTCGGGTAAGAAGCACAAAAAAGCTCTGATGTATTTCCTATGACTACCCACTCATGAGGTGGAGTATCCTTTTCCTTATCTTTCAACAGAAGACCCTGACGTCCAAACCTTACCTGTGGACTCAACATAAGGGCTGAACTATGAGACACATTTTTTATGCTGTTTAATCCAGGTCCTTTCCCTTTAAAATAAGTTTCTGAATACTAAGCCCTGGCCAAGGTGTGACTGCTCTGAAGCACGAGAAATATCGTTTCCTCCACCCCATCTACCTCTCAATACTGCACATGTATATATTGCTAGAGGAAACCCAAGGATTGCACCAGCAAACCGGGAGCTGCAGCATCCTGGGTTCAAGTGATAGGCTCCCTGGTCTAAAGCTGGACACACACCTTATTTAGGAGCAATCAGGGGCTACCACCTATGCAGGACTCTAGAAAGAAAAATAAATGGTGTGGAACAAGTGGGGGATATCAAATAAGAAAGGAGGCTCCTTTGTTTCTGATCACAAATTTTGATTAAAAACCCTGGGTTGATAGCAAACCTGTCTGACCCCTCAGTGCACATTAGTGGTTCCTCCTGAAGGCAGCACTCACACCCAGGTAACTGTGGGGGACATCTGGCTGTCACATAAAGAGGATTGGCCGCTTCCCAGAGCTTTGGAATATTCTCACTATGGCACACAAAACAGATCAGGTCACAATTTTATCTTCATGGTGTTTCTGAAATGTCCCAAAGCTCAAACCCAGCTACAGAAGTCACCAGGTTCTAGTCACCAAGCTTATGCAGTAATTTTAGAACGACAACAGGAAGATTAAATTAGAAAGAGCTTTTAAAAAGAGAACTCTTCATTTTAATACAAGCATGAATTTTGCATATCAGAACAGCAACTATAAACACCCATATGTCTGAAATATGGGCAGTAGCTATCACTTTTTACTAGTACCTGCTTTACTCAATCAGCAACAGCTTACTGGTATGGATATACACTATCTCTAAGTGACGTGAAACATCACTTTTGGCTATATGTATATGGGATAGAAAAGCTTTGGTAATTGTATGTGATTCTACGCTGCAGACTTGTCATTGCCACAAGACAGCAAGTTACCAGCAAGAAGAAATGACACTGGCGGCAACACTTTTGCTTTTCCAGAAACATCATAGGGACTTACATTCAAGCACACACATTATACTTTTCTATATGCATGACACAGTCTTTCAAGATTTAAAAAGTAAGAAATTCATTATAAATAACTGTAGATCTGACCAATTTGCTCAAGTCTCTGAAGCTGCAGTTAGACATTGCTCTATGCTGTCCAAAAGAATGGCTTGCTATACTGCACTGTACCTATGGGTGCTACGAGGCTTTCAGTCAAGACAACGGCAGGATTAGGATTATCCAAAAGGCACAGGAAAGAAATCTGTTGGTTTGCTTGGACAGCTCATATTCCTGTGCACTGAAAGTAAACAGCTTTTGATACAGTACCATGCTTACAAATGTACCAACTTTGCTTTCAAACTCAGTAACTCTGCTGCAGAGTCTGGTACCCAGAGCCAGGAAGCCAAATCCTGACAATCCAGTTACTTCTGTGCATGCAGACAAATCCTCTTTGTGGCATGTGCATTGGTGTAAAATCTTCAGAATACAAAGAGAAAACGTGTATTAGCACAGGAAGCCAAAAATCACTTTAAACGTCTGAATTTGAATGTCTGCTGCAGATTATAACTCAAGCACAGTTTTCAATGCAGTTTGGCAAATTCTGCTTTGGGCACTTTGAAAAAAGCTTTCTCTATGACTGCTTTGGTGACATGGAATTTTATGACATATTTCAATATGGTGTTCTAACATGAACAAAATTAAGGCATACAGAGAAAAAGGCACTAGCTAAAAAACCCCAAACTTTTCATTTTATTTTACTGAAAGGACTGTTTAGCTCCAAATCGAATTGGAAATCAAGTTAGAAATTTTAAGTCTATATTTAAACTGTCAAGAAAAGACGACTGTAAATTTAACTATGCAGTGATTAGATCTGTACTTTTTTGGGTTCTTCCATGGAGATATATATCACCCAAATAAAAAATAAAGAACTTTCTCTAACACAACACAACTGAAACCTTGAGTCATACTCTAACAGGACTGTTAGTTACACCATTAAAACCACACTACAGAAGTAGCTTTTGTCAATATGTGCAACAGACAGAATACTAAAAATCATTAGGTAAGTAAGACTTTTGAAAACACACATACTCACCGTGAATTTCAACCCTTATTTTTTGAGAGTACAGCTTCATCGTGGCCTTTACAGAAAAGCAAACCAACCCTGCAGCAGTATTGCCTTCACTGGCATTTTTTTTATAATTGGATTCAACAATTAAGACCAATTTGTGATTCTAAAATGCTGGTGGCTTTTTAAGTGAGATACAAGAAGTTGTGCGCAGGGATCTTGGCTCTGCAATCCTCCTCCAATGGAGTTTAAAGCTTGAGATTCCATGCACCTTTGAAAATTATAGAATGAGGGCTCATTCACCATCATCCAAGGAGTCCCTGTAAGAGTTTAACAAACCCTGTATACAGCTCATTTTATTCCATTACCCCACTAGGGTAAATAATAGCCAATCTCTTGGTAAAAGTCTGATTTAGCTTCATAACTCTTTCTAGCTCAAAATATTTGTGTTAATAACCAACTAATCTACTGTACGTTATTTAAGTCAGTGGAAAAATTCTCCTTAGGGTGAAAAAAACACTAGCTCAAGCCTAACCTTGGTTAAACTTTTAGAATTTTACTGGAATCACTCAAACTGGAAAATGTCAACTTCATTTAAGAAGCACAGTCTTTACATTGGCAGCTTTCTGACATGCCAAAGACATGATGAAAAATGTATTCTGAAAGTTGCTTTCTTCCTGGCTCCAAAACGCTGACCATTGTCATGACTGAATGCCATTTTTTTTAGAAAAGGCACAAAAGCAGCTATCTTGATTGTTCAGTAATTAAAAATCACAACAAGGAAGTGATATTGCAATATACATGATCCAGCACTGTCTCACAGAAAGGTCACATTATAAAAAAACTAGTTTCTGAAAATTTTCAAGCTTCAGAGAGTGCAGTTTCTCTTTAGAATAGTATATTTAAATGTTATGAATGCTACAGATAAACCTGGTTATATTTTCCCTTAATGTCCTTTAATATTTTTGGTAATATAAAATTTCCTTATCTTTTCAGGTATCACTGACCACTACTGGTTTTTATATACATTTTCACCTTGATTTTGGTACCCTCTTAGTCTGAAATCAATCATTTTGATTACATGACCTTGAAAATTACCTACATAAACTATTAGGTTCTACATTAAACTTCCCATCCCTGTCACTATATTTTGCTTATAAAGCAAAGGTTCCTTACAGCAGAGTACATAGCAATTCTTCTTAAAGGCTGCTTCATAGCTTTTATCTAGTGATAGAGAAACAAAAAAAAAAGAGTCAGTACAAGCTGCCTTTCCTTTCAGCCTTTTACGCTTTTCCTGGTCTGACTAGTTCTTCCTGTGCTCAGGAAACCTTGCCCAGTTGTGTACCCTGACTGAGAAAATTATAAATTGGGTAAAATACTCACATAAGCTGAAGAAGTCACCACTCTCAGTCTCTGGAGAGATGGCCACAAAAAAGTCATACTTACTCCACTACAGGTAAAGTGATTAGGCTAGATCCATACTCCTGCTTATGCTCTGGTAAAACATATGGCATATAGCAGAATAAATTCAGAATAAATTCAAAAGTCTCATATGTGAGTGACTGTGGAAATGGGTAAGCTTATTGTTCTGTCTCCATGCATTTTATAAACCTGATAGTCCTCTAAAGATGCAGAACAGATAGAGCCTTGTCAGACTAGACAAGGGTCACAGTACCAGCCTGCTCTGCCTTTAAGAAACAACAAAAGCAAGCAATGAATCATCCAAAACAGTAAACATAATTTCAGTTCTGTCGTCCAATAGTTTATTTCCAAATGCCCCTTTAAATTATTTATGTTCTGTTCTTTTACAAAAATACGAGAGTCTGACTTTTCTGATGTGAAAAGTCAGTTATTCACTACACCTGATCAGTACACCTGGGCTTCTCAACTGAGAAGCAATATTTCAGTTTTTTACTTCTTTTATTATGTTCTTTCAGAAATAGAAAAAGTAATTAATGTACACTTTATGACAGTTGGAAATCTGACAAACACCAATCTGGATTATCAGGCTGGAATAATCATACTCATGTTATTTAATTGCTGGCTCTCTCTGCACTTTTGGCCTGTTCTTTGTAAAATTTTCTGTGCTGTGCCTCCTTCCTCATAGGATTCATCAGTGCAACCTTATTAAAAATGTAACTGGAGTCCTAGCTTTCTCAGTGACTCATTCCTGATGTTGAGAGATGTTTGACTTTATTTCAGGAATTTTCAACACATCCTGAATGACTGACCTTCATTACTAAACGAATTTTTTTAGTGCAGACTAGGAAGAATTTTATATTGTTCAGGCACTTGATGTTGACATACATTCCATCCTAGCGCCTCTCAACAGCTTTGAAAACATTTCTTATAGCTCATTCTGAATCCAGTAACTCGTATACTGCACAAGGATTAGTCACTCCCTTTCCCCTGCAGCCATTCATGGAACTACGGAGGAGAATTGACCCTCAACATCAGTATTTTTTATCAACTAAGATAACTGTCTCCCTCGGAGCTTATGCAACAGAGGTTTTCTTTGGCAGATAGAGCAGGAGGCATTCTCCTAACTATTTACATCCAATAGCTAACCCTTGCCTAGCATGGAAAATTTCCCCTTTGCAGTATAGTAGTTTCTAGGAGTCTGGGCCCATAATCTGTTTACCTGTGATTATTTTCCTGTTAAGATAATACAATAATTCTACACCAAAACCCCTAACTAGTACATCAGTTTTGAGCTCGTTTTTGTTGTTTTCTTTTGGTCACATAGAAGTACCAGCTAGACATGCTGCTGTGCAAAGAGTTCCAAGTTCTTCCAGCTTCATTGATTAACTCTCAGAACCACATGTTCCTGCTTGAACCGTAAATTCCAGAAACTGATTAAATGCTAAAATATAATAAGAACTTAGAACTCTCTGCTGCAAGTACCTACAATATAGATAAGAATCACACAGAAGTAATCTTCTTGTCCTTTAGCTGCATGTCTATTTTTCCCTGCACCCTGAGTCAGTCAGCGGTGTCAGAAAAAGTCACACAGTTCCTGACTGTCCAAACATTTGTAATTTTTTTCCTCTTTAAATAAGGAACAAATATGTACTAAAGTGCTTTATCTACATCAACCACATCAGTACATTATAGAAACAAAAAGTTCTAGTCCTGGTGGGAGAAGGGGAGAGAAGATTCTCATTTTAGATACAAAATTTAGATTGTTTACAATCTAAGTGAAACGAAGATTCAAGAGAATATTCTCTCTCTTGTCTTTTTTTCTCCTTTTTCTTTGTAAAAAATAAAAAATAAAAGTGCAGTCAAATAGAAAACAAATGCAGTAGATGCAAGCTGAATTGAGGCAGGTGTTAGTGATAGTGTGCAAACGTGTGTCTTAGCAGTTCATCTGCAAACGGTCGCAGCTTGGCCTCGATAAAAATCCGTTTCAAGAAATCCCGAGCGTGGTCGGAGACGTGAGGAGGGAGCTGGGGGTTGGTTGGCTGAGTGGCAATTTTGAAGATGGCAGCCATGGCTTCAAACTCTGCCCACGGGGGCTTCTCAGTGAGCATTTCTACCACTGTGCAACCTACGCTCCTGAAACAGAGGCAGAAGTGAAACAGCAGGTTACAATAGAGTCATGCCCTTCCAGGAAAACAAGAAACAGCAGAGAGGCACTAAAACATCACAAATAAGCAGAGTCCACTTAACACTACAGAGTAGCTTCAGCACAAAACAGGCATTGAGAAAAAAACAGCATGTACTGCTATAACTTTATCTCAAAGTTGGACAAATCACTACCTATGTCTCCACTTTATTATCTCCCTGGGCTGAAAGCTACTATGTCAGTGAAGGGATAATTACATATTTATCCAGGCAACACCTGTGGTAGGGCCCTGCCAGCAGCCAGTGCTCAGCAGGCTGACAAAGGCCACACTCAGCACTGCATTTGGAAGCTTTCCTGCTCCTTGGGGCTGAACAGAATTGCAAAGCATCAGGAATGCTCCGTGCATGCCACATGTGTTGCCAGCTCATTACAAATGCACAAGTTATCACCAGTGAATAGTGTGCAAATATAATATGGCAGCTGAAGAACAAAAGCCCTACTTCATGGTATCTTCTCTTTCAGTTAAGGATACTAAAAATATACTTAGACTGACAAACAAAAATTTTAAGTTCCTAAATAATCTTTGTTTAGGAACAGTGTTTGAAGAATTTAGGAAGGCAGAGGGGCATACACATGGCCAGAGAAACATTGTTCCAGAAGTCCTTAAAGATCAGTATCTCCCAATAACAAGTGAATGATACTGCAAAATGGATAGGCTGAAATAATTTCCCAATTCTTATAAAGTTTGAAGCTTTTTCAAGAAGCTTGCAAGAAGTTTTGTGCTTAAACAGAGTTACATTGCTTTACACAATAAGGACTTACTGACTGACAGCTGTCCAACTTCAGTATTTTTTCTTAAGTTTCCACCAAAAAACACACAATAACCTTCGTATCAATACTTCAAATTTGAACAAGTAAACTGCTTGATCCTATAAGGTTGATCTGTTATTCATGTATATCAGAGTAATTACTAAGTAATCTGACGCAGCCTAAGTTAATTTCCCTGAGGTTAAAAGTATTGCTGTTGCTTGGATATAACGTAGTTCCTTTTTAAACACACAGTGTTACTCCTCCTGCCTGTCTGCTGCTGCCTGCCCATTATTGCATACTCACAGATCAGCTGCAGTATGAAGTGGGTCTCATTGCCAAACTCATCTATCCACTGGGCTGGAGCCATGTTAGATTGTGGCATATACAATGTTTCACTAACCTTCATGTTTGAAAATTACCTTTCCCTATTAGTTCTTAAGTACTTAATAACAAATTATTTTTGATACTTCCTTTTAAACCTGGCAAATTCACTCTGAAGGGTTCAACTTTTAGAGGAGCAGCATTTTATTTTCTGCCTTGCATCAAAGGTATTTCAGTGTTGAAGTTTCCTTACAAGACATGGACTGAATTGATGTTTCAAATGGTTCACATATGGTTTTGCAGACAGTACCTCTCCAGAACTAACAAACAGTTTGGTAATCCTAACTTCATGCAGGGTCAGTTGAAAGAATTCTCTTATGATCTCTAAACTGATGGGCTGAGAAATTGCCACATGAAAAATTAAATTTCAGTGTTAAGACTCTCCAAATATGACTACTGTCAGTGCTCACATTTGCCACCTTCTTCAGCTTAAATCCCAGGATCAAACACTGCAGATACTACTACTACTACTTCAGATACTACTACTACTACTACTACTTTCACCTACTCTCTGCTGAAAATGAAATGACACTTTTCAGTAGAGAAGGAGTTTTTTAACATACCAGATGTCTGCTTTTCTGCCGTACCCTTCTCCACTAATAACTTCAGGACTCATCCAGTAAGGAGTTCCTGTGACAGACTTCATTCCCGTACCAGAGAGACAGATAGTCTGCAGTCTTTTGCTGGCACCAAAGTCACCAAGCTTCACATTGCCTGCTGAATCCCGCAGAATATTTGCTCCTGGAAGGAAGGGAACACAGCATTACCTTCATGAAAGACTCAAGGTTTTGGTGTGGGAAACAGTAATATAAGTTTGGATTCAGTGATACAATTCAACATCAGCCTGGGATTTCCAGCCAGAGAATTTACTCTCTGCTCACTCCTACTACTCTATTCTGGAGTTTACAAAAAATGAATTGCACACACTGGTTTGCATCCTAAGCCTTTTCCAGGAAGGGGCAGTCCCTTTGTAAAGCTCTCCTGACAAAATTAGGAATGTGCCATACATGGGAAATTCAAAGAAACGGGAAAGGAGTTTCAATGCAATTGAATGTTGATTATGGATAGTCTCCAAACTATCTTAAAGCAAAACCTCAAAATGTGTTACAGATTTATTCGAAACCATTATCTGCACAAGATGTACAAACGGACTGTGATATCTCAACCAGCTCTGGAACAAAACACTGTTGATACAAAGCAAGAGAAAAATGGTAAAAATGTTAGGGAATACAACAGCACTGTGTTCAACACACCTACTCTGCACATCACCATTTTCCTACATATTCACACCTGGCTTAACACTTGCAAGTTACCTGTACCTATCTGCAAAAAGTAAATGTTTCACCAGGCTTCCTAGCAGTAAAATGGAAGAAGTCTGATCAGTCACCTCTGCTGGACACTTCTTGTAATGGAAGGAATTCTTCCTGATTGTTTTGCAGATGGAGACTAAAGAAACATTACCAGAACTCTGCTAGAATATCCCAAAGTTGCTTATTTTTCCCTCCCCAGGTTACAACAGTGACCAGACTAAAAGATGGAAAGGAATCACATTGGTTTTAAGGCAGTATTCTGGTATTTCAAACTTAATTGCATCTTAGTGCTTCACATAAGACTGGAAAAGGATCAGCAATAAAGAGCACTGAAGTGTGCACAGACGTATCATTACCTTTAATATCTCGATGGACAATCATATTACTGTGCAAATAGTGAACTCCTTCCAAAATCTGCCGTGTGTATTTACGAGTCACATTCTCCGTGAGTGCTCCATACGATTTCAATTGGTCTTTGATGGAACCCTATGGCACAGAAGTATGAAGCACTAACACTTCTAGAATTCAACTGAAATTCAATTATATTTATGCCTGAAATGTAGACATTTAAAATAACAATTCTTCTTGATTTAACCTTAAAACTCACAAGCAGCTGCATAATTCCAGTCCAATGTACAGAAAGAAAACAACACCCTCAAACTTTTTGATGGGTATGTGGTGATACTCAGGATGGACATAACACACACCCTTTGTCTTAGCTTATACTCAAAAAAAAACAGTGTCAAGAAAAAACCCACCATGTGCTATAGGGTGGTGCCTTAGGTAAAAAATAAGAGGTAAGCAAATCTTAGCTTAAAATAAGATAAAATCAAAATTTCTTAGGTTTTCTGTATTTCTGTATAACCTGTCTTTGTCACACAGAGTTACAAACTGCTAAGATTACCTCTGTCATACTGCCCTCCAAATCTCAGAAAAGTTCAAGAAGTCCCACAAAACAAGGCTCAGAACTCAAAAAAATGAAGAATCAAACAAAAAACCTACCACAACCAAGAAAAGAATGCCCAGACACTGCTTTCCCCCTCTGGAGTCTCATAGTAAGTAGAGTGCTGTAACTATTCAGAAATACTGTTTTTATAGGAGCACATTTTATTAAGCTCTGCTGACCCCACTTGGTGAGAAAATGAAAATTTACAGTTTTCTGACCTTTCTAACAAAACAGAAAAACAGCAATTCAGCATATACTAGGTGCCACACAAGAAGCAAGCACCAAGATTATTTTCTATATGCACTTATTCGCATTCTCATCTCAGCTACTTTTTGTTTTCTTGACGCGTGGCAAAACAAAACAATAAAATTCAGGGAGATTTAAGAGTTTACTAATGATAATATTGTCTTTTCAAAGACATTGCCAGACACCACTTATGCCAAAACCAAACACAAAGAGCTTTTGTATGAACCACTGTAATTCTGAAAACCCAAGCAAGCAATGGAGAAGATAGAAGGCTGTAAGCACTTGTCAGTACCCATCTCCGGGGTTTTTAACTTTGGACAGTTTTAAATATCTGTGTGCACTTATGCAAAGCTGAATGCTTGGGTGCTCCTCACACTGCACACAATCAATGGCTGAAGTGGATGAGCTCTCTTGCTTACCCCAGGCATGTACTCCATGAATATTGAGAGTGTCCTTTCAGGTGGATCTCTCAAGAAGCCGTAATACTGAACAATTCTTTCATGCAGCAGATTTTTCAGCAACTGAATCTCACACTCAAGTGCATTTACCTCCTGAAAGGACAAAACAGGGCAGATTTACCATGCTTGACATAGTAAAACTAAGATTTTGGATTTGAATTTTTTTCAAGCAGAGCAGTGTGTACATCCTGGAGTGTTATGCAAACTAACACCAATAGTGTTACTATACTCCTACAGCTAATGTGAAGTTTTTGCATTTTATAACATGAAAAATATCAATGTCAAATTGAGGTAATTAAAAACAACCCAAACTATGTCTTTTCGATACATTATCTTTAGGATGATTTTGCTGGTTTTTCATTGTTTCTCTTCTCTTCAAGTTATGTTTGCTTCAGAGCACAGCAGATATTGATATGTGCATGAGGTAGTGATGATTATGCAACATGTCATAAGCCTCCACTTTGGTAGAAAAACAACTAACAAAACACAGAAACACCCCCCCCCCCCCCCCCCAATTTTAATCTTTGTGGTGGAATAATTAGCATTAATTCTTAATTTTTCCAGGATGATAGACGATACTTTAAAAATGCCTTTGAGTACCACTTGATATTGTAATAATGAAATACAACAAAGGAAAACACTAACATCTGGTGCCTTCTCTGGAGCCATCCAAAATACTAGAAATTTTGCAAACAGGAAGTAAGATATTTTGAAATGGACTGTAAAATTAGATGCTGGAAAAATACTAACCCACGAAGTCAAACTTGACTAGATTCCAAATTTCACCTAGAAGTTTTTCATCAAAACTTGAATTTTTATCTGTCATAGCCTATTATGGATACCCTCACACTTCTGAGACTAGAATGAAAATAATTTTTTTTTTTACACACAGAGGCACTACAAAATGCTATGACAAGTGAGCTCACAAAACTGTTGGTACAGGAGAGATACTACCATATTTTAACATTTGTGAAATCTAACAAGCTGTTCTGTTACACATTTTAGAGAAGTAGCAACAACTGCACTAGGAATTCACACCACAAATAATTCTTGACTTTTTCTTTGATCCTACACCACTATTAGCAGCAACTATAACTGGCAGCCACTCAATTCTGCAATCATGCTTACACCCATTGTTTCCCCGGCCTTGCTCCCCACAGTGCAGAACGCAGTCATAACGTAGGGAAAGTAATAATTCTCTTCCCATCCTGTAAAAAGCAGCAAGTATGGTTTGGGAAAAGAAGAAACAGTGGACTGGTGCTACTTTTAAATTATCTCCTTCAGCATCCAGCATTTAAAGATGAACAAGTTTAACTTCAGAGAGAGAATAAACTAACAAGAAAACTTGTGCTCTTTAGGGAGAAATACAGTGTGGATTAGCAACTAGTCTTGATGCGCAAAGTTTTAAAGAAACAAAACAAAACAAAAAAAATCCCAAACACAGAAATACCCTCCAAAAAATAGGTAAGAATTTCAAACTGTCTTCATAGCTAAAACCAATCTGATTTCAGGAGTTTGTTTTCAGGAACACTTATACTAGTACAGCTTTTTCTGCTTATAAATGTAACTTCTTCCATTTCCTGTTTGTATAACTAATTATCTATTTCAGAGCCCACTTCATAATAGATTGTTTAATTTTAGAGACCGAGACTGCACCAAATCAAATTATGCATCTTCACAGCATAAGGATCTGTCTGAAAATTAAAAAATGTAATATTAAAATCAGGTAAGTTAGTACCATAGACTAGTTATCTATGGTACTAACAAAACAGAATTCCTAACAAGGACATGGTTTCCTAACACAACACAGTTTAAAACATGTTCAAAATATGTTCATCCTGTTCAAGGAAAGGAAGGTGAGTCTGGTCTAGAACACACCAGTTCAGCGAAGCCTTTTCCAAGGCCTCTCTTTGGTATCACTTACCTTGCTGGTTTCTGGACTATCGGGATCAAACTGAACTTGTTTAACAGCCAGTTCTCTTCCAGTATCAGCATCGTAACACAGATATACTCTGCCAAACGCACCTTGACCCAGCAGTTTACCAAGTCTCCAGTTAGTTGGAGCTCGTGGTGCTGAAAATATAAGTATGTTTTGGTTTTCAAATGAGCTTGTTATTCAGCTGATTGAGAAAAACTGGAATACACAGAAAGTAATTGTTTAAAAGACTACTTTTTCAACAACAGAGACTGTACGTCCTAAAATTCACCATATAAATTACAAAGATCAATAAGACTCCCTGTAAGATAGAAAACATGAGCTACTTAAATGTATTTACAAAATAATTTGTGGTAGAACTAGACATACTTAAACCAACTAGAAATAACTAATCTGAAAAACAGAAGAAGCACGTTAAACAAACAACTTTCTTTTAAAAAAATCAAGGCATAATTATGAGGTATGAGCTACTGAGCTATCATCACAAAGGGTATTTGTTCCAGAATTTCTACCACAAGTATGAAGCAGTACCACTAAAAATGTACTGTTTAACTGAAAACATGACCAACATCTGCAAAAATAAATAGTCTCTGCAACCTACAAAACCCTTATCTCGTCTTAAAGAGTTTAAGAAATCACTTTTACAATGTTTTATTATCACAGATGTAAATTCCAATTGAACGGTTGACAAGGTGAGCAATGAAAATACTGAAGAGCATAGTCTTGACTTTTGCCTATTAGAGAGATAAAAACATGTCATTTAATGGCATGTGTTTGGATGACATGCTAGGTTTTCACATGATATACCTGAAAAGCAAGAGTTTTATAGCGGGGTTCACAAAATGCCAGAACTTACAGCGGCTGGGTGGGCTGATGTCCATGACTGACAAGGTAGGATTGTCTATGTCACTGCCCCTCCTCCTCATTCGGTTATCCTCATATTCTGGCGTAAAGACACTGCTCCCACTGCTGGTGCTCAGCGAGTGATCAGTGGGACTGAAACTAACTGGTGATCGGAAGCTGTTCCCCTGAGTCCTTCTGGCTCTTGGAAAAGTTTTACGACCTTCAATGATATACACAGAACACAAACTGATATTCACAGTACAAAGAGATAATGCAATGTGTGCATGCAAATAACTTTATGAATTCTACATCATCTCATTCGAATCTGCCACAGTGGAGGAGAGGACACAATCATCATGAATTTTACTGGTTTCACTTTCCACCTAGAAGAGAACAAACATTCATCGCAGATGTATATAAGGACTAGACAGGATCAAAAACTTATGTTTAAGAGATGAAACTTGGGACCAAATTCTGGAACTGTTCTGAAATACAATCAACATGCTGAAAAACATGGAGACCCGTAAGATGAGAAAAGAAAATGCCCTTCCCCTGGCTTTTATTGCTCTATTAATGTGCAAATACCAAATTTCTGGTATTTAGGAGAACAAAATACACGTTTACAATCCTGTAGTGCCCAAGCCAGCCTCTTCCCTCTGTAAACCAGAAAAAATTGAATGCAGAGAAAGACTGACACATGGAATCAACGGGCAGGCCACAAAAGTATTTTAGAAATCCAAACACAAGCAATGTAAAATTTGGAGATGGCTATGGCATCAGAATAAAAAACCAGAGCACCAATCTTCAATGTGTTAATTTAATTACAACCAGATGACTAATACAATTTATGTTAATCTACTTAGATAACACAACTATATTTAGGATAGCATCTCTTGATTAAGTTTCATCCTACAGAACTCAGCAATAACTGAAGGAGTCTCTGATTCATTAGGTATTACACTGGAGGAGGACTAAAGAAAGCAGATAAAATATCTTTGAAATAGTAGACTCAGACTTATACTAGTCTGGACAATTTAAATTCCAAGAAAGATATGCAAGTAAGTTATTAAGCAGTTTTACTCGCCATTGAGAAGATAAAAATGATCACATTTTTACAAACCAGTCATAATTGGTTTGTAGCTCATGTAGCTAATCCAATTTTCCCATTTCAATGGGCATTCTCACAAGCCAACTCATGAAGTGCTGAGACCAGCTTACTATGCAAATTATACTCAAGACACACTCAGAGCAGTTACCAGTGATTTCTCATCAAAGGGGAAGATAATTTAAGTGGACATCTCCAGCAGTTTATCTTCAGTCCACTTCCATACAATATTTTAACTCATGATGTACATATGATGGAACTTAACACACTGAAATATTGCTGATGACATCATGTTAACTATGATGTCATTTAAAGTGATATGTGAAATAGACAAGTGAAAGTCCATTTAAAGATAAAAACCAAAATTCCCAGTGGTACTGGAAGTTAGAGATGATTCAAAAATCAACAAGATGAAATTCAGTAAGGAAGTACAATATACATACTTAAAGAGAAATCTAATGCAGAAACTACAAAGTGTGAAGCAATTGGCTGGACTGACGTAATGAAGAAAATTATATAGGAAATGTAACCAAAGACTGAAGAGCAGTCAGAATGGTGACCAGAAAGTAGGGTCATTCTGAAATATATTAATGTGACTGCTACATACCAAGTTCTGCTTATATCCTCTGATATACATAAAGTGGCCATGACAAAAGCATCAGCTCGGGCAGGAGAAGAAAATTAAGGCCAGAAAACAGGTATGTGTGTGATGTAGTGATATATAAAGGCAATGACCAATTCTTCACTGTGTTAAAATAACTAGTTATTATTTTCATTTGCAAGAAAAACGTTTTGGGAGACAGAGAAAGTTAAGTTATAAGATAAGTTATCTCGGAAGTTGGTAACAAAGAGAGTATGTCTTCTGCTGAAGTCAATTTAGAGTTTACTTGAAAGTCAGTGTGACAGATCTTGCCTCTTTAAATCTTGCCTTAGAGCAAGGGACTGGACTTTGCAGTGCCCCAGTTTGATATTTCTGTGATTCCTGTAACATAACTCCATTTATTGCTGTGCTCATTCCACACTGCAAGTAAAGACATCTGGTCTTGGGAGACATTTCTTCTTAACACTTCTCAACTAGTGCTTGACACACCCTGAAGTATCAAAATCCTTCAGCTGCTCCTCTCTGCTTCCTTTAGAAATTTAACACATGTTAAATTATATCAGTGGTATTACTGTCCACACCAGTTTTGTGGAAACATTAGCAGGTGCTGCCTTGCATTCCAACAATTTATTTTATCGGCTAATTCTCAGTTTACATCACTGTTCTTAAGTTTATTTACTTTTTTAATCTAAGAAACTGTTAATAGGAACTCCACCATACTTGGGATTTCTTAAAGCAAAACAAGACATTACAAACTAACGTACCTTCTTTAGCTAGAAAAGGGTCATAAAGGTCAAAAACTTACACTGTATGACTTGTGTGTGACCAAAGATAGCAAACATTTCCACAGTTGTGCATATGAGCCAGGAATTCTGTAATCCATAATTTTACCAGAGATAAAACTGCTCAGGGTTTTTATCAATCGTTAGAAGCTTAGCAAGTGAGTTTGGGGAAAGAATTTAAGCTTTCAATTTCTTCAATATTTTCATTTAATTTCATGAAGATCTTACAATTTTATTCACATTTTCAGATGAGAAAAACAGATAATTAAAACTCTTGCAGGGCTCATACTTACCATCATTGTAGTCTTGTTGATGATATGAAATATGATATCTTCTGGGATAAGTCCCTCCCTTTCCAAATTTCTCAAATATTGGGATATCATACTCTACTAGAAAATAAAAGGATTCATTTCAAAATTTAAAATGTGCCAAAAGCACGTTAAATTAATCACTTTGGTAATACAAACTTAAAATGGGTGAATGTATCAGAGGATATGAAGGGTTGAAGCATCAGAGCAAAAAGATTTATAAAACAAAATCACACAACTCACAAGAACTGAAGGGACTTCACTCCAAAGTCCCAAAGGATCAAGAATTCAACAGCTCAAGTGGTTTGTAACCTCTTGCTTAAAAGAATGTTGGAGGACTAAAGTATGCCTGATTACTCCAGTTTTAAAAATACTTTCTAGAGGAGAAACTATTCCAAAGAATATAATTTAAACTTGTATAAATAGGAAAAACTGGTGAATGAGTCAACACAGCTTGAATTACTAAAACACATTCAATAGATCTTCTTTTAAAAGTTATTGAGGAGGAAAAGTATAAGGGAAAAAGTCCCCCATGCATAAATAATTGGTTAGAAGATAAGTACATAAGAAGGGAGAAAACAGTCAACAGTCCACAGGAATCTGGGCTAAAACTCATGCAGTTTAATTATCCATGAATTCTCTGTACAGAACAAGGAACAGTGAGGTGGCAAAATCACTTTGAGAAATAAAACCAACAGAATAATTAGAGAAGGCCCTTCAGAGTCTACACGTCTGGATATTAAAGTTGCAGATGAAATTCAGTGTAAGCCTCTGTAGAGGTTTGTGATAGAGAGTTCCAAAAAAGCATCAGCTGAACTCTTAGTATTAGCTGAGAAGAAAATTAAATGTTGTAAGATACACTGAACAACATTTCGGTCTACTCCATTTCAAAGACTTTAGTAAAACTGGAAAATATTTATAAGTACAGAGATTATCAAAGATACAAAACTGCTTCTCTATAAGGAATGTAGGCCTCTATATACTAAAAAAGCAACAGCTCAAAGGAAGCAAAGAGGTCCATAAAAAAACCAAACCAAAAAATCCACTGGAAAAACAGTAATAGAAAACAAAACAAGCCTTAAAAAAGTCACAAAGCACATACTTCTTCATAAAACACAATAAATTGCACAACTTTCTGTTGCAACCTACAGCTGATGCTGAGAAAGTTTATCCAAATTGAAATAGGGACAAGAAAAATTTGTGGAAGGAAAAAAAATCTATCAAATCATAGAAGAAGAATCGTATCTTGCATTTACAGAACCCTTGAGCAATACATGACTAGGAATATACTCTGAGAGAGGGACACTACACACCCTTCTGTAGAAGCCCAGTACTGGCTGTGGCAGGAGGAAAGACTAGGCCATTTTTTCTGCTTCTCTTACACATCAAATCATCATAATAAATATTGAATATGGAATTAATGATTGTTAACATACCAGAATATGCCATGGGAAAAAAACCCCAACAAATCCTCATAAAAAATATTGCAAGATGATCTTACTAGAAAAGTAACTATAATGAACACAAATAAACTATATTGGGATTATACGAAAGACAAAGTAATTTCCGACATTTCCAACTCTTGGTACTTATCTCTGCCATCTATATGCTTCTCACAGAGAGCTTTATTTTTATTTAAAAGTGGTGCAATCTGTTAAGCATTCTAGAATTCCAAAAAGAAAAAACTCACCATCGCACATTTATCTGGATAAAGCTTCAAAATCAAAATAAAAGCCTCAATATTTGTAACAGACTGAAGAAACACAAAACCTTTTTGATTTACTGGAAACTAATTATTGTTCAACAGTAAAGTTTTGTAGGGAGACATGACTGTGAGAAGACATTTCAGAGCACTTTCAAGGTTACCCACTGCACTTCACAGACTGAACCCTGCACAACTTGGATTTGAGCCAGAGTATTGTATGAAAAAAACATTAGAGGTGAGATTAATTTATAGGCACAGCACACAGCTCTCCATCCTTTCACTTTGCAGCACTTTCAATTACAAAGGTTGTGAGCACTTCAAAGTGATTCTTATTTCACACAGAAGAAAACAAAGGCTCCATGTACTGGTTTTGGCTGGGATAGAGTTAATTTTCTTCATAGTGGCTCTTATGGTGCTACATTATCGATCTGTGGCCAAAACACTGTTGATAACATATTTTAGTTATTGCTGAAGCACATTTACACAGAATCAAGGAGCTTTTTTGCTTCACACACTGTCCTGCCAGCTGGTAGAGTGGGCTGGGTGGCACAAGAAGTTGGGAAGGAACACACCTGGGACAGCTGCCCTCAACTGACTCAAGGGATAATCCATACTATCTGAGGTTTTGCTCTGCAACAAAAGCTGGGAGAAAGACGGAGGAAGGACGGACATTCGTAGTGATGGTGTTTGTCTTCCCAGGTAACCACTAGGAGTGGCTTTCCTGGAAATGGCTGAATACCTGCCTGCTGATGGGAAGTGTTGAATGAATTCATCGTTTTGTTTTGCTTGTGTGTGCAGCTTTTGCTATACTATTTAACTGCCTTTATTTTAACTCATGAGTTTTCTTACTTTTCCCCTTGGATTCTCTCCCCCATCTCACATGGGGGAGTGGCTGAGCAGCTGTGTGGAGCTTAGCTGCCTACTGGGGTTAAACCACACCACACCACCTCCAAATTAAATAAATTAACCACAGTTATACACCAACTTAGAGACAGATATTACAATTGAACTAAGTGTTTCATGCCCCTATGCACTGCAACATTTGTTCTTTTTAGAGGCAGGTAGTTATACTACACCCACTAGGAGGGTGTCACATACAACAATCCAGAAGAAACGTGAAATTTCTTGTATTTCCATGCTATCTTTCACTGTGTGCATTTGGTGTTTCTTTGCTTTCTTCTACCATATTGTTTGTGTAATACAATACTTCTCCTACGTGAACATCCCTTTTAATTCCTATTATTTGCAAGATAAGCAGTTCTGGGAAGCTACTGGGTCTCCAGTGATTTTTGCCTACCTGAGAATTCCTGATGGTTATCTGGATAGCTCTGTGCTCTTGGCATCCGAGACTTGGGATAGTTGTCCCTGGAAGTATAAAAATACACAGAATCTAAAAACTACTGTTAATCTAGACTTAAGCTTACTGTCCTCTTACTGATGAAAAGCCACTGCCTATATAGACTGCTGCACTGGTTTACAAAGGTGGAACTCAATTCTGAAACTCAGTACTAGTAGGTAACTGTAACAACTGAGGATCAGTAACAATGGAAAAGCTTGCTTATTGAGCTTAATGTAGGTAAGAAAGCAACAGACTCTGTTAATGAGTGATGATATTAGTAAAAACATGAATTATCACAAGTACAGCCACAAAGGAACACTGTTATGTTTAACACCTTTATGGCTAAACAGAAAGGTTTACAGACTGGCAAAATCGGTTATACAGACTATAAAAACTCTTGAGGAAATTTAACCAAAGAAATGTAGAACCTTTTAATGAGGAAAAACATTTCCTCTTCTCTCCAAGAAAGTCATAGCATTAAGAGAGTGATTTTATTGAGTTATAGAATGATGAAGAATTTTTTGCTTCTTACAAGATCACATTGTTTCTTACCTACAGTTGGTATGTAACTCCCAGCCACCAAAAGGAATGGATGGGATTGCCAGTCAGAGCAATCGATAACAGTTTATTTCCATAAACATACCAAAACAGTGTCCTCCTTTTTTCTGGTAAGAAATTTCTCTAATGGATAACAGAAGCTAAATGGAGACACAAAACCTACAACTTTGTAGGAAATATTTAAATGGAAAAAAAAAAAAGGAAAACAAACTAAGTAGAGGTGACAAATTAAGTAAATAAAAACAACCAAAAGAAGTTTTGAAGAAGGAATGAGTTGCATTAAGTTTGCTTTGTTTCCCCTTCTTCCACTCATCCTACCCCACAAAAACCCTAAATTTGGCAATTAGGTAAAATTTTTTTATGGTGCTACACTGAACACCATGTATGTATAACCTACAACACTAAAACCACAAAATACTTCATATATTTATTGTCTTCTTGCGTGTGAAATGCAGACTTATGAAATTCAAAACTGTATTTATTAGACCAAAATCTATTTGCATCCTCAAACCACATATTCTCAAATGAAATAGTACTACTGAGTAATACAGCTCTGATTATTTGCCACAGGCAGTGACCTCCAACTCTTCACTTTTCTACCAATTAAATAAAATATTTATTTAGCAGTTTTATTTTTTTCGCAGTTTGAAATAAACAAGGAGCAAATCTGCATATTAAACCTGACCACCATAAACCAAAGAGGAATATGTTCTACTTGACTTGGCTGGTGGACAGTGACCTCCTCAAAACACAACTCTGAGGAGTCTCCTCAGAGGTCAACCCAAAAAGACCCTCCACAGCACACACTGCTGACACTCTTGCTGACTGGTAGGCTTTAACAAAGGAAAATAAGTTGAAAGCTTGCAACAGGAAAAAGGGGAAAGGAACAGACAGTAATTGCAAAGGAAGGGAGGGGATTGCCTGTTGAAGCCTGTAAATGAGTCTATCCTCTTTGAATTGGGTACCCCTGGCTTTGGCAAAGGAAAGCCTGCTTCACATGGCAGTGCCTAAGAACTGTAAATTTATTGGAGTGGCTCACTGCCAGGGAATATACACCACACATATGAAAGACCTAGCAACATTTAGTAAAAACCTTCAGTATATTTTTTAGGACCTTAAATCTAAATTTTTGTGGTTTAAATACAACTTATATATAAAAAAAAGCTACAGTATTTTCCATGTATTAGTAAGCAATTAAGTTTCAATAAGCTTTTATAAACATTCCAGAACTTACAAAGGAATTTCTGGAAGAAGTATTGTCACTTGAGAAGAGTTGTATTTTATAACTGAGACATTTATGCAATCTAATAAAGATAATTAATTAATTAATGTAAATAATTTTTACCCATCTAACGGGCTGTCAAGCGAGGGACAGCTTCCTGAGCCAGAGTTTTCAGGACTGCTCAAAGACAATGGATCCAGCATCTAACAAATAACAAACAGAGGAAGATCAACAAGTTCAAGGGTTTTGTGGATTTTTTTTTAAATTTTCTTCTAAATAGCTAAGGGTTTTGCTATAAAACAGCTAATAAGAAACAAATCCAAATCAGATAAGAAGTGGTAAAAACAGAGTGGAAAGCTCATCTGTTGCTTTAAAACGAGCTCCTGCCTAAAATGAAGCTTGTTTTGGTATATTGTATAACATCTATTATTTTCTATGAATTGGACACCAATCTTTTGCTGTAAATTAAGCAGTTACCCCTCCAATTTTTATGGTCTGCGTTGCATCTTAAAGGCCCTGGGCACATACTTTGCCATACACCAATCAAAGACTTATTAAAGAAATAGTGGCCAGAATGTGAGTTCGCATTCTGCAAACCCAAACACTTAAATGAACTCTTTACTGGGGAGGACAACACTTACCACAGGTCCATCATTTTTATTCCTCTTGTCTCATGCTGAACCATTATCTCTCTAACCCAATGCACTATGACCCAACTGGCAGTCCATGAGTTTTATCCAACCCCTCATCTCTTACAGAAAGTGTGGGATCTGCTGTCAGAGGGCAAATAGCTGTGCTCAGGCAGATCAACTGCAGAATAGAACAAAAGTCTCCACTCCCAAATTCCTTTCTTGTCTTTACTGGGCTGTGGCAGATAAAGGCAGCATGGCCAACACTTGTCAAGGTGATGTGGTAATGTAGGGGTAGGCCCACCGCCCCAAACTGGCCCTTGAGGCTGCTTAGGATGAACTAATCTGGCTTCTTATGAAAGTAAAATTTGTTATTTAGACCTGCTGACAGCTCACACAGCAATGCATACACAACAGGTTTATTTATTTCTGGAATACTTAGGAGTGAATGGACATCCCAGGCTTAAGGGATCATCTGTCTGTCTGACCAGTCAGTGACCAAAAATGACTTTACCCAGGCCAAAAGTAACTATTTCACTGGAATGAATCCAGACCTCGACTGGATCTGACCACACGGCAATGATAATGAATAGCCCTGGTCTGGAAAGTAGGAGATTCAGTCTCTATTCTCAGCTCAGTCATTAAAATTGTGCAACAAATTGCACTATCCCTTTGCCTTTATTTTATCATCTGTCTCTCATTTAGTCAGCTCATAAAAACCATTGCCTCTTGCCATTTGTAAATACACTGCCAATGTCAACAACAACTTGAACTAATTTGTGTATGCAGCATTATTTTTCTTTCCTCCTTGAAACATCTCTTTCTCCATTGCCAATTCTGTGAGCAGTTACATTCCTGCTTCTTTCCCTGCTGTTTTGAAGGGCATTTTTTTATATTCAGAGAGTAGGATTTTTATTTTTGTTAAGTGTGCTGATATCCTATACTAATGCTGGTGACTTAGAAGAAAAAAAATAACATACATTTGTGATCTTTACACACCAAAAAGTGAATTTGGGAAGTTTTTCAGTGCTTATTTATGCGAGGCCTACCCACCATCCCCTTGCCTCTGCCCCAACACAGTACCTACCACACAGAATATTTTGAGTTGGAAAGAACTCACAAGACTCTCAATTATCAACTAAGTCTAAATAAATCTGACAGATCCAAACTCTTTCTTAAAATCTCCTTTTAATTACCTGGAAAAGTTGTAAAGCTGGTCTTGGCTTACATATCATTCTCAGTAAAGTAAAGGGGCTTGTGCTTTCTAATGTAGGCATCTCTGCTGTTATTTGCCTTCATCACTATCTCACTCAACTATTGTGGCAATTAAGAATATTTTCGTTCTCCTTGTAACAGCATATTTAAAAATTGAAGAGACAGAGGGAAAAAAACCTACCAGGTTCTGCAAGACTAAACAGCACAATTATTTCAACCTTATGTTACCAACAGAGTTGTCATCAATTTTTTTGCTGCTCTTTTTAATAGCTCCACTTCCTTCTTGAACAGCAGTATTTCCTAAATAAACTTAACAAAACATTTAATTTCAATAATCACAGACATACCTGATCCATACTTTCTGGAATGAATTCACCCTCACTGTTGATACTGGTGAAGGACCCATTTCGAGCCACCTGATGCAGCTCATCTGGAATGTATCCTGGGGGAGGGGAACTCCTATCACGAGTATTAGAACCTTTTGAAAGAGAAGGGCCAGTCAGAGTCTCTCCACTAACCCAGAATTCAAGCACTTTATTCAAAGGCTTCACAGGCACTGAGCCTGCTTGCCTCACTTCTTGCCTTAGGAATCCCCCAAGTGCCTGTGCAATACAAGACTTCAGTATAGCATTTAAAATCTGCAATCCAGAAATTACAAAGAATTTGGGGCAGGGTTGCCTCAATGACATTAAAGAGAATTGTCATTATACAGGAACAGAAATATAATTTGCCCACGCATCTAGCGCGTAAATTCCCTCTTTTGAACAAAATCAAAATCCAAACCCCTCTACCCATGTAGCTTTCCAACTCTTGAGAATTTCCGTTTTTTTTGTTGAATACTAAGTCTGTAAGAATATAAATACATATATTCATAATTAATGCATAATAATTTCATTAAGTTGTCTGGAAAATTATTCATTAAGCTCTCTAGTTTCATAATTAAATTTGGAAGTTAACATTACCCAACTTTAAAACATGAGTAACCAAAAAGGTTGTATCAATCCCAAAATCAGTATCTTAAACAAATGCTCACACAGTAAAATGTATGAGGGTCCTAAACTGAGCAAGGAAACACACTGCCATATAAGCAGATTTTTCAATAGCTCGTTCCTGTATCAGAAAATAAAGGGGAGTACTAACATCAGCTTTTCATGTTACCCTGAAATAACTCTACATGCACTTATTTACTTGTGTGGGTTTTTTTGATAATATTCTGTATTATTTATATTTAAAACACTTCTGTCTTAATATTCAAAATCCACTCCCCCAAGTGCAAATTCCATAGTAGTCATTGATGAGTAGAAGAGACAGTCTGTGTTGAGAGCAAAATTTTCATGAAGTAATACAGTATTTCAAAATACTATTCAAAATACAAGACACTGTTACAATTAAAGCCATTGAAATGTGCAGCTTACCTATTACAGACAATCGCCTTTTTCTGTCTGTCACACCAAACACTGTATTGTCTAAATCTTCCAGTGAGGGCAAAGGTTCCACGTTATTTACACTGGGTGACTGGAAATGCATAAGTATTACAACCTGCAGTTATTACTTTACACTCCTGACAATGAAAATACTTTGTAAACTTTATCGGCTTTGTGCAGTACCTCCCACTTTTTAGGCAGTCAAAAAAGCAGCTTGCCAATTTACATCACAATTTATCTATTTTAATAGCTCATTCATAGTCTTGAAAATTCATTTTCAATATGCACCAGTATACAAATCGTATGAATATCAATGCTATGATTTGTTAGATAATACCAAAATATCTCACCATTTAGCCTATAGATCACCAGTCTTTGCTATAACAAATATTGAACTTCCCACACATGACTTAAAGAACAGTTTCAAATAACCACCATTACTTAAATTCTGTATGCTTTTTTCGTATCATTCTACTAAGGCTCACTTTTCTACCACTGTAGGGTAGGCAAACAAAAACACATGATCTAGGAAAGAGTTAAAACTGAGTCAGTACAAAATAGCAATGGATGCTTAAAGTGAAATGAAGGAGCAATCAGTATTATATTCAATTGGGAAAATGCCATCTTTAAGGAAATATACAAATTATACTGGTGCTGGTTTAGCAGGGATAGCAAGAACATTTCATTATGACAACTGAGGAAAAAGACATTCTGCACGTCTTCTCATACCTGTGTATTTCCATGTATTACAAGCAGTATCTTGAGACTTTTCATATGTACACTACGGTCAAGTAGTTCAACAGCTTTGTCCAGGTCATCCTGTGTGGTTAATGGAATTACAAGCTACAAAAAAAGGGGGGAAAAAAGCCTTAAACAGGACACAAGAAAAAAACGAGGACTTCAAGCGCAGAAATCTTTCCTTTCATAGGAAATAACTTGAAAATAAACCTTATTAAATGATCCCTTAAGTAAGTATTAAAATATCTGGAGTTCAACCTTAATTCTTCCTTCAGATTCCTCTACTAATTGGAACAAGTCTTCACAAGAAGCAACCATTTTGCATATATAGAACATAAATATCCCAAAGTTTCAGCAAAACGGGTACAATTGGGTCAATGCCTAAATTAACACAAATCTGTAAGATAAACAAAAGTCGCATTTCATAGAATATAAAGCAGATTTTTTTATCTCAAATATTACAAATACACTTGTTTAAATTTGCATCACTAACAGAATTTCTCCACTGAAAAACAGTGTTTGTTAAGGAAGATGTGAACCATGTGCAACAACTAATCCTCACTAGAATCTTATTTGGATCTAATTAACAAGAATTAACTTGGCATCCATGTATCTTTAGAACAGAAAACTATGCCATTAACATGCAGTTGAGATCTGAATTCTATAATTAAAATTGGGCTCGTGCTTCAGGAGTGGAAATGACAGCTTCTGCTTGTAACAAAGGAAAACAGAATACAGATTTTTAAATCGATTCTACTTGTAGAATAAATCTATTCTACTATTTTAAATCTATTCTGCACAGTCAATGATGCTTAAATATAATGCCAGTCAAAATATGGTACTTTTATACAAAAGGAGATGGGATTGAGGAGGAAGATCTTGATAAAATGAGGAGTATGCTTTTTTATTAAATTGTACTTTTAATACTAGTAGCACATTATTACCATCGCATTTCTGAAAGGTGATGGGATGATTTGCCAACTAGTGCAGAAGGTAAGAAGCAGAAAACCTACTCAAATGCCTAAAATTCTACAAGTGGAAGGAGCTGAGGCTAAAGCCTTATGAAGGACCATTTCATGACCTTCCTAATCTCCAAGAGTCTTCTGTTAGAATTCTTCATTTTGAGGATCAGTTTGACAGAAGTGCCTGGTAATGTAGTGAGTAACCAACAAACAGGAATCACTGGCATTTTCTTCTGCAAAGATGCAGAGTAGATACAAAAGTTACGTTGTGCTTAACCAAGCAGATAAATAAGCCTTCACACACTTTGCTGACTGAAGGCAAAAGCCAGATGTAACCCCTAAGAATGGATCCTGCATCTGTAGATATGTTTGCTATTAATAATTCCATCCCTACTTCTAAAGGAAAGCCAGAAGTAATACTGATCAGGCATAAGTGGCTTGACAGTGGCGCTGTTACCAAGACACTTTAGAGAAGCAGCAGTTAAGCTTAGTTCTCCAATCTACATATTATCTAAATGCAGCATTCTAGCAATTACCTAACAAGATTAATCCTTAAAGAAAATTATCTATAAGAAAGGACAAATGCTATTTCAAATTTACAAACATGACAAAGCTCAAAGAGGTAAAGAATTTCCCAAGGTTGCACAACAGGACTGTGGAAGACCAGGAAGATAATTTATACATTCCCCAAAAAGTTGGTGGCATCATTACAATATAATACTACTCATGAAAAATTTCATGCATTTCCTGCCTATCCTAATTCGGACAAGACTTACCTGTTTGAGAAAACACACATGCATACATTAGAAATCTGGAGTTTTCTCACAGGAGTAAGTTTGGTTCACAGAAGTGATTCTGACTTCTTACAAGAGCAAATTTCAGCCTTAAAATTATCAATGTCAAAGGCAAGAACTTAAAGTACACAGAATATTACCTCATTATTGCTATAATGTAAATCCATAGTCTGTCCAAAAGCAACTTTAGCTTTAGCTGCAAGATCTTCAAGTTTAACAGGCCTTGGTAATTGCAGGATCCTGAAACACAATTTAAGTTATAAAGAATTTCTGTCCATTCCTCTGAAAATCTGGCAATTCATTACTTAAGAACTACCTCAGAACTAAATTCATTACTAAAAAGACTGTAAGAAGCTATACTTTATTCCCTGTCCTCCATATTTTGAGACTTTTAAAGAAGAAAGAAAAGCAGTGAAAAAATCTAAAAGGGATAATAAGATTATTATCAGAATTATTAACAGAATTAGATTTCATTGTAACTATTTTACTTGCTTAATGCTTTGCAAGCCTCCATTTCAGAGGGAAATTCTTAGAAACTTCCACATTTTTCCACTCTAGAAAACTAAAACAATTGAGTAACATAGGCTGACAAGCATAAGCATCAGAAAGAAATTACTCCTAGTCTGCATTTTTTGGAAATCCAAAAGACTATCTTACCTGAGGAAGGTAACTAAATGCCACCATGTTTACCATAATGAACTACACACTCAAACTGCCCAGTCCATCACTAACTGCGCTTCAAGTGTGCTCCTGTAAGAATGGTGCAGTTGTAGGTCAACAGCTTAGAGTTTCTTTTAACTCAATGTCCCATCAAACCAAGCTGCCTATAACTAACCTTTTACTGTAGAAAATAATTTTATTTTTTGAGATACAACACCATTAAACAAAAAAGAGCTTTTAATAATGACTAAGCTATTAAGGTACATTCAATTCACATTCAAAAAAGAAAGAGCACTCAAATTCTGTGAAGTAGAAAAGGTATCAAAGCATACCTGTCCCTTTCATCAGTAGTTCAGTTAGTAGTATAGTGGTTTGGGGGACAATTTTTCTCACTGAAGTAAGGCTAGAAATCAGGCCACTTCCGATTAAAAATTATTTTAAAAAATCTTTTAAAAATATGCTAAAAAACAAACAAATCAACCCCCCCAAAAACCAACTAACACCAATTCTCACTGTAGTTAACAATTTGGGCAGCAAGCCTGTAACTGTACCCATCACACTACAAGCTCCTTGGAACCAAGTGCCACATTCACCACTGAAAGCAAGTCTAGAATCACTTCTCTTTTTCACTTCCCTTTTTAAAAACTAGTGAGAAAGCCATTGCATAACTTTTTTTTTCCTGCATGATTTATTTATTTGATCATTAAAGCTACATGCTCAGGCAAACAGAAGTATTCTAACTCATGCTGAGCAATGAGCCTCGGCTGCCCAGTACTCCTGGGCCAGTAAGCTGAAGTCACTTGGGACAGCTCATAACAGAGCTAGGCCCACGAGCATGAAAACTTGGGAAAGGTATCTTTCCATGCACTTACTTTCTGCTTGTATTAATACTGAACTGGTTAACTTAGTCCACTGTGAAAGTGAAATATGATGAACTGCAAAATGCACCGTCTGTGCAGACTGGCAGCAAGTAAACATTTCTCTGTTTTAAGTTCATGCTTCCTCTTACTTCACAAGAAATTGGTAGGTAGATGAGACCTCAAGTCTCAAAACCTTCAAGACTTATTCCTTCCAAATTACTTAGAGAACTCAACCATTACTCATGCATGTTTACATGTGATGTTCAGAAAAGTGACAGGAAGAAGCTGAAGAATGCTGATACCTAGGGAACACTGGTTTTTTACTGCTCTATGTGAAGAGAGGGCACATACTATAATCAGTGTGGATTACACACACAACTGTTGCACATCACACTAAGGACTGCCCAGAACTAGTATAGGTCTTATTAAAGCTAATTTCACTCAAAGAATTTACTATTTCTCTTGAGAAATAGCATGCCCAGCATATTACTTCCTTTTTCCGTAAGTATTTTCAAAGATCTTACTCTGTAAAAAATTCTCTGTATGTAGAATAAAATTCGACACTTTCAGAAAGAGACAGGAAAAATGAATTGTCAACAAACCAGATCTGCAGAGAATTATACATCACATTCTGTAAAAGCTTTTGAGCAGCCACCAGAGAAGAAATTATATAGAAACAGATGTTTGTATACTTTAAGCAGGTGCATCATCCACCTCTCATAAACAAAATGTAAATAAATTTTAACTAATTAAATAAAAACAATCTAATACATTTTCCTATTACTGTTGTCAGACTGGCACCCCTGAAATAAATCCAACCTCTTCCTCTGGGTATTAATAAATTATCATGCACTTATTACATACACAATGACGGACAAAAATTTATTTTCTAGTCTATTCAAACTTTGTCTATTTTTATGACTTAAGTAATTATTCAAGGCTACAAACATCTATCTGAAAGGTAACCAAATGAAAGATAATATATTGGATATAGGTACGGTATGATATTTAGGTGTTTATGCATACTTAAAACCCACTTAATTATCTTTAAATTGTGTTCATATAAAAATTAAATTTAAACTCAAACAAAAAGAACTTAAGAGATCTGAAACATTTCAAACCACTAATTGGAAACTTTATGACAGAAGCACAACAGAATTCTATAAACAATGAGACAAGACTTTTTCCTTACCTTTTTTCACCTCGATGTTCAAATTTGACTCTAACATCGTTCTGTAAGAAAGATAAAGGAACCACTATTAGTTTGTTATTACCTCTTTTGATGAAGCCCATGAACTCCCTTTCAATACTCCTACACTAGAACTAAATTCCATATTAATTTCCTGTCCTTTTCAATATATCAAGTATTTTAACAAGCTACTTCTGCTGAGGTACATGATAGAGGCTTAAAGAGTTAAAAAACAAAAATTGTTTAAAATAACTTTAAGTGTTAAAATACAAAAACTTACTCTTAAGTATAATGAATGCCTCTGTAAATAAATACATTATTTTCTATCAATACACGTCAATATTATAATTGATTTATGAATTCAAATTTAATGTGGAATTGGTTACCAAAGAATTCTCTATCCTGAATAGAGATTTAGCTACCAATAACATGTTTGTAAGTACACTTTGCAGCTGAGCGTTCCAGGCCTAAGAAACATATCTTGTTTCATAGGCACTACCAAAGAAACCCATGTATGTAATTAAGCCAGCAGTCATGCAGTGAATTTCCCAATAGCCATCTCTGCATATATTTGCAGTTACATGGAAATAACATTGCTTTGCAAAATTATAATTTTAAGAATCAAATAGTACTAGCAACTATTGCAGGAAAAACAATATTGCATTCAACCACGAAGATTATCCAAGTAACAGTGTTTAATCTTCCAAAAGAACTGATTTTCAAATTATTACTTTCAAAATCCACAAATTGAAACAGTGAAAAACATTTTTTCTAACTTTCTAAACATGGATTATACTCAAATAATTTTGGATTATGTGGTAACATGTGGTGCGTGTTACCACAATGTCTAAAGTCACAGCTCAGATGTGAGTTTCATGACAGTAGCAAAGTGCCATGGTGTTACACACTGAACTCTCACAACTTCTAAAGCACAGAATGAAAATTATGTAGATATTTGATTCTGACAGTTTAAGAGCCAAATATATGCAAATACTTTGATTTTTATGAGGTTAAAATAAGCACAAACTGTAGTTTATTGAACTGTAAATTAAGGATAAAATCAAATAAACATACAGTTGACTCAATTTGGGTAGAAGTCTACATCCTCTCCTAATCTCTCCATATAGCAGTTCAGACCTATCAACTAAGTATTTACTACTTCTCTGTGTTGAGTATCTACGGAAAAAAAAAAATGCAGCTGGAAAGAACTCCTATTTCCAGCACATGAGCAAGAAATTGAGGCCAAAGATGCAGTGAAAGAATTTAGGCATATTTCTGCTGCTGTATTGACATTCTTTAGTGTGATATAGGTGACAACTGGATAACCTACTAAACCTCTAAAATTATTCCTTGGTATTTTAAAATAGCATAGTTCCAATATAACAATAACAACAAACATAAAATCACTCTTAACATATGGTGTAAATACCTCTCTAATCTTCAATTCATTTATTTAAGCATACACTATGGTCTGCTCTGAAATGCCACCATTTCATTTTGCTGCTAATGGAAGAATATGAACAAAGAAAATGGCAGCACACGTGGGAGACTAATAGCTCATTCTGGTATGCTCACTGGTCTGGCAAGAAAAATAATTACAGAAGTCACAGCAGAACATTCCATGCTCAGTACATTTGTGAGGATATTGAAGATTACCTGTTTTTTAGGTGAAGATGACTTTGGTTTTCCTGCTTCTTGCTGGGGCAATACAGGACGACTGGCTTTATGAAGCACAGCCAAATCCTGCATGATTGAATTCAAAGCTTGCTGCTCATCTGCTCAGAGAAAAAGACAAGTATAAAAGACTGTTACTCTTGAAGGGCATTACTGTCTCATTTCACAGTTAGGCAGGCATTAGTCTAAAATCTAAGAGCGTGCATTACACTTCAATACATAATTCCCAAATTCAAAAAAAATCATTGCCGCATTGTAAACATTTTTATTTTATTTATCATTAACAGTGCTTAAGGAAATAAACTGCTTAATCAGTAATCCAAATTCAGTAACAGGTTTAAAAAAACTGAAGTCATAACAAAGATTGAACTTTACACAACTGCAGGCTGTATTAATAAGGGAAAGGGGATGCAGGGGAAAGCCTTGCTACTTTGATTCAAAAAATATCCATAGATGAGTATAATACTAGAGATCATACTTCCTACTCCTTTCCATAAAATAAAGAATAATAAGCAAGTTCTTTTGAACTATTTCTCCTCTGTCCTGAACAGCTATGATCATGTCCATGAGAGGCATACACTAACTCCCACATGAACACCTCAACTACCTGAGCATCTGCTGATAGCCCACAGAGCATTATAAAAATCCAAAACAAAACCCCCACCACAACAGAAAACCAATAAACAAACCAAAAATTAAATACCACAGAACTTTTCCAGGACTGAAAATACAGAGAACTTTAGGGCTTAAAGGAAGAACTCACAAGGAGAATCAGAAGGATTGAACCCAGGGGACAATTTAGGGGCAGGAATGCTACCTAAGTTAGGTTTCAAGTTGACAAAAAATCCTAAACCCTGACAATCTGCCACAGCTGTCGTCCTGATGTCATGATAGCCAAGATTTGCCCTAGAGCTGGGATGTTTTAGACAGGAAAGCACTTAGGAGCTCAAAAGCCTGTAATTCCATCATTAAGAGTAATTTATTTCTAATATTTTATATTAATTCCTTGCCACAGCAATAGTACTACACTCAGCATGTATCTAGAACACTGGATAACAAAATTTATCTCCAGAGGTGTTGACTGTGTGCCTTCATGCTCCTTCACAATGGATATGTTTGTTGAAGAATTCATTGCTAAATGCTGTGATTTACAAAGAACCATATTTCTCTAACATAGACCTGAGAAAAGATCAGCATTAAAACCAGCAAGCAAGCATCCCATGTATTCAGCATCAATGAGAATTCCTTCACATTCTACTAAAATATAACCAAATATATTTATCATATAATGAAACTGTGGGATTTAAGTGTTCCAATTTAATAGATTCCTTACAGAACAGAAAGCTGTAAATGAATAACTTTGATCATCACTCATGCTGTCATTATTCAGAACTCTACTAAGATATGCAAATCTATAAAAGCAAGTTTTACCAGCAATACTTAATAGCAGAACTAAAGGTGTTCTTGCAGCTCAGTTACTGATTTCTCACACTAAAACACACTTCAAAATTTGCCACAATTAAAATAGTTGAATTATTTTATGGGCTATTCTAGTGCTCAGCAATGCAAAAATATAAAATAATGCTTTAGCAGTTGGTTGGAATTTCCAGTGGGTACTAGATTACGTATCTTATACAAAAGAAACCAAAGTACTGTGGCAAAGTATCTAAAGTTACTAAATATCCAAAATGACTCAACAATCATTTGTCTCACACAAAATGTCAAGAGAATATCAGAAATCGGAAGAGTGCTGTATTCCTAGACTGAGCAACTTGATTGTTAAGCATAAGATTACAAAAAGTTGGCAAAACATTAAAAGATAAACAAAAGCAATACAAAAATGTGTGTGGTGTGGTTGGTTGGTTTGCTGGAATTTTTTGTAGAGGGAGCATGGAGAAATTATTACAATAACATAGTCAACTCACTAAAAACATACACCTTGAAAAACTGACATACAATTTAAAGTAATACAAATGTACCACATAACTAGAACAAGTCCAGCCATCTGCACAGAAGTGGTTTTGCAATGTAACAACACAAGGCAATAAGATAAAACTCTTATATGCAGATTTTGTGTTTTGAGTTTGATTCTAACACTCACTCCCACTTAGAGCACAGTAAGTATTGCTCAGTACCCTAACACCATGAATCTCAATTTCTAAACTTGAATCTGTAAGTTATCACGTAATGAGGGAAAAGTACTACATTATAAGGAAGGAAAAAAAAACCCAAATAAACAAAACCAAACCCCAAAAGGAATATTTTCAATACTAGTGAAGCTGCTGAACACTGCCTTTCATATATAGATGGTACTTTGTGTTAAACCAGCCAAAGCACGTTTTCCAGGAATTGTAGTAAATTTTTATGCAAGTTACACAAAAGACTTACCCATTATGGCAGTGAGTCTGAAAACTCAAACTTCAGGGAAATGGTTGCTTCATTAGCATTATTTTATTTCCTAAAATGCGAAACAAAAAGTTGTCAAAGCCATGTAAAACAGCCACCTTTTCATTGTTTATGGGCAGTTTTTCTAAGATTCTACATAGCAAACACACGTATAAGCTACAAATAAGCTTGCATAAGACACACATATGTGTGGAGAAAACAGACATCGCCCCCAAAGCCTCACCGGCCTCTGAGTAACATACATAGTCTCTGAACACACCAAGCCTGAACTAAATATTCCTCTAGATGAAAGCTGATTTTAACCTCTCCCTACACCCTTAAATGATGATTAGTAGCTTAACAGGGCTACCCACAACTCCAATTATTAAGAACAAATTCTTTTCCTACAGATCCCTGTACCTGGTATTCAAAGTTCTGTGTTCAGAACTACATACATACAGTTCATATCTATAAATACATATGAAACCTGCAGAACAAATCAAGAATCATCAATACCTACTGATTACATAAAATAGAAACCTGCCTTTTGCCTATATATCAGATGAGTCACCTAGCACCATCTATTATAAGTTCCATAATAACCAAGAAGAGCTTCAGCCTCTAATGAAGACCCAGAGCTCCCACTATGTAATCAGAAATCAGTTCAGCTAAAGAGCACACAAAAAAGTACATGACAACTAAAAGAAAGCCGAAAATATAATTGATGTGTATTCTGAGTTACATACTCCCAAGTCTACAGACAGCCTCACAAGAGTACCTGAAAGAACTTCCAAGTGTTGGGGGAGAGAAACTCCTATCTAATGCTTTGTAAGGTATTAAAACCTGTAAGAGTGTGAAACGTTAACCTGGCCAGGGCTGGCCACAGCCTCAAGGCACAACCCCAACTTTTACTGCTAATGGCATAGCCTCCTGATGCCACCATAGCAGGAGACAGAAAAATCTTCTTCAAAAAACCTCACCCAAAACAAACAAAAAAAAAGAAAAAGGTTCTGCTGCTCTGTAACAGAAAAGGAAACCCACAAAGATAAAAAAGCAGGGGATTTATACTAATCTTCAGAGAGGAAAACGGTCTGAATTGTCAAAGCACTTATTTGCTGAATGATAGTGGCCAATATCACTCAAAATAAGGACTGCATCTTTGAACCTTGCTTTGACACAAGATGCTAGGAGATCTGATTTACTTATTGAACTGGGATTACCTCTATGGTCTTAAAATATCAGAACTAACATTTCTTCCCAATGAGCAATTCTTTGCATCTTTTGCATCCCCGAGAGTCCAAAAATGCAGAACATATATTAAATGATTTCCTGTGCTATGTTTTTTGTATCAGCAATTGTCTAGGAGAATCTTCCAAAAAATTATTCACTAATGTCCTTATAAAACACCTTTTTAATTTTGCATTTGATCCAACTGTCTTAAAGTGAGAGCTAATGTCATTTTCATAAAATGTCTGTTTTAATTAGCTGTCTTAATACATTAAACATAACAATGTATTTCATGACTTTGGATGAAGTACCTCTGTAATATTTCTTTGTAAGCATTTCAAAGAAACACAATAGTTCTGTGAGGCATTTTAAATCTACCACACCTGAAGAAAACAAAACCAACTTATATGTCCAAACAAAAACACCGCAGATGTTCTTCCTCAACCTAGCTGAAAAACCCCACAAACTTGGAAGCTGATGATATTTGAGCTTAAGGGCTCACATAGAGCTGAAGAAAAAAACACCTCCTCCAAGTTCCTCCAGCTACAACTCATCCTTCAGTATTAATCTGACATGTCTCACTAGAACATAAGCTAATAAGTAAGCATCCACTTATTTTCCCCTCCACTTCCTTCCTACTCCTTAAAAGAAAAAAAACAAAACCCAACTTAAGAAAATTAAATTCCTCTGAATAACTTATGCTTCTTATTTTATCATTCCTTTTAACCAAAATTCTCTGTTCAAATATGAAGTATAATTAATCACCTTAACAACCTTTGTGTTAGCATTTCATGTTACTTTAAAAATAAGCTAACAACATTAAAATTTCAATTAAAAACATGACTCAGACCCAATTTCATTAAGACCTTTATGAATCCACCTTGTGGAATGAAAAAGGACTTCTGTTTTTAACTGATCATTTTCACAATGGGTTCTAACAACAGGGTGGTTGTGGAGAGTGAGCAAAAATAAAATAACAAAAATCAACATTTTTCAAACAAGTGTATATAAATTCAGTAGAAAGGTTAAAAAGCATACCCTAATCCCTGGTTGCAAAGTAGCATTAGTATAGCACACATACAAGAGTAGATTACAGTCCAAGACAAAAAAAAAAAAAAAAAAAGGAAGTGAAACAAAAAAATCGAAACTCAGAGAAAGACTCAGGAGAAGCAAAGGCTGCAAACACAAAGAACAGATGCAAAGGTAGAATAAAATTATGTCAAGGTCTTGCAGAGAGACACATGCAGCCTGAATTTGAATGTAATTAAAGAAGGGATGACAGAGTGAATTTCAAAAAGGTGTTTGCTACACTCTTATCACATCATCAAAGAAGAATATCCTAGCAACAGCATTTTGGATATAAGGGTGGAGAGATGCTGATTCATATTCATGATTCACTTCCTGCCAGCCACCTTCCAGAAGTGGAAGTCTTTCAGAATCTGAGAAAGCTAAAAACAATTTCCAAGAATCACCTGGATATTTTCTTTCCTCGGTGGCTTTGTCAATGCAAATAAAATAAAGCCTGAGGACAAGTAAGCCATGCAGACGATGTAGCTGCTTCAGACACCCTGAGCTATTTGCCCATTCTCACACACTTCTATAATAACCACAACACGATTCCTCTCAGTTACTAAATCAAGAACAGAAAAATCCCAGTGAAGCAAGCAATCTAGCTTAGCCTGATTTAGTAAGGAATTCAGACTTACACAGGAACACTTTACCCAATAGAAAGGGGTTTTGCACTTTCAGAGTGCAAACCTGTTGCAATAGGGGGACAAGAATCTCAAGGATACCAATTCTTCCACTAAATTTTCACTAAAATAAATGAGTGCAAGGATAAATGGTTTCCAACCCTTACAATAAAACATAACGTGAACTCAAAGTAAGAAAGAGGCACTGTAATTATTTCAACCACAGTAAAGATGAAATCAGAATTACACTGTATTAGACACGAGTGACTTAAACCAAGACAACACAAAACCAGTATCGGCTTACACTTTTATTCGGAGACACACTCGTCTATAATAGATAAAGCAAAAAGAGCCAAGTAAAAATGAAGAGTGAGCATTCACAGGTGATTTTTCAGACTGTAGAATGGACAATCAGAACATAAGGTAAGACTGTAAAATTTTATTTCACAGCAAGAAGAATGAGCCAGATAAAATGGTTTTACTCTAAAAATGTTATTCTTAAACAATCAAATGTTTGGTCTCACACAACCAACCTCCTATAAATCACCGCAAGCAAAGCTGAAAAAAGTCTCAAGCGATCACCTAGTCAAACATACCTACTTAACTCCCTGCAACGTTTAATCAAAATAATGTGCACCACAGCTTGCTAAGGTTTTTATTAAAAAAATAAATATAGTATCTGTGAACAAAGATTAATACCTAAATCTGAACTTCTGTAGCATTTTTCATAACTCAGAGCAACTGTTGGCATAAATGACAATAATGACACTACATAGTGTGACAAGCAGAGAAGTCAATATTGTTACAAGACATTAGAAGATACCTAAAAGAAAGTAACTCCATAGAATAAAACATAAAGAAGAGGATTGTATATGGACATACACACAAATGAACGCTGGACAAAATGCCATCCTTTTCAAAGAATATGAAAGCAGCAGCAGTAGCACAAAATCACAAATGACAGGAAAAAAGAGAACTGAAGAACGGTAATGAGAAAAAGCCTAACAGTAACACATCAGATGTGAGATCAGCTTTAGAAAAACTTGGATCTTTAACATATTGTAACAATACATAAAAAAGGTATTTGCAGGGAAAGCAGAAAAAGGAGAAAAAGATTAAACTAATCCAAATCAAAAGCCAATGATACATTGCTAAATTACGGCAATATTTGGAAAACAAAACAAAAAATAGGACTCAGTGGGTCAAATTTGGAACATTACAAATTTTGTTTAACTAGGTGAGTTAAATAAAAGAAATAATATTCTTGTCATAGTACTATGGGATCTTTTAAAATTAAAATATACTGCAAGGGAATGAATGGATAAATGCTTCTTAGGAAATATCTGTTGAAGTATTTGATTCCAGCCTTCTTTGCACACCTTGAGGAATCTTTAGGTGTGAAAGCCAGCAAGGAATCCTGTCTATCAACAGCATACCAGTAAGGGCATGAGCCACAGAACAATAATAACAATAATATTCTCTTCAATTCCGACTCTCTCCTGTGCCCTCTTCTATTCTGAAGCACTTTCTTCCCCTTTAATTTATCCTAATTGTGAGGTTAACTGCACTGGACAGGACAAACTGAGAGTGCCTACCCAGGTGTGCTGTGCTAGGAGAGACTGGTGAAATTGTAGAACCAACCAAGCCCTGCCAGCTGACACCTCAAAGCAAGGAAGACAATCTAGAGTAGCATCCCTCAGGACCAGGGAAGTAATTCAGGAATGATTGAGTCCTGTCCTGGACTCAAGTAGCATCAGACAGGAACAGTATTCCCCTTTATTTTTACCTTACAGAATCATAGAATCATTAAGGCTGAAAAAGACCTCCACGAGAATCAAATCCACCCCATCCAAAATTCACCAAATCCACCAAGAGCATAAACACGACCACATCAACTAAACAAGAGCACTAAGTGCCACATCCAACCATTTCTTAGACGCTTCCAGGGATAGGGACTCTCCCACTCCCCTAAGCAGTCCATCCCAGTGCTTGACAACTGTTTTGGTAAAGGAATTCTCTCTGATGTCCGACCTTAACCTCCCTGGGGAACATCCTGAGGCCATTTCCTCTGTCCTACTGCTAATTGCCTGGGAGAAGAGGCCAACTCCCATCTTGCTACACACAGCACCTCACTACCTGGTCTTGCAGAGTTACCATCGTTCAACAATTCTATCCTGAACAGCTGAGCTCAACCCTTCTACCACTAGAATGACTATTTGACAGGAGAAACATAAACACATCAAATACATTTTCACAGAAAGAACATTTCTGGCGTATTTCCTGTAAAGGTACTTGGATTTATATTAAAAAGTATTTTAAGTCTTGCTCTGATTTTACGTAGCTTAGTTGATATACATCCAAACTTTGCCCTGACTTTTCTCACTCTCCTTTAATCCAACCAGTCAGCACCACAAACTATTTTAACGTGTTGTACAGAGACCAAACAACCTTAAACACTACCATGAGCCAGCAACCTCTATGAGCATGACGGGCTTCATAAAATAATAGCAATCAACTCACTTCAAGTTAACACTTTCTAAAAATTATTAAAAAATATTAAGGGGTGTAAAAAACCTCAGATGCATTTATTGTATTTAGATAGTGAAATAGCAAGTGGTGATTACAAAAAAAAAAAAAAAAACACACAAAAAAAACCCAAAAAAACCCCAGAAAAAAATAGCCAGCATCACTTTTTTTTTTTTCCAGTTTTGAGAAAAAAATCAAGAGGTTGTGTCCAAACCACAGCATAGTGTTACTGGAATAGAAATTTCATTACCAACAAGAACAAAGAGTTAAAATGCAGTATGTAATATGCTTCAAATCAAACATTTAAAATTTGCAATCCAGGGATTTTTGAGTCTAAGACTCTTCACAAAAGCAGTGGTTTTGTTTTCTGGATAATTTTTGCTAATATTTGTAAATACCTGGAAAACAGAGGATTCTAGTGGATTGTAAATATTGTATAAATAACTGAGAATGAGAAAGGAAAGGGTCCAAAAGCTGCCAGTTGTTCTTATTACAGCAAATGATAATAGCATACTGCAATACTTAGCTTGGTTTTTACCATAGTAATAAATGCAAAACACAGCAAATGCCTCAATTTCAAGGTTTATTATTTCTGCCAAGCAAAATATGTCTTCTTGAAATAATTACAAATTAGTTAACAGAACTAGCTGCAGCTATCACCTTAAGTTTTTTAATATATTTGGCTAAATATCACACATAACTATTCTAGTTATTTGCTTTAAAACCTCAATTAACTAACAGGAAACCCAGCTGATGGACTAAAATAAAAGCAGTCCACATACCTACTTAGCAGAAAACACCAACGAACGTGATTCCCACTGCAGGCCCCTGGAGACCAACAATGAACAGGCAGGCACAACAACACAGACAAGTTACGGCTTAAGAAAATTATCTGAATCGTGTCTGAAAACAGTTGCAGTCCAGCAAAATGTATTTAAATACCATTAAGTGTTTTTAAAACATATAATAATTTACTGTGGGTACTCTCCATTTATTATTAATTAAAAATAAACCAAAACACTTTAAAAATGAGATGAACTGCATTTATGGTACTAAAACTGACAGGACTGCTTTCTGAACTTCTATACTCCCTGCAACCAAGAGGTCACCACCCACAATCAAAGCTGTATTTCATGCAAGTCTAAATATTGTGGTTTATTACATTTACTCAGTAATGTTTCTGCACTGAATGCATTTTGACATAAAGACAATCATTTAGAAGACTGGCAAAAAGTTGCAGCCACAGGACTGGACAGTCTTAGCAGGATACAACTGAGAAGGATTGTTAGATCACAATGTATAACTATTTCACATAGGTGCAATACACATTCAAGAGGCATACTCAAATCCTTGTGTGTATAAAAATGCAGTGTATGCAGAAGCCATCTTGCTTCTGTACACAACCTACAGGCACAGTGCTCTGTGCAGACAGCAAGTGTGGGATGGCTGAAGCATCAGAATCTTTGTGGCTGGTACAGAGCTAGACTTCAGATTTCTTACACTGAAGACTTTTAAAATCTTCCTGGCAAGCAAAAAACAAATGAACTTACATCTCACTGAGCCCACAGGAGCATGCAGACTTACCTCATCTATACAGCTACAGACATGATTTGGTTCTTATTTTATGAAAAGAATGGTTACTAGCTGTACTCCTTCCAAAGTTCATTTTAATACACAGACAAACAAAAAAGTAACAAAAATCTCCATACCAATAAAACAGACCAGATCTGCATAAAAAATACTATCTATGAATGGTGATCTCCCAGTTCCAGGAAGAAGAAAGCCTCAAAAATCAGTGCTGTTAGTTCTAGCACCATAAATGCAGCTTTCAAATTACCTTGGGAACCAGATTTCAGAATTAACTGAAGGATCCAATGCGCTCAGTGACAACAGCAAAATTTCATTCAGATTAAATCTTTAGTTCCTGCTGTTCTATAAACTGTAATTTGACAGAGTCATGTAACATTTATCAGCTTGATGAACTATGATCTTGACTTGAAAAACTTACAATGTGCTGGAAGGTTTGAGAATGTAAGGACAGAGTTTTTGAAGACTGCTCTCATAAAAATGCAAAGCAGCAGTTCAAGATGAGTTTATAGCAAAATCAGGCTTTTGAGATAAGTATCTTAACACTTACAGCAATATTCACAAAGAGTAACCATAGTCTACGAAAGCTAATCTCTCTACACTTCCTTTACAGTTGACAGGGAGAGATAAGCATATTTAGAGAGTTTCAAGACACTTAAATACAAGTTTCCTGCTTTGAATGAACCTCCCCTTTCCAAGCAGTATCAAGAGCCTCTATTAGCTAACTCTTCATAGGCCCACTCCATTTCAAGTACACCAAAAAGATAAGACTGTAATTGGCCTCAAAGAGAAAAAAATCTACTTTCCCTAATAAGATCCCTTTCCTCACCTGATTCGAGTTTTACAGAACTTCTCTATTTCCTGTATCTCTTATTGCCTTGGCAGCAGCCAAAGCACTTAACAGATCATTTCTCAACCTAAATGAAAAATTACTTTGCTGATATATCAAGCAAATCATTCTTGAAAGTCATGACGCTTTCTTAAGATTTGTTCATGATTTTTAAACTTAAAAATTTCAAATTGAGGAAGGGTCACAGCAGCTGAAATTTGCAGACAGGCATCACAGTGACACCTTGCAAAATATATTAGTGCTGCCAATTTTGCAACAGAACATACCGGCTGCAGATTGACTGTTTGTCCTCCTCTCTTATCCAGGACCAAATTTTTACACAAAGGTATGTCAAAAAGTAACACAGACGAGGCTGTGGGCCCAGGTCACTGGGCTACACATATCTGCATCATTGCCTCCAGAGCACTCTGGCTTCTTGGAAATTTATCACCACCATCATGGTAGAAAGCCCCAGAGCACCACAACACAAATATTCCTTACCATTAGCTGGGCTATATACTAAACAAACTGCTTAGTGTATTCACATCATAAAAATGCTTAAGGCTAACTCAATATATTAAGATAACACTGGAGTGTCAACAAACACACATAGTAAACCACTTTTGTGACATTTGTAACTTTATCCCAATTTACTATCTAACATGAACTGAGTAGCTGCATAGAAGGTATCTCAAAATAGGTGTATGAAATTTTTAGACCCTAGAATCCCATGAAGCATGCACTAGAGTGAGTGTCATCATGAGATTTAGGTGTTTCTGTGCCTCCTTCCAAAAAGTGGTACTCTTGGCTCAGAACTTGTGGCTGCCATTTGGGGCCCTTGTACTGAAGCTGTCATGAGTGGCCCCAATGTTAGTTTTACTCCAAACTTAAGACTAACAAGTCAAAATACTCGTGAAGAAGGGCTAAAAGTGTTACAATGAAAATCATCCCTCACTACAAATGCAACTGCTTGTGCTCCATTCAAGGTCCTACAGGAAGGTAACTGTTTGGAGGGGATTTTCTCCAACAGACAGTTCATAGCATCTACCCTAAAAGAATAAAGTTTAGCTCTTGTCCTTCTGACAGTATTCAAGATCACCCAGTTCAGCCAAAGAACTAATTGTACACAGCCCAAACTTAATCCTACCAGCACTACCAGTACTGATGATTCCTGCAGCCTTCACTAAGAATGGAAGACCATGCTACAAGCAACAAATAAATGGATTTTAAGAGCAACCATTCACTAAAAGAATAAACCTATCACAAACCACTTCTATCAAAAATATTCTATGAGCAAAAATAAAGTATGTTAGAAAAAACACAGTCTTCCAGTAGTTACTGAGTATTGCAAACAACTGGAGCATTTCAATTAATGTACAAGAGTGATTACATATAAATCATCAGTCAGATATTGCTTTTGAGGACATACAGAAGAAAGCATCTCCTTAAACTCCAGTAACTAGTTCTATCCTTTTCACTTGATCTTTCAGTTTTGTGATTGTGATGGGTTGAAATACAAGCACTTTGTAAAATAAGCCAAACAAATAAACCCACTCTCCATTTGTACACCTGGTTTTATTATCTACCTTCAGGTACTGAAGCTGCAAAGCTTTGTTTTTCTTCAGTTTAACAGTCACATTTGACAGAATCTTCCATCCAGAGCAAAACTCAACTATTTCGGATCTGCAGCAGTTAAGAGTTTTAATCATGGCTGCAAATCACACCACCATTTCAAATCAAGTACCAAAAAAAATTAACACAAGGGTACATATGAGCTTTTTTTGATTAATATGATCCACCTGGCATTTTGCTGTGACGCCAGTAAGAACAGCATCTACGTCTCCAAGGACATTTTTGTGTCTTCACCATGAAGATAAGCTCAGTCTCAATTACTCTCCATTTTCCAAAATTTTCAAGACATAAAGGAGAAAATGTCCTCAGTGAGCAGTCTTTGTTATATACTATCTTACTCGTTCCTCAAAGCACAGTTGTCCCTCAAAGCACAGTTCTTCCTGCACACTACTCAAGGCAGTGATACATTGAGGAAATCCAGAGTACAACTATGATTTTTCTCATCTTCTGCTGCCTTGCTGTAATGTTTTCCTACTTCAATGATGCACCAGCACCTGGAGCTTCTGCCTAAAATGCATTTCCTGGCTCACACTCAATACTTCATTAAGTACCCCACGTGCTCTTCTCATCGTAATTCAAATTAGCTTTGCACATTCAGTCAGTCAGTTCCTTTTTTCTATCCTCAAAACAAATATAAAATGCAAAAAAGAAATCCATAATACGCTAGCATGGAATATTTAAGTAGATAAGACATTCATGAGCCATAGAGATTTCCAACACAGCATAGGAAAAACACCCCTGAATCTATCTCCAATTCAAGAATAAAACATGCAACAACAAATAGCAATGCACTGAACCAGGGAGCCCCAGGTATGGACAGACTCAGACCTCTCACACTTGGAACTATACAGATAGCTCAATAATACCAACAAGAAGACAGTTAAATGTGCAATTTATATACACTAATGGAAACTGAGAAAACCGTGTGAATGTGCACAGGTAACACATAGTATGCAAAATCCAAATATTCTTTTACATGATTTTGCAACATTTTTGTAGCAAGCAGGTCTCACTGCTAGGTCTAAATGGACAAATTTGTAAGTTTTTACCCATATGCCCCCACAGGCACTGTGTTTTAAACTGGATGACTCACAGAGGCTAAAATACTAAGGCATTGCTAAGCTATCAAGAACACAAATTTGTTGTCACTTTACACTTTGATAATAATCTTTAGCTCCATGTGAATCAAAAAAATCATAATTCAACCCAAACCCTCACAATAACATTTAAACCAAAATATAAAAATAGAAACCCAGGTTTGTCAAAACACTCCAGAATTAAATGCAAAGACACAAAGACAATGTATTGTCAAAAGGTTTCCTTCTTGCACCTGCACCAGCACAGCCCTTAGCAGCAGGGACCAAATAATAAGGATATCTATGATGCTTTATTACTATACTTTTCCCTCAAGTGATAAAAATGTAAAAACCCTCGTAAATACAGCTAATAAGGAAAACTAACTACAGACTCAAAAGTTCCAGAGAAAGGATTACTATGTCTGTGCCCACTTCTAACCATCAACTCTAACACAACTGTTCCACTGCTAAGGTTGCATTTCTGTCTAGAGAGTAGTCCTGCTTGACTACAGTAACTGCTGCTGTCCAGCTGAACCTTAATGACAAGCAGGAGATCTGGAGCCAACAGATGATCCAGCTGAAAAGATTTCACATTTTAATTAATAATCAGCCTATCTAACTGGTCTCACATTTCTACAGCATCAATGCCAACACAAAGAAAGGAGCAAGAACTCGTGCTGGAATCAACCCTCTTGGCCACTGCACAGATCCAGATCTTTAAAAAAAGATGGCATGCATATTGCAGAGATTTCAGGAAATTACACAGTATTAAGTGTGACATATAACAAACAAACTACAAATAATGGACATATGTGATACAGCAGGGAAGAGCAGATATGCCTCTCCAAAAAGAGATCCTCACTTTCAAATCTTGGTGCACTGTGTATGTTCATAAAGAACTGATCTCACCCAGTATCATGGGTCTACTTGCATTTATGGTGCTGGAGAAGTCTCACCAAAGGCCTTCTTGCAGTCACAGCATAAGAAACAAGATCTACACTTGCATGAATAAATTGATTAAAATATAGAAGACATAGGACAGACATAGTTGTTTTCAGGAGGAAGGAGGATACCAGTGGGCCTCTACAATAGTGTGTGTTGTTCAATATATTCTATATTCCTGTCCAAGAAACAGGAACTTTCTGAAACTCTAATTATTTAGGAGAGCAAGGAGAGGACTGACTACAGTAGAGGTGGTGGTCAACCAAAGGCATAGAATGGGTTCTACAGGGGAAAAGAAATAGGCAAGTTAGGACTCTGGTTGCAATAACATTTGGGTGTGGGGAGAAAGGGATAAAGGGCTACAAAATTGTACAAGGAACAGAGAGATTATTATTATAATACAGAGACTGTCCACTCTCTTCCAAAAGAAAGGTGGCACCACAGGAATTCAATACAAATGTTTAGAAAGTTTAAAAAAAAAAAAAAAAAAAAAAAAAAAAAAAAAAAAAAAAGAGTAGTTTTTACTAGAACTGCCAACATACTAAAAGATTTTTTTTTACAAAAAGAATATTTGGATGCCAGACATGTATTTAGCTGCATGCAAAAAGTCTAAGAAAAAAAATCCAAACATTACTGACTACACAAAAACTATACCAGATTTAGAATTAACCTTTACAAAAAATAGGGATTGAAAGAATATTCAAGCTAAGACTGCTAACACTGTTCTCACTCCTCCATAAGCATTCATTCATGCTCATCACTGAGGGAAGAATACTGGATTATCTTTTGTTTGATTCTATCATGGATTAAGACTTTACCTAAAACTTGCCAGACAGTTCACCAATAACATAAATCTTCTTTTGAAAGTCTCATCTAGTATTCATAACAGTGCCAGTATCACAGACACAGAAGCATAACAGATATTCCATGAAGGAACTTGCTGCAGCAAGGCATCCGTTAAGTCAGTCATTAAGAAGTCATTACATTATCCACCTCATCCCTGCCTGAAGTTACTGTGCTTACTGCTACCAGCAGTGCAAAAAATGCTTCTCTAAACCCAATTTTACACCAAGACAGTTATCATCAAGCCATTATGGGAAAACCCCCCACAATTCCCATGGGGATTTGCTATTCAAATTGATTTTTATTTTTAAAACCAAGTCTTATGGTGGAGTTACAAAAATTGTGGCACTGTTGAAAACACACATACTCACAGACATAGAAAGTGTGACAAAGCAACCATTAAATAGAGATTGAACTTTACCAGTTTTTAGCCACTGCATTAATAAAATATTTAGGGTGACAAATCTCATGCTCTTCAATAGAACATTGTATTTTTTTTAGATTTCCTTTAGAAGTTTAATTTCTGCTTGTGTCAGTATTTTAGCTCTCTGTTTCCTTTTTTTTATTATTACTATAAATTCAAACAGCTTGATCCAGATTTTTCCAGTTTTCAAATGCTTGTTCAAAGATGAGACTATAGTTACTTCTGGCAACATGGTATTTAAACTGCTAGCATTTACAGACCTCCCGTCTAAATTATTTTTAAATAATTTTAAGGATAGGTGAGATGTAATCAACACTGACTACTTGAATATTTCTTCCTGCAAGAAACTAAAAAAGGTCTTCATTCTTCATTAGTAATCATTATTGGCATATGTTTGAATTTTTGTGAGGAACACATTGCTGAAAGAATTGCAAAATTTGTCCCATCTGTGATCTAGCCTCAAAAATTATGGATAAAATCATTTACATAAGTCTGATAAAATGGAGTAAAACCAGGGAACATGCTGAACACATCTGTTCCATAGCTGACTCTGCTATTCTTCCAATAAAGCATGCCTATAGGATTAAAATTTCTTCTGCTATGTCACTGGACCATATGACATCTCAAAATGGCAAAAGGCTTGTTCAGGTACAATTACACTGACAGATGTTACCTCAGCAATATAATTTACTTCAAAAGACAGCACATGTATAAAACAGATCAGTAAGGACACACTTGTGCCAACAGAAGCTGCATCTAACCCTAGGAGAACTTGTCCTTAATCAAATTTCCTGTTGTAGAGCAGACTTATGCTCAAAAGCCACAGGGATTGCACGTGCTGGGAAAGAGATATGGAAGAGCAGCAAGTGCATACTCTGCAAAGTCTAAAAATGCTTAATAGAAGAAAACTAGCCCAAAATAAAGACTGAATTTTATACAGTATAAGATTACATTCCTTGGAAAGATAATTCAAATTCATATATATGAAGAAAGAGATAGCTAACATAACTGACATACATTAGTATGAGGTCCTGTGTTAGAAAATGTAGGAGCCAGGAACCTGATGCTGTTGGCAAGAAAAGAAAAAAGCCCCAACAACAAAACAAAAACAAAACCTAGCCATACCTGCATGCACACACCCTAGAATGACATTTTAATAAGGCTGTCATGTTACTTCTGCTACTTGCAGATTAACTTAATTACTCTGTTGCTCAAAAACTGTCTGTAGAACTTTGAAAAAGATACAGACAAATCAGTGCACAGTGAGACTGAACAACAAAAATCCTGTTTGCACAGTTTAGTAAAGAGAAGTCTAAAATAAAAGGAGACAGAAGAAGTCTTCATGTATGCAAACACTTGGTGAAAAGAGCACAGAAACCATTATCCTGCATGAGTAATAAGAGCTGGATGAGAATTAACTGGCTTAACTAGCACCAAGACAGAGTTAAATGTTAAGAAAAGCCTCCTAACAACAATAATAGTCATGTACCAGCTATAAATAGACCAGTGAAGAGGTGTGGTATTACCCTCTTCTGAGTTTTTTAAGAGAAGATCAGAAAAATGCCTGTCACACATGATTTCAGCATATTTCCTTCTGCCTCTGGTGGGAGCTGACCTCATGAAATCCCTTCCCTTCTTACACATCCATCATTTCTTTCTTCATCCAAATGAGATATGTTCATCAGTGTTATCATACCTGAGCTTCAAAAGTACAGCCTTTCCAATACAAACATCTGAAGCATATGAATTTTATTACAGATTTTATTCAGATTGTTAGTGTACTTGGCAAGAAACCATCTCAGGAAAACAAAAAGCAGCATCTTTTACTGCTGCAGATAATCCATAAAAACGGACAAATGATGACTGGAAATAGAGAAAGAGACGCAAGTGAGAAAGATATTGCGAAAGACTCAAAGAAAAAAATGGCTGAAACCAAAGTTATAGTGAAAAAAATACTTAAGCCTCAAGAAAACTATTTTCCTCTCACATGAAAAACTGAGTTAGAGTTTGCTGGTATATCTTAACAAATATGCAATACTTCGATATCCAGAAGTACACATAAGTAAGACTTCACAAACAGATGGGACAAAGACACGTCTCTACAGGTCTCCCTGCATTACCAATTCCCAACTGCCAGTTTTTAAAGGACAGTGCAGATACTTCTGCTTTGGCCTTGCTCAAATAAGGCCAGCTTCAAATAATACCATCAACCTGGGGCCTAAACTATGCCACATGTGTATTTGTGAATCAAACATCTCTAGAGCAGTGGTTCCCATTTCCCAGGGGAATCCCTGCAGTATCACAATACAGAACTCCATCTTTCCTTTTCTCATTGTCACCAATCTTCCTGCTGCTCCTAAAAGATTATATTTAAGATGAATATATTAAAACATCCCAGCAAACCCTGCAAATAAACATGGTTAGTCTAAGAAAATGGCTTTACATAGAGACATAAACTGCATTTGTCATATTATTAAATCAAGATGTCATGCCAAGATGCAGAAGTGAGAAGTGAATCACAAATAACACATTGAATTCTGCACATGTTCCCATGTTATTCTGCAAACTGTGTGCAATTATTTCAAAGCTTTTCTCCATAGTTCTCCACAAATACTTATTATTAATGGTAAGGTTTTAAAAATCAGTAATTCTGATTTGTACCTAAATATTAACAACTTCCTCTAGGAAATGATCAGGAAAAAATGCAACTGCATAGTAAAGTTACAGCTTGACCAACCTGCCCACTTTCTCCAGAGAAAACTTTATAATAAAACAATCTCTCCTGCATTTAGCATCATTAGGCTTTAAATTCCACAAGCCTGTGCACTGACTAGATTTCCCAACATTCATAGTAAAGAACCACTGACACATCTATGACCAAAATTGAAAGGCTATTCTTTTTTACTATAAATTAGTTTTATCAACATGAAGCAAAAACAAAACAGCTTGCCGACTGATATGAAACAATAACATAATGATCATTTTGCCACATTAATAAATTCTGTCACTGCTCTCTACCTAATAACATTTATTATAAATCTCCTAAGATTTCCAAACTATCTTGAAAAAAAAGGTTCCTCTGACAGTTTAGAAATCTCAGCAAGCCAAGGAAAGCAATGCAAAACTTCTGTTTTCTTCACCTTAGTCTTCTATTAGTGCCAGGTAAACCACCTGTTCAAACACCAACACAGGGTTCATCAAGGCAAACTCTGCAGAGGTTTTTTCTTCTCAAGCAATGAGTCAATCTGACAAATGTTATCTTCCTACTCTGCTTTATCAGCATACACTAAAATCTTGAGGAAAATATCAAATTTATTATATACAGCTTTACTACCTGAATCAAATCCGGGTTCAATACATATTGGTGGCAGTCATCATAGAACACACGGTATAAGGAAAATAGGAATTATAGCAAGTTCTGATTTTTAACTAGATTTCTGAGGAAATCAGTTAACCACAAAGTCATTGTAAGGAAAGGTATAGGTGAAAGCCGGAAAAAATAGGAATGAAAAAGAAATATTTTAAGGTTTTTCAGTCTGGTATAAATACTAACTCATCAATGTCCCTTCCCTTAAAAATATCCACAGGGAACTCCACAGGAGAGAACACTTTCTAGGGTATTTCGTTGGTAAGTGCTTTGCCACAAGAGAGCCCAAGATGTAGTGCAAGACAAGCCTGTAGCCATTCACTCTGCTAAACGTCTCTCCCATATACACAGCAATACACTTCCGAAGGCCTCCTCCAATGCTCTGCAACGTGCTGCATTGTTTAAAGAAAAGAAACGTTGTAGCTGAGAGACATTTTCTGCACGGACTAGAAATCTCCCTTATTTCTAAGGCAGGCTTCTATTATCTTTCACCACCCTCTTAGAGGACACTGCATGATACAAAATAGCTTAGAAGCGCTCAGTTAATTTAGCGCTTTTATCTTCAGTAATGCCACAGCCAAAAACTAAAAGCAGATTTATGAAGCAAGAGAAACCAAAGGGAAAAAAAAAAAAGGCAAGAAAACCCCCAACCTCGTGGGTGCTGCAATGCACTTCAAAAGAAACACGGGAATAAATAATCCAACATTCACTTTTTCCCTTGACAAAAACATCTCGCAGAATCTGACCTACATACCCAATTCACAGCACTGCCACTGCAGAGCAATTCAAAGACGAGAAACCACAGCATCAGCAAGCAATCACGGGAAGGTTTAGGGTGACATAGAAATACTCGTCAGGCACGTAAAACACTTAAGATATTGCAGCGGCAATCTAAGCAAGCAACATTAGTGCGCGTCTGCCGGCACCGCAAACAACTAAATCGCCGTGCAGCCACACCTGCACCGGGCCGGGTCCGTGCTGCCCCCAGCCCAGGCACCTCCGGGCCGCCGGGGCCGCCCCAAATCCCCCCCGCCCAGGGGCCCGGGCAAACCCGCCCTGGGGTTCCCACGCACTCGGGCCGCCCCCTCCCGCCCCCTCCCCGCGCACCGACCTATGTCACGGCGGAGGCCGGGCGGCCGCCGGGGACCCCCCGCGCTTCCCGGCGGCGGCGGGCGCAGCCCCGGCTGGGCGGGCGGCGCGGAGGGAGCGGCCAGGATTCCGGAGCGGAGCCCACCCCCCCGGGGGAGGGGGGGAAGGGGCCCGGGGCCTGCCCGCGCCGGGGCACGACGGGGACGGTGACAGGCGGCGCCGAGGCCGGCGCGGAAGGAGCGACACGACTCGGCAAGCGGAGGGAAGCGGGGCAGGTGCCTCGGGTCTCTGCGGCCGCGGCGGGGCCGGGCCGGGCCGGGCCGGGCCGGGCTGGGGGTCGCGTCGGGCGTGAAGCGCCGCGGCTGCCGCTGCTGCCGCCCGCGAGCTCCACCCCGTGCGCGCCGGGCCCCGTGACGGGGCGGGAGCGCGAGGCGTCACCGCGCGGCGGCGTCACGGCGACGGGGCGGCGCGCGCCGGGGGGCTGCGGGGGCGCGTGCGCGCCGGGCCCGAGCCCAGGGTTCGAGCCCCGCCCGGGACCCTCCGCGGCAGCCCCGGGCTGAGGGCACCGGGGCCGTGTGGCTCTTGCCGCTGCCGCAGCGCCGTCTGGAGCGGCTGCCGGTCCCGGACAGGCGAGCGTAAGAGAAGCCCGGCCTAGTGCCATTTCCTGGCTGCGGGATCGGCGCCGTTCGAGGGCAGGATGGGAAGGTGCACCGCGATACAACCATTGCCATTGCTCACTGCAACAGATCAGATCCCCTGCCTCTGCCAGGCCCCGACCGCAGCCCTGCGCAGGACACGCTGCCCTGAATTGCCTCTTACAGAGGCTGTGCACGCTTTTAGGACAATTTAGAACGGCGCTCTGCCGCCCCCAGGTCGCCCTTTCTCCCGGCACAGACTGACCGCTCTCTGCAGGAGGCACCTGCTTCCCGCAGGAAGTCAATACACGCAAGGAAGAAGGATGCTACCCTCAATTAATCAGCGGGGAAGCAGTCCCTGATACGTAGCAGGACAGCTATTCCAGCTACCCTTGCAGTCTTAAGTAGCCGATGACGGTAACAGCAGGACACTGTAATTAGTTTTGTACACAGATTTAACAGTAACCTCACAGGCATGAACCATTGCGTGTGAGATGCACACATGGCTCCGCATGTTTAGCGGATGCCCTTTGAGACACTGCCAGGCCCCGTGTGTTCACACAGAGCTCTACAGAGACAGCAGGGACCTGCGCTGGGGCACCTGACTCCACAGCTCAGTAATTCCACTGAGCTGCTGCTCACACGCTGCTTTCTGAGCATGTGCTAGGAGGTATTTAACATGAAAGACATCAAGAGGTTTGCAAATCCTGGACAACCCCTCAAAATCTACTCAAAACAAGGGGTGGGGTGCTACTTTGGTCACCCTTAAAAAAACCTGTGAAATAATACTTGAACAGAAGTTTATGTGTCAATTTCCAGTGGGAACTACATATGAAACTAAGTAATTGCCATCAAGGTCCATAACCTGATTATTTTGAGATCATCAACCAAAATAGGCTGCAGAGAATGATAAAAGCAAATACCGTCACATTTTTTAAAAGGCACTAAAGAAGACAGCGCTAAGGACCAACTGATGAAGCACAGCCAAGAAAGGCACAAGGCACTGAATCACTGATTCCAGAGCCATCATGCAGCAAACAGTCATCTCAAAGTTAAGACTCTTTGCTCCAGACTTGGGAAAATTGTCAGTGGTGTTCACAAGACACGTGTCATGACTAAGAGTCTTTAATTAGGAAGTTAAAAAGGTGACCTTTTCTGCCAAACGACAGGGAAACAGTCAAGAAAATGCTGACGTGTGATGCTCCTGCACCATCAAGCAAAATCAATGAGCCACAGCTGCTTACACAGCTTTGGAAACACATCCAGTGTTTCCCTTGCCTTAACGTTCCATGTCATGGCCATTTGTCAGCTTTAGCATCTTGTAACTGGACTTAACGGATGGAGGAGGGGTTAGTGAATAGTAGGTTTTGAAGTCAAAGTTCTTTCACTACAGAAGAAGCCAGCAAGGATTGTGGAGAATCATCCCACATTCCTCTGCCCATGTGGTGGTTTGTATTGCTGCACAAAGCCTGCCCAGCACAGGGCACCACCCCGAGAGTGCCTTGCACAGGTGATGTACATCCTGACAGGCATCAGTGCTATCATGCCAGAATCCTGAAATTGGCATCTCCCGTACTAGGAGCAAGATAAACAGCTAAATATTGACTTTGAGATAAAAAATACCTATCAACACCAAGGGCCAGCACTTATTACACTGGCTCACACTGAGCTCAGCCCACGCCCAGGGGCATGGTTCTGGGATCATGTGTCATGCTACCAGAACAAAATAAATCTTACAGGAACAGTGTAATTGCTGATATGGAAAATAACAGAAAAAATAGCTAACAGGAGCTGAAATAAAGTATATTAGTTATTTATCCATTAAGTTCAAACCCTGTACAGGTGACAGAATTTGGGGAGAGTGGGAATGGAAATTACAGAGTAAGCACATCTCAGGATAGTGTACTCAAGCAATTGACTGAAATCTGGCTCCCCCTGAATTCCAGAATCAATACCTCATTGCAATGAGAGGTTCTCACCTTCTACATGTATTGCTTGAGGCTAACAAGTGCCTGTATTAGTTAATACTAGAGCTACAGCTTCTAAACACTTAAAAAAGGAACAAACCAGCCCCTTTTTAGAGCCATGCCATCATTCTCCTTTTTCTCCAAAGTTTCTTTGCCTCCCCACCACTCCTTCCTACAGATGGCACCGTATTACCACATTTTGAATGACATCCAGAAAAGAGTAAGTTGGTGATTAATTAAATATATATTTAATCAAATGAAGGGTTAACTTACAAAGGAACAAGCTGCTGGAGACTGCAGATAACCTGAGTCAAAATGGCTTCTGGGAACTGCAGTAGGGTAAAGCTTGTGATGCCAGGAGGTTATAACATGATCCAGAGTCTTTCCTCCCCATCAGTAGAGCCAACAGTCTGTTTATAAACTTAAATCCAGCTCATCTGCATTGAGCAAACAGCAGTATTATTTCAAACCTCTGCTAGTCAAGTCTGCTATGCTCCTCTGCCTTCCTATGACAGAAGGAAACAAGTGCCTGCACCTCAGTACTTCCACCCAATACAAATGCATCATCACTGTAAGGCTCATGTGAAAAGAAAGGAAGAGCAAATATTTTGGGGAGGACAGTCCTAAACCACTGCTGGAAGATTCATAAAAACGTAATATACACTAAGTGATCTTGGGCAGTATTACTGATAAGTTTTTCTGCTCCAACCCCATCACCAAAGTTTATGCAGGAACTCATTTACCTTTGGGACTCGGCCATATTCAGTAACCCAAAATACAGACACTGTTGACTTTACTAATAAGACAGTTCCCCTAACATCTGCAGCACTCACCCATTTAACACAAGGCTGCTATTTGAGATGGCAAGGGGAAACTGGGAGATGCTGAGTAGAAGTATATGAAATTACACTGTCTTGCAAAGAGCACACTTTCTTAAAGATTGTAGGGGATGTGCTCAGTGACTCTGTGATACGGTTGTGTTCAGGAGAGTAAACACAGCCATAAATGCTTGTAACAAACAATGCTTGCCTCTTACTTGTTCATTTACATCTTAAAGCAGACAAGGGACCTTACTGCAGAATGACACTGCACATACTATTCTCCCTTTAGCAAACAAGAAACTGTTAATCTTTTAAAAATGAAACTTCTTACAACAGACTTTATTTTACACTAAGTAAACCCACTGAATAATCAGAATTCACTTTATGCTAAATAAATACCCTGAATGAACAATATTCTGCTTAACACAAAGAGATCTGTAAAACATAAGGCAAGTGCAGCTCACAGAAACTGTCAGAAGTTCTCCTTCATTGAATTACATTGCTGTCACAAATGTAAAGTTCTATGACACATATTCAAATATAACACCAGAGAGTGGAGTAAAGTAGCAGTTGGTAAGCACCTATTCATCCATCAAATGAATATGTGATATGAGGTAGGCAGAATAGGCACAGACTTAGCCAGAAGTAAATACTACATACTAAAGCAACCAAAAAGAGATTTCTAACAGAATGGTAAATGTGTCATTCTAAAATTCTTCTCTTTATTACAATTATACAGTGCAGCAGATGTTTCATTGTTTGGTCAGTAAATCTCCTTGATTATTCCTGAGATTCCTTTTCTCACAGTTGCTTTCACCTTCCTTGTAAAATAAATCAAATAAAATAAAGCCCTGTTCTCTGAACTTCAGATACCCCAATCTTAAGGTCAAGGATGTTTTTGCTACCACACCCATTTCTTTTAGCCTCTCAATGCCCTTTGATCAAGGGTTGTTGGCATAGGAAGAGTTTTGCTACTGTTGATATTATCTGCAACACTACTGCAGACACTTGAAACATACTTGCTGCCAGCTGACACAATACTGGGTTTCTGCAATGTGCTGCAAAACGTTTAAAACCATTTCAATCCACGTAAAAATGGACCAAAGAGGCAAGACCAAAATAAAACCTCTTTTCTGAGAATTAAACTCTTCATGTAATCCATGGTGCGAGATGAAAAACACACAAACAAAGTAAACACCCCCAAAAATACAAATAAAAACAAAAAAGCGCCCCCCAAACACAAAAAGAAAGGCTATAATTACTGCAAAACCATTACAGCAAGGGAGTTACTATCCTAATATCTAAAAAATTGTGATAAGCATTTTAATATTATGCACAGTAAGCCTCAGGTCATGGGGGAACCTTGGTATTATTACTGGGAAAAAAAAAAAAAAAAAAAAAAAGTAAAGAAAAGCAGACAATAGTGATGTGTTCCCTTCTCCTTATGAGGATGTATTTTCTACACTTTTAAGCTAGATTTACCTTTAACGGTATTCTGAGTATATTTTCCTATTGCACTAAGCTGAGAACATTACAGCTCCACAAATGCTGCCTGTTTCAACTTCCTGCCAGTTAAAAAAAAAAAGCACACACAGCCTCTTCTGAAGAACCAGCTTGTATCTTGTTAGTACATCCACTGCTTTGCTGAAAGCTGAAGAGGGCAAGGTCAAATTGTATTCAGCACAAACAGAAAGGTTTGCTATAGTTTCACTTGTGAAGGAATTCATTAATTGCAGGCTGAACCTGTCTCCCACACAGGAGAATGCTCACCTTTCTAATGTTCTCATGATTTCCTGAGGCAAATGATGAATTTCACCATCATTACATATAAACTTCCCTGTATGAATACTCACACCATAGCATAGTTAAAGAGGAAATTTGGAAAGTTAAAAATTGATGATTTCCAAGTATGCACTCAAATCTTTCAGGGAACATTTCTGGGATATAATAAAAGCAATCAGTTCATTTCCATTTCACTTTAAATCCACAGTGCACATGTACCATAGAAACTCACGGTCAAACATAATGTAAGGTCCACAAGTCTCAAGCTTATTTAACCTTCTTTTCCAGAAAGATGTTCAGAATGTTGAAATAATGTGTTAATAAGATAAATAATTTCACTTGAAAGCAATGGGCTAGACTTCTAGAGTTAGTTACCTACCAGGTGTATTTGCTTCCAAGAAGCCTCTTGCTGAGTACTCTGCACTAATACTTGCAATAAACAAAATATACCTTGCACAAGAGGTTTGATACAACCTTTGGCTTTATCTCTGTACCAATTTCTCACAGTCACATAAATGTCTGCCCAGTTACTAAGGAAAAAGGATAAAGCAGAAATAACACACGTGATGGCTCAAACTCCTCTTCCTGCCCCGCCGCCCAAAATCGGCATTCATGTAATTTTCATGAAAAAGCAATCTACATGTACCTATATAAGAACACATATTTTACTGAAAGACACGAAAGTCAAACATTTTTGCAGAGAACAAACAACTATCAGACTCTCACATTCAGTCCAAAATGAAGTATTAAAAGTTCTCTTCTATAGCAGCAACTTGATTCCAGGAATTTCAGTTTTTACAGCAAATACAGTCATGACTTATTTTTTATATTTTCACTTTAGTTAGCACACAGGGGAACATTTGCCTTAAAGTGAATAAAAAATTCACAAAAAGAGCCTCTTCAAATGATGTATTACAAGATTTCCAGTTTTTAAATGGTATGTCTGCAGTGTTCACAAAAACTGCACCTAAAGACAGTAATGAACAAAATTCTGTTAACATGTAAGACAACACAGTATGGATAAAAGGTGTTTTAGCTGGCAAATGAAGAATTCCAAACTTCTCCTTTACTAGTGTAGGATACTGTGAGAACATTGCAATATGCACCACAGATTTTGCATGTTAAATTATTGAATCTATACTGTTTTCCATCACTGTATTTATTATCTGCTTACTCTGTTATCAAATTTAAGTTGCAGCCAGTTTAACTCCTTTATGTCATTATACCCCCCAAACAATTCAAAACATTCCAAATATGATATGCCATATAAGTTTGAAATATCGATAAGAGTATTGCATCTTATATTTTTTTTTCAGAGAAATGTTTACTCTACTTGGTCTTTAAAACCATTGTTGAACACTCAGTATGTGGCTGAACAGAAATAGTGTAGAGCTACCACTTACCCAAGGGTTACTGATGCAACAAACAGTAAAAGATTAAAATTCCCTTCTCCATAAATTCATCAAGAACAGAAGGATTCCTAAACATTCCCTCTTGGACATCTTCACTATAAAATAGTATTCTTTTTATTTACTTCTGGCTGGGATTCTTCATTACTTAATGCCTGTGCAAATGGATAATTTGTCTTTTATATCTTTTCCCTTCCCAAAAGACTGAATGTTTTCAGAGTGTTTTCAGAGATGTACAATTGTAAAGCCTTTCAAAAGTTTTAAATATAAACCAACAAAAATCAAGGCACTTAATGTAGTTACATATGAGCAAAAAAATTATTACTGAGAATAATAAGGCCAAAGCAGAAACTGAGATTATCAGCAAGGTTGCAATTGGGAACAAGGCAAAATCTCTTTATTTTACAGCTTTGGTTTGAACTCTCCAGAAAGAAGCTTTTTCAACATTTCAGAATTTTTTCCGTCTGGTGGTGGGGGCCATCTGTTATGACCTGAGGAAAACAAAGAGAGGAATTCACTTAGTTGATTGAGAAACTTGACATTTTACTTTTGTATCCTCCCACTGCACAACTTCAGTCACTTGAAGGGCATTATTTTGCAGCCCATTTCTTACCGGGTATTTCTAGGGTATGGCTGTACAAACTCTGGCCACCATCCACAACCATGGTTATCCCAGTTATGAATGATGCAGCTGGAGACAGCAGGAAACATACTGCAGGAGAGATCTAGCAAAAGAATGACAATTTTAATCTTTCTTAAACCGCTGGGAATTGTTCATGTCAAAGAAGCTTGTGAAAACTTTCACAGGCAAGATATAATAACATTTTTTACTTAGTAATGAAAACCCTAACAGCCTTAAAGCCATCCTTCCAGCCACAAACATCAAGCATTTAACAGAGGAAAACCAGTAAGCAGCATCAGATACCAAAAAAACAACCAAAAAAGGTTGATCAGTTTAACCAAGATGCACACTCTTGGTGGAAGAGAGCTAAGTGTTTTTAAGATATACTTTTCTTCCCCTTAATATTCATTCTTTCAGTCCTTCCTGCTGAAGTCAACTTTTTCAAGAAATAATATCTACTATCAAACCCTTCAGCTGTAAGAGGCAGTTAAAATAAATTTTCTGTATAACAGTGACTACTGGTTAAGTCTCTCACTGTGGCACAACCACACATTGCTACAAGCTTTCTTCTTTTTAAGTATTCCATCACAGTGCAAAACTAAATCTTTTTTGTTCTCCATATAATAAAGTGGCTTCAAAATAGAGACACAGAAGTAGATGTATCAGAAGCATTCTGAAATACATTACCTCCTCAGGAACAGCCGACCTCTTGGCAGGAACCTTTGGTATGCTCTTTAACCACATCATCACACCTTGTTCTCCATAGTTTGCAACAGCAGTTTCTGAAAATACCAGTCCCTGTTTAAGAACAGCACAGTGAAACTTAAGTTCTCTTGCATACATTTAAACTGATCACTCTAAAATTGTGAAGTTGTCATTACTGATTTTCTCTGGGACTGAACTATCTAAAGAGCCCTTGAACACAAGTTTTTGAATGTAATAGCATAGTGTAATTCATACAAGAAGGTAATTTGGCTGCTAGCCACATCTCTGTTCAAGCACAATCATTGTGATTATTCCAAATCTCCGCTGTCACTTCAATAACAAAAAAGTGGAGTATAAAAAAACTCAGAGGCTGCTTTGAAATTATAAGCATTTCACGTTAAATTACAGCAGGAAACTACAAAACCTCAAGAACAAGTCCTCAGAAGTTCCTTGTCATCTGTAGGAGCACTAGATCAATTTATTGTGAACTACAGAAGCAGACAGATTTCAGTCAGAATTCTGACTCTCCCTACTTACCTGCTGCAGAAGCAGAAAAAGATGACTGTGCTTGCTCTGGTAAGCACACAGTCCAGTTTAGTTTTGAGAAGGAATATGGCAGTGTGAACACAGAGTTACATCCACCAGTTAGGACAGAACTTTTGTGACTCAAGTTTAAGTAAAATAGCAAAATTTGAATTCACCCGTGAAGCATATACTAAGATTTTTAAGATACCTGTAGAACCTAAGTGAAACTGTTTTTTTCAGAATGCACACTTACTTCCGTCTCTAAGTATCCATTCCCTACAGGTTACTCTCCTCCCAGAAAACAGTAACAATTTTGTGTTGTTACCACAGACCGGATGGGTTTACAAAGGTGACAGAAGTATTATTGTAACTACAACATGGACTTTTGTTACCAGCATAGTAACAAAGTTAGCAAATAACCTCTGAAAGAGCCAAAGCCCTGAAGTGTTTGCTTGTCAAAAACTTCTTCTGACATGTGCTATAACATCTAATCAGCATGATTCATTAGGTAATTAGCATGCCTGAAAAGTACATTCACATAATAATGCTGTCATAATTACTTACTTCCCCAAGACTTGATAAATCAGAAAAAAACAAACAGGAAATACAAGTCAGTAAATCTTAATATTGAACACATCTCCAGGTGAATTGGGTCTCACAAAGGGTACATAAAAGACTTTACCTGAATGAGTAACACACATCTGCCATTAAGCATTCTATGCTATGCCAAACAAAGCAAGCCAGATGTTTAAGGACAAGAGGCACAACAGAATATACATTCTACAAAAATAATAGCAGAATCTTCCTAGGGATCATTTAAATACAACACTCCACTGATGACACTCACTGTGAGTGTCATAAGCTAAATTCTGACTGTAGAAGTAGCTGGACAAAGTTTATGTTTCCTCTTTTAATTTCAAGGCAGTAAATGTGCAAAATAAATTGTGGAGAAGAGAAAATTACAACAGATCACACATTCTCAAATGTCAGGGCTTGAGCTTCTATGTAACTGCTGCATCTGCAGCGCTAGAAAACATAGCTGCTCTTTCTGTACAGTTATTCAAAACAACTCTACCTGCTGTCTACTTCCTCAGAAATGTGACAGGCATATTTTAGCTGACCTCTATAGTGGTTTCCTGTCTGCATGAATTTGATAAGAAAAAAAATCAAACAGCACATTTTTACATATGATTTCTCTGAGAGAAGGTACGCTCCAACTACAGTCTCTTTATATGCCTAAAGCTAAATGAACTTAACATGTAGGAGACAGAATAAAAGATATTATGTGAGACATTCAGAGATTTTCAAAATAAGTTTGTAAACATAGGTAGAAACTATTAGCATATCTGAACCTCAAACAGAGAAAGTTTTCTGAACTCAGAAGTAATGTATCCATTACTGAAACACAGAGCATTCAGTGACTTTATGTCAAGGCTTTGTAAAACAGGTCATCAACTCCTACCAGTATCATTTCATTTAGCTATAAAAAAACTAAAAACCAAGTGTGCCAAGTCAAGGCAGAAAGCAGAAGCAATTTTATCCCACATCCTCTGACTCATCATCCAAAAGTACAAAACACTGTCAAATGGTCCAAAGAATGCAGTAAGGGAATTATAAATAAACAAATACATAAATAATCCACAAGCAGTCACAGGTAATAAATTCAAAAATCCATTTTGGTCCAAAAGCTCTAACTATGAACATGTGTTATAGCTAATTTTAATCAGATCATTTGCCATTACTTACAGGAGCAACACTGTTGATTCTCACTCCACTGTGTGCCCATTCTAAAGCTAAAGTCTTGGTTAGGTTATTCACTGCAGCTCTTGCAGCTCCTGTGTGCCTATGGAGAAAAGAAAGCAAAGGAAGCATCTGTTCCTTCAGCTAAGGGTGTTCAGGGTTAATTCTACTGCAGCCTCACTAGGGTATTCAGAGAGGTTTTGTGTGGCTGGACCAAGCATGTGGAACAGAGAGGCTCTCGAGTTTCCAAGTTTGACCATAGCTTCACTGTTTGAACAAGCCATACTGTGATTTCCTGTCATTGCTAGAAATATTTAAAATCTCTTTCCCAATGCAACATGGGGTCAGCTACACTCTACTGCAGGAGGAGACTTATAAAAAGAGAAACAGCTGAAGTTCGAACTGTGTAAAACTACCTGTAGCCTGCACAGGTAAAGCAACACTTGGAAGAACAGTGATCTGAAAGATTGTTTAAATCGTCTGACAAACATGATTAAAATAAGTCACTATTCAAAAATTACTGTAGGTGGATGGAGATAGAGACATGAGAGTCAGAGTGAACTCCTACGCCTTACTGCTGTAGGTAACTAGTCTGAAATGATTATAAGCTTGAACAAATGCAAACAAAATTACTGCAGTAATGAATTGTAGACAGCTGTAGTCAGAGAAAATGAATAAATTTAGCTGCTTTAGGCTAAGAGGAGACAGATACAATAGCTTCTTTAATACAGGGAAAGAATAATAAAAAAAAAAAGATAACATAACTTATCCATATGTTTAGGCCAGAAATAGATAACCTCCAGGCATACTCTGAGGAAACATGCCAACTTTTATGTTCAAAATTAATAGTTATAAAAAACTTGTAACAGGTGACTTTTGGCATGAGTGGTGGCTGGACTTGTAACAGTGTATCTTTTTCAACAGCACGTTTCTGCAAGAAGTTTCAACTCAATTGAATTTGGAAGTAGTTTTGTCTATCTACATGCAATGATTACTTAAGGAAATTTTTCCACCTTTATTCAGAATTAGCTTGTTTTTCCTCTTAGTTCAACTCAAATTGAAACATCTTCAGCTTATTTGCCATGACAGTTGAACCAGATACCACAGTGGAGATACTCAAATAACTGTAACTTCAGCACCACCATGTGGATCTCTATATTTATTCTGTACTGTGAAGAACAAGCTAGTGAGAAAATATTCTGCTGTTCCTTAAAAAAATGTTGGTTTTGAAACCATTCAACCCTGAACGAGTACAGAGAAATGCAACACTTGCTCAAAATATATTTTTATATTTCTTCAACAGAAACGCAATTTCAAAGTTTAAAAACAAACAAAAAAAATCCAGACAAAAAAGGGAGCCATTTCTAATTAAAGCTTCACTGGCAACCCTTGCCTCATAGTTTCTTATAAACAAGTGGAGAGAGACCAGAGATGCCATCTACTGGATCAATCCCCACACATACAGCCAAGTGATGCTCTAGCTCTCTCTTGACCTAACTACTGTATTTCTATACTCTGCTGCTGCCCAGTACACTCCTTTCTGAAGTGTTTAGGAACAGTTAGCACTTCTACATTTAAGTGTAAAAATAAAGTATATATTACGACATTCCAGGAAAGCCATTTCTCACGGCAGCAGTAATGTTGACAATGGCTCCTCCATGTTCCTGCATCCAGGCATTGTACACTGTATGAAGGAGGAAGATAACCTATAAATACCAGAAGAAATGCATACAAATGAACTTGCCAACTGGAAAACAAATTTGGAGTCTTAACTGCAATCACACTTCACATTTGTCACACTGGTTCAGGAAAACAGTCTGCTGTTTGTACCACAGCCTGCCAATCCAGAGGTGAGGCCATGAGGCAACAGGTGTGGTTCAGGAAAGGCTCAATGACTGTAAAGATGCATTTGATAGAAATCAAGATTTCATGTTTTCATGTAAATTATTTTAATTTCCACATTCCAAATGCTATTGAGAATGACATACCATATTTAAATTTAAGCCTAAATTTATATCCCTGAAGAAAGTATTTTCCTATGTTATACACAGTGAATAGAGGCCACAAAAGTTAAGTTGTTTTCCTATAGTCTTTTAAATACGTATTCAAGTCAACTGACTTCCCAAACCTGGCTTAATCAGATCACACTTGCCTAAATGTATGTTTGTATTTAGGAACAAATGTTATATACCATTTAATGCAAAGCTTTGGATGACATTCAGGAAAACAGATATCCACTGTCAAATAAGTGAAATAAGCATGAAAAGAAGAAGCTAAGGAAACTTTACGTTTCTTATATTCTGGTATTTCTGTTTTTAAAAACCAAACAAACATAAAAAGCTTAATGTTCAGACCTTACCTGCTTTGCAACAATAGAAGGTCCCTGTCAGATTTGTGTCTATCACAGCATTCCAGCCTTTTGCACGAATGGCTTCAGAAGGACTTGCAAACTGGCCCCCTCCATTATTCACCAAGAAGTCAATCTTCCCATGCAGACTCAGTGTAGACTTTACCAAAGCTTCTACCTGAAACAGTATTTGTTAATGTGGTGTGCTGATTAAGGTCTACACTCAATTTTGTTCTGATAGTATTTTCTCCCTCATGCCCCTTTCACAGAAGAAGAGGAGGTCAGCCTTCAGGGAGGCTGTAAGATTGGTATGACAGGTTTAGCCAGCCAAGAAGGACTGGGCTGTAACCATGTTTACTTAGGAAATTCTGCTGGTATAATGCAGGTGCTGCATAAAATAGCAGCACCCAAAGAAGAAGAGTATTTAAGCTGCCAAAGATCTGTAAAATCAGACACAAAAGCCCACTACATACGACCTACTAAGAATCTCCTGATGTTTTTCAGAAGAGTGGGGGCGTTCACATGAGATCTGCAAAGAGTTCCATATAAGGTAGCTACTGTTATTTTTATCTGACCATATATCTGACCATTTTAAATAGAAAACATAACTTATCTTGTGGAGTTTTATCATCCTTATCTAGAAGTTTAGTACATTCACTACAGCTCTGACATATGGGTTGGCAATAGCCAGTCTTCTTACACAGAGTAAGGTTATTATCCTACAAAACATGCTAACACACTCTAAAAAATGTTGGAAATACAAGTTATCTGCTTTAGCAAAAATATTATTGCAAGATAGTAATAAGAACGCCATAGCAACAACTTAATAATTTAATATTTATCTCAAGAAACAGGAAATGGGACAACATGACTGTTTCCCACTTACATCAATCATAACTCGATACCATGCATCGGTTATTCCTACTCAAGCATAGATAAAAGATAACCTAGCATCTGTGGTCAGAGAAAAACACAGAACAAAAAAAAACCACAACCAATAAACCAAACAGGTGGAGCAACGCTGCCACTCAAACAGATGGGGCTAGGGGAAGGATATCAATCAGCCTTTCTCTGCTTTGAGTTAGCAGCAGAAAATATCAGAAACAAAAGAAAGTGCAAGTAATGCATTATTTGTATCTCACGCTGAGTGTTACCAACCCAGCCTCATAAATAGCTGCTAAGAGCGTAGGATGGTTTCACAGGATAGTATGGATCTTGTAAGGATGCACATCTTGAAAGAAAAACAAACATGTAATGACTGAAAAACTAGTGCCTGCTAAGAAAAAATGCCTTAAGAAAATAATTTTGATACCTAAATCAAATCTTCAAATTTTGAATGTCATTTTATTCCTCCCTTATTAGTCACCACAGGTTGTGGGATGTGAGGAAAAAACTCAGAAAACCAAAACACCTGTGACAGCAATCCCAAACTCACAGCTTGTGAGAACAGCCATGCCACAAGGACATTCCAGCTTTTACTTTCCTCTTTTTGTGAGCAAAGTTATGTCTGGCTAGGCAGCAAATGTTATGCTTTGCTCAGCAATATCAAACTCTTCTCCCTGTCAGTCTGAGAATCTTGCTTTGAATATTATTCTCTGTGAGTCACTGAAGTATGGGCTCACTTAAGGAAAATAAATGGTTTCAGTACAAAGAAGATTTGAACAGACTAAGGCTATTCAGACTTTGGAAAGATATGAGAGAGAGAGAGAGAGAGAAGGAAAAATGCTAAGAATGATAAAAAGAAAAGACAGAAAATAAATTAACAAAATTTTCCACTAAGAAGAGACATTAAAGCAAGTTTTCAACAGCTGGAAAAAATGGATTTTATATGCTATAGCATATCAATTCAAAATGGTTCATATGTTGCTCTTAAGGAGCTGTTGTTGTTCCTACATGTTGCACCATATTCTCAGGAAAAAAAAATTAAAACCCCAACAACAAACACATATCAATTCTGCTTTCTGAAAGCCAGGAAAGGCCAGGAGGCTCTCCAGTGACAGTTCAGATGGCTCCAACTGTAGCACTCTTCACAAGTCTTCTGTGCTGTGGAAAAAGCATCACTGCAGCGCTTCTCCCAGTTACAGTAAACACGGTGACAGCAGCCAGCAGCACAGGGAGAAGGAGGGTCTGGGAGAACACACTTAAATCACAGTGACTGGTACTACAGAAGATTCCTATTGCTATAATTAAAACATCCACTTGGAACGAACTTCTTAGAAAAGCTATTGAAGACTCTCTTTGGAAGCAAAGCAAAGCTACACGAGGTAGAGCTATTCATTTAGGACACTCCTCTGAAAAAGACAGAAAAGAACAAAACCAGGCACTTCAGACATAACCAGAAGATTGAAGCTTTGCAATGAGGAAACTTTTGTGTGTGACTGCAACTTAGATGTATTATGCAGTAGCACATATTCACAGATAACTGAGATGACAGTAGTCACTTACTCAGACAAAAGGGACAAATGTTCACATGCATTCACAGGTCACCCCAAGTGAATGAAACACACAGGCAAACAACCCACTGCAGAGTGTTAGAGATTTGTGATTTGGTGGCTAGAACTAAGAGGCACGGTGGTAACAGGTATTTTTACTGTGTTACTGCTGTGTTATTTAAAAATACAGCAACAGGAATCTCTTATCCACCACTCCCCACCAAGCCACAGTCTTTCACTACAGGCTTCACACAGACAGGCATTAAGTATTTATAAACTAACTGAGCCTATGCTAAGCTATAAAGTTTATTGGAAAAGAAAAGCTACTAGTGAGCTCAGACACAAGGTATGTGCTAAGTAGCACTGTATTGAGTCTGTCTGAAGGTGTCTTGTTGATGTCCAAGTAACAGATTTTACCCTCGGGGTCTGGTCCAGCAGCAGGTTCTGTTGCTGGAGTTCACATATGGAAAGGAGACATCATGAACAGAATTCAGAATTGCTGATTTCAAGACCAGCTGTGGCCTACCAGAAGTACAAGGTTTTATCTTCCACTTACCTAGTCATGTACGCTTCTACTTATCTAAGTGCCAGTTAAAGAAATGTTTGTCCACAGAGTATAGCAAAAAGGCTTTACAAGTGTAAGGATTTAAAGAGTACAGCTGCCTGTCTCAAAACACTGTCAAGGCCACAGAAGGAACTTAACATAAGATGATAAACCATCAAAGCAGGAACTTGAGAGAAGCACAGAAGGGATGAATTTGCAACAGTAAAGCATTAATTCCAGGCGTAGCAGAGGTAAGATGGGGTTAGCACATCTTGGTTAATGCATCTGGACAAAATTGCCCACTGTGGCAAACTGTGGGAAAGGAACAACTGCTCATACACGTCACCTCAGGTTACAGAACAGCACCTGTGACCACCCCATAGATACTCAAAACAGCTTGTATGAAGGTGGTGCCCCAGGAGACTGACAGGACACTGCTCCATCCATGGTTCATGACTATCATTTGCTTGGTCTCTGTCTCTCTGTCTCTCTCCCTCCCTTCCTCCCCTTAATTCAGGCATTCATTCCTCATGTCTTGTCCTTGTCAACAGATTTTGCTGTAGCTGAAAATTTAAGACACAAAAAGAGATAAACAAAGATACACATGCACAGAGAGCTGTCTGGTTTGCATCTGAGCAAACTTATCTGCTCTCAACATGTTATGAGGGCAGTGTCAGGAAATATGTAAACAATAAAAATCACTTCAGCTTCATAATCACCAAGAAGCAACATCTCTCACTACATACACTCCAAACCACAGGAAAAGGGAACAGCACAATCGTTGCTCCAGGATAAGGCCCCACGACAGAATACAGAAATATATTCTGATGACAGAATAGAGAAATCTCAGATCCTCTCATCCCAGAACCCTCTACTCTGCCATTTTTAAAAACTAAAATATGTTTTTTATCCTTTACAGAACACTCAATGGAAAACTAGTCAAAAGCAGCAGCAAACTCATGACAAAAATAAGCCTGACAGGTTTCGCAGTGGTTGAAAATCCTCCATCAAGCAGGATTATTTCTTGCACATTAAACAAAAAGTAAGCTTTGCTAGAAAGCAAAAGGGTTTCTGAGGATGATGATTTTAGAGACTTAAAAATGTGAATTCATTAAGCTATTCCCACACTATTTGCCATCAAGCTTCTGCAACAATTAATTCACTGCATCTTCTTTGCCTCTTCCTAGGCCAGAAAGAACTCTAACAAGCATCCTGGACTACACGGTGAGGGATGAACCTTCTAATGCTTGAATTTCACAGATCCAAACTAGAGTCACGAACCATGTAATCTGCAAAGCAGGTCAGTTACTCTAAGATTTGCAATAGGAGGCAAAAAAATAATCTTCTAGTGATTTGAAAGCACCTCATCTTTCTTAAATTTTCTCTATTCAAAGTCCCTCCCTCCAATTTATAAAATTCAAACCAGGAAAAAAATTATAGAGGCCTTTAGAGAAATACAGAACTGACAGAGAAGAAGGGATTTAAAAAGTGGCATTCAATAATAAGAACAAATGGCTTGTTCCTACAGGTGATCAGGGTGGCTTCCTTTAAAACAAAGATTTACTCTTAGAAAGACTTCAGTGAGATGTCAGAGAGAATGATACATTAAATGAATTATGTAGTTCTTCAGGAAACTTCCTGGGCTTTGAAGCTTGTGATAGATCACTTCTGACATCTAAGGGAGCTTGAACTCCAAAGTTGGTTTGCTTTTTTTTTTTCCTGTTGAAACATTTATAATGTTTTCCTCCTGCACATGTTCTTTGGTACCTGGTATAAGAGCTAAGAAGGAGGACGTAGTGACTCACACGGAATTCTTGCAGAGTCTGTTCCTCTCTACCCAACAACGTGCTCCCGTGATTTCTGAGCTAAATACTCTTCACTCATACTAAGCTGAAAGCAAACAATGAGTTGTAATGTTACTAATGAGTAGCACAGAGAGCCAACACAGTTGTAACTAATCTCATTTCTTTCATGAGGGAACCCAAAAGTTTACATGCTCTCTCATCCCCTCTACCACTGTAACAGGAAGCTCTTCCTGTATTTGTGAAAATACTGAAGTGAGTTATATTACTGTGGTACCTCTACTCAATATTTGCCTCCTAAGCTAGAGAAGTCCTTAACAACATCTCTTACTGATTCCTATTCCTATGAGTCTAAGTCCCAGGCACTAAATTTTAAGCTGAGAATGGAGTAGGTTTTGAAAGTGGATGTACAACACTCTTTGAATCGAAGTAAAAGCCCAAAGGTGCTTTTCTTCTAGTTTCCACAAGGCAAGCAAGTGCAAATTAGGAAAGAAGTACTTTTAACCATTGCTGTTCTAGAAAACATAAAAAATAAGCAATAGTAAGCAATGGGATGTGGAAAACCTGTCATACACCTCAGTTCTGACCATTTTTAGCAGTGTAAGTTAACAATTGCTAATGTGAGTTTATCTAGTTTCAACTTACAAACCAAATTACCTAAGTGTAAGGAAGTGCTATTCTCACTACACATTTAAGAGCTGAAAACATAAATTTCTGGTCCAACAGTAAATTTAGAAATTAATTAAACATGGCCAGGATTTAGCAATCTTTGAGAATCTCAGCATTAACAGAAGAGAACAGAGCCAGAAAGGCACAAGCTGAAGAACAAAAATCAGAGGATGTCTCTAACCAATGGAAAATCTTGTCTTGGAGATGGACATCTGGAATGGAGAAATATTTAACAGGTACACAAGTTCTTATGTTAACATGCAACAGAAATTGCATTCCTTATTCACACTGTCAGCAAAAGACTTATGAAATTTTCATAGGAATGTTTTTTTTAAGTAGGACTTCAACAGAAATAAGAGCAGTTGGAGAACTGAAGTGAGTGAAACTATAAGACTAAATCAATGACTGCAAAGCTCAAGACTAGAGTTTAATCTGCCTTTTTCCTCTGAAGCCTCTCTTCAATAGAAACAGACATGGAAGGACAACTGTTTGAAGAGAGCTTCCACTGACAGGAAACATCCAATAGAAGTTTCACTAATATAAGAAAAGTTCTAGGAAAGTTCTGGTGTGTCTGTAAATGGGTAGAGTTTAAAACTAAACTGGAAACAGGACAATTCTATGATAAAACTGCAAGGTAATAGCAAAGACAGAAGTTTCTTCAAGTATCAGTATGGCTACTCATAACACAGAATAATGCCTAAAAACTTTACACAGTATTATAAAGAATGCTTGAAAAGCACCTTCAAAAATTTCCAAAGACACTTGAGCCTGTTTTGTCAAGTAGCCACACTTAGAAAGGAAACTAAGAAGGAATGGCAGTTTACCTCATTTCACCATCCAAGCAAGCCCTAAACCATCTCAGCAAATGCTGCAGTTCCCACTAAACAATTTCAGAGTGATACAGAGATAAGATGCACCTGCAGAAGATTATTAAGCATGCCAGAGTACTTTCCGCCAGAAACAGCTCTGAAAAAAAGAAGCTTAAATCCTTTTTTCCTCTTTACCTCTTTTCCTTCCTGTAGCTTTAATCATGCAAGTTGCCCTCTGACATCTGCCATAACCTATTACGTTGCACTGCTGATGCCAGTAAATACACACCTAAAATTCACTGGTAGGTGAAGTGGCATCCTGCACAGCCCCAGGGTTCATCTCCTTCAGGAGAGAAAGTCTGAGTAGACCATTATAAATATTTTATGGCACGAAGTGTTCCACAGGGGAAGAATTTTCATTTTTATTTGTTTTATGGCTATATATTAGGATATTTCCAGAATCTTCATAGCTACTGAAGGTCATTAATATTTAGGTTAAGAGATTGAGAAAAATGTAGCAATCAGGGGTTACTGGAAGATTTTCTAGCTGTCTTCAAAAAGTTAAAAATCCAACCTGAAGTTGGACTTCTAAATATTTAATTACAGAGATAAAAAAATTAGGAGGTGTATGCAGGCTTCTGAAGAACCTGGATTATGTGCTTTTGCTCTTGATCTTCCTTTTTTTGTAATATGAAGAAAAAAATTAAAAACTTGAATAGTAACAGAGTTCACAATGAGGCACGCCTCAAACTGTAACCAAAATTTCTGACATGGCCAAAATATTATATATCTGTGGGGTTTTTTGGCTTTACTACAAGCCAAACTGACAATGCAGGGCACTTGAGTCAAGTCACAAGCATTCAGATTCCCTGCTATGCCTTCCTGTTTGAAGGAACTATTCTGAGGTCCCCATCTTCACAAGTTTACACCCCCTCACTTCTGTCACAGCAATGTGACAAAGAATCATGCTAAGTGGGCTCTGGCTTGCTGTAGAACACACCAGTTTCAAGGCCTGTGTCTTCCAGAAATATCTGAAATATGTAAGCATGGTCAGAAAAATATTTGCCAATATTTACAAATGCTTTTTTTGCTTGGGTGGCTAACAAATGTCTTCCCTTGGGAAGCACATTTACCCAGATAAATTTAACTGAGCTTTGCTCCACCTTTCCCCTGATATCAAGCTACTTTTGAGAAGGCCAGAGATCTTTAGAGATCTGAGAATTCATATGCACAAAATTTGACATGTTAAGCCCCAGAACTAGATCACTGATCTTTACCTCTTCTTCTTTTCGGATATTGCACTGTATGGGAGTCACTTGGGCAGGGCTCATGGAAGCAAATCTATTATTCAGCTCTTCTGCAGCAGCTTTTAATCGGTCAAATTTACGAGAGGCAATAACAACACTGCAACCTGCAGAGACAAAATGAAACATCCTTCAGCTAACACAATTATGCTGGTTTTTTAGTAACATCATGGAGATATCTTGCATTTATTAGTCACTGACTAGAAAATACAGTGTTGGAAGTTCTTGCAAAAAAAATGACTGATGTCAGGTGCTTCTTAGCAACAAGATCCCTGTGTGCCAGGAAAAGAACAATTAAAAAATGTCCACAAGGTTTCCTCTCCTTCCTGCAGAAGGGAAGATAGCCTGTGAGTTGCAGAGTCAGCAAAGCAGCTTTCAGACATCCCTTCTGCTGCTTCTGCTCACAGCTGCCTCATCTATCAATTAAGTGATTTAAAGATGTTTCAGCAGGTCTTGATTACAAAAAATGCTTGCTCTTAAAACCAGAAAAATAATCTTCCTGTACAACTGGCTGTAATTTTGACTAGCAGTGAGTAAATGTAATGGCCTGCTTTTTAACTCTGCAGAGACTGAAGGAAAGGATAATAGCCTCACAAGATTAATCCCTATCTGCAGTCTACAGACAGTGGGAACAGAGCCCTCCCTGTGGCACTGCAGAATCCTAGCTGCAGAAAGTTGAGAAAAAAAATAAGGCAAGAGCTCAAGTACTTTTTTTTTTTCAGCATTTGGAGGCAGAAGGACTCACTCTACAGAGAAAAAACAATGCAGGTGCCAAATTTAAGTCAAGCACTCACAGTACAACCAGTCTAATTTCTTCTGTCTCACTAGTGGACTCAGGACAGCTTTAAGGCTTCAGCAATTGCTACTACACAGACTAAACCAAAGGACACCAAATTATATCCTAGTGCAAATCCAGCAGGCATGCAATTTCATGTAATGGATAAGCGAATTACTAGCCAAGCAGGCAAGGAGGTTGGCTCCCAGTTTGCTTCTTTCATAATCTTTATCATTTCAGCAGAAGTAATCCCTTCTTCATATCAGGTCTGCTGCTCATCTGCTTTAATGTAAAACATCCCCCAGACAAAAAAAAAAAAAAAAAAAAAAAAAAAAAAAAAAAAAAAAAAAAAAAAAAAAGGAAAAAGTTAACATCTTGCCAAGTGTGGGGATTTTCCCCCCCTCTGTTGCAGAGTGGAATTTGGCCTCTCATGTGATCAAGCAAACGCCAGAATCAACTCAAAATAACTAGTGGGAGGAAAGAGCAGCAAGCTGTTCATTTGACTCAGGCTGTCTTGTGAAGCTATATATTTAAAAAAAAAAATTAAAAATAGCAGAGTTTAATTCTTCCAGAGGGAAGTGTTACAACTACATATCCTTAGGAATTGGAGCTTCACCTTTAATTAGTGGCCTTCTTAAAACAATGCATTTAAAGACAGTAGTCTCTGAGGTCTCCTGATTTTTTTTTAAATTAAGAACTTCAGTCACTTGCACAACCACCTAACTAATGCAAAGTCCATGAAATGCCACACACAATTACCAATTAACACAGAACACTGAATCACAGTAGCCCAGTTGCATTTACCAACTTAAGTGTTTATTAATACACGCACTGATATAGAACAAGGTCCAGTAAAAGACTATATTTTTGCTAAATATACTAACTGGGAGAGGGCAAGATTCTAATCATTGAAGAACACTTGGTACATACTGTGCAAGCTGACACTACATCACTTAATTTTCTTCACAAAGAATTACCAGACCATTTCCTGATAGGGTCAGGGAAAAGGGCACAAGTTTCCAGATAAAAGGTTTAAATTTGCCCAGAAGGCCTCAAAGGATACTGGCTATATAAACAATGCATATCTTGACTGGCATTATCTGTCACTGCTCCTATGCCTGTAAGAACCAGCCCCCCTTACCTGAAATGTAGGATATACAGGGAAATAGCTCCTCATCATCATGTCAGGAGTAACCAGCAAGTCTACAGGTAAGGAAGGTTACTCAGTCAGTCTTAAGCCCTATTTACCTCTTTCTCAATTTTTTCTCATGTGCTTTGGATAGATTTGTTTTCTATTGTGTTCTATTTAGGCTGTTATGGACACAGTTTTGTTGTTGCGTTTTGCTTGAGAAAAACAGCAAAGATCAAATAAGCACAATTTTAACAAATAAGCACAATGGTAACATCAACCAACAAATAGTGTGATGATGCTTAAAAAGCAACTCTTTAAAGCAGCATGCAATGACACCTGAAAAAAAAATTAGTTCCCCAGTAATACAAAGGTAACAGAACTAATCCTCCATTCAGCTCCACAAAGCAAGTGGAAAGCTGCAGCACAAAGGCCAGGAGAGGCAGAGATGTCTCCCAGCACAGCCTTAACAAAGAAAGCTCTTTACTATGCAGTGCAGTGGTGCACATTCCAATAATGCAAACCACGGGAGTGTGACACCGAGACATAACACTGGCATTGGTATTCTGAAGGCACTGAATCCAATCACGACAATAAACTATCCAAACCCTAGCACTGATGTTGAAATCTGCAGGAAAGGTGTTGCAAGGTGATGTAGAAATCATTTCTATCCCTCCTGCTCTCACATCAGAAAGTCGTGAGACTGCTTTCACTCTAGGTTTTACCACTTCTCTGTATTCAGCGTGGAAAGAAAACCTATGCCGTGCATCATGAAGATGTTCCTCAATTTCGGGACGTTCCTGAAATCGCAGACACTGAGAGAAGCACCACGTCTCTAATATGTTACTGTGCGGGCAGCAGCTCCAGGATACTGCTCTGTAAGGATCAAGGTTCAACAGCCTCGTAAATCCTCCAGTTAAAGCGAGATGAGAACTCACTGAAGGGAGAGTCTGAGAGAAAGGGCCCTGGGTTAACATAACCTCACTGACCTCTGTTTAAAATAGCGACTGTTTTGCGGGCCAAAAGGCACAGCCCCACATCAACCTCACCTCGTATCCCTTGCTATTCACCGACCCTGTCACAATGTCCCACCCACGGGCTCCTCGCAGCCCGTCCCCGAGCGCCGTCAGCCCCAAAGACGCTGCACAGCCCGCGGGCACTGCCCGACGGCCCCTCAAAGCTCCATCCGCCCTCCCAACACCCGCCTCGCCCCGCGGCCCCACCGGGGCTTCCTGCGGAGCCCGCCCCGCGCCCACCTAGCGCCAGCAGGTCGGCGGCGATGGCCTTGCCGATGCCGGTGCCGCCGCCGGTGACGATGGCGACCCGCCCGCGGAACAGCCCCGCCGCCAGCAGCCCGCGCCCCGCCGCCGCCATCTTCCCCCTCCCTCCCTCACTCGCTCGCTCTCTCTCTCCCTGCCCGCCTCGGCCGCGCCCGCCCCCGCCGTGTGACGCGCGGCCCCGCCCGCCCGGGGCTCGGCGCCGGGGACGGCGGAGCGGCGCCGGCGGTGGCGGCGGTGCCCGGTCCTGTGGCGCGGACAGCGCGGCACCGCGGGCGGCAGGTAAGGCACGGCAAGGCGGGCGGCTGTCCTCTGTCTGTATCGCCCGGCTCCGACCCCGCGGGGCAGAGACCGCTCAGCGCCCGGGAGGGGTCGGTGCCTCCGGTGGCGCCGCGGGGTCGCCGCTGCAGCCCCGCAGTGAGCGCCCACCTGCCCGCAGCCGCAGGCTTGCCTGCTTTCAAGGAACGGGTCGCCTTGGTTTTCTATTCTGCTTCGGGTCACCTTCTCCGTGGACGCGGGCAGGCACCCTGAGGAGCAGCGGGAGCGGAGCCCCACCGGGAGCAGCCGGTGGAAAAAGCCCGGAGGGTGTCACGGAGCCGAGGAAGGTGCTGGTGTGCGCCTGCCACGGACCCGCGGGCGGGCAGCCCTCTCTCCGGGCGTGGGCTCTGTCGGGAAGAGGCCGTGCAGGCTGAGGTGACAGCGTTCACCATGTCCCTAGCAGAGTCGTTTCGGGCTAAAATGCCTTTGTGGTGGTTAGGTCTGTCTCCGCTCTCCCGGCCCCCTTAAAATGGACCTAAGTAAGCTCAGTTGACACAGAGGACAGGCAACATTATTTTCTTTTCTATCCCACAGTGAAGTGACAGAGCATCTTTGTCCGTTGCAGGTGATTTTAACCAGCGCTGATGTGCCCAGCAGCATGTGTGTGCATGTTCAGTGTCTTTCCAGGCATCTCCTCTGTCCTTCTCAACAGAAGAGATGTTTGAAAGTATGTCTCGATTTTGTCTTGTTATTTTTGCCTTAGGAGGGTTGGCTAATGTGAGAAGAGTGTGAGGGGGTTTTGTTTTGTTTTTGTTTTGTTTGTTTGTTTTAACACATAAAAGTAAAGTGGTAGAATCATTGAGTCTGTTTTGGGATTCTTATTTGTGAAACAAATTTATTTACTTTTCCAAAAGTATGTTTTAAGGTTTAATACTCTAAATCGGGGACAATTTTAAGATAAGATCTTTATTCTGAAGTTCACTGTGTTTCGATGGACGCTGTATACCCTCCTTTTAAGTGTATGGGAGGGAAGGCATGGAGAAGTTAACAGCGTGTCCAGATTCATTCACCAAAGGGTGACAAGACAGGGGTGGATTTCTGGATGGTGACTTAGGCAGATAAAACAACTGTTAGCCAAAGTTGCCCTTTTTGGGTGGGTCAATGTTTGCAGAATACTTCAGCGTTTAAAGCATTCCACTTTTGGGGGGTAAATGTGAAGCACTGAGTGACACTGCAAAAAAAAATTTTTCCCCTCCCTTTAATTATGTTTCCCAATCTGAGACTTCACAGGTCCCCGTTAACTGTCTCTGGCTGCCCTACATATCTTAGGCAGGCCGTATCGGAGCAGTCATTAATTAATCCCAGGGAGAAGCACTCATCTGTGCTAGTGAATTAGTTCTTCATATTCCAGCCTGCCTGCCATCCCAACTGAGCTGCATGGCTCCAAGGAAAATCCAGTGGGCCTTTCTACTCATGTGACCTCCTTGACGTTAGTGTTCTTCTTGGAGAGCACTATCAAAGAATTTTTTTTTCCCTATCAGGATATATTGCTGGGTTTCTGGAATTTCTCAATAGCCACAGAAATGCCATAAATAAGGGGCTGAACATGTGAGTTAAGGTTCTGTGAGTGATGGGCGGGAGGAGAAAGGGAAAAGGCATGAAGACTCTAGAGGAAGGAGGAGGGAAAAGGAGATATCCATTCCTTTTCCCTTCCATTCCATTCAGTGGAGGGTTGCCCCTTCTGGTACAAAATGTATCCACAAAAAATAGAGCTGGGATAACCAATGCTCACAGATGTTTTCAGCAAAGCAGCGGCTTCTCTTCCCTGTTGTCTGCATTGCCTTTGAACCAAGGATTCAAACTGTACCTTTGTGTCAATCTATTTGACCCCAGTCATTGAAATTCGAAATTATTTAAGCTGAGAGTAAGAAAATCTTATTAACTAAAATCAATTTTAATTTCCTCATATGCTTGTACTTTCTTAATCACAAAGGAATGTTACTTTTATTGATAGCATTAAAATATGTCAATCACTCCACCCAGACTGTGGTAAATTCAGTAAGCATAAAGGTTTTGCATATTGGTGTTACTCTATAAACTTAATGTTAAGATTTTTTGGAATTTTTCTGTGTTAGGAAATAGTGTCTGATTAGACAGCTTCTTTTTTATTTATTTTTTCAGCATATGTCAGCTTGCATTTGGAAGAAAATAAATCTACATTTAAAGCCTCGGAGTCTTAATTTTTGTTTTTTGAAGTTAACCATATGACTTTTTTTTTTCCTTGGTATAATTATTGCTTTAAACATCAACCATTCAAAAGTCAAAATGATGAAAAAAGAACTCAGTAGTTTTTTCCCGTTGTCAGCTCCTTTGCAGTTGTAGGATTAGCATATGTCATTCTTGAACATCTACTTTTTTATTTACATATTGAAAAGGAAAATCTAGATTTCCTGTTTATACAGCTCCCAGATTGTATCTTGGCTTTGAATGGAGTAGTTCCATTTATCAAGATGAATAGGAAGCTCTGCATTTTCAGAAAAGGCTACTTTTGTCCAAAGCTGATGTTGTGCTTTGCCAGGCTATGGCTCAGCTATTCAGCTGATGACTCCTGTTAGTCCAGTATGCTGCCATGCTTTAAAAACCCTGATATGTACTGCCTTGAGAATTCCTTATGGTGTGCTATCCTTCAGGGTGTCTGTGCCCTCCTATAGCTCAGAATCTGCACTGGCAAGGGGAAAGGCCTCAAGAGTAGTTAAGTACCAACGTGATGTGAGTAAAGAGGTGGCTCCAAACAGGAAAGAAGCCTCCACAGGGTCCAAATGTCATGAAAGGTATCCCTGGGGTTAGCAGTCTCACAAGGTGGGCAGAAGAGATTTAATGAAAAGCATCTTAGTGCCAGAAATAAAATTTTAAGGTTAGAGACAGTTTCTCATAGAGGATTTGTGCTAGTTAGCCTTCAGAAAAATGCAGGCCTGCACTCCAGAAGCCTCTGCTTTCCCAGACCCCACTCTTATGCGTGATACAGTGCTATCTTCTCCTGGGATACCAAAAACCACACAAAGTAAAACAACAATAATTTCTTCCCATACCTATTAAAAGAAATGCTTGGACTGAGCCAAAACCAAATGAAAGCTGGCATGAGTTTGTGTCCTTACCTCTCTGGACCTTTCCATGGGATTATGCAGCAGGCAATTTCTTTGGAAATCCCTGCTACTTTCACTTCCTGTCTGTACATTCTCTCCTGAGGCTGCTTTTCCTTTGATCATCTCTCAACAGCAAGTGAGAGCCTTTCTGTTTTGTGGCTTCTGGTTTCCATGTCAGAGCAGCTTCCTGGTCAGCCACAGCTGATGTTCAGGCTTTCTGGTCAATTCATCTTTTTAGGGACTGGAAAGGCATTTTACTCTCAGCCATGTCCTGGGGGATTTCAGTCTAATTGGAAGATAAACAGGATTTTACAGTCTTTTATCATTATCTCTAGCAATTTCATTCCAGTGATTAAAAAAAAAATAGAAATGGAGGAGATACCAAGACAGACATCCCACTCAAAGCAGTGTTTGCAGTGGTACAAGATATTCTTATCAATGTCAAACATTTTGAAACAGGTATGCAGATAGATTTTCTAAACCATCACACAACCTGCTAATACCATACTCATGATACTGAAGCATTCACTTGTCTGCAATTCAAAGTACTACATTTTTAATATCCTGGCATCACAGGTCTCTATCTGCACTTGTATCCAATCACAACTCCCCTGAGCCAAGTAATTCCTGCTGCTGGAGATACTGTCTAAATATCCTAGATTATATTTACTGTGCAATGCATTAAACAATCCTGAACCCCTCCCAGGGGAATAGTCTCTCTGTGCAGTTGTGCTCTCCAGCAACTCCTGGGCTGCAGCCAGGTGTTACTCAGAGAAAGCTCTGATTTGAAGCCCCCAAATACCTTGCCTAAAGCAGAACCATAGGATGTATGTGGCTTGTTGTTGGTATTTTTCAGATAATGCTTTCCAGACTGGATTTACAATTGACTGTATTTTCCATTAGGCTGTATGGCTGCAACTGCTTCCTCTCTAATTGCAGGTATTTCAAAGTGTGGTTTCTCCTTATGTTGTCAGAGTAAAGCACTGGAGTGCTTGATCTTACCAGCACAGAGCATGGCAGGAAAGGGGATTGAGACTGAGATGGTCAGGGATCTTCTGAGTAGGAAGGAAGGAAAAAGAGCCTGAGTTGTTAACTAGGGTCCTTGCTTTTAGTTGTTGCAAAAGTCAGAAGAGAGTCCAGCATGCATTAAAACCTTCTCTTGAGAGCACTGTGTGATGGAGGTTTTGGAGCTCTTCACTGGCATCCCCTGCCAGTCAGGTCTGTAGCAGAAGCCCTGTGTTAGCACAGGAGCTTCACGCCCACCACCACTGGTGTTTCATGGCTTCGGAACAATTCCCAGTGTTTCTTACTTCCACATGTGTGTGTATATTCTGTGTAGAAAGTTCTTTCTCTGCACTCTGTGTGGGAGATGAGGGGCTCAAAGCTCTGTGGTCACATACTACTTACTTACTTTTTACTGCTTTCTAGACATCTGCTTGGATGCCTGGAGTGGGGAGACACAACTCTGCTTTGTGTATGCAGCAAGTTCCTAATGCATCTTCCAGTCCCAACCAAGGACAAATTTGCTCTTATACCAATAAAAATAGATGCTACAATTGATCCCAACCTAAAGGCACTGCTGTGGAGGCAGGATGTTTGACTAAAGTTGGTGGGATGTCAGGTGTTTCTATGGTACAGTGCAATCCAGCAGTGACCTAGGGGGTGGGGGTGGGATTGCAATGAGCACCTGCTGTTTTGAGGTGCAGGATGGCCTGTTTTGGCAAATCCTGCCAGAGGTGAGGGATAGAGCAGGGGAACAGAGAAAGCGTGCCTCTACAGGTGAAATCTAATTTTTCCTACAGAATTTAGAGACTTTGGCTGAGTTTATTCAAGACTCATCTAAGTGCATGGTTTGCTTTGAAGATTTCAAACCTTCCATTTCCAAATCAGGCTCCTTTTAAAGCCTTGGTTCTCTTTAAAGGCTAATGTGCACGTGCCATTCCTTGACATTTTAGCATAATATAATAAAGAAACAGATATCATCCATGTAAAGGCAGTGGGAAGCTTTGTGTCTTTTATCTCAACTTCACTTTCTTCTAGCAGTCTGTTCAAATAAATGGGAAGACAAGGGCAAGATAGCATTTCAGGCTTTTGCTCCAAAAAAGGTGGACTAGTACAGCTGGGGGATTCTTAAAAAGTTGGTATGCAAGAAAATTGATTGGCCATTCTCTTCCAGTCTTCAGTAATAAGTGATCTAACAGCGGTTATTGTTCTGTGACATTTGGAAAAGTTATGGAACAGCAAAGAAAAAGAAAAAAAAAAAAGAACTGATTCATAAAACAGATACTCTGTAAAATACCCTTGACTTTTAAAAATATCCTTGGAAAATGCCATTCAGAAACAATATAGTGATACTGTAGAATGCATCTCTCCACTACTTTTTTTTGGTGTTTTGCCTGTATCTGTAGAATGCTGTCAGCGAGTGTTTGGAAGAATGGAAGGGAGGGCAAGGGTCCTGAGCCACCCAGCATGGCCCTGGGAGCCAGGAAACCCTTAATCCACACCTAAGCAAGTCCAGTCTTGCTGCAGCTCCAGTGATGGTCAACAGCTGAGCTGGCCACAGCAGGTTTGGCTGGTGGTGTGGTGCAGGGCTAGCACTAATGGCACCTGCCAACAGGGCAGGAGCTGTGTGCCTGTGATAAACTGGAGGGACTGGGCAAACTTGGGTCTGTCAGTGCTTGCCCACAGAAATTGTGTTGCTTGCCCATGCCTCTCTTTGCTTTTGGCTTGAGCTTTTAGCACCCTCTGCTCCTGAGGGGGAGGCATGGAGCATGGGGGGCTCCAGTAGCAAACACCTGTATAGTTTTTGGTGACTTGGGTCATTTCTCTGTGCTATCCCCTCTGCTCAGGTGCTCAGTGTTGTCCTCTGCTTTTGGCAGCCCAGCTTGAAGTCTGCTCCTGCTTGGAAGCATGCCCAGAGCATGGTCATTTTTCTTGTTTCTCTTTCCAAGAAATGAAAGTGCTTGGAAGCCTGTGGATTAAGCAGGGAGGGAAAGATGGGTGTGAACTTTGCTGGGGTGGCAAAGGTGGATGTTTTCCTTTGTGTTTCTTGCTGTTGTTGTACAGATACTTAATGCAGTCTGAAATCAGCCACTGCCAGGAGGGGTAATTTTTCCCTCCTTCCTTAGACATTCATTCCTCCCTGTAGAAGAAGCTGCTTGGTGAAGAATCTGTATAGCTAAAAATACATTTTATTATTTTCAGTGAGATAAATCCCCCTGTCAAGCTCACCACATGCTGCACAGACCCTGGTACTGATAGGAAGGAGCTGTTCTTGCCTCACCTCTAATATGTCCTTCATCACAGCCTTGAGTATTTGCTAGTTTCAAGTAACTGTGCAATCTAGTTTGAGCTATTTCAAATTAAATTAAGAGGAATCAGACATCCTCTGTTTTAGCAGGTGAGGATGTGTATATGAAAGATAATGTGGAGTCATTTAGGTATTTAAAACGGATCAAAAGCTGTGGAGGGAGCCCTACCATTTGGCCTTTTTCCTACATAATGTGTGAATGAAATGTGCTTTCTTATATATGTCTTGTCACGTGTTTTTCCAGGGCCTGGGGGCTGCATGTTCTGTGTTAAACCAACGCATTTCATCATAACACGATTGGTCGGTGACAGACAGATCTGTCCTGAACAGCTGGATGCATCTAATAACACCTATTTTTCATGTGTACAATTTGCCAGCAGATAACCCCTTTAAAAATACTAGGGATTGGAAAAGATCCTTTGGGTAACATGCATGCTCCAAACCACACACATGCACATGCACAAAATAAGAGGTGGGGGTTGAGTGGAGATGGAATTGGGGATGCAGAGGTTATGGAGTAAAAGCAGCAAGCAAGGGAAGATCTGTGGCTGAGAAGCTCTCAAGGTGTGTCTCTGGGGTAAATTTCCCTTCATCTCTTCCCCATCCTGGATAAATCACAGTGCTTCTAAAGCACAGGTTGTTTTTTTGTTTCTGTAGACAACCCCTGCATGATGTGAGTGAAGATGCTGTGCCAGTTATTCTTATGTGTTGTACATTTTATGTGACTATAAAAATAAAAATTTATTCTCCTTGCTGCTTACTGTCTACATTTTTTCCTCTCATGTCTGCTCTGAGCAGTCATAAAAAGGTTACTTGTGCTGTAGCAGGGATTTAAGATCAAGGATTTTATTAGCTTGCAGGAAGGCTCTTCCTTCCCGTCTGCATTCAAACCAGATAATTTCTCTTCTGTTAACAGCAGGATCAAACCCTGAAAACCAATGGAAGAAGCTTCCTTTGACCTAAATGGTGCAAGGCCAAGCTTTTAGGCTCCTGTTTTGTGTGTCAAAGACTATTACTGTCACAGGAAGCATAAGCAGCCATAGCTTTCCTGCATAGTAACAGAAGACTGTGCTTCTAAAAATTACTCTACAAAGTGTTTTTGCGGAGCAGCCTCCCCAGGGTTCTCCATCTGTTTTCATATGGAGATTAATAACAAATTGTTTGGCTAATAAACTGCTCCTTGCTATCTCTGAAATATGACCATTTCTTTTCCTTCCCTCCCATGGACAGTTATTAGATTCCTGTCTGCCCCTGTGCTCCCACGTGGGAGGCATCACTGGTATGAGATGCACAGCAATTGTTAATGTTTCAGCTCCACAGCAAGGCTTTCAAAGGGTGAAGATTTTGGGATGTGGCTGAAGGAACTGATGCTGTGGACAGCTGTGTAGTGCGGAGGACTGGCCTCATTCTCAGAAGTTGTAAAGAAAAGGAAGAGAGGAAAATTAAGCTCTTTGTACACTACTGTGATTTCTGCAAGAGCCCAATTCTTGTGTGCAACTACAGAGAAAATATTCCCAAGAAAAATGGGACTGAGGCTTGGACCTGTTCAACTCAGCAGCACTGCTGTGGGATGTAGGGCTGATGGTGGTATTTTGAAGTGCTGTGTTCAGAAATTCTGGACCAGCTGGCAGGGGTTGTTCTAGCTGCTTCATTGGGAAACAGATGAGAGAAAAATATACATGTACTGTGAGAACAGGCATAAGATCAGGAGGGATGTTTGTGATCTTGAATCTGTCTGCTCCCTCATGCAAACCACAGGACTTCCCCTCTTCTGGTCAAGTGACAGGTGACCAAAATTCTGCCAAGATAGCCAGTCCAGATTTGGAAGTTTTCCATGACACTTTATCACCCAGTGATATATACCAAGGGACACCTACCCACTTTTTTAAAACACCTACCTAACGTCTGCCCTGTATTTGCATCTTTCAGCTTTTTATCTTGCTGCATCCTCCTCTGCTGGGTCACAAGGATCTCCTACATGCTTTTGGTTTTGATGTAGACAGACTGACATCAGATTTTACCTTCTTGTGCCTTAAACAGAATAATCTGGGCTCCTTCACTTCCTTACCCAAGGGCTTTGACTCAGCCACAGCAACAGCGCTGCTTAGGGGCTTGTCCCCCATTGCCCATTGCCTCTCCTTTTATCAGCAAGAGGAGAAACTGAGCTGCCACTCTCAGATTACCCTGCTGTGGAGGTGTTTCTAGTCCTGGTGGTAACTCACAGAGGCAGTAGCTGCCAGAGCAGGGTGGGAACATCAGACATAGCAAAATAACTTGGGGATCACGGCATCTTCTGGTCATTAATCAGCATTCTGCCTGTATGGTGAGCACAAGAACAGATTGCCAGTGCCTATATGTGAGAGATTCAAAAGGGACATCACCTTGCTCCTTGCAAGTCAAAGCTGACATAGTCCTTTGGGCTTTGGCATCACACTGAGAACTGATATTAGCTTATCATCCACTATGAGTTTAAGCAAGGCCACAGCTGGATCAACTTTAAGGAAAAATAAAAGCCTAACTATAAATATTTGCCTGTAGCTTTGTGTTACTTTCAAATTCTACTTGTAAGTCATCCCCTTCTCAAGTCAGTAGGGACTGAACATGGAACTACAGCCAGGAACTTTGGGAATCTAATCAACTTCTGTGTCTCCAGACGTTTAGTAGATTATTCCAGAAGTGATGCTTTTGGTTTCTCTGTTTCCAGGCCTGTTTTCTTCACTCTTGGAAGCAGAATCTTACTGTTGTCTCATTAGGCTCGATCAGGTAATTTTGGGGTTTATAGATACAAGACAAGAGGTATTACAGCTGATTTTCAGAGAAAAATGTTAAAGCCTATTGTACTTCCTGAATTAATTTACTACAAAGAGCCAGTTTATTCCATGGCTTAAATTCTTTCCATTTACCCCTAAAGGCATTTAAAAAAACCAACCAACCAACCAACCAAATACTCAACAAGAACAAATGAAAACTTACATGAATTTCTGTTTTCCAGTATGTCTGCTAATTTAGGTATACATATTTTATGGCAGGTGTGATGGCAATCTAAACAGACTCTTTCCAGCCATGCTGCAGAGCTAAAAATATTGTCTGCCCAGTGATTTAGAAGTGGTCTGGCTACTGGGGTATGCTGAATCTTGAGGGTTTTTTAAGTCCATTTTATGTGTCTTCTGATCACCAGGGAAGATTTATTTTCTCTAATGCACAAAAATAATCTGAGTTGTTGAATTCTTCAAGGCTCCATATATCCAAACGGGCACAGTCTTAGGTGTTAAAGTGATACAATTACAAGTTTTGTGTGGGTGTGGTGTGTGTAAGTGTGAGTGTAGGAGGCATAAATAGTTGATCTAAAGTTCTGCACAAAATTTCAAAACAGACCAGCAAAATCGTAAATCTGTGGGAAGACCAGGACTGTACTGCCGAATTTAAAAATGCTCAATTTTTTTTCTGTCATCCATTCAAGTAAAACTATTTCCCCAGCATTATGTAGGCTATAAACTATGATACCTGTGTTTCTTAGTTTCCTCTTAAAGGAGAGACTCAGTTACTAGGTAGAAGCTTAATTATTGGTCAGATGCATTCTCTTAAATACAAATGTTCATATAAATGTTCAGAGCTCTCAGAGTTGTTAAAATGTTAGTCATTGTATTCAGATTTGTACCTAAAAGCTTCATGAATACTTGGCACAGTCAGTTTCCTTAAATGTTATGAAATCCGAGAACCATTAATCCTTTTTCCATATTCAAGGAGCAGGATTTGCCTGCCTCGATGCATGTTTAATTATGTGGGTTTTACTTAGGCAGCTTTCCCATGGATGACAGTTTCACTTGATATCGCTGTTAACTTTGCTTGAATGAGGAGCAAAAATTTATTTTTGTTAAAAAGATTTGTGCAGACTCGTGTTGTTTTCTCTGTGCAATCAGAAGAATTTGCTGTGGTTCCCAATTCCCTCTCCAGAAAAGTCATCTTAATAATAATTTTGCTTTAAATCCACTATATATACTGTATTTTTCAAGTACATATTGTTAAAGCTTGAAACAACACTCATTTTGACATCATTTGATTAGTTTTTGTAATATCCTTGCAAAGGGGAGTAAATCATTAGATGCTCAAAATGAGAAAGGCTAGCACCAATGTAACTGCTGTAATTCTGGACAAGCACAGTGCTACTGTTGCAGTTGTCTGTAGGCCAGTCCCTTAAATCAGTCAACTTCTTTTTCATCTTTGGTTTCAATCCTTTATTCTGATGCATTTGGGCCAAAACTATTGTCTTCTGTTTGTTTCCAGCATTGGAGAGGAATGTTAAATTCATCCAGTAAGCTGGCTATGTTTAATCCCTTCTTATAAATGTTAATACTCTTTCCAGCAGCTTTGGTTTGTTATAGTGAAAACTGGACCTTAAGAATCAAGGTAGATTAGATACCAAAAAACATGTATCTGTGTAAGAGAGCTGATGTTCAGGACAGCAACAGAGATCTTCAGATGACATTTAAACCAGTTGGAAGTAACCCTTTCTAGGAAAATTCTGCCAATCTTTTCTGCTTGGTAAGACAAAGACACTTTTTCAGCCTTCTCTCTCATTTTAGGCTGGGAATGGAGTGCATATTTTGGATACCAGCAGTGGGACACCTTACCAGAACAAAGCACCCATGGGACCATTGCTAATCAATGACTTCTAAGTGCAGGTTTGGTGCTGTTGAATTGGAAAGAGGTGCTACAAGATGCCAGGCGAGGTGACTGAGAGCAGCAGTGGGATGGAGGAGACTGTGCAGAAAGACAGCAAGTCTGGAGGCCAGAGCCCTCGCTGTGGCACAATGAGAAGGGCTGTGGCAACCACTGTCACCTTTGATGGGGAAGCCACTATGGACCGGAGGAAAAAGAAGAAGAAAGAGTCCCGCCCCGAGTCAATAATAGTGTATCGGTCCGAGAATGACAATAAGGTGGAAGAAGAACAGGCGGATGAAGAAGGAGGGGAGAGGAGCTCTGAGGAAGGCTCCAAGTTCCTGGGTCAGTCTATGACAGATGGTATGTAGTCCTGAGAACACTCACTTCACATAAGCTTTTTTGATGCCATCTGAGGTCAAATGGAAGGGACCGTGGGACCAACCCTCTCCAAGACTGCAGGCAAGGAGAGCTTGAGTTCATACATGAAAATGCTCTGAGACAGAAAGCATTACAGGCTGATTTGGGATGTCTCCTGCAGTTCTTTGCGGAGTTTGGTTGTTGCTACAGTCTTAGTTTTAAATGTGGGGGCTGGTTGCAGTGCTCTGCATGCATTAAACTAATCATGTCATTCTAAGCCATGATCAAGCCACTGTCTGTGCCTGAACAACTACCTGTTAAGTGAAAGGATGGAAGCAGATGGAGTTAGTGGCTCTACCTTTGATAGGAAATTTAACTCATTATCTAGGATTTGCTGTTGCCTTCTGTTTGCATACACTCAGCATGGCTGTCCCTTGAAGGGTCATTATTTGGCAAGGTCATCATGGGGCATCTTCAAGTCACTTTCACTTCTGCTACCTGTTCTGGGTACCCTTGCAGGGAAGAAGTGTGGAAGGCAGGTCCTGTAGCTAAATACTCTTGTGAGTCAGCAGTGCAGGCTGAGAGGGGCTTAAATGTTCCTGGTCACACCAAATACACCAGATTTCTCCATGATCCCACACCCTATCCTCATTACTTGCCTGCTGCCTTCCTACTTTTGTGGAGCACTTTCAGCTGCTCAGCCTCTTTTTAAGAGTTTCTGAAGACCTTCGAAGCTAGTCAGAATTAAGACCAGGAGAAAATGTACTGTAGCCCCAAAGAGGAGTTATGGCCGGTACCACTGCATGGCCCATTCTATACCAATGTCACTTGAAAGCTAAGGCAGTCCCTTTGTAACTTTAACACATATACCAGCACTGTCCAGTTTGGTGCCTCTACCGATCTCTTAAAATGCAAATTGAATTTTATGACAGTTTGTTAAATTTTTCTAAGCTTCAAAAATGAATTTGGATTGAGATACAATGCAAATGTAAAGTAAAGTATTAGCTATTCAGGTATAATTCCATGTATAGATGTGCTTATTCCAAAACAATAGTCTCAGTGATATTTATCTAATTAATCCCAAGTGTCCATGATGTTCAGGAATAAATCTACGAAGTAAACAGAGAAAACAGACATACCATTTTGAGTTACTCTTGCAGCACTTTCCCTTCATATATTGTCCCTAGTGGAGGTACTGGAGTTTTCCCCCTTGTGATTTCTATCATCCGGAATTCCTGTCTTTTTCCTCATTAGCTCTTCTTCCATTTTCTTCTGTAATTTTCTTTATACTGCATTTCTTCTTGTCTTCCATCTTTTTAAATTTGGTTTTAACTGTAACACTATATGCACTATCTAATTACCTTTGGGGGTCTTTGAGGATTTACACAAAATACTTCATACAGGAAATAAATCTGATGTGGATGAGTTTATCTGTGTTGTAGGTGTCTGGAACATGCCTTTAGACAGCCGATATGTCACCTTGACTGGAACAATCACCAGGGGAAAGAAGAAGGGTCAGATGGTGGACATCCACGTCACACTAACGGATAAAGAGCTGCAGGAACTGGCTAAGTCAAAGGAACCTCCTAAAGAAGATGTACCTGAGAAGAAGAAGAAATGTGATGTTGGGTTAGACAGAGGACCCCACATCGTCCTCTGGACCATCATTTGCCTCCCTGTCATTTTTGTAGTGTCCTTCGTGGTTTCATTCTACTATGGAACCATTACATGGTACAACATCTTCTTGGTCTACAATGAAGAGAGGACCTTCTGGCACAAAATCACCTTTTGTCCCTTTTTGATTATCTTCTACCCAATTATAATTATGGTTGTTTCTTTCTCCCTAGGCCTGTATTCAGCTGTAGCCCAGGTAGCATGGTCCTTTGGGTACTGGTGGCGCGCTGTCAGGGATATGGAGAAAGGGTTCTGTGGCTGGCTCTGCAGCAAGCTGGGCTTGGAAGATTGTTCTCCGTACAGCATTGTCGAGCTGCTTGATTCTGACAATATCTCAGGTAGTCTCTCTGGCAAGAGCTCTGCACAGGGGGTTGAAACCTCAGCAGTCTGAGCCTTTGTCCTGGATGACTATTTTGGTCATACGCGAGTGTTCTCACCTAGAAAATAACACACTGATTTTTTTTTAAATATACATATATATTTAAACACAAACATAATGAATAAAATATTGGGCTGAGAGTCCTCTTTAAATGTCACAGAATGCAAGAATGCTAGCTTCACATGCTCTGGGTGGGGAGGTGCATGGCTTTCCAAGGATTTGTCATGTGTTGTAGCTAATTACAGCTTCTGGGAATTGTTAGAAAATCCAGGTCTGCAGGGCTCTGGCTGTTTGTGGAGTAGCAGAGATGTATTATGAAAAGTCCACTTTTGTCAAGGTAGACTTTCCTTTTCAGCAATAGGACATAGTAGTGACCTACGACAGTGAAAAGAAGTCTGCTCAGGGTATGAACTTCAAGAGATAGGAACCCATTCAGAGGTGAAGACTAAACTGAAAAATGTGTGATGTTCCTGCAGTTTTCTTAGAAAGGGTCCTTTCCCAGTCCTTCCAACAAGAGCAGCTAACTTAGGCAGGCTGACTGCTTAGACACTGTCAGAGTCCAGTGTCACAGACCACTGGAATAGTGGAAGAGGACAGCACAGCTGCCAACAAAGGCAACCGAGTTCTACACTGACTGGAAACAGCCCCATTGCACTATGGAAGAGCAGAGCTTGCTTTGTAATGCAGTGTGTGGGGTCCTGATGGGGCTGTCACCAAGAACTCACAAATGGCTACAGGTGTTCAGATAGGTGCTTGGAACACACCTGCAGTGGATCTCTTGATATGTGCACTGCTAGGCAGGAACCATTTACAGGAGTCATACAAAGTGTGCAGTGCAAACAGTTGCATTATAGGGAGGAAACACCTACTCTAAGGAGGAGTCTCCCCCTAAAGAAGGGGCAATCCATTTACATCTCACTGCAGTGCAGGTGTGGACTTGCAGCACCTGGATTTAGGGAGGTGCAGTTGAAGGTGCTTGGGATGGGAAGGGCTCTGAAACAAGTTATTCTGGTTTTCAAGGTGCTCTTAAAGAAGAGCTGTTGGACCTCCCTTTTCAGAATGGGGGAAGTCCAGAAGTTCATGTCTATCTGTGCCTCAGCTCTGGAAATCTGTGTCACCTTCCCCACCTCATTCCTCTTCCTGTTTAATTATATGGAAGAGCAATGGATCATACATCCTCCTCCCCTTGTGTCTCATTTTTGTAATGGGTTTCCCTTCTTTTTGGATTTTTCATGGCATCATAATGGATTTCCTGACCAGGCTGAGGTGGCCACCATGGGCTGGAGAAATTTTAATTGTCTCTTTAAAAAATGACCAGCAGAAAAGTTATTTTTTCTCAATGAACTATTGTGGTTTTGGCCTAAGAGGGAGATGAGCAAAATAAAAGAGAGGTATAGCAGATTTTAATGGGGGCTGAGTAACACATCTGAAACATGGTTAATTTTCTCAGTGCTCCAGTCCAGCTGGTGCTGCTGGAAAGGCTGTGAGCCCCAAGGTAGAGGAGCCCATCATTTGCACGTGTGTAGGTAGGTAAGTCATGGCGAGCAGTCTGTCAACTGCAGAGTCACTCCTGTCTCTGTAGGTGTCTCACTTCCCCAGTCTTCCTGTGGGGAGAACTGCTCTAGTTTTAGGATGCTTAAAAGAAGCATTCAGAAGCTGGATTTCACAGGAACTAATGCTTTGTGTTGCATTTTAAGGTTGAGCTCAAGGCTACACTGACTGTGCTGGTTAGAACATCTGGGAACTGGTGAAGTATAAACAAGTCCATCTGATCCTCTAGTCCTGACACTGAGAAATAAGTAGCTCCTGCTGCATCCTTGGTCCCTGGGAGGTCAAAGGAGCCTCTTAGCATTGATTGAAGGCTTAACAGTGAATAATGCATAAGCCAAATATCAAGAGCAGTCTTGGCCCCACACTTAACTGAGAAAGCAGTGGTGCTCCTTGGGTACAGGTAGAGCCAGGCTGTATTTGTTGCTTCCTACTTTCATTTTTTACTGGTGAGGTCTTTCAAAGCAATTATCAACTTCCAGAAAAAAAAAAAAAATAGACCCCCAACCTGTGAGACAATGTCAGGTAGTTTAGTGGGATTCAAAGGGCTGACATACACCTGAGACTGATTCAAGCAGTGGAATGCCTTTCACAGGCCTGTTCCAATCAGACAGGCTGATATGCCTCTGAATTAGTGGAGATGCTGAGGATGAGCCATGCCAGTGCTGGCAGTCTGTAGTGACCCAGTGCAGCCACTCTGCTTAATACTGCTCCACATGGAAACTGCAGGCTCCCACATGGCTGGAGGGTGGGAATAAGTGATGCTTAACAAGCATTAAGGAAAAGGAAGGTCCACTGGCAAGTGTTCCCACGCTTTGCCTAAAGGGACACTGCTGGCATGAAAGGGGTAGATTGTGTGTCTTGGCCCCAACATGCAGCAGGCAAGTTTGGGGAAAGGATGGCTGGCAAGTGTGCATTGCTGCAGAGGGAGAAAACCCAATTCAGCTGTCACTGCCAAACAGCAGCTGTTCAAGGCTAGACGAAAGGCTGGGGTCAGTAGCACAAAGAGCCTTCAGCTTACAGAGGGCTTGAATGATAAATACCAGCTCATTACAGAATATATCCATGTGAAATGTCTGCTGAGCTGCAGGATTTGCTTTCAGGATTGCTAACAGCCCACTGGAGTGGAGACAAAACCAAGTCTGTCCCTCTTACTGCTACATGGACACAAAGGAGTGTCAGAGGAGTCACAGTACCCTCCCTGTGCAGGGGCAGGTGTGCTTCTGGGTTTGGAGGTCACATTTTGGGAGATATTCTGGGACAATCCATCATGTGTTTTCTACTTCTTTACACTTAACTAAGCTTGCATTGGCTCCTGCTAAATTCAAGGTGTTCTGTCATTGATTTTGGTGGGGGCTATTTTAAGCTCGGGGTTAATTCTGGTGCTTGGGATTAGTTCTGGTGCTATTTGTAAAAGTTTCTTTCAGACTTTTCTCTAAACAACTGGATAGCTTTCTCTCTTGCCCATTATCCTCTGTAGCAGTTTGCCTGTTGCAAAATATATAATCATAATCAATTGTTGTAGAAGAGAAAAAGCACAAGTTTTTGTCTTGTTCTACCCCGCTTTCAGAAACTCACAAGTAATTTCTGCTTATGTGCCACTGTCAGACTGCAGGGAATTCCAGTTATTCTGATTGTTGAGTGTGTTTCTGGCTGCTCTAGTCTGGGTGTTTTTTAAGTAAAAATACTGTCTTGCTGATTGTTACTTTAATTGCATTCCCTTTTCCCATCCTCGCTGGCCTGGGTGGAGAATAAAGATGTATGTGGCTTTACAGGAGTGTTGCTCTCATGCTTCTGTTTGACTTTGTGTTAAAATCAGTGCTGTGGGACAGACACAGTCATTCTATGCTGATAATTGATTAGAATTCATTGTATTTGAAGATCCACTTTAAAGTGTGTCTGAAATGGGTCTTAAGTTGCACCCCTTGTTAAACAGTGCCTATCCAGACTTGTCTGGATATATCTCTGGGCCTGGGTTCTTTGCTTTTACTTCATAGCTCACAAATGAAAACTTTTGATTTAATTTTACTCATTGTGTATCTGTTTAGCTTTAGCCACAAGGATCTATAGGAGGAGACACACTTCCATACCAAAACAGGAAGTACTTTTAACTCTACAAACATGGTTTGTGTGTCTGTGACTTGGAGCTGCTATTTACAGAGGTGCTGGGAAGATTTCTTACAACCCCTGGGTGCTTCAGGCATGTCTCTGGTAAGTCAAAGGAGAATCCACCAGTACAGTTCTTCAAGGTGTCTAAATATTAAATGACACCTTTGGATCTCTCCCACATAGTTTTATTACAGCCCTACCCTCCTGCTAGCACAGGGAAAACACTTACTTGAAATCTTCTTTCTTCTAAGAAGGAGAGATGGATCTTCAGAAAACCCAAATGAAATTCCTAGCTGAGGGTTAGCACAGCTTCAGTAAAACAGCTCTTTGAGCCAAAAAGCTACAGCTGCAGATGATTCCCTCAAACTGAAAGTGCAACAGCTGGAAATAGCAGGAAGGTGCTTTTGGTTTGATGCCTGCTGCAAACACTGCCAAGGCAACAGAATTCCTTATGTGGCAGATGTATGTTGAGGACTTCCCACCTCCAGTGAAGAACATAATGAAGGACATTCAGCTTCCTGGTGTGACAGGGTGAGATGGAGGTAGTGGGCCCAGATAATTAGCTCAATAGCCTTTGCAGTTCTTACTTCTGAGGTGCAAGGTAATAATTTTATAAGATAATGGTTATCAGTGAGAGACTCCTATTGAAGATCTTTGCATCAGGCAAAGCACAACTGTGTGACTGCATCATGTATCTCACCACGGGGAAAGGAGGTGCTAATTCTGCCTGCTGACTTACCCATTCAGTCTCTTTGAGAACTGAAACAATAACTGCATGAATGTGCTTTTATCCACAGTAAGTCCCTAGAATTTACCCTTCTAGTCCCTTCAGCCAGTGCTTTGAATGCTAAGGGCAGGATCCTGCAATTCCTTGCTAAGATTATCAGCTGAGGATAATCATGGTTGTACTGTGGATCCTTGTAACCACCCCCAACAGGTACCTTTTAGAAGCTGCAACCACTAGCTAAGAAAAGCTACTCCAATGTGCTCTTGCACACTGAAGCATGCAATTACACTAGCATTACAGAGAAAAACCAAGGGTGCACAGCCTACAGTTCTGCACTGAGGACACAATTTAGCTCTACATTTATGCAACCTCTTTTTATCCCAGGCAGTGAATTATCTGTGGGATCAGTGCCCTCCCTGCTTCTTTCCAAGCACTTGGCAATGTGGAGGCAGTTGTATTAATGTGTTTTCATCCCTAGATTAGTCCATGCACGTTTATTCCCTGAGTGGAAAAGGGAACAAAAAAAAACCCACAACAAAAAAACCCACAAAAAACCACAAAACAAAACAACAACAAACAAACAAACAAACAAACAAAACCAAAAACCAAAACAAAAAAAAAAAGGCAGTGGGAGAGGTTGAATCAAATTCAGGAGGCTAATCCACTTGGAAACACAACTTTTCAATTAATTTGGTGAATTAGAATAGACATTGTGTTTGCTTGTCTTTACTACTAAAGCATGATTTCTGTTCCAACAGGCAGCTACTTAATGATGAGGGAGGCCTTGCGGTTGTGTGTTAGATCCAGGTAAATTACCAGGGGGTTCAAAAAGCCTCCTAAGCATCCTTCCACATAACAGGTGAAGTGTGATTGCATGCCAACAACCATTCCAGAGAAACAAGGCTTGAGGGTCTCTTATGTATCCCCCCTGGTCACCCATTCCATTAACTTTCAGTTCTCCTAATTTCATGTCATTACACGGTAGCTGAAGTCTGTCAGAATGCATTAAATACAGAGAATTCCTGAGTCAGGCCAACCATGCATTTTCCCCTGTGTTAAAAAAATGCCCATGCTTTTAGTGTGCTAAAACATAAAACCTTACTCCCAGAGTGCAGCAGCTAAAATCCATTGTGGTTTGTATCCATTGAAATTAGATATGCCATGGATGAATTTGACCTGGAGCCTTTTAAGATACAAATCTTAGGTGTGATCTCCTTGTCTTAGGTCTCCTTTTCCAGTGAAAACTTAGCTTCACAAGTTAGAAAAGGATAACTACTGATTTTGGTGCTATGCTCTGCCTGCAAATAGGATAAACTCCCCACCTCCCAGGAAACGTGTTCCCCCAGAGCATGGCTCATTTCAAGTTCCTGCAGCAGTAATGTATATTAAGACCAATATATCTGAAGGTGACTTTGACTATCTTCATATATATGCCAAATTCTTTCTGCTCTTACAGTGATAAGGTAAGAGAATCAATTATTTCTACTACAAAATACCAGCAAAGCAGCTCATTAAGATATAGCACAAATATAGCTTAATTTATTCTAGCCTGATTATCTGAATAACCTGCAGTTGAGATCTGAACAACACCCCAAATATCATAAATAAACTGAATGGCTTTTTTATTCGTGCTGGGCATGAATCCAACAGCTCCTGGGGTAGTCAGCCTAAAGAGAGCGTGCCTTTTATTCAGTCTTTCTTTCTAAAATACATTCTTGTCCTGAAGTATGGAAGTGTCAGTTTCTAATGATGTACTTAAATGTATTTGTAGTGAGATGCCCTTATAATTACAGGCAATTACTAGAATATCCTTCCATGATAATGGAGATTTTTCTTAACACTTTATCCATGTAAAAATGGCATGCAGAATTAATAAACACAAGCAATTTTAACCTTCATTATTTCATTCAAATGAGCTCCTCTGTGACCTAAGAAAGGAGCAGAAATAATTCGTAGTATCTGCATGTAGTAAAGAAAAAAGTGAAATATTTAATATAATGAGCAGTATCATCCCAAGGCACACATCGTGTCACTGCTAAATGGTACCTCAGTTCTCCCCAAATAGGTGTTGGTAGAGCTGCCTTCAGTGACTCACAGTGATTATGGCACTGGCTTCTCTCTAATGCGATTAAACACCGCTGGAGTGATGGACTCTAATATCGAAACAGGCTCCAAGGCAAAAGTTTCATGTCATGGTGATGACTTCAGCCAGCCCCATGATTACAGCAGGATTGCTCTGAGGCTCCAATTCCACCCTAAAACCAAGTCTGTTTTGATGGCTAAATTTGCCATTTATTTCAGTAGAAAGTTATTAAAAAATTAATGTCTGTCTTAAATGTCTAGTAAAAAAAAACAAAACTGCAGAAATCCTTGTCATCTTGATAATGCCCTTCCAAGGAATTTCTGCATAAAATAACTGACAGGGAAAACTTGAAATTATTCTTCCCCTGCCTCTACATCTGACACTGCCACGTATCTGCTAGTGTAATGGGTTAGCATCAATTTACACAAATAGAAACCAAACCTAATCTCTTCTTTGCTCTCAAATATAAGCTCCCTCCTTCACATTGCTGCTTTGTCCCCCAAAGCTGTACAAACTGGAACCCCACAAGAATTAAAAGATTTAGAACATGCCGTCCCCTCCTTAATGCTGCAATGCTCCATTTTGAAAGTGCAATTAAAGCAAATATTTTTCAAAAGATCCAAAATTTCATCCTTTCAGTCTGATTTCAATCTGCTTCCAGGTGCAGGCAAACAGATAGAAATTTAAAATGGGATCCTCTCAGCTCAGAAAGAGTCTTGTTTGATAGCTGAAGACTTCTCATCCCTTCCCACAGTTGAATGGATAAGGAACAAAATCCTGTGCTGTGAGGATTAAATTAGATTATTAGCCCCACGTGTGCATGTGTGCATGCCAACATGCACGATGCTGGTGAGGGCAGGATGAAAGTAAAAGGGAGGATACTAAAGGCTTATCCTTGTGCATCTGCTAAGCAAATCCTTCATGCAGTGAGTTATCCCAGCTAGCTTGTCCTGAACAATCTGCTGCATGACAGCGCTTTGCAGACCCTGCAAACACAGCTGGATTGCTAATGGCTGCCAACAAAGACACTGCACAGGCAGCGGGGTGAGAAAGGCTGCGAAACAAAGGGCACCTGGAGAGCAAGATGGATGAGATTCTGCTTCTGCAACAACCCCATCTGAAACAGCAGCAAGCACTTGGTACTTACTACCTCTTAATAAAACACTGGCTTTAAGTTTTTTCCAAAAACTAATTGATACTCTTTTGCTGGGCTCTTGCTTTCCCCAGAGCAAATATACCCGACGTGAACTCTCTGGTCTTTTCCAGGAACCCAGGAGCTCAGTTGAGCCCAACTATTTCTATTTGTTTGAAAGAAAATCAGACCCTACATGGCAGATAGTCCTATAAAATGTAATAAACAAATAATTTCTTGTTAACAGATTTAACAACTAATCCAGGAAAGTCTGCCAGAGTCGTTTCCACTGCAGACACATGTCTGGGGCTTTTCAATTACTTAGCAGTGGGAAGTATTTCGCCTCTTGTGATACCAGGCTGAGTGGCCCTTGCATCACTGCCTGCAGAAATCCTTTGGCTAATCCACGGATTTAGAACTCGTGAAGCAATCCTAAACAGAAACACAGATTTTCGATGCAGGAAGAAATTTTTAAATCTACCTCCCTAAAAGGTAAAATGTAAAAGCATATGTTTTTTGCTGCTGTTATTGCCTAATTTCTGCCAGATTCAAGTGCAGAAATTCCTCTGCAGCTGGGCAGTGCTTGCTGGGTGATGCTAGGCTGCCGAGCTGCCTCTGCCTGGTGTCTGGGATCACGTTGCCCTCCAGTGGCTGAACTGAAAAATGGGGATAAAAGGCCACTGCAGTGTTTTCCTCTGCTTTAGAAATGCATCCAGAGAGGTCTACACGCCATGAAATTGCAATGGAAATACTAAGAATTTATGCCATGCTAATTTTTTAATATATGAATATAAAACTAATCCTTCCTGTTCCTTGTAGGTATGCAGTCTGGAAAAATCCTCATCCTCAGGAGTTCATGCTGCTCTTTCTCTGGCTTCCCAGGCTTATATAGTGGGCCATAGGATAAGGTTTAATGAGAAGCAAATACAGCATTTTGGTTTGTCTTTATATTTGAGAGTGCAGTCAAAACCCATTTTCACAGAACGCGCAAAGCAGTATCTTAATAATACATAGCACTCTAATGTATATGTTCTTCCCAAAAATACTTTTGGGGTTTTTTTTCCAATAGCATGTGACATAAATGCTGATAAAGTAATATGTGGCAACAAAGGCACAATATTTTAAAAGATACAAAATCTAAGAAAGCTCAGTGCCCCTCTGAGCTGCCCCTTGCAGCTGATTTTTTTTGAGTATTTAGCATAATGAGGCATTTTCTGTTTTGAAAGTGAAGCTCCATTCACAAACACCTGTGAGTGATCAACACCTACACAGATCTGACTTATCTCAAACTGAGCACTAAGAAAATGTGATTCACACAACCAGTGCCTACGGTGAGAGACTTGGTTCAAGTGATACTTAACTCAGATTACAGGCAATCTGCTGAACAAAACCAGAGTTTAATTCTTAAAGTGCCATTTAGTTACCATAATCACAAGAATTTCCTATTTCATTCTCTGTCTCCCAAATATTATAACAAATGAGGCAAGAGTCTCATGACTCCTTTAGTGTAACTTTATCCCAATATGTATTGAAATAAACTATGACATTGCTGGACAAAAAGTATCTGGTCCTGTCATTGAATCTGTATCACAATGTAGAGAAATACTTGGTTAAGGTTGGAAAAGGAGTTTTAATGTCAGAAATTCTCATTATTTTGGAGATGGACTTTTACAACCTTAATGTTTTCTTTACTTCTTACAGACAAACAAATAAATAAAGAAAATGAAACTACATTAGAGTCCTCCTGACAGTTACATGAGATTCAGCTGGGATGAAACCTTTGGACCCACAGCATATGCTTCTGCCTTTTGAGCTAATTAAATAATTGACAGCTGTGGTAGACTGTCCATTTACAAAGGTCATCTGCAATCAGGCAGCAACACAATTAACATCAGCAGCAAAAAAGTGATTAGAGGTAAAACAGGAAATGTCAGAGCATTCTTAAACAGTGGAGATGTTTTCAAATCAGCTATGTCAGGTGAATTCCATCCAGGGCAAATACAAAACTGGCCAAAGCAAGCTGTAATGATTTCCCTTGATAATCATGCGTGAGATTACAAATATAGCATGTACTTTAAAAGGGATGAGGGAGGGCAAAGATATCTGGAAATTAGAGATTCTTTGTGTTCCAGACAGTGGAAAATAGTATACCAAATAATTAAACCTTTAGTAGGTGCTCAGAACATAGTAAGTAAAAGGAATACAGAGAGGGGGGCTAAGGACAAATGTTGTTAAATTGTCCTTCCACCTTCTTTATCTTTTTTTTTTTTTTTTTAAGTAAAGCTTTGATGTTGTTTTAAACAATGTTCTCCTGTGAAGGTTGGGAAGTGTTGTGCATTTTGGTGTATGCCAAAATAGCTATCAAAACAGGTAAAGTGATATATCTTAAGCTGTCCTTAGTGGTTATTCCCAGGACTGGCCACCTTGGGCTGTGTGCTGTCCTTTCGTGACCTGGCTGAAGACAAAAGAGTTCCTATGAAATCTGGAATTTCACCAAAATGAGGGGGATGGCAAGCACCATGGCTGAGAAGATTAGAGATAAATAAAAAATAAATAAAAATAAATGGATTGAAAGAGGAAAGAAACCAGGATTCAACTTGTTAACAAATATGCCATTCAGTTCACTGGAATAAAAAGCAGCAGGTGGAAGAATTACTGGATGGGCAGCAATTCTGCAGGACAGTACGTGCGGGCTACAGAAGAATGTGATTCTCAAGTGTGACTCCATGATGGTGTGGAAAAGGTAAAAAACACATAGGGGAAAATGGGCTTTAAGCACTGTTGGCCTGTGATTTCAGGCTTTTCCTCTCTGTGGCACTTGATAAGGTCTCTGCTGGTGTATGACAGCCAGTGGAAGGGGTGTTTTTTCTGCTTGAGAAACGTGTAATTACTGCATTATCTGGGAAAGGGAGAGGAAAGACAAAGCTGTAAATTCAGCAGCTGGTGCAGGGGGCAGTGAGAAGGAAAAGCAACCGTGACAAGCTTGTGGGAGAGGAACGGCAAACATAGAGCCTCTGTCTCTCAGCTCCATGCAGAAGGATCTGAAGAGCCTTGATGAGTAGTTCATCAGCTGTGATCTACCTATTTGCCACTATTCAGGAGCCCTCGAGCTGGAATGTGCCTGACAGGACACACCCCAAGTCAATATACTCGCCTTACTCATTACCTCTCCTTCCTGTGTTTTTCTTTTTTGTTGTTTGTTTGTTTGGTTTGGTTTGGTTTGGTTTTTGTTTTTTGTTGTTTTTTTCAGGCAAGGTTGGATGGCGTGGTATAATCTTTCCTGTTTTGCTAATTTTCCTGCTGCAGTAATGTCTTTGTTTCCTAAGAGGCTCATTTCTTTGCATTACATGAACTAAATTGAAAATCCATGGAGCAGGTAGACCAACAGTTAAAACAGTTAAATACCCAAAAAGGCTTTTTAGAAGTTATTTTTCAGTTTATCAAAGGCACAGTTTCTAATGTGCCAAATGTTTTTGAGTCATGGACAGAGGACAAGCCCCATGAACTTACAGTTGAACCTCGAAGCCAAAGACCAGTTTTGCTTTAGAGAGTGGATCCTAGAGATTTTTCCCCTGCAGGTGTATTCCACAGAAACAACTAAGCACTGAGTTAGGCTTGCATCCCTTTGGAAGGGCCATCAGAAATCACTAAACAGACATAATAAATACTAGTGTTAGTCTGCACCACAATTTTGGCATGTGCTTTCAAGCAGGTGTTTGAAAAGACCTCTTGGGAGTAGACAACTGTGCACCTCATAAAGCTCAGTGTAGGAGGATGCTAACAGATGTGCTTCCAAGCTCTGCTTTGTTTTGGGTGCCAATTTCCCATCTACTTTTTCTTCCAGCTTGCTGCCAAGCTTGTGCTGGTGGAAATACAAAGCTGATTGATGTCACAGTGTGTTAGCCCTGCTTTGTTTATCTGTAGAAAATTCAGTTCATAATTCCTCTGCAGTTAGCACCCACTTTTATGTATCATCCCAGGCAAAGAATAGGTAATGATTGCAAAGTTAATTCTATTTTTCTGTAGAAAATTCCGCTTCGTGTATCCATTTCAATAAAGCTATTGGGCTAGATCCCAGATGGCTATGGTATTCATCTTTCCACCAGGCATTTATCCAAAGTTTTACCCTGTGGGTAAAGAGGGAAAAAGGCCAAGTCATCTTACTACTTTTACATTTAAGCCATTTACATTTGCTCAGAGATGCCATAAGCAGCTGGGTCTCAGTTATAACTCTCTGGGTAATACATTCCTTCTTGTAAAAAAACAGAGAAGCCATTTTACTTGCTGCCATGTAAAGGCATTAAGTGAAGTTAAGCACAAAGCAGCCTATTCATTGCTGCTTCCCAAGAGTGTGCTTATTTAAACCAGGCTTGGTTTTGCGTGGGGGAATTAACCAAAAAAGGAATGAGCAGAGCACTGAGTGAGAACCTCACTGACATTGAGGTGGGAGTCACTTTGGTGTGAATGAGGTTAGAGCTGATCATCCTGGATCCTGAGTCCTCTAAGATGTCACATATTTATTATTTATACCCAGATATTGACGTTCATACAATAGAAATGGACAATTAATCACTGATGTTTTCTGCACGCTTTTACAAGCAAAGATCCTCAAATCTTTATCCAGGCTAACAAAGCCCCAGTGCCCCCAGATGGAGTAGTCAGATCTGATGATTACCAATAAGAGAGCTCTGTTCAGACTTGCAAAGGAAAACTGAAATGTGGATTAAAATTTGTTTCAGAAATGATTAGCCAGTTTTCCTTTGAATGGTCAAAACAGTTCTGAAGATCTGGCAGCATGAAGGTGAGAAGTGGAAATAACTGGGTTTATTGTTTGCGTATTTTGCCAAAGAGCTAAAAGCCCCCATTTATGTCAGACTGAGAGCTAAAGGATATAGGTGTCTTTAGTTTTACTCAGACTTTGTAAAGAAACAGGATGCTGGTGCATGGGCTGGGTATACAAACCTCCTGCAATCAGAGGTTCCCAGTTCCGGCCCAAATTGGGTTTCCCTGAGTAATGTTTGCAATTACAGCTCTAGGTGCAAAAGCTTGGACCAAAGCCTGGGATTCAGCTTTCATGTCAAATCTAGGATTCAGAGAGAAGGAGTTTACATCAATATTCTGTTCCAGCAGTCAGGGCTGGGGTTTTACTTTCCAACTCCAGCATAAAAATAAAATGTTCATTGATCATGATACCTTGCAAAATGCTCTTCTGTTGGTGTGTGAAAAGCTATTGCTGATGAAATGGATGAGTTCTTTTTTCTCTGTTCTTCTCTCCTGTGTATACACATCTCCTGTCTTGTGCCTAGAATTCAAGCTATGTTGGAAATCAGCTGGAGTGGGGTTTGCCTAGTTGTGAGCCCAAGGGGGGGCTTTTGGGCTAAGTTAACATCAGGAGTAATAATAATGATAATAAGCGGCCTGATTTCCTTGGCTGATTAATCTGAAATCTCCTTAGAGACATTCAGGAAGACAATGCAAGATTTTCTCTGTCAGTAGCTGACTGGAGTTTTTTGTCTACTGGTTTCCCCTAAAATGTTTGTCACATTGCCAAGCTGCTCTGTTCCTTTGATATGCAAAGTGCTTTGAAGAGAGAATCCCTCAATTACCAGTATTCCCAAAGCATGGCAATGTAGTAAGGAGGGAAAGGGGTTTTTTGTCTTCAGACATCACTCAGTATAAAAAAGAAACACTTGTGTTTGTAGGGTCATCTTCTGGTACAAGATATTTGAAGTGTTCGTGTGAGATTTACTCTTTTGTAGCTATACTAGTATCACCACTTCGAGCTCTGTTTTGAGAATAATTATAGATAATATGTGGGGTTTGAGATATACCTAGAAGTGGAAGACAGTGGTAATTATATTCTCAAAGGATACAGGGAAAGTAATGCAGAACAAGAAGTACTCAATACATGTGATGAAATACTTGCCATTCTCATACATCTCTAATGATTTAATAGCCAATGGGCACTGAGATATACTTGATATAGCAGGTCTGTTTTACTAGGACTTCTTAAAATGGGTTCCAGTTTGATCAAGCAGGATGTAGTGTGGTTCAGAAATTGTTGTTAATGGCGGGAGAAAGTTAGTGTTGTGCTTGTGTCATTGAAACAGTCCTGATGCACTGGTGATTCACAGGCAGAATGCAACTTTGGGGATGCTTTGGGCAGCTGAAATCCCTGTCCTAGTGATGAAAGGGAATGGCTGCTCTCCAGCAGGCTGTGTCCTGTGGGATTCTGGGGTGCCATGAAGAGGAGGTTGGAGAGCCCTGGAGGTATCCCCTCTGGGGTGATGTGCTGGGGTTGGCCAGGATAGAGTTAATTTTCTTCACAGCAGTTGGTATGGGGATGTGTTTGGGGTTTGTGCTAAACACGAGTTGGTAATATAGAGGTATTTTTGCTATTGCTGCACAGGGCTTACAGAGCCAAGGTCTTTTCTGTTTTTTGTACAGCCACATTGGCAAGAGAGTTGGGGGTGACACAGTTGGGACAGGTGACCCCAGCTGCCCAAAGGGATATTCCAGACCATATAACATCATAGTATATAAAGGGGAGAGGAGAAGGAGGAAGAGGGGATATTTGGAGTGATGGAGTTTGTCTTCCCAAGTCACCATTACACGCGATGGGGCCTTGCTCTCCTGGGGGATAAGTGAGCGGCTGTGTGGGGCTGGGCTGACAGCCGGGGTTACATCACGATGGGTCAGGGATGGGGGAACCGGCAGGTGCTCTAGGACAGGACAGGGCAGAGCAGAAGAGCTCTTTGACACTTGCCCTGCCACCGCCTCTCCTCAGGGACCCCTGTCCACCCACCTCGGCTTGTCCTTGGCTATGCTCTGCTCACATTATGGCCAAAATGCCAGCCACGCCTGCGATATGCGGCACTTTGAGGGGGAGTTGGGAGGAGCCCTGAGGAGAAAGAAGTGGAGGGCATCCGACATCTCCCTTCCCTCTCCCACAGCCCGGCCGTAGGCAGCTCAGCTTCCCCCTCAGCCTGTCCCGAACCGGGGCAGCGCCGGCACCGGGGCACGGCCCGAGCCCCCGCCCGCCGCTAGGCGGCGCTGCCCCCGCCGCGGAACGCGAGGCGCCGCCGCCGTGTTCCGGGGGGAACGCGGGGAGGGCGGCGCGGCGGCGGCCGGAGCGCTGAGCCCGGCGCACCGCGTCCCGGCAGCAGCGCGATGGCGCCCCGCGGCAAGGTGAGGGTGAGGGTGAGGGCCGGGGGTCCCGCCGGCTCCGGGCACCCACATGCACCCATCCCTGGCACCGCCTGACCCCTCCTCGTGCCGGTCGCCGAACCGCTGCCGGTGCAAAGCTGCCTAGCTCAGAGGGAGTCAGTGTTCCTGCTTTAGAGTACAGTGCAGGTCCCGCAGCAGTGACTGCCATTGCTCTTGCTAGAATAATGGTAGAACTGGTTTTGCTCTGTTAAAAATGCAGTTTGTATATGTGGTGCGATTAAGGAATCTTGTTGGTGAAAGCTGTGTGGAGGTCTCTTGTGATACAGGGCAGTTTAGTGTCTGTTAAACGCAGCTTTATCTGTGCTGCTTTAGCCATCTCTCTCTTTGCTGTATTATAGCTACTTCAGCACCGAGAGGTCAGAGATAAAGGCAGGCTTGTTCTGCACCGCCCTTGTCGGTACTCGAGCAGGGCAAACCATTCTTTCAGGCATTGTAATTTAATCTACTGGCACCCCATCAAGCAAGGTTTTTATGTATTTTTAGGGAGCTTTGGTTTAATCCATGAGAGTAATCTGGCCTTGGACGTGCAGGGCCTCATTTTGCTGAATTCCTCTTGCAACTACATTCATCTGGATGATTGATCAAGATAAGGGAAGTCTGTGAAAAACTTTAGAGGACCTTAGAGTCAAAGGAGAAATTGCAAGAAACAATTTCATTTAATTCTGGTGTATAAGTCAATTCATGGGCAGATTTGGGCAGTGCTAGGTATAGATCAGTTAAAGAGGTAATCAGATATGCAAAAACATAAACTAACTTGAGGGATTTAAGCCTGTAAATTGAAATTGGAATGCATCCTTGCAATTGTCAACTAAAATATCTGTTTAATTTCCTAGAAAAGCCCTTAGATCCCTAATACATTCATCAGGTTGTATAGAAATTGCATGCCCTTTACAGGTTATTGTGTAACATAGGATTTTTTTTTTTTTTTTTTTTTGTATTTTCCACTGAAATGCCTGGAATATGGTATGGGATTAAATTATTTTCTTTTCACTGTAATTATGCCAGTTCTGTCTTCCACCATTGTCTCTTATTAACAATTACTGTAAAAACCACTTGTAATGTAAGTTTGATTTTTAGGTTTTGTATGAAGTAATTATGCTTGTATTTTATTTTTTATTCTTACTCATTGTTTGCAGGCGGCAATAGTGCTGTGCCTGGATGTAGGCCTTACAATGAGCAGTTCTCCCCCTGGGGAGGAGTCTTCACTTGACCAAGCCAAGAAGATTATGACAAAGTTTGTGCAGCGACAGGTGTGTATGACATCGTGTTAAAAAGGGAGGGGAAACAATAACACCTGTGAAACATTTTCCCTGTTTACTAGAAGTTGAAATAAATGAGGAATGAGTGAGAATTAGTCTCTGTTTATGCAGGAGTAACAGTGCTCTTTGTTTGAGCTGTATTTTTTGTGCATGAGATGTGATAGTTGGGTTGAGCAGTTTTAATTAGATAGTTGGGCAGTTTTACTGCCCTTTCCCTTCAGGGCAGTAGAAACTTTTAGGGGAAGGGAGTAGTTTTCTCTCTCTCTAAAATATTTCAACAGTTAGTAATTACCACACAGAAGACTCATTTTGAGGACTGAATCTGCCAGTTTTATTTGTTTTATCCCAGATAGCCTCTTGTCAATCTGTTAGTTTAATTACATCTAACTTTGTGAATTCACAGTAAGATTACATTTTGAGAGGATAGCTCTGAATAAGTAAAAAAAGTAAATCCGTTGCAATTGATGTTTCAAAATTAGTTCATCTTGCTGTAATATGCCTAACGTAGTTGTGTATGAATCTACCTGTTTTTATACCTCTTTTGTGTTGTCTGTATCTGCAGGTTTTTGCTGAAAGTAAAGATGAAGTCGCTGTAGTTTTGTTTGGCACTAATGGCACTAGCAATGGCCTTGCTAGTGAGGATCAATACCAAAACATTACTGTACATAGGTCACTAATGCTGCCAGATTTTGATCTGCTGGAAGACATTCAAGATGTGATTAAAGCAGGCTCTGAACAAGCAGACTGTATCCTTTTGCAGCAGAGCATTTCTTGAACTGATTCAGCTATGTAGGAGACAGGAAGTCAATGTTGTGAAATTGGGCTCAGCCTCCCGAGTTTTAACTACTATCAGAGTTGAGCTAATTTGTAGTTGTAAGTTTGTCCAAAAGCAGATTTAGCTGCTTTTTGACGTTGTTTTAGGCTAACAGATGTAGCCTTGGCCTTAAAAGGAATCATTGCTTTTATGAAGTGTTCTGTTAATTAAAGGGAACAAAGATAGTAATATAATTTTAGGCCTCAAATCAGACGTGTATTTTTAAAAATAGCATTACAGAACTTGATTTATGCTTTTTAATAAAAATGTTGTTTATGAAATAAGTCAGCAGGAGTACCAGAAACCAGACTGTCATGATTTAAGCCCAGCTGGCAGTTCAGCCCCACACAGCTACTTGCTCATTCCCCCACCAGTTTTTGGGGAGAGAATGGAAAGGGTAAAGGGAGAAAACTCATGGGTTGAGATAAAGACAGCTTAATAGGGAAGTTAAAAGCTGTGCACACAAGCAGAGCAAAAGAGGGAATTATTCACTGCTTCCCGTGGGCAGGCAGGTGTTCAGTCATCTCCAGGAAAGCAGGACTCCGTCAGACTTAACAGTTACCTGGGAAGACCAACACCAGAACTCTGAATATCCCTTCTTCTTTCTCCCAGCTTTATATTGAGTGTGATGCCAGGTGGTGTGGGATATCCCATTGGACCAGCTGTCCCTGCTGTGTCTCCTCCCAGCTTCTTGTGCCCCCCCAGCCTCCTCACTGGCAGGGTGATACAAGAACCAGAAGAGGCCTTGACTCTGCAAGCACTGCTCACCAACAACTGCAACATCCCTGTATTATCATCACTGTTTCCAGCACAATTTCAAGACACAGCCCCACACCAGCTACCATGAAGAAAACTGGCTCTACCCCAGAGAAAGCAGAATAGAGTTTTATCAGATTGATTTATTTTTAAAGTATTTCTAGCATTGCCAAATATCACTTCTTGGTTTGAATGCCATTCATGTTTGAATGTTTTCTGGTCTTATCTACATGTAAGGTGAAGAGTTTTAAAGGATGATCTATATAGTGTTCCTTCATGTGTTTCATTTATATAAAGCTCAGTTTCCCCTGGTGTCTCTGGCCATAAAATGATTGCTGTGAACTCTGTCCAGGCAGTCAGAGCTGTTTGAGAGAAGTGTGCAGCCAGTCAGCTGGCTCACACATTCCCAATGGGCATTGTGATGAGAAAGAAACTAAGAGATTGTCTGATGCAGGTGCTTTGAAGAAAAACTTGCATGAGAAAATGATATATATTGGAATTTTGTTGATGGATTCAGAGTAACATTCTCAAGGTTAGATTTCTCTTCATTGGACTTGAGCCTCTCATTGACAGTTGAGAGGCTGGGATCTGAAGTAATCTTCTTAGTGTTCAATTGGGTAAGTAGGGCAGAGACAAGATCACAATACACACAGGTTATATAGGAACCTCTTGCACATTAGTTACTTGAAAAGCATTTTTCTCAAAAGAGTGTTTCTTAACTAAAACGCATGTTTGTTAGTCTTTGAGAGGGTGAAAATGTAAAATTGTTTTTTATGACAAACACTTTTCATTACTTGATCCATATTCTGAAATTTTTCTTAATTTTGCTTAGTTTTGGATGCTATTATTGTGTGCATGGACTTGCTTCAGAAGCAAACAATGTGAGTATGTAACCTGAAGTCTTACACAGATGTCTGACTTTGATGATCTGTTCTCTTGCCAGTCTTATATTTCCAGTATGTATAAATGTGGGAAGTGCTTTCTTAAAACAATTAAAGATAAATAGCACACTACAGAAGTTTGCCTCCGAAGAATTCTCGTGAGGTATCTGGCTTCTCCAGACAATTGAGGAGCTTTCTGAGGCAACTGGCAACTCTATAGTAGAGCCAGAGTGTATGAGAGTATTAATGCCATTATAGAAAGCACAGAGCCTTCCCTTTCTGTCATGTTCCTTGTGTTCTGCTTTCAGAAAGTGTTAATCTGGATGTTAAAATGCTTAGAAAATGGCTACTCAATTTAAATGTGATGGCACATTTTAGAAAGAAAAAAAAAAAAAAGAAAACAAAACTAGAGGTGAATTTGTTCAGCCTAGAAATTTAAAGACTGTTGGAGATGGAGTGGCTGTTTGTAAATATGCAGGGGGATATAAGGGAATATGTGGGAAATAAAGGTGCAGTAGGAAAAGACAGTCTTTAGGCTGAGAAAAAATGTTGACATCAGTGTTACAAAGTTGTCAGTGAATGTACTTAGGCTGGCAAGGTGTTTCTAACACTGTGAACTAGTGGTGCAGGGAAAGGAAGGTAACTGCACTTCCTCTTAAACCAAAGCTTGAACATGTTTCTAAAAAGGTTGTATGATCTAATTGTGAGTGCAGGAGACTAGACTTGGTGATACAGTTTGTATTTTTATGAATAAAGTCTAATCAATGTGGAAAGCTGTGTATATTTAATGGTTAAAACTGAGTTTTAAATGAAAATTACTGTATTTATGGCATTATAATCTTGAATAACTGTGGGGCACCGGGTTTTCTTGTAGCCTGTGTACACCAATCTCTTTGATATGGAGTTTGCCTTCATTTGAGAAAATGCTATAGGGTACAAATTCAAGAAGAGCACTCTTATGTTTAATTATCCCGATCAAAACTGCACCAATTCAACAGAAATTTGTTCTGTCATTGGCCAACCCTCCTGATCTGTACTGTTACTACTTCTTAGTGTATACAGTAGTCTTGAAAGTCCATCTTCTCTGATAAATCTACTGAATTGGATTACTAAAATGAACCCCCACCAGCAACAGTAATTTAAAATACATTTTCACAAGAACAGACTTAGAGCTGCAAAGGAAATAACCAGTGTAATCCATAAACAGCTTAACATATTGTATTACCATTTTATCCACATTGGTGAAAATTGGCAGAATTCCATTCATCTAGATGTAGTTAATAATTTATGAAGTCACAGGGCTAGAGTCCCCAATTTTAGGGTAGGAGGGAGAAAGGGGAATCATATAAAGATAAACATTTGGGATAAATAATATAACCTTTTGATAGAACATTTTCTACCAAGTAGGTTTATTTGCTTTCTTTCATTTTACATGTATATTTCTTTGGTAAAAGTAACTGTAAATATATTACTTTTGTTATTATTTTGTAAGGAAATAATTGAAATTGGCCCTATAATATTTTATATATATGTAAATGTTTTTCTCTATTTTAAGAGGAAAGAAATACGCGAAGAGACACATTGAACTGTTTACAGATCTTAATAGTCCTGTCAGTGAGGATCAGCTGGGAATTATCATTGCTAACTTGAAGAAAACAGGAATTTCACTTCAGTTTTTGTAAGTATGAAAATGGCAGTTTTGTACTATGCCATTTTTAAAGGGAAATTATTCTTTCTTAATAATTATTTTGAAATAACTGGTGATCTGCTGGTATATGGTTTCTTTAGAGGTGTACCAGTAAGTAATATAATTATTTTAAGTACTTCTATCAGTTATACATACCTTGAATTCCAGTTATGAGCCAAGTGCCCTTGTTTAAGTAATGTTAATTACTTATTATTATTAGCTATGCAAATAAGTGTTAAGATGATGGCTTCTTCTCCATATAAGCTTATAGCTTAGAGCCAAAGTCTAAAATGGAAGACAAAGAACAATATAAGCAGAGAATTGGGAAACAATAGGCCAAAAATAGCCTCAGAAACCGTGGTTTTGTCACAGCAACAGCCTAGATCCTTTTAGGTAAGGATGTTACTGGGAAGAAATAATGAGGTAGTGTTGCAGATAGTAATAGCTTGATTCTGGTGTCCTGTAAAGGAGCAGGTCTGAAGATAAGGGTTATATTCACAGTGATGGGCTTGGAAAATGGAAGCAGTATCTTAAGTGTTAGAACAAGAATCCCTTGATTGTCATGCTGTAGATATAGGCATTGATCCAGATAATCAATGGTGCTTTTAAGGTCTGTATTAGCTGTTGCATGTGATGGCAACTGGAAGCTGTGAGCCTTCTAGAGGAGTTTATTTAAAAGCAAAACTTTATGTGGCTGTTGATAATAAGTACATCCACAGGAGAAAGTTAAAGCCCTAGTTTTACTTCTGACCATGTACTTTTACCTAGATCCAGCATTCTGTGAGGAAGGATGTTGTGAACTTAATAATGAATTCATTTAAGCTATTTGTCAACCCATCTGGAAGATAAAAGAGGGGTCAGGTAGGAAAATGTGACTGAAAATCATGGTCTGATCCTCCACAAAAAAATCTTTGCCTTTGCTTAGGGGAGCTTGGATGCAAAAATGTCAGGCTCTGTCTATACAACAGAAGCAGTTATGTTTCCAATGTGACATGCCTCTTCTGGCTTATTTGAGCTGCTGCTGGCACTGCAGGCGGTAGAGGTGCAACACCATGAATCTGAGTACCTCTGCCAGTCAGAGTACATCTTTTGGAGCCCTGGTGTTCAGCTGCTGCTCCCTTGTCTGTGAAGCACAAAAGCAATGTTGCTGTTTACAGCACTGACTCCCAGCCACAGGAGCAAAGGATTATTTGATTTTTACTTGTACAAATGTAAAATGCTTGTTTAAAAATAATTTCTTGCTAAACCTTTATAACCTATGCTTCCATCCCTTATGGGTTCATAGACTAGGTTGTAACTTGGAGCAGAGAGTTGGTTTTCCTGCCTGTTTCCAGGTGCCGAGCACATGCTGAGCACTGTGTAGTGTTGGGTGTTATGTACTTCTCATCACAGTAGGCTCTGGGCATTGTTTAGTGAATGTAGCTATCTTTTGCCTGTTGGAGGTTTGAAGCTTTTTGATGTTGCCATATCAGCTTAAAAATACAATTTCTATATTTTGTTAGTGGAATCTGCTTCTTAAAAAGGTACCAAACACTTTGCTGAGGCTTGATCTTTAATTTTGCTGTATGTGACACTGTTGTGCATAATGTTAACTCTGCTTATTATGTCTTGCTTCATGGATAAGTTTAGTGAGGACTAATGAGGTGAAAGTATGGTAGAGATGTGTAGGCTGCTTTTTGAAAAACATAATACAATGCTGAAGTTATTTCACTTTGTAGAAATGTGGTAAAAGGTATCATGTGGTTCATTCAAAATTGGATCAGATGAAAGACCTGAAAAATCTGCAGGTGTTTTCAGAGGCACAGGGTTGAGGATCTTACACATCTTTCTCTCTGCTGTGTTTGTTATACTTAGTTAACACTCTCCTGTATTTTGAAGAGCAGCAAAATCATTTTATCTATAACCCCTGGCTAAATTTTAAAATCTGATTAATGATGTGCAGAAAAAATGTGTCATCTTCAGTCAGAAATTCACCCAGTGTTGTGAGCTATTAAAATCTCAAAGAGTAACATTTGTTCCAGAAATACCTAATAGCCCCACTGCAGAGAATGTCCTGCTTGCTGGCATTTGGAGCTGATACAGAGTCACAGGCCTGGAACGGCCTTTAACAAGTCACCTGGAGCAGTCCTCTACTTCAGACTGGGTCAGGTGTATGTCTGTCATTGCTGAGCAGTGTTTGTCTAACCTTCTGATAAAGATTTGCAGTGATGGAGACTCTTCTCTCTCCTCAGGCAGTTGGTTTTAGAGATTATGGTTTGAAATGCCTTTATCAGGTTTTTGACTATCTGACCTGACTCCGCGATGTGATTGGAGGGCAGGCAGAAGGCAAAGAACTGATTGTTTCCTTCCTCTCTGCAACAGCTTTCTTATATTTAAGGCTGTCTTGCCCTCTAATTCCCTTCTCTATGGGCTTTATGTTGTTCAATCTTTTTTAATGGATCTTGCTTTCTAATCAGCGCTGACTTTCCTGTCTAATCTATTCCCATACTTGGATGTCTTTATTGATGCACAATACCCAGAACTGGTGCATCACTCTGGTCAAGACATTACCAATGCCAAGTAGACTTGAAATACTGCTTAATTTGTTGTGCAAGTCCTGTGGCCCTTTATACATCTGTCTGCAGCTGGATAGAAGTTGTTGATCCTGAAAATATTTTTGTTTTGTTTTGATTAGTTATTTTAATAAGGAAGAAAGTCAAACTAACTGCTTCTTCTTTTGTTCTTAGTCTGCCATTTCCAGTGAGTGTTGATGATGAAAGTGGAGATGCAAGTGCCAGTGTACATGCTCATATGCACAGAAACTTTTTTCCAAAAAAGGATTTAACTGAACAACAAAAGCAAGGTATTGATGTGGTGAGGAAGCTCATGTATACTTTGGATGAAGAAGGAGGGCTGGAAGAAATTTATACTTTCAGGTAAATTTGGCTAATCCTGGGGTTATTGTACTATAGATATACTTCCTGATTTCTGCTCCAAAAGATGAAGTAATCAGTTGTGTTACAGTTTCATTGAAATCAGTGAATTTTATGACTTGTTATACCCTCAGTCCCTTTCATACAGCTTCTTCAGTGGCTTTAGAATGACTAGAAGAGCTTAGAGATTTCAGGGGAAAATGAGTTTTCTGTATCTGTATTTAAAGAAAAAAAATCAGTTTTCTTCCATCTTTAGCATTAGGATTTGGAGGGAACATTTCTGTAAATGTCATTTCAAAAACATGTTTTAGAAAGCAATGGAATTTGTGGCATAGTGCAGCTTGAACATCTGCATTTAATAGTAGCCTTTGTTCCTTGGTCACAGACTTCTTTTAGCTCACTAGTTTGATAAACTCACACGAATTCTTTGGGTAAATGTTGTTTGTTGAATCCTGCTCTTTAATCACAGTCTACTGTGCCACTGTGCCAAACAGTATGCTTTTATATTTTTCGTTTTTCTTGCATTAGGAATGCAAGAATTGAAAGATGATTTTTCACTTGTTGTTTCCCCAATGAAAGAATGAAAGTTTATGTGTATTTCTGAAAAACTGTAGCTAATGATATATCTGAGACTTTTCTACATGAGTGTTGTCTCAGTTGGGAAACAGGCAAAAATGCATCTACGTGCCTTATCACAGTCTGATGTTACTGTCTCAGTAATTCTGTTCTACCAGTATGAAAAGTGGTCTTTTAGACAGTGTGGTTTTCAGGAAGCTTAGCAGACCATAGCTGTAATGTCATTATCAAAGGTAATTTTTAGATGAGGGTTGTTCCCTGTAGGTTTGTATGCTGTAATTCATCAGTTTATTTGTGGGATTTCCTTCCCTCCCCCAGCTCAGCTGGCCAGCTTTGCACCTCAGCAGCCAGAGAAGCTGCTCCTTGAGCATTACTGTGCATTAGGGAAGAGACATGTGTCATTGTGTCTGTGTTCTGTACTAGTCAACAGAGCATTCTGAGTATCTAGAAAAAAAGCAAGCTTTGTCACTGCTTCAAAGACTGCACAGAAAAGCAGAATCTTTCCTGGCCCATTTATCCTTTAGGATAATCCATATGCATGAACCTACCATGTGGCTTGGCCTCTTTATACTTTTTTTATCACAGACTCTTGCTACTCTACAAGCTGTCTTTGTGCCATACTTTTAGGGGAAATCCAAAGTCTCTGGATAAATAGGCATTTGGCTAGTAGATTAAAGCTTTAGTTGGAAAAGTTGTTCAAGAATATGTGAGGTTTTAGATGCAATTAAGTTGCTTATCAAGCTTTAAGAAGTCAGCTTTACAAATCTGTCATGATAATTGGCCAGCAGAGATACATTCTCCATTTTCCTGGATTCATTATTCCTGCTGGTAAAAATGTTTTAACTCTTGTAAAAATAAATAAGCCATACCAGAAAAGTGAGTGAGTAAATTTTGGTGTGTTTTTTAAAGTTATGATACTTCACCTGTTACACAGGAGATACTTCTGCTGCCTCTGGGTTTTGGGGGAAGGGATTGCAGAGCAGAGGAGAAAGGGTGTGTTCATAAAATACAAGCTAAAATGTACGTTTGCAAGGATTTTATTGACTGGGTCATGTTTGATAACAGGCAGAATTTTTCTTCTGTAATTAATTTCTTAATTTCTGTAAGAAATTAAAGGATAGAGATAATAAATTGAGATTAAATTACATTTTTAGGCATTTGTCATTTTTGTATTTGATTTTCATACTCATCCCTGAATGTATGTGTTGCAGTATTCCTAATGATGTAGTGTCATGTTCTTTTTTAAAATCCTGCATTGATATCTTTATTGCTAGAAAAAAAAATCTTCCCTTCCTTTCTCTGAGGAAAAAAACAAACTAAAAAAGAAATCCAATGTTTATCTCATATAAAAATCCCAGTGCATTTTTGCCTTTCATTGTGCTTTTAGAATTTTAAAAAAACAACCCTGTTCATACTAGGAAACCTGAAAAGTAGAATGCCGAGTTGAATTTTCCACTGATCTTTTTAGGAGTTGGTCTTGGTTTCTGCCAGACAGGTGCTTTAATCAAGAGCGTGGTAGATTCCAGGTTTTATCATAATGTGAAAAAGAAGAGTTCAACATTGTTTTCTTTTTGCTTTATCATGCAATGAAAGAAAAAAATTTGAGAGCTTTCTCTGTGTTGGAATTTTATAGCCAAATAGCCAATACTGAAAACAGCTGAAAGCTATATTTGGGGGCAAGTCTATTTGAATTCACAAAGATGTATTATAAATTACTGTGAATTGTTAATTTTGGACTCCATTGCTAAAAGTTGTGCAATTAAGTTTACACTTTTTAGTATAAACTCATTACAGTTCCTTTTTTTGTGTTCTTTTGAACTTGTATATCTGCTGTTTAGGCTAGAAATAGTTGAAGTAACTTCTTTCACTCTGACATAATGTCCTAAAATTAATGAGTTCACTAGTACTGTATAAAACAAATGTGTCAAAAGTTAATTTCTACCATAAACAAAATCCTGTTAATTGAAACTGGATTCTTTATTTCTTCAGCTTCACTATAGAAAGCATTTTACCACTTAACCTTTTCTAATTTGTGTTGTTCAACTCTCTACACGCCCTAATTGGATGAGCACAGATAAATGGGAAATGCTTAAGAAGCAATTGTGTAGTTTTATCACTAGACCTAACACAGGGCCTTCAAGCCCTAATGTCACACCTGCCTAATGTCATAAAGGCTCAAAATGGGGATAATCTAATGTACCACCTCTTTTATTCATTCTCTTTTCTGACAATGGGTAGTGATAAGATTATTTGATACAGTTTATTTGCTTTATGAAATCTAAGCCAAAGCAGTTTGGACTCCTGCATTTCCTTAAGGAGAGTGTATTGTCTATAATACTTCATTAGAGTTCACCAGAGTTCATTGCTTTTTCCTGATCCCTTCATTTAGAGAGAGCCTGGAACGCCTTTCAATGTTTAAGAAAATGGAAAGAAACCCTATGCCTTGGCCCTGCGAGCTCACTATTGGGCCTGATTTGTCTATAAGGATTGTGGCCTACAAATCAGTAAGTATATGAAGTCATGTTTCAGTGGAATTTGGCAGCAAGTTAGGTGCAACTGCATGGTTTTTTCCTTAAAGCTAAGAAAATAAAGATAAAACAGCATCCAAATAATTATCATAGAGATTTTTATTTGGTTTGAAGCCAGTATATCTAAAATTGTGGTTCCCACAGCAACTTTAACTTCACCATGTATGTTAAATAACTAAAATTCATAAGCTACGGAAATAGGAGTAATTGCTGTCTACTCTGGCCCTTAATGGTATTGAAGTGGATGACCCTGATTAAGAATGCTGTGATTAAAGATTTACATTCAGCATCAGTAATATGTGAGACTTTATATATATTTCTTAAGCCCTAGGCATGAGAGGAATTTTGGACATGTGTGCGTAAAATGGTGGGTGTAAATGTTTTACCAGCCATTGTTTCAAATCACATCTGTTGTTATTTCAGACTTGGAATAAAAGGTCTGGTTTTTTAGCTTGTTTGTACTACTTGGCAGAGCTTGGGCCCAGTCTGTTTCTTACGGTTTATATGGTTCCTTTAATCAGTGCTAGGAAAAAGTAAGTGTATTTAAAGGCAGAAAATGTGCAAATTTCTAGTTACAGAATAGTTAATTAGGCAACTCTCTAGTGTGGCAGTATTGATGGATCTGATGAGATGGAGATTAATTGGTTTGTTACTTCAACACAAGACTGAGTCTGATATTATGAAGATGAAATATATCTGAATTCATCTGAAATGAATCTGAGTGATGGGTATACTAGCCTTGAAAGACATCAACTTTCTATTTATAGTTATTAATAATTTTTTTATTGGGCTATTGTGCCAGACTGGTGCAAACAGACAAAGTTTCCTCCCAAAGATGTTTACTCACAAAGTAAAGTAAGTTTGGGAGAATAAGCAACATGAACTGAGTGACTGGTCATACTGACATATTTTGTCTTTACTGTTTACTGTTTTCTGCTCAGCTCTACGTTTTTCTCCTCATGTACTAACTATACCATTAATTTCACTTAAGCAGAGAGAAAAGAAAGATGTTTTACTTCCCTGTAGTTGGGAAATGTTCACTCATTGTAAATACTTACTCCTCCTTGTCCTCCCAAGTCCCATAAAGCAACTGAGATCTTTTTGCCTTTTGGGGAAGTTGCAGTAATACAAGGTATTTTTATCCTGTAGTGTAGTAAGCCTTATGGAAAACTTGGCCAAGCAAACTGAATGATCATTGAGTCTTACTGTATCTTTAACATATTTCTTAATGCTTTGTCAAAATGCTTGTAACTGGCAAGTTACATGGTATCCTGTGACTCAAAGACTTCCCTTCCACAAATGGCCTAACCTACATGTTTAATGAAACTCCAGGACAAGTATGCTGTCAGTATGCTACAGTTCATGTGTTAGGTCTCGTACAGATGAAGCAGAGCTGAAAGCACTGTGGTGGCAGCCAGAGATACGTTATTTGACACTGTCTTTATTAGTTTTTTATTGGCAAAACAATGCAGCACTCAGGCTGAGGATTTTTTGTGTATTCTGGCAAGTACTCTGGATCCCACTGAAATGTTAAATATTCCTTTTCTTTGAATTCTGATACCAAGGTCACAGAAGAGAAGGTGAAAAAACTTTGGGCAGTTGTGGATTCTAAAACCCTCAGAAAAGAGGATGTGCAAAGAGAAACCGTTTACTGCTTGAATGATGATGATGAGACAGAGGTTCAGAAAGATGATACTATTCAAGGTATGGCATCTTTATGTGCACCCTGAAGACAAAGGGAAGATAATGGCCTGAGCTCTTAGGTCACCTAAGGGCCTCATAATTTTGTACCTTGAAGCCTACCTGTGATCTTAGAATGTAAGCTCTGTAGGCTGGTGGAACACAGAGACTGTTACATGAGACTCTTTGTTTTCACATATTTTAAAAAGTCTTACTTTGCTAGTCGTAGGAATAATAATAGGAATAATAATGACAATAGGAATAATAATAATAGGACTAACAACAACAGCAACAATAATAATACTAACAAGAGATGTAACTTAGAAGACACTACAGTTTTCTGAACTATATGCTGTGGAAGGCCATACCTCAGTTCAGTAGTGAGTAGTTCTGCTACCACTATTCCATTTTTAGATCTTCAGTTGTACTGATAAGATGAATGCTTTCATAGTGCTGCTTTTTTGGAGATGAGCAACTGCTCTAGTTATTCTGCACTTGGAAAGATGAAGCCGTCAAAGGGAGGGTTTAGTGTTCAAGAGTAGTAGCTTTGCTGTACTGTAACAAGATCAATCTGAAATAGTGGTATGCAAAATACTTTTTATGACCTGCAGCTTCTTTCTGAGCAGATTAATTTCCTTAGAAGACTACAGGCCCCAGAAACAGCAGGAAATAGCATACTTACTTTTAAAAATGGATTTAAGCAAATCTGTTTAATTTTTTGTGATTGTGTAGATATATTTTGTTACTAGTTCTTTTCCTTTCCTTTGCTGTTTCAATCCCATGCAAGTAGGGCAAGTATATTAACTATAAAGAGCAGAACTATTCAGATAACAGTATAGAGAGTGCTGTCAGATGAATAACAGAAATTGAAAATTAGAATAAGCTGTATTTTTTTTATTTAATATATTTGAGTTTTAGTATTCATAGGTTTTTCATACCAGTATCAGATAAAGTCCCAACAACAATGTGACCTTCTTTTCTTTAAGCAGGAATTATGGTTAAAAGATGATCTAGTTATGTTTCACAACTTCAAAACTCTGTGTAAAAATCCACTTCTTACAGAGAATGCATTTTGATGGATTTATGACTGTTCTCAGCTAATCTTCTGACTGCTTAAGTTAGTGAATAGTTGTGGGATACTAATAAAAAGAAGTGGTGAGCAGTTCAATGCAAACAAAAGAGATAAAAGATTTCTCTGTCAGTGGTGTGTTATTTCTAATGCTAAAAGAGCTACTGATGCCTCCTGGACTTCTGCAAATCTTTTGAGAAATGTCGTAAGTAGACAATATTTTATATTTGCAGCACCCATACTGAAATTTCTTTCATTCTATCTCTGTGTTTGCTTTTCAGTTGTAGGAAAATGTATCTGCTTATATGTTTTTCATCCAGGGATTTATCTCTGTTCCTTCTGCTTTCTTCACACCTGAGGATATCATCCTTAGTCTGTGGCAGTAAAATAAAGTGATGACGTTACAGGGAGGATATTGGAAGCTGAGATAGGAGAATAAGCAGCTGGAGCAGATAATACCTCTGAGAAATTACAGCTTCCTGTAATTTCTGTACAGCTTTTTGTGGACATATACCTGTAATGTATGGCATGGGAAGTAAAACACAGAAATATATAGAAAGACCATTTCTGCATACAAGCTCCATTGTGTACCTTGCTTCCACTGTTAGCACATTTTATTCTCTGAATCTCTTCTGGTGTCACCTCGTGTGGTATGATCTGTGGTATGTTTGAGGTTGCTTGTATTATGTTTGCAGAGAGTGTTGCAATCTGTTTGCTGAAATCTATTCTGATTTGCTTAAATCTATTCTGTGAGCGTAACTTTGTTAGGCAAGATGTTCCCTTATTTTCTTTCCTGCTCTCTGAGGGTACTTGTGTTACATAAAATAATGTACAAGGAGTGCAACTGCTGTTGCGAAGTACAAAATGTGTCTATGGGTGTTTGGTTTTTTTGCTAACAGGGAAAGTAATTTGATGAGCATGTGTGGAATGTAGCTGTGGGGCACGAATGCATTGTTAAAATATTCAGAGAGCTAATTTCGGTGTTAAAATTGTAGGCCCATATGCTTACCAGATGCTCTTCTCTTGTTCTCTAGGTTTTCGGTATGGGAGTGATATAGTTCCTTTTTCCAAGGAAGATGAAGAGCAAATGAGATACAAAACAGAAGCAAAGTGTTTTTCTGTTTTGGGATTCACTAGATCCTCTCAGGTGTGATGCTAAATGTCTTCCTATTCAGCTTCCTGGGTTATTCAAGAAAGTTGACCTTGGTTTGAATTCAGTGAAGTCATGGTATTGTACTGAGTTTCAATATTGGGAATGGGGCATCTCCACTCAGGTATGCAGGGGTGACTTATTTGCTGATTCTAGTACATGTAAGCAGTATGTGGCCTTACAAAGGAGACAAGCTTGTAAATATGGCCATTGGACCCTCAAATGAAGCCAGAGCCACTGAACTCTGCAAAGTGGAGACAGAGGTATTCTGGTCTCATTTCATCTCACAAACTTTAATAGTCTGTCTTCTGTTCAGCTCGGGCAGCAGCCTTTCTGGGCTTTGTCCAGCCAGAGTACAGCTGGTTCTTAACAGAAGCTTCTCCCTTAACATTAAAGTAATGTTAAAGCAAGCCTGAAAACTGACTCCATTCATTCTCAGTTCCATAAGGATTAGTTTGTGAATCATGACTTGCCTCTTCTTTCTGTTGTGACAAAACTTAAATGTAGTGAACACTTATTAGAATTTAGACAAAGGTAGCATCATTCAAAAACTCTGCATATTTCCATGAGATGCTTGATGTTTGTAATGCACTTAGGTCTCCTTGTGGTATTGATTTTGCTATTTATTGTCCCTGACAGTTTTAAGAAACTTACTTTAAGCAAATACTTTAATAAAAGTTATCCAGCACAAGGTAATTTCCTTCAGAAAATCCAGGACTTAAGCATTAGCAAAGCCTTAGGCAAAGGCTTAACAAAACTGTTCTTGAAGCAGAACACATGAGGAGAGAGTGCAGAGATGTGAGTGCCAAGTAATTGCTGTGAATGTTAAGCTGCTCCCCATCTTTTTTCTCCAGGATATTTCAGAGTGACTGAAACTTTACTCATCTTGGAGTTATGCACACCCAGTCCTCTTCACCAGTCAAAACTGAAATGAAATCATAGGGCAGTTCTACACCTTCTGTTCTGACAGCTCGCAGCCATCCTGCTCTTTGAAATCTCTCACTGCCTGAGCAAAGTAGAGCCCTTGATAAAGGCTAAGGCATCGTCACCTTTACCATTAAGAAAAGATGCTGATGAAATAGGAAGCATCTCTGGGAGCTTACTCCCAAATGGATGTAACTAAACATCTTACTTTACAGTGCAAGTGTCACAGAGACCTTGTGTATGTTGCTAGATATGTCATTAGACTACCACAGTGCAGTGTTCCAAACCATAATAATCAAGGAGTGAGGAAGTTATGTGATTTACTGAAATGAGAAGCCAGCCTAACAGGAAACTGTAACCTGGTTGCTCCTTGAGGACTTGCAGACTTTTAGTTGTTGAGTAATGTGGGAGCTTGTGCACTGCAAGTGGTTGATCAAGGAAACATCTCATGTTTGAGCTTACGTGCCCCAAGTTGGCCAGGGCCAGAGAGGTGTTAGGGAGTGCTACCTCTTGTATTAGAACCTGGATCTAATGAGTGAAATGTGTCTGAATCCAGTGTTCCAATGAGACAATTTCTTGGAACTCTTCATACATTATTAGCCTCCAGCTGGGTCTTACTATTGTCATTTAGTTCTGCAAGATGTATTTCACTGTGTGCAGGGTTTTCTTATGCTGGAGGTTGGCCTTCTGTTTCAACTTAGTCCAACTTTATTTGAAAATAGAAACTAAGAGGAAGGCAGATGAGGAATATAGTGTTCCTGTGAGCAAACTGTTATTTCATGTGGGTTTTTTTTTTCCTATCGTTGGTCAGATACTGTGGTAATACCTTCAAGTATATAGTTAATAATTGTAGCGTTACAGTTAATTTTAGGAATACTTTTTGAGTGACATAACTATGCATAAAAGAATTAAAAAGTTGCTTTTAAAATTTTTCAGTGTACCAAATATTGATTGCCATTGATTAATTTTTGTTATGTACTTCTCTTGTCTTTGGATTTCATAACAAACAGAAATTATATCTTAAAATGTGCTATGCTCCTGTAGCCAGGAGTGTGAGTAGTTATGCCCAGTAGTAGTTGTACATCCCCTCAGTGGAATAAAATTATTCAGGCATGCTTGCAGGATTAAAATTACAGTGTATAGATAATGATATCAGGAAGTTTTTAACTACAGCTGGAATTTTCAGGACCCATATGTTATCTTAAGTTTTGCTTCCTAAATTTTGTTGTTTGGAATAATAAAACTGCCACTATTCAAATGTATGTTTTATATTAAGTTGTTTCTTTAAAGAACTTCAATGTAAAGATGATTCACTATTGTCTAGAAAAACTGGAACAGCTCCAAATACATAATTAAATATGCAATAGAATCACCTTATATTATTTCCCTGAGTTGTTCACATCCCTCAGGAAAGAAGATCAGAAGCCACTTAAACTTTGATTTTTAATTTATAAGCCATGCCATGTAAATCAAGAAATAATATTTGGAAAGATTACAAAGGGACAATTGCTTTTGCAAACAAAAAAAGATGTACTGATACACATGTATAGTTATTTATACTATACTGAACATAAAATTTCCTAAGCATTTAGAGACAGAACAGGAAAGAAGGATTGCAGGTAGATTAATCTGAGCTGAAGAATCGTTCTGTAGTAGAATAAACAGATATGCTCTGGTGCAGGTTATCACTGACTTCAACAGTCTTATGGTAATTTGTTAAATAAAGAAGTTAAAAAGGTAAAATGAATGAAAGAAGAATCAAAGATACAATGAAGTTAGTTCTGAGACTGTAATTTGAAGAGTTTTTCTTTAACAAAGAGAGGTTATTTTAACCAGTTACCATAGTAGTGTGTGATCTTTGTGACAGGTTTTCTATAATTGCAGAGTTTCTGTGTGTGTGTGTGCCACTGTAGCTCCAGCTAATCCAGTGATGCCCCTTGATTAAACTATTTTTTCTTTTTATTTTTGATTCAGTCATGTTCATGAACAGAATAAACTCTGCTAACAGAAGTGCTTCTTTACCAGCACAGCAGTATATACTCTGGGTTGCTGTTGAAGTAGCTTTATTAATTAAGGATGCAACTTTTTACAGCTCCTTTTTGATGTATCTTTGCTAGAAAAAATTTATAGCATAGGCATGGTGTCTGTTAGGTCTTGTATTAACTACTGTAGTTTTCCACAATGACTTTTGAATTACTGAAGTATGATTCAGACTGGTAACAACTGCCAGTAGAACTGTCTTTCATTCCTGCCCATCACTAGGAAGCTATGAGAATATCCTACCCAATATGACTGAATATCCATATTAAGTGATAAATGGAGATATGAGACACATACAGAGCTTTAACCTCTATGCACTGTAATTAAATTTGGTGGCTTCTGACTCGAGTAATGTTAGTGGTTTTGTAATTTAATTGGTCCAGTTGCATTGGTGACCTTTTCTTTAGGTCAGGCTAACTCTTGACCATTTGAATCTGTAGATCCAGAGGCATTATTACATGGGCAACCAGGCTCTGAAGGTCTTTGCAGCAAAAGGTGATGAGGTAAGGTGAACTGAAGTTTAATGCTGAATGTATTTTGCTGTAGAACAAAAAGAAAAGTAGTAATACTTGATGCAGTAATGCTTTCTGTGTTAATAAATACTTGTAATTCAGCTTACAGAAATGTCTTATTTTATTGCCCAGTAGGTTAAAAAGAAGTTGGATTAAACCCCAAATGAATACAGTATCTCATGAATAATGAAAAAACTGGTAGATACTGTGTTTGAGCAATGTTATGAGGAACCTGAAATTGGTGCTTAAATCGATTCTCATGCAGAGCAACAGTGTGCCCTGTCACTGTTATTTAGAACAGACCTCCAAAGTACTGGAAGTAAAAAGCTCACTGTGGTGCTTTGATATGTTCCTTTAAGGGTCTGACTTCCCTCCCTTTCTCTATCTCCTGCCAAACCTCTGAGAGTTTTTCACACCTGGTGAAAGAGGTGGAACGTGCTGAATCTAAGCTCAGCTTTGAATGGATCCACTATCGTGATGAGATTTGACCTTTCAGCTCCTTTGATTTATGAACATGAAAAATGCTTGTGTTAAAGGTAGAGCTGAAGTGGAAACTAGTCTTGACTAAATCAATGCTGTTGAATTCCCTGTGAAAGATGTATTTCATGATTAAGAACTTGCATGATTTTGTAGACTTCTTTTTTCCCTCCAGTATGCAGCAGTTGCTTTTTCTGCACTTGTTCGTGCATTGGATGAGTTGAAAGTGGTGGCTGTAGTGCGCTATGCTTATGATAGAAGATGCAACCCACAAATTGGAGTAGCTTTTCCGTATATTAAGGATGCATATGAGGTAATTCTTCTCTCTTACCCTTCTGCAGAGAGACCCAGAAGCAACACAGTATGTCAGAACTTTTGCAGCATATGTTTCCCCTGATCTTTCTTACGAGAGACTATTGAAAGAGCTAAATATGTATAGCATGGCTGAGCAGTGACGGAGGTGGGGGCGGACACAACAATCTTCAGACTTTTGAAGGGTATAAACATAAAGCATGGAAAGGAATTATTTAGGGTGGTATGAACTGGGGGAGGTAATTGAATAAAGAAAAAATGAGGCAGAGAGATGTTAAAAAAACCAAATCCAGCTTTTGACTTTGAAATACAGTAAGCTGCGATAAAACCTCCTGAAGCACCAATATATTGGATATTTAAAGCATGGGTAATTGGAACTCTGCACAAGAAGATGGCTGGGGTGGTCTTTATTCCTCAAGCAGAAAAATTGAGTGTAGCCATCACTATTTATAAAATATAATGCTGTGTTTTATTCTGATTTAAATTGTGTTACTCTGTAAATATTTTAAGAGTTTTGATGTGCACAGACATTACATCTTCAGAATTTTCTTATGTTTTATAGTGCCTTGATATGGCACTCTGGGGATACAGATACTCTTTTTTCCTTCAGGCTCAGTTGTTTTTTCTTTCCTCTTGCACAGTGTCTCATCTATGTACAGCTACCCTTTATGGAAGACCTAAGACAATATGTATTTTCATCCTTGAAAAACAGTAAAAAATGGGTTCCTACAGGTAAGACATTTGCTGGTCAGCTGGAAAAGTAATCTGCTTTTTGTCTTCTAAGATACTCTAAAAGAGTTATAATATTTGGCTCTCCAGTGAAAACAAGTTTTGTTGTTATTTTGGTTTAGGAGAGCACCCAGGTATTTGGGCATCCATTATGGTGATGTCATCTTGAAGTGTAAATGTGTATTAAAGCTTTGCCACTTCTGGTGCAGGCTGAGCAGACTGAAGTTTGCAGGCAGTATTTCAACTGTCCTGTTAAATGACTTCAGGCTCAGGTTACAGCATCATGAGTCTCACAGGATCCTGTGATAGAGAGCTGAGATTAGTCCTCTGTATCCTTTGATCTTTGAACTCATTTGTGGGAGTAAATGACCAAACCTTGTGGGATCTGCAGTGTGTGATTAGCTGGCTAGAATTAGAGCAGAGGCAGCTGCTCTGTTGGTGCAAAGCTGGTCCCGTAGCCGTTTGCAGTATGGCCTGTTAATATAATGTACAAAGGCAAAGACAGTGTTTTCTGTGGAGTGTTATTAAACCGTGCACTTATTGGTGTCCAGATTGAGATGGATGGCATCTTTGGAGAACATGCAGCTACACAAAGCTTGACTTGCTGTTCTGAGAGTTTTGCACAGCAATGAGTCCTAACTGGATGTCGTTTAACATCCACTCCCGCTTCTTTCATGTGTTATGAGATGCGTTGAATGGGCACCTGCATGTCAGGGTATACACAGCATGCTGGTTTGTTTCTATAGCAGTTTCTGTTTTCTTGCCCGGTAACCAGCAGTTTAATAACAAATCTAAAACTTGTCTTGCCAAAGCAGTAGCTGGCTATTGTGGACTGTGTTAATTTGCAATCATAACTTTAAAAATTTATATTGCGCCGTTTGGTTTTGCAAACCAACTGTTCTCCTTATTTTCTAAGTGGCCTATAAACCTTCTGTTGCAGATGAAAACATCTTGAAAAGCAAAAGCAGCAAGGCAACAATAATTGAGGTCTTGGGGGAAAAGGAAAAGGCTTTATGACTTCACACTGTAGTCCTTAAATAAAGCAGGGGTTTATTATTGTGTCCATTATCCATATTCTTTATTGGCACATCTATAGCTGCAGTGTATTCTGTGGCATGTAATGACTTGGTGAAATTCTCACATTGTGAAGGGAATCTTCATTTATAAATTGTTTCAAGAAATGCACTCATCTGCAAGTGTATTTAATCTTCCTTTGTATGTAATTGCTGCCTTAGAGGATCAGTTATCTGCTGTTGACTCACTGATTGATTCTATGAATTTGGTTGACGAGGATGGAGAAACTTTTGAGGACCTATTTAAGCCCAGCAAAATTCCAAATCCTCATTTTCAGAGGTTATATCAGGTGAGATGAACTATATAGTATTTTTCAAAAACCTTTTTTTTAAAGACTTTTCATCTTTCTGTCTTTCTTTGATTCATGTTGGAAAGATCTGCATCATGAAAATGCAGATATAAGTTTCTGGCATTAAAGTATGTGGTAACCAGTGATTTCTGTGTTGTCCGTGACATAGATTTATCTTTAAAATTTCTAGTTTCCAGGAAGCAAGGGAAATTATACCTGTGCTGATGTGTCTGTTATAAACAGCATCAGTGATATTATCAGGCACAGACTAGGCAAGTAAAACCTTGACTCTCAACACTGTATTGTGGACATAGATTCAGTCTTCAGCTTCTGGACAAAGAGAAGAATTGGCTGAAAATGTGAGATATTTTCAGCTTCTCATTCTGTGTCCCATCACTTTTCTGTGTATTGTTGCATCTAGCAGTGTTCCAACCCAGGTCAGTCTGAGGTGAACTGGATCAGTAAGAAATGGTTATTAACATTGTTGACATTTAAAATGTCAACAATGTTGGGGTGTCTAAGCTGATGCACTTTACGAGCCACCAGAACAGTTCACACTTCCTGCAGTTATTATATCAAGCTGTCTCCATTTTGATTTACATTCCTTTCATATCATGAAGACTTTCATTGCAACTGTGAGGATGAGAGACTTAATTATACATTGGAATTCAAGTGTTTAAAAAAATGACGCAGCAAATTCAAAAATAAAGAAAATTGTACTGCAATTTAAGCAACTGCAGAATTGTACTGTATACAGAACCATGGAGATATATTAAATGTGTGACTCTGCTCTGAAAATTGACCAAAAATGGTATTACAGCAATCATGTTCATCATATATCAGCAATTCCACATGATTTATTTCAGTTTACAAGTAGGAAGAAGATGCTTTTTTAGATTAAGAAAACTTACCCTAGCTTCCCAAAGCCTTACTTCCTCAATGTTGTCAAAATAACCAAAGGATCTGAAGGTCAATGTGTGTTTCAGGAACACATGTAAGCCCACTGTCTTCAAATCCTACTCTGATTGACACCCGAAGAACTCGGCGTTCTCATCAAGTTCTGCCAGTCATATTGACAAGACAGTGTGTAACTGAATGCTAGATTTGATCAGTTGGAGGTTATTGCAGGGCAAGAACTTAAAATGAACTGACCTCTGCACAACTCTTATTTTAGGAAGGATTGTTAAGCTTGCATATTACAAAACTTGGGTTTTGTTTGTAAAGAAATACTTGGGGGATAGAATTTCCTCTGTTACGTTGCTAGACAGTTTTGTATTCTTTTGGTTTAGTGGATGTCACCACCGGTGAAAGATTTTTTTAAGTGTGCTATTTGTCTTCTGAAACAGTGTGATGGTGGTGTTCCAGCACTTGAGTCAATTGCTGCTGGAATAGAGTAACTGAGTAACTTGCCAAGTTCCTTAGACAATAATAGAATTCTGTAAGGGTGAGTGCTACTGGTAGGAAAAGTATTTGTTGACTGAATGTATGGGGTAGGTTACAGTCCTTGCTGTTCAGAAAGCCCTAAACTGTCAGTCCTCTTAGTGCTTTCTTTTGGCCACGCACAGCTCCATTTGTCTGTCTTATTACAAAATTGCTATTAATCTGTGTAAGCTGTTCTCTCCTTTGCTGCAAAAATGTTCCAGATTCTTAGTATTTTGCTCTTAGGCCAAGCGGCACTGCTGGTTCCTTAAGAACTATGAAGAAAAATTCTGCATCATCTTTTGACTGTAGCCACTAAGTGGATTGGGCTGAATAGAACCTATAAATGGTTTTGAAAAAGAACTGAAGAAAAGGATGAACTCCTACTTCATTTCCTTGCTTTGTTGCCTCATGAAGATATTTGGAATGACAAGAGCCAGAATTTAAACAAAAACATCAAGCTAAATTATATCTCTGGAAGTAGTGGTAGGCATCAGGAAATGACAGAGTGGGTGAGAAGTAGCTGTTAATGCTTGCTGGAGTGGAAGATGAGAAATATCCTATATCCAGACTTCCAACTTTTCTTCCTTGCTTCCAGAAAAAGCTAAGTGAACTTCTGTAGCTTTTGCAGTGGCAGACTTCCAACATTATTATTTAAGTTGTCCATCTTAAATACAAGGATTTGAAGCACCTAAGACATTTAGGGAATGCAGTGCCTTTTATTTGTTAGGCAGATAGCCAAATTGCTGAACAGTGGTGGTTCTGTGCAGAGATGGACCTGTTGGTGTATATATGTCAGTGTTTATCATGGAATTGATGATGTGAAGCCCACTTCATTACATCCATTGACCAGTATCTTGGTGTGACCCCTGTTCCTGAAAGCTGGCTATGTCTCTAGAAGTGGAAATGTGAGAAATTAGGAAGAGCAATGAGGAGCCCAGTGCCTTGGTGGCAACGTGCATGAATAGAACAGTTGAGATTGCAAGGCAGTGGCAGTGTGGGTTGCCTTCTAGCTGTGAAGGTAGGAGTGATTCTTGCTGGACACAGAAGGAAGGGGGAAGCAAGGTTAAGAGGCACAGTGTTGGTTTAGAAACTCCAGGTTGTCTGTTTAACTTAGTTTCCATTTAGCACCTGAGTTTTGACAGTACCTGCCATCTCAGGTTTCAGATGTAGTCATCTACTTTAAAAGCAGGTAAAAGTGGATGCTGTGGTCACTCAGTCTGCTGAGTTCCTGCAGCTGCATACATAAAGATTTCAGTTACAAAAGCCTGAAACGCATAGGCATAACAAGGACTTAAGTTTTTTTGTTTTGTGAGTTTAATTCAATTATCTAACTTTTTTTTTTTTTTGTATCACATGAGCCATTACTGCAGCTTCCAGCATCATTTTTACTCTCTTTCAAAATAATTGTGCCTTAAATCTTTACAAGTGTTTCCAAATCAGTAGCCTTGTACAACTGCCTCATTTTGATAGTATGTTCTAATATGGACTGGAATCTTAATGGCAGCCTGAAAACACATCAGTATTGATGTGTCACATAGTGTCGATTTTCTGCATTGGCAGCTTTCCAGTGTGTGAAGAGGGGCTTTTATTTGCTTTGATTTTGTTTTTTAAATTAATGCCATGTCTGACAGCCAACAGGGGAGCAAATCTCTGCTGTATTCCTTGTTTACTGAGTAGATAAACTAGGTAAACTTCACATGGGTGTCTAATGCACCGAGTAGAGTGGGCATGGAAAAAATTTGTCTCCTTTGTACATCACATATTTTGATGTGTTTGTGTGCATGCACTGGTGTCTCTCTGTGTATTTGTAAATGCACATATCTCTCTACTGCTATCCCACACTTCACAAAATTGTAAAGATACTTACTTTGTTTTCAAAACTCTCCATGGAATTTCTGTAGCCTGCCTCATTAACCTCATCTCTCCCCCTCTGCTTGGCTCCCTGACTGTGTGCACTGACTCTACACTTGGGTGAAAAATCCTCCTCTGTAGCTCTCACCATCTGTTCCAGCTTTGTGCATCTGTCAGGCCCCTTCATTCCATACTCCTTTCAAAGCTAGGTTCCAAACATACATATATTCTGTGCCTCACCTGTGCATGTTTAGTATTCTCTCTTTCTATTTCCATTCTCTCTTAAGCTTGTGAACATTCCTCTTGTATGCATACTGAGTTTAATTGAAAAAGAAGAAATATTTTCTTTGATGGACATTAAGCTGTTACGATAACTGGAATGCGTGGTTGGGGTAGATCTCATTTACTTAACTTTGAAATGTATAGAAATCTCTCCTGTGTGGCTGTTTAAGAAGAGAACTGCTTTTTAAAGGGAGAGTGAAGCTGAAAGCATGAGCAGTTGCAGATGACTGTTTCATTCCTGAGATTTTTCTAATAATTATCATAGAACTCATTCCAGTGAGTGTAGGAACACTCATCTGCATCAGTATTCTTGTTGACTATCATTAATAATCTCCTTTAACAATCGATCATAGACTTTCAGTCCACTGTGAGACAGAATATTTTTCAGCAATACAAAGGTAATGTGTTTAATATGGAAGATACTTTGCAGTCACCATATGGTGTACACACATTACATTAAAAGTTTTTAACATAATTAAACGTTCTGCTTTGCTCAGACAGTTTTGTTTCTTGCAGTGTTTGCAGCACAAGGCTTTTCACCCCGATAAGCCACTGCCACCAATAGAACAGCACCTTTTAGAAATGCTGCAGATGCCTCATGTGGTAAGAGAAAGGTGTCAGGCTCCTCTGGAGAGAGTAAAAGCACTTTTCCCCCTAAAGGAAGTTGGCAAGAAAAAAGAAGAGAAGACTGCACAAGACATCTTCAAAGACAAGTAAGTTGGAGATGTATTATGGATTTTTTTGGAACTTTTTTTGGTTTTTTACACTTCAAGTTGTTTTTGCTGGATGAAGCAGGTTCAGAATCTTTTGAACAGAAAATCGATGAGTTACACAGTGGAAAAAATGCTGATGGATTAAGAATATTGTGGTGTCACAGAAAGTCTGGAGTATTTTGTGAATAGTGGTGGTCATACTGTTGCAGTGCAGGTCACACTAGGAACCCTTGTGTAAATTTCTCATGTCAGTATTTGCTGTGACAGAGTCAGAAAATCCATCAGGTTCAAACATACCACAGGAGGCTCCTTGGTCAACCTGTTGCTCAAAGACCATCTGTGAGATCGAAGGAGGGGTTCATCCAGTCTGGCCTTGAAAACCTTCAGGGTTTGTGCATCCTTTCTGGGCAACCTATTGCATGGTCCTTCTGTCTCTTGGTCAGACAGTTGGTCCTAGAGGTGGTTATAAAATAGTTCAAAGAGCACTAACAGAGGGTCTAATTTAGTTTAGAATAAATGCCATGGTGCTTTAAATTAGCCATAAAGATGAGCCTTCCTTTTCAGCATGTTTGATTTGGGTAAATGTCTAGCTTTCATTTTGAATATCAAAAGAAAAGCAGTTTTGTTATTATCTGCTGTGCAATTAATGTGGTTGTCTCAAAAAAAATCAAGCTGTTATGGACTCTTCCTGGAACAGCTATTTGAACAGTTTTAAGACAGGGTATTTTTGTTATTGAATATACTGTGTTTAGTTTATTTATGCTGCAGATAGGGGGAATAAATGCTAAATTGATACTGCAGTTGTACTGTCGCCCCAGCCAAATCAATTTGCATAAACAAAATCTGCTTCTTAGAAATTAATTTATTGAAATCTATAATATAACTAATGGGTCCCTGAGATGTTGGAGTGTTCTCAATTAGCTCCTTCTCCCTTCATTTTGTCATTTTTGGTTCAGTCCTTTCAGCACTAGGAACGATGACTTTGAGGTGTTTTCAGCTCTTGCTTAGCTCAGCTGTCATATATCCTTTCCTGGGTTGGGTAGACCTCCTCAGCATGTTGTCTTTGGGAAAACATGACACAGGACTCCTTGCTTTGCTGCTTGAGCCTAATGGCCACGTTCCTCTCTACAGGACTGGAGAAAACCTGGCTTTTGTTGTTGTTGTTGCTGATTTCAGTGTGTTCCTGTTGCCTTCGTGTGTCTGTGAATTCATACTGATTAAATTCTCTTCTCCTTACTCCATACCCCAGTTTCTCTGGGTTTATTTACATGTGCACATTTATATGTATATCTTAAAAAGTGATAGAGCCAATTTGGAAATAAAAGGCAAAAAATGGGGCTCAAATAAAGCTAGAGAGAGAATTTAAACAAAAAGCAGTGACCCATTACTGTTAGTTGCTTTAAAATATATCTTCCCAAAAGCATCTGACAAGCAAGAAGGAAATCTATTTTGTTTAAAAACTGGTTTCCTTTAGAGGGGTGATAAAAGCAGCTGTAAAAGTCATCTAGATAGAAATTGATGTAAGGCATTAAAATGTTTTTTAAAAAAAGCTGTAAAGGAAGTGAAAGGATACAGACTCAACTATGCAAAGAAGAATGAATGAGTTAAGATTTTTAAAAAACTGCAGAAAAATGGTATTGCTGTAGTAATGAATGGGACTGATAGTATTTTATCATTGCTACAACAGCAGTCTTAACTGTATAGTTTTGTTCTGTGTTTGGGGAAAAGCTGAGACAGTAAAATTTATTCACTGGATAAAGAAAAGTACATCACTCTGCAACAATGATTAAGGAAAATATTAAACAACAGAGGCACTGGCACAGATTGCCCAGAGAGGTTGTGGATGCCCCTTCCTGGCAGTGTTCAAGGCCAGGCTGGATGGGGCTTTAGGCATCCTGGTTTAGTGGGAGGTGTCCCTGCCCATGGCAGGGGTGTAGGAAGTGGGTGATCTTTAAGGTCCCTTCCCACCCAAACCATTCTGTGATTCTGAATGCTATGGTTCTGTGAGATTCAACTAATTCAACTAATGCTAAGATTGCACTGAAGTATTTTGAAAAACTTTCTTAGAAGATGTCTTGACCATTATTTTTGTTTTCTAAAACTGATTCATCTCCTGTCATCATATTGACCAGATTCTTCTCTGTTAATTTTTAAGGTCTAATGGGACTAAAGCAGCATAATTGTAGGCATGATGTCTTAATAGAGATTTCAGTATTCATTTGTATCACTTTTGCTTAAGACCTGTGTAGTTAAAAAAATCCAGTAAAATAGAAAACACTTTACTTTTTCCTTCTTAGGTTGGCTGTGGAGAGGCTGTTATCTCATCCAGCTTTGTAGGATGTGAGAGGCTTCTATATTAATGTAGAAGTGGGTGTTTTAAATTAATCTTGTATTTTATTAATTTTTCTCAAATAGTAATTGCACGTTTTGCAGTTTAAAAATACTGCTAATCAGTGCATATTCTAAATGTCAGATCCTTGGCTGGTATAAATGGCTATGGATTCATTAGTTTCTGCTGTGCTGCACTGATTAATGACAACTGTAGATTTGGTCCTAGGCTGTTAAATGCAGCATCATCATTTATTTTCTCCTTCCTCCAATCCCAAAGCATTTTGAATCAGTAAAAATAATGCAGGAAGAAAAAGAAGAAAATTGATTGCCATATACTTTTGAAGGAAAATATTCTAAAAGAGAATTTTTGTTGTTCTTTACACCTTTCATCAAACCATGTTAATATACAAGAGTTTTGGTTCCAGTAGAGCTTCTAAATTCTCTGGTGTTGATAAGTATCAGTTTCTCCTTTTACAGAGAGACACTGGATGTTCAAAACAATCAAGCAACTTGTTCAAGGTTAGCCACAAAGTCAGCAGAGTTGAGAATGAAGCAAAGGTATCCTCTCCTTGTCCTTAGGCATAAGTAAAGTCATCATTTCTCCTAGAGTGATAAGTAAGGTTATGCTGAATGACAGGATTGCTGAAGAGAAGGGATTTCGTTTTGGTAGTGACAAAACTAAGTAAAGGACAGAGAAGATTGCTGAAACAAAGTGAGATAGACAATGATTGTAAAGTAAGGGAGGAGTGTGCTATAGAAAACAAAAAGGAAGATTCCACAAGTTCTTTCTAATGGTTGATTGCTTCTGTAATGTGCAATGCAGTTTTTGCAATCAGTTCTAATCTTGCAGAATGGAAAGTGGCTCCTAATCCAGGATCTCTGGCTTTGTCCCTATATCATCAAGAAGTTTCTTCTTTTCACAGGAGTAGAATTTTTCAGAAAAACTTGTTACTTTGTTTTGGGATTCCTTGAACAGAAATCCTTCCCCTTGGGTTGCTGAGTAGCTTTCAGTCATTCTTAAACTGAAATAAATTTGTCTGTGTCAGTAGCCTGACACCATCTAATTTTCTCCCCCTTTTGTGATTACCTGGATTTTCTTCTGTTGCTGAGATGTGCTCTAAAGTGTAGCTTGTTACATGTTAATTAAGTTCCTAGTTTGAATGTACACCTTACTCTATGTCACCCGTAAGAACAAAACAAGAAAGTAGCCCCAAATCACAATTAGCTTTTTAAAAATAATAGTCTTTTAAAGGCATTTTGAGATGTAGCTTAAAATGTCCTAAGAGAGTTCTGATCTGCTTAACTGTAGTTTGTCTAGCAGGTTTTAACAAATATAAGGTGGAAGTTTACAGAGCTCTCATGTACTGATGGAGAATGGTGGTCATTAGACTGAAAAGCCACTGTGTAAACAGTGTATTAGCTGTAAATTCCAAGACAGGATCTAGCAGGTAGTGATTGAACAGTAAATTAATGTCTTACTAAAATGGTAGATTTTCACTGACATTTCAGGTTTAGGAAAAAGATCTAGTGAGAATACCAAATGTCATGTTATATACTGTAAGTTATCAAGATTAACTCAACACACAGAGGTACCAGATAAAGTGTTTGGAGATATTCTGTATTTAGAAAGATGAAGAAGGTCTGTATAAGGAAATTCACACCTGAAATAAGCACGAATAATCTCATACCTTCAACAAGTGATGCCTTTGCTGTATGGTAAGATGACATTTGATCTCTGTTTCTGCTGTCTGGTTTGTGCAGCCCAAGGGACAAATGAGGCATGGTTAAGTGTTGATTTTGGAGCAGTTATGTAATGAAGTTTAGATCAGTGTATATTTCATTAATTTACTGACTTCCTAGTTAGCAAGCAGGACAATCTTCTTCAAGTGTTAATATTCATTTTTGTCTTTCTCATTTGCAGCGAAGATGAACCCAGCCTTAAGAAACCAAAACTTGAAGAAGAGGAAGGGAGCTTTAGCATTACGAAACTTGCTGAAGGCAATATCACCTCTGTAAGCATATTTTTACAAATCTGATTATTAAAGGGGAAGATTAATTCTCTAAGTCTATTATAGTGAATATACAGAATTCCTGATAAAAGGAGAGTTTCTAGCTGAAACATGACTGAAATGCTGTGTACTTGTACATTTGAGACTCTCTGCTAGAGATTGTAAAGACAACTTTCTCTGCCCTTAGGCATGTGTTAGCACAAGTTTTTATCAGTCGTAGATATTTTAGGACAAAATTCTCTCCTGGTGTTTAAAACTTTAAAAGGAAAGCCTGAGGATCCAAAGAAAATGGAATTGGAGCTCAGTGGTTGAATTTTGTTCTTGCTGTCTTTCATATCTTGTGCAATATAGAAATTGCCTCTGTGTATTTAATCAAAAGTATCGCTGGGATTTTAGACACTGTTCTCTGCATTAATTGGGGGTCTAAATCAGAAATTTGGTTTCATCTTGCCACTAGATCTAACATAAAATTTTGTGGGTAGATGAAACCTGTACCATAACTGTGCACCTTCCTTTATTTGTTGTTTTTCCTGTTATATTAAAAAAAAAATAATATTGAACTCACGTCTCTTGTTTTCAAATGTGCTATTCTTTAAGGTTCATTTTGAAAAAAACATTGATACTTACAAAAATATTTAAAGTCTAAAAAGATTTCAGTGTTCTGCACTCCTAATATAATTTTCTGATATTTCCTGAAAAGTGGCATTGCTAGATCTTAAAGAAATACACTGAGATTAAGCAAACTTATTTGCAAGGTCCACAAATAATATTGACAGCAAAGCATAAAAATTTGAAAAAAAGCAGGAGAATTATGATTGCTGATAGGAAGTTTTAAGCAATGTAGAGTTGTTGGGTTTTTTCCCCTTCAAGTTAATGCTTCCGTTCGTTTTTCAGTGTTTATGTATATTTGACCTGGTTTTAGTTCCTTTGAAAGGTTTCTGCACTTACATGCCCATTTAGAGCTTTGGCTTTAAGATGTCAGACTCTGCCGGAAGGTCTAGGTGATTTAAGTGCAAGCTTTTAATTTTGAGATTCCTATTGGAGTGACAAACCGCTGATTCTGTACCCACATGCCTGGGAGCTCACACTCCCCACTAAGCATCTGGTGAGATTAGGGAGGTCTAAGAGGTCTGTGCTACAGAAGATCTCAAAGCTGAACTAGCAGATAACCTGAATTTTTGTTCTTCTGTCCTCTCAGCACCAGAGAAGTGGTCAACTTGTAACAGTGCAGCAGAGTGAGTTCATCTTGCTCATGTCATAACCAACCTTTGCCAGGAGTACTGTGCATTAACACTTTATAAGACTTGCATTTTTTTTGGTCTGAATGCAGGGAAGTACACAGCTTCTGTTTTCATGTTAAAGTAAAAAGAAATTTAAAGATTCTTGTTGCTTGATAAGAAGAACGAGATGGATATTGAAAGACAATTGAATCAGTTGTTGTACTTTTTGTAGGTAGGCAGTGTTAACCCAGCAGAAGATTTCCAAATTCTGGTGAGGAAGAAAAATGCCGACTTCAAAGATGGTAAATTACTTTTGTCTATCTTAATTATATTAGTAGCACCTTCATGGTTCAGTATATGTAATCCATTTGTCTAAACACAAGTTTCTAGTGCAATGTTAGTTGCTCTGGAATTTACAGGTTAGCTTGTAGTGCCACTCAGCCAAGCAAGGTGTCATTTGTAATTCTCATGTTAATGCTTGCCTTCCCCAATTAAAAGTCTCAGGTAGCTGTGTTTGGGTAAGAAGGCACTAGGCGGCTACATTGAGGCACCTGAGCAACCCCTCAGGTGTTTCTAACAGCAGACCCATTGGTATTCACTGACTGCCTCATTCAGAATGAACCTCAGCTTTTCCTTCCCAGGATCTTTCTGGCCTGAAATGGAGAGCTTTTGCTTGTGCACAGTGTGAGGAATCTATCTCATGTTCCGTGAACAAAAAAGAGATTCTCATGCCTGGGACTTAAATCTTTACATGCAAAGGTCATTTCTTACTGCTTGTGAGTGAAAGAAAGCACTGTGAATTCAGAGGGGAATAAGCAGGTAGTATTTGTAATCTGAAAGTTGAGAGGACATTCTTCATGTGCTGACTCTTCTGAGAGATGAAGAACACAAGACAGAGGTCAAGCACTGTCTTGCATAGCCCAAGTCCAAAAGTGCACTGAAATGATCATTGGTTTGTATGGTATTTCCCTCCTGGAGTAGCTATACAGATATTTATGTAATCCAAAGGTGTCTTAAAAAGAATGCACAAGATGGATGGGATCCTTTGTCTCGTAAAGGGTGATTTGAAGGTTGTGGCAGGGTAAACCTGATCTGCCAAATAGCCACTAATGTCTCATTCCTTTTCAAAGAAAAGATTTGCAGAGGTGCTTAAGTGGGGTGCTGGTATTTCAACAAAACCTTTGGTCCTTTTGGATGTAGTTTCAGGAGTGTGTTTAGTGGTATATTGAGTTGTGATATGGTCTGTTAAAGCCTACATAGCTATTTCTCTCCAGAATTTCCAGACCTCTAAGCCAGCTAGGTAGCTTTTTTACATGGATTTTTCATTAGATCCAGAAGAAGTTATTTATTGAAAAAAATATATGGAGTTCTGTTCTTAAATCTCAGATATATTAAGACATATTTAAAAAACATTGTACAGTACATTAAATACAGAAACTGTGGAACAGTTGACTACTTTGTTACAGTGATAAATTTTATCATGTAGGAAAGCTTTAAGGCAGAAATAAGTATGGTGATTACCCCTGAAGATGGTTTAACTAGAAAGAGTGCTTTAATATGTCCACTTGGTACCTGTGCTGGAGATAACTGCAGTACATGTTTGGAAGGTTCTGAAATTTTAAGCAATTTGCTTTTATTCTATGTGATCTGCTCTGTAATGATAAGGTGTAGTTAAACAGAATGTAGTGCAGTTACCCATTTAAAGGAGAGATAGAAGCCACTATAAATAAAAACATGCTTTGCTTATTATTTCTTTCTTCTGGATAATCCTTTTTGTGCTTTAGAGCCTTTTAGGTGCCTTAATACATTGAACATTGCAGGCATGTTTTTAATGGCTTGCTGTATAGCACTTTGGTTATGTAAATAGTAAATTCTGCCTTAAAACTATTCAGTGGTTCTAAGGGGTTTTTTGGTATAATTTTGTCATTTAATGATGAAACTTTTTTTCCATGTGCTAGAACATAAGAAATACGAAATTTCTTTGCAGAAACAGATAATCTGTGGCATTCAAACAGTTCATTGTAAAAAGGGTAGCATGTGTCAGGATGCAGACAGGAGAATTGCTAAGTTGCATTCTGTTTTTCTTTCTTGTATTAAAAAAAATCTACTACAGTCTTCCTGACTGAATAGCGCTTACATTCCCCTTTTAAAATAACAACAGTCCTTTCACTGGAAGGAGAAATACCTTTCAGCTGTTTAATTGGAGCTGGGTTGTTTTTTAGTAGATAGAAAAGTTGTAGCAGTAAGGAAAAGTTGTACTTTAAATAGTGACACTATGGTTGCTTTTTAATTAAGCTGCAGGTTAACGGCACACCCAGACCAAAATTATAAAGTTAGCAGTACCAGAGGATGGCAAGGCGATTATTTTTCTTTTTCTTCTGAAACAGCTTATAGGAAGTCCTGATGGTAAATTTACCATTGAAAACAGGCACCAGTGTATTTCCTGCAGTGTCCTCACTGGGATTCATTAGTCTGGGTTTGTACCTTCCATTGCAGAAGTCTTAAGTGGAAGCTAGTCTGTGTCTGATGCTATGTGAGAACTTTGCCACCAATGCCTAAATACATATCTTTAGAAACTAAAAGATTTTCAGATTGGTAAGGGTCTTTTAGAGATAGGCATTCTGGACTGTCAGCTGAATTCCTGAATCAATAATGGACTTTGGTTTTACCTGAAAACTGTAGTTCATTACAGTAGGGAGCTGCTTAGGGGTTACATGCTGAGTTATGTTTGATGGCATCAGCTCACTGGTTAACGCTGATGCTCATGTAACTGGAATTGTGTTCCCCTCTTGACATCCTTACTTTCTTATTTGCATTCATGGCCACAGAGATGTCATTTTATGCAGGTCTTATTTTGAGCAAGTCACAAGTGTACAGTCATCACAAAGAGATGTCTTCTGATAACAGCTTCTGACATTTTTGTCAATGACTGCACATAAAATAGATTAGTTTACCTGAGTAGAATCTAATTGTTGCTCCCAAGGGTGTACAATGAATTTCTTCATTGCTGTGGCTTCAGAGAAGACTCAAATGCAGTCAGTGCTTGCCATCTTTGTAATGCCAAAGGAGTAGCCACGTACTACGAGTTTATCCTCCTGTTTGGAGGTTTCCATCCATGTCTGCATCTCTGGAGAGCAGATCATGTCTGATGTGTTGTATTTTCATAGGCTTCTGTATAATACAGAATTAGGGGAGTAGAAAAAGGTATTGACACATGCATAGTATTTTCTTTGATTTGTAAATTTTCAGTGTGAGTTTATAGGCCACATTTCATTGCACTTTACAGTATTCCTGTCTGAGAACATGATGTCAAAAAAGCTTTTTTTATTTTTCTGATTGTCAGCTGGGAAAGAAATCTGCAATGACAACTTAACAGTTTATAGACCTAAGAAAAAATGTCCACAGGCAAATTACACTAAGCTCTCATCTTTATATTTACAGTAAATTTGTTAATATTTTGTTCCCAGGCATTTCTGGAAAAATATAGTTAAAGGAATCAGTAACTGCATGTGAACAAGGATGATATTTTATTGCAAGATTTTCTGTAGAAATAAGTATAGTTAACTACCTTTCTGGAGTTAAGATAGTTTTTTAAAAAGCTAATACTTAATTTAATTCTTTGTTGGCAGGTTTTGCAGTTTGTCTGCATTTTTATCTTACTGGATGTTTTTGTATATTTTAGAGACTATTCATGCTCTACTGCTAGGTAGGCCAAATGCAATGACTTTTTTGATGAAAATGATTCAGTCATTAGAAGAATTTTTGCAAACCAAATACTTGAGTATAGAATCACTTTGAAGTTTCCTGTATATCTGCTTCACAGAGAAGATGAAGCCAGGTTTGTCTTTGAAGGGCATAGCAATTGGGTGAGACTCAAAGCTCTGGGTTGCAACAAACAGAATTTGAATTACATGTTATGGGGAAAAAGGCAATAAAGTTCACAATGATTGGACTCAAACGCAGAGAAAGGGGCCCAGAGAACTTGGAGACTCTCCATGTTTGGAGCTACACAGAACTCAAGTCTGGAGTGCTGAGCCACCTGTTCCACAGTGAACCCTGTTTTTAGCAGGGATTTGGGTTGTATGTTCTTCAGACATCCAGCCTCAATCATTCTGATCCATACTCACAGGACTTTTAGAGACACCACTTCAAAAATGAACAGCACCTCATAGGGTATTGGAGTAGTTCAAAAGCCAACAGCTGTTGATCTTAAAATTCGTATTTCTTGGCTTAAAGATGAAGGAGGTCCATGAAAATTGGTACAGGTTTCAGTTCAGAATTTCTTTCTTCTTTTCAGTTCTAGAAATATAATACAGAGCAGTATTTTAAAATTAATTATCAGATGATTTAACTGATTTGTCAGTGAACCACACTTTAAGCACTGTCCATGAATACAAATCATTACCATCAGCAGCACGTAAATCAGAAGGTTAACAACGGGAGTCTTTTGTCTAAAGGAAGAAATATTTTCTTAACCTGATTTATTTCTTTAGGAGAGAAAATATCCCCAAGGAATTGAACTTGGGCTGTAATAATAGACAGTTTTGGCTATTGTTATTGTCTAATCTGATTGGTATAGTAATCAAGACCAAGAGCTGAACTGAACAAACATGAAAATACAACTGCACTTTTGTACTGTAGCTGTTCAGAGATAACAAGTGAATATAATTGTTCCTGGCATATTTCACAAAAAATGACAGCACTGCTGAATGTATTTTGGAGTAGCAAATGTATCTGAATGCTAGAGGGGAAGAGATTAAATTCTGCTAGAACTAAAGGATCTTCTATTCTGTGATTTTTTTTTTTCTCTGCAGTTCTCCAACCCTTAATAACTATATTTGTTATCTAACCAGTCAGGTACAGTAGAAGGAGGAAAGAGAAGATTAAAATTTCTTGGGATGTTCTGCAGAATGTGGTGGTTATTAGGACTGCTGGAAATTCCAGTTAATGCAAAATGTAGAAGTCTGTTATTAGTTCACTTCCTAAAATATGTGGGGAATGAGGGAAGTTGGGAGAGAAGAAAAAAGTTACACAAAAGTGGCCTAAATAGGTTGTCAGTTTGTAACTCAAGAGCCTATTCTTCAAAAGCTCAATGCCTGAAATTTGTCTGGGACACATCAGAGTTAATGTTTCTCACAGCTTAGTTAAAAAGACATCTTCATGCAGAACATGCCTTGCTCCAAAAACAGGGACATCTATTTTTGCAGCATCTAGACCCAAAGATTGAGACTAATGAAAAGGCAGCAGGAAATCAACAAAGTTCTCAGATTAGAAGTGGAAAGGAACAGCAACCACTTCAAGAATTTCCAGCTATAATCCTTATCTACTGTCCTTAGTATTGCTTTTGGCCTCCTGAAGTAATTTGAACATAATCAGAACATAGGGATTTTTATCTATTTTAGATGCATCCATCATTGGCCTATCATTTAAGGGAAACCCAATGGACAGAACCAACTTTTTAGCCAAGCTATTTCAGGATGTTAGAGGAATGTGACTTTAAAGACTGTTGCCATGTAACCTGTTTGCTGCCTATCTTATGGACTCTCAGTGCCTGGTAGAACATTGCAGGTTTCATTTGGTTCCTTGTAACAGATTTCAAAAGGAGGCACCTCACAGTCAGTAGCAAGAAAGTCTTTTCTCCTGATGGCTGCCAGGGCAATCAAATGGAAAGGGATTTAAAAAAAATTAAATGCAAAAGAAGTAGTAGAATGTCTGATAATTTCAAACAGTATGCTGGAATCTTTCTGGTAATAAAGACTTTTATTGCACCCTCATAGTGCCTGGGGTTTTAATTTAACACATCAATGAGAAGGCAGTGTTTAAAAAAAACACCACTACCACTGAAAACACCAGCAGGACTTGCTTTTATTAGTGCAATTCATAAGAAATTAGAACATTTAATGAGAAAATCATTAACCATGAAAAAAATGGACTGACTTAACTTGGAAAGCTTAAGTAGTTAGACTTCAATTTAGTTTGTCAGCTACTGGTGAAATAAATAGAGAGTGAGCTGATTACCTCTGGCACAGTAGGCATTTTAGCACACTTTCTTGTGCTGTAGCTGCTGTTGGGCAGAACCATTATCTGCCTGCTTTTCTAGAAACTGTCAAAAGCTAGTGGGAGAATATCAAATATGCCTTGTTTCACACTATTAAGAGATGTTGTCCTTCAGATTCAGTTCAATTAGGCATTTAATAGAAAATAATATAACAGCCAGTGCTGTGCATACTCACAGTGAGCGGAGCAGAACACAGTACTTAAACAATGTCTCCTTCTTGGTGTGTTTGTTTCTTCCAGCACTCTAGCAAGTGATTGTTGATGCTTCCATAGCTGAGGTTCTTGAAGTGGTGTCTATGCCCATAACATCTGGAGCTGGGAATGGCTGTAGGTCAGGGGAAAGGTTCTGCTAATCACTGACTGGTCTTCAACAGTACACGAGCAGGACAGGCAGATGCTGTAACTTGGTCAGAAAGCTTTCCTGAATCTTTCTCCTCAATGGCAGCAATGACACTTAAACTCCCTTGACAGACATCTTTTAAGAATTGTAAGAATTTTTTCAAATATTTTTTAAGCTGTTGAAACTTAAATCATCCTGTGCTAAAGGGGTTAACTGATGTATGTTTCAAGAGATCCTGTTTTGTTGTTTGTTCTTAACCCAAATCTTGGCTCTTGTTTTGAGAGAGGCAGGGCACTATCAACTCCCTATTCGTACTTTTCACAGTGCTTCTGAGTTTATAGATCATTGTTGTATCCTTCTCACACTTTGTTTTTTTATCCTGGCTGAGGTGTCTGCCAGAGAGTAAAATTGGACAGTTCCTGCACTGTAAATAAACATTGAAGAGAAAGTAAATTACTGAAATCCAGCAGAAATTAGTTGGGATTTGCAGAGCTCTTGAGTGACATTTTCTCTTGTCTGTTTGCAGTGCTTTATTTATTTATCAATTTATTTCTCCTTGTCTTCCAGTGAGTCAGCAGTTGATAAACCGCCTTGATCAGTTCTTGGAAACCAAAGGTTCACAGTACTACATGAAAGGGATCGACTGTATCAGAGTTTTTAGAGAGGAGGCCCTGAAGGTAATGTTCATTTGTGAATACTCTTACATCTTTCAAATTAAAGGCATAATGGGCCTATTTTCTTGATAATTTATTGCTGCAGCAAAAAGAATTTAACTTTAAATCTGTTTCAAAGTTTAGAAATAGAGTTGCATTTTATGGGAGTTTTTATTGTTACTGGAATAGGGACTAGCGTCTCTGGTATTACTTGCTGTTTGTTTTATTTTAAACATAAAACAGAAGGCCTGTGACCTGATGCTTGTGCTAGTTAAAAGTGCAATCCTACAATTTTGTTCAACAAAGCTAGCTACAAGAAAGTCTTTCTAGCTTTCTGAAAGGCACTTTTTTTTGTCTCACCTTTCCTTAGAACTCACTTTTTAATACAAATAAAACCTGTATTCGGTAGAGACTTTTGTGTTCACCATGTTAAATGACTTCACGAAGAGTTAAGCTTGCAGTGTTCTTTAGTAGTTTTAGTATTTCTTGCTTACAGTTGCTATTATATTTTTTCAGCTGTCCAAGGTGCAGTGCTTTAATGACTTTCTGCAGGCTCTGAAATCAAAGTTGGAAGATAAAGCCTTATCTGATTTCTGGGAGATCATGGTACAAGGTAGGATGACGTTTAAAAAAAATGAAGAGAATTTATAGTTGTATTATGCATTTATCCATTAGGTAAGAAAACTTCACTAGCAGTGGGGCACTTAGACTAACCCCACTGTAGCATTTTGATATGCTTCATTCCTGCAGCCTATATTAAAAAAAAAAAAAAAAAAAAAAAATCCAAAAAAAAACCCCAAAAGAAAACAAACCAACAACTTTCATGTTGCAGCTTCCTTTCCTTTTCTGCACTAATAGTTTCATATCCACATAATGCATTGCCAAGTCTTGTTGAAATGGTAAATTAATTGTGGAAGAAGGGACAAATTAAATGTTATGGGGTAGGGAGAAGAAGACACAATTTCAGCTGAATTTCAGAATAAATGGAAAAAACTCATGCAGTAGAGCTATAAAAAGATTCTTGCAGTTTAAGCTTCCAAAAAGTCATAGATAGCGTTGAAATGTGTCACTGATCATTTTGTATTTAAGTAACCTGAAGGACAGAGTATGTGGTAATATGTCACCTACCCATGATTAAACTGGGAGATACAAGGCAGTGCCATTCTAGAAGACATTCAGACACTACGCAAGTGATAAATAAAGGAACATTTTCACAAATAGAAAATATAGTGGACTAAAAAAAAAATCTTTTACATCATACTCTTCTTTTTAATTGGAACCAATGCTAAGAAAATCTGTTAAATGCCCAGCTGTATCTCTTAAGGGTGCATGCCATAAAACACAGGGATGTGCTTTTGTATAGTACCATTCCAAGTGGTGAACTCCACACATGCTGTAATGTCTGCTTCAACCAACTTCCATGAGTGACAGGATGGAATTTTGTTTAGCAATGTGAAAAAACCAGCACAGGACAACACTGACAAGAACATTATATTCATTAGTGCTGTAGGGGACTTTCTCTCTTTAAATTTGGGAGAAGAAACCAATAAACTTTGAAAGTAGCAAACTTGGATCTTTCAAAGCCATGAATAATTTTTAGTTAGTATAAATCAGAGTTTTTGACAAACTGGAGTACATTTTTGAGGAAAAAAATCAACCAAACAAATACAAAGAGAGATGATATTTTCATACAACATAGATTTTCTTTGAGAACATGGTGAAATGAAATCTTGATGCTTTATGCATAATCTGGCTGCTCTCACTAGGCAGCTGAAATTGTTTTTTACTTGCTGCTAACAAGAGCAGAAGTCCTGTTTTTATTCTTGCCACACGACCCATCCCCTCTTTTCTACCAAATGTGGTGTGCATTGGGTCTTGCTGTGAGTCACCACAGTCACCAAAAGAAGATGGATGTAAGTTAATGAGTTAATGGCTCAGAAGAAAGGCAGATCTGTCTGACAAATTTGGTTGTTTCATGAAACCCTGCCATGTGGTTCTGTGGGCACATGAAGGTGATACTGCACTTACACTGCTGCTGAAATTTGTATGAATCTCCTATTCTTTGCTCTCACACCCACAGCTGCTTATTTAGGCCCAAGGATTTGTATGGCCAAGTGATGAGCTAGACTGGAAGAATGATTGGGGTCAAAATAATTTAAATTTTTTTGGGAGGATTTGGTTGGATGTCACTGCACAGTGTGGTGCTGCTGGCATGGCTAAGGAGCAAAGTGGGGCAGGACCAGCACTTTGGTAGTCAGACTAGGCAATCACAGCACAAGTGTCTGGATATTAGGAGTTAATTTTTTCTGAGGACCTAAGAGCATGCTGTGAATGACTAAAAGTGTAATTTCTAATAGATTTTCAGCATTTCATCTGTGATCTATGATTTTAGTGTCTCATTAGTTTGATTGTCACAATATTAGCAGTTTCCTAAATGGATACTTCCACAAGCTTATGAATATGCTCATTAATTTATTTTTATATCGTATTTTGTATCATAGTTGACTCATTTATGCAAGTCACATTTTCCTTTAGTGATACTCTTTTTTTTTTTTTGCTGGTGATGATGACACACCAGAAGTTGGAATGTGGAACACTTTTTTCACTTCTAACATTAGGCGAATTTTTGGGAAGCCTTCTAATGATATTTTTATGTATTTTTTTTTTCAGACAGAATTTCTTTGATCACTAAAGATGAAGCGGAGGAAAGCCCGGTGACGGGTGAAGAGGCTGAGAAGGTATAGTTTTTTTAATGAGCATCTGTTTGTATAGAGCCCTTGCTGTGGAACTGAAGACTTTCTTACATGGATAAATCTTCAGCTGAATGAAATAAGATCCATATGAAAAAATAAGAATGTTCATTTGCCACACAAAGAAAACGTCTGCATTTCAGAGCAAAAATACCTTAGCATGCACTACCATGTTGTTCTTTAATTGGTCTTTAAAAAGTAGCATGTATTGTAATTACCTGAAAATATCCTCTGCAGAGAATCAGAGCTTCACCAACTCAGAGCTGCTGAAGCGTAGTGGAACAACAGAGTACTATTTACATGTGTAAGGTCACTATTTGAACTTCACAGAAAGAAATGTGTTCTCACTGGTAGCATGAGCTCAGAAATCCAATACTTTCTTTTAAAGGTTTTGTGAACTCCAGCAATTCAAGTTGTTGAGGCTAGTTTTCACTATACATGCAGTGATACCAATATTTTCACTTAATGCAGCTCTTGTGGATTGGTGGACATCATACATGATGCTGGGGGTATTATTGGTGACCATATTAGATCCTTTTGGAAATGGGAGTTTTGGACTACGTACAGGTACAGATGTGTAGCATTTCAGTAACTGCAGTGATGAATGAAGGATGTCCCAATTAGAAAGGACTGAATTGTAACAGGCAGAATGGTGCCTTCTCTTTGGAAAAAAGCAGGATTCAGAGCTACTGTCAAAAATTGTATTTGTGTGGAGAGGATAAGATGGATGTTTTTGTATTAGCTGCTAGTTTAGGAGAAAGGTCCTTGTATCACAGACCCCCCGAAGGTAAAATTGTGGCTAAAATCACCATTTTGCAGAGAAGTAGCTTTTATAAAAGATGCCACATTGATTTTTGCAACTTCCAGGCCTTCCATTAGCAATAGCCAGAAGTGGGTAGAAGTAGGTTCTCTATGATTTAGTTGATGAGTAGAAAAAGGTTGTGTTTTAGAAACTGCTTTTTTCATCTGTAACAATTTACCTCAAGGTGAAGAAGGCACAGAAATGTCATGAAAATTAAAAGCTAACAAACTAGGAGTCCAGAAAGCTGAGCACATGTGCAGGATACAAATGACAGGGTGTGATGATTTTTCTAGACATGAAGGACCTACTGGCTATTTATCATTACACATAAATGTATAGAGCAACTTTTCCCCCAGTGGTGGTTTTAAAGACTATCAGTCTTTTTTATCTACTTGAAGTGCTATGAGTTTACTTGGAAACTTCCTAAGACAATATTGTTGAGAACTTTACTTTCTAGTCTGAAACTACCACTGATGCTCAAAAAAGGTGCTAATGCTGTGTGAAATAGCCACTGTTCCTTAAGGAAATCTCTACTAACCACGAAGACCTTGCAGCATACCATTACCTTCACTGTGAGCTTGTGGTGACTAAAAAATAGTGTGCCTGCATAGCAATGCAGCACAAATGATAGAGTGTCGAGGACTGGATTCACAGCTGCCAGGCTAAGCTGGAGCAAAGCATTTGTAGACTGACTGCAGGTTTCCATTTCCATTTATCATCATCCTACAATCACCATATATTGCAGTACAGGAAACTATTTTGTGACTGAAGGTCATTTTGTGATTGATTGAAGGTCATACAGTAGTTACATTTTCCCATTAAATTGGGGGAATACGAGATATTGCATGAAATCAGTTTTGCAGCAGAGTTCTCTAATATGGCAGTCACCTTAACTACCAGTCCAGAGTAATTGGATTGCATCTCTTTGCTAACTAAGCAATTGGCAATTCCAGATATTCATTCGATAACCACCTCCCCACACAATTCCAAATCCAAGTCCAGAACCCTAATTCCTATTGTCTGTTAAGGGCTCATGACTTTTTCATTGAGAAACTGCAGGACTGTGTATTCTTGGAGAAAGATCTGCAGGGACAGAATATTTTATCTTGATATTGTGGGGCTGGTATAAAATCTAGTCCTCTTTGGTCCAGTTATACCCTGCCACAGATTTCCTGTGTGATACAAAGCCAGCATTTTCCTATGTCTACAGCAGATTGCAAAAGTGGTTCATTTTTTTTCGTTACTGAAGGCAATACCCTCCACCTAAGGGTTATATTGGATTTTTTCAAGTATCTACCCACAGAGTAAAAGGCAAGTTTTCTTCAGCTCTGTAGAGGTTATGTGCAAGCCTGTGGGTCATGGGGTTGTCTGTCATTGTCGTCCTTTGTGACACAAAAGCCCTTTCTCTTACATGCTGTTTACTAGATACTAGTAGTTTCAGGACTATTTTGTCTGTAAGATTGCAGGTTTTTATAGGGTTGCTGTCTGCAGGAAAAAGGAAGACTTACCAGGCTGCTTATTAGGCAGGTCAAACTTCCCTTTTTATTTTTGCTTGGGTTAGGTTATTCATGCATATTTTCCTATCATTGAGAAAAATGATTTTTTTTTCCACTGTAATAGTGGATTTTCTCTTTTTAGAGCATGAGGATGGTAGGTTAAAAGAGCAGGAATGTCAAGTGCTTTTACTGGTTGATTTGGGGAAGGTAATGGATTTCAGCACAGCTATTATATGTAATTTGCTTTTGCATAAATGTAAAACAGGTTTTCAGAAAAAACGCCAACTTTGGACATTCAGCATTTGATAGAAATTTCAGGTTTCAATTTACTGCAAATCTTCATTGTACATTTCTGTAGCTTTTAGCTTCCTTTGCATAATTTAGCGTGAGAGAGCTGATTGTAAAAATTTTGAAAAATGTGCTACTTCCAGAAATACCATTTGACTCTTAATTAAATGTGAAAAAAAGGAAATTTGATCTGGCACAAAAAGCCTTTCAGAGCTGACAAATGTCATTAGTTTTTAGTTTCATATCATGTGCTTATATTACTACTAGATTAAGAACTCTTCCAACAAAAAAGATAACACAGGCATATGGAATCCTGAAATTCAGATTCCTTCTGGCCCTGTCACGTTCCCTTGCCTTTTTTTTTTTTCAGCTACAGAATCTCTATGATAAATTAAACTCAGCATGTTAGAACATGAATGTTATCTGTGGAGTGAGATTTCTATATTCCTCTTGGATGTTGCTGCTTAGAATGTAGGAAAGGTCTGATCTTTGGTCACTGAGACAATGGGGCAGAGGTTGCCTATATCCTTTGTCTTTGGTGTTACCCAAACATGAGATATTTGCTTTTCATCCTAGAGGATGCAACAGAAAAGTCACAGATTTTTACTCCATGTCTAAAGCTGTCACTAGGGTTCTAGAGAAAAATCAGAATATTTTATTTATTTAAAATAATGTTTAAGCTTTTCACACTTACATATGGTCTCAGAGATTGATGATGTTAATAGGGATCCCATGGCCTCTTACACACTCTGGCTGATACAGTTGAAGTCCCCAGCTGAAGAGCAGCTCCCTTTTAGGAGCACAAAAGAGTTATCTAAGCAGGTATTTATAGCCTGTTTAATGTGGCTGTTTTCTACTTAGCTGTTCTTTTTCATCATCTGGAGTTACAGTGAAGTTGTTTCTGACTAAAAGATGACAGGACTTCAAGTCTGGAAATGTGTCTTTTCCTCCTTAGCTTCACATCTCTGTTGTCTTGGGGGACAGGGTTGTTTCTGGCTCTGTATACTTGTTCTGGTGCATTTTAATAAGGAAAAAAAAAGCTTTTATATTAAGGATATTGGTAAAAAGGTAGTAATTAAGATTTGTATGCAACTGGATAGTTTTAAATAAGAGTTAAAAATTGGCATTTTTCTCCTACAGTTTTGGTTATTTATTTTTTTTTAGGCTAAGAGAAAGATCTGTGAAATAATTTGGAGGTGGTTATACTCCAGATATTGTCTGTATGTTTGATGTCAGTTTTTATAGTATCTGAGCAACTTACCTTTCTCTTCTGTTTATGAATGTCATTCTTCAAGTGAAGGGCATATGGTGAGTTGTATCAGCAGCTATGGCAGTGTAATTTTGCATTATGATTTTTCCATTTTTAAGACTGGCATTCTAACAGTCTTGCAAGTTAGAGGGTTGTGTTCTGGTTTGTTTTTATAATTCATATCTTTGTTCATTTGGTAAATGTTAATTGAATTAAATGGGGAAGCTTATAAATTCAGCACAGAACTAGAATGCTGTTTGTAGGAAATGTCTCAAAGAAGCCATTGGTCACCCTCCTGTATGTACTCATATCATTTTGCTATCCCTGAGCATTTTGTAGCTGCACACAATATTTTTTAAGAACATATACCTGGTCAAACTGAAATAGATAAAATTTCCATCTAATCCAGAATCCCGTATCTGACAGTGGACGGAAAGGGATGGGTAGAGAAAAATGTATAGTCCCAGGCTGCAGCCACTGATGTCTCAAAAACTTTTTGTGCCTGAGGTTGTTTCTGTGGACTTAGTAAACTTCAAATGATTTCTCTTCTATGCATCTTCCTTATCTCCCCCTGAGTCTGGGGAATAATATTTGCAGCATCCTTATCACAGGGTGCTCTACAGCCTAACCATGTGTTGTCTCAAGAATCATATCCTTTTGTCTGTTTTTTTGACACACTTTACCATAAATCCTTTAAAAGCAAGTCTTACCAAGTTTTTTGTAGTTTGAGATGGTTTTGGAGAATGGAAGCCAGAAAAAAATTCCTTTCTGATTTTTAATTACAGGTGGGTTTGTTTTGATACACTGAGGAGACATTCTGTAAATTTAACATTAAAGGCTCTCAGTTTTGCCAGTATCACAGAAATACATTTTTATTTTTAGTTCTTGGCTCCAAAAGAACAGAAAAAGGAAACTCTGCCTCCTGCAGATGAAGGTGGTGATGTTGATGATCTGGTGAGTACCATAAAGATATGGTGTGGCTTTAGAATTAAGCTCTAAGTGAAAGGTGAAATAAGAGAGCCAAATGCTTTTTAAAGCAGTAGATATTAGAGTGCATAGCTTAGTAAACACCTAAGGAATTAAATCAGAAGAGCCACGTGAAATTACTTACTTGCTATTGTAAAACTTAGCCAGGTGTGTAATTTCATGGTGGCAAATACTATGTGATGTAGTAACAGAGGTGTTTACAATGTGTCCTCTGTGTTTGAAAAGAGCCAGTGAGCCACTCATTTAATAGTGGATTGGTATAATTTACTATAATAGCATTTTAAAAAGTTTGTAGTTCTTGAACAGCTAGTTACGTGGGTTGAAAACTGAAAAACATTTTTAAAAAGATGTTTTAATCTTTTGAATTAAACTTCTTTATATAGGCTTACTGAAATTCAAGGATACCAGGTTTTTTAATAAATATTTGAGCCATCTTTTACAGGCTGACTCATTACAAATCTGTCTCCAAAGCTTAAGCTGATGGTGTAGATGGTTTTAAAGAAGCTTTGATAACAGACAGATTTCTACATTTGGACTGTACTTTTAAAAATCTATAAATTGCACATATGATTATGTGCAGATGAGATTTTTAGGTTTGTTTTTGTACTTTATGGAAGATTAGTACTGAATTCTGTGCAATCCATTTATGTTACACGGTAAGGATTTCCAAATTTGCTTGTTTCTCAGCACTAAACACATGCAAGGAATAACTTCAATGCTGCTTCTTTCAAATCTGTTTCTTCTGTTTGCAGCTGGACATGATGTGACTGGTGATATATGTTGACTATACAAGCAAGGTTTTGGAAGAGATGTCTCTGTGAGATGGGGCACAAAAAAAGATGCTAATGAGAAGACAGTACATCCATCTTTATTTTCTCAAATGAGAACAGAAATCCCAGAAATGTTTCCAGCTGGCAGAAATGTCATCTGACTTTCAAAACTAGAACAGAAGATTGAAATTGTCTGAAGTACTTGGAAAGTAATGATACCTTTAAGGCATCTTTTTTTTTTTTTTTCTTTTCTTTAGAACACTGAATTTAGCTTGTCCTTTGTATTGCTTTTAGCTAAACACTACTAAATCGAATGAGAATCTGCTCTGGTGCCTGAAATTCTTGTTATATTCATTGCCTGGGAAGGAAGATAGAAATGTCACAGCAAGGTTACAAGGTAATACTGATTATTTAGTGAAGATAACTCTATAGGTTTATTGTTACAAAAGGGAAAAGGTCTCTCTATTTTCATGCTTTAAAAAAAAAAACAACCAACCAACTCAAAACAAATAAACAAAAAACAAGATAGAGCGAAAACACTTAAAGCCAGCAAAGCACCATGCAAACCACCACAGAAGCTTGTGGGAAAAAAATTCTAGGCCAGGGACTCACAAGTTAATAATAGTTTGAAATACACAACAGAATCTAAAGCACACAGCAGAGCCAGGTGTGCTGGTTTTGCCACACTGTCTCCAGATCAGTAATTATGGTCATCTCTTTATTACAGGTTCTCTGTCCTGTCAGCTCAGCAGCAGTCCAAACTCTCTGTCCCTTTCTGTTACACATTTTCCTGTTTCATGTGCAGGGATTTTTGATTTTTTAGACTTCCAACTAGTACAGTCACTGTCAATGCTTCTGGTGCTAAAAGGAAGAATCAGTTGTATGTCCATTTCATACACTGCTGAGAGCTGCTGAGGCAGAGCAGAAGAATCCCTCAAAGCTGTACACTGACAGCTGTGATAGATAAATGATAATAGTTAATACTGGTAACCAGGATGGAGTAATGTCTACACAGAGCAATCCAAACTAATCAAATACTGCTTAGAAAGAGACATTCAAGTCTGATTACAGAGCTGAAGAGACAGTAATGACACCTTCACACATGCTTGTCTGTTACAACCAGATTAATTCCTTTAAAAGCTGTTCTTTCATTATTATAAATCTTTAAATATACTGTGCAAAATGGTACTAAGATAAAAAAAAAGTAAAAATCATGGTCTGTAGTTGCAAAATGCTGTGGAATATTTACACTTTAAACTGGTAAACAGCTCCTATGTGGGGAATAGCAACTGCTTTTTGCCCCTACTTCCTTACACAGCAACCTACTCTCTCCTCTCTTGCATCCTATCCTGACTGAGGTGAAAGCATTTCTCAAATGCAGATGGCAGGGAGCAAGTGATTTTTGCAGATCTTTATAGCTTTTGTATCACCGGAAGATATTTTTCTCAACTGTAAATAGGAATTATTTGATCAGTGTTTTGAATGACTTTAAGGTCATTATCTGGAGTATACTGGCTGGGGGTGTCTTTTGCACTTTTGTGGGTTTTTGTGGTGGTTTTTTTGTTTGTTTCTTTGTTTTGTTTAGGCTTTTTTGTTGTTGTTGTTTTGTTTAATAAAAATATTTTGAAGGTTGGGTTTTGTCTTCAGAGCCATATTTTCTAAAATCAGGTGACTACTTATGCAGTACCTGAAGGAAACAGTCAAAAGCCCCTTTTCTGGGCCTACAATGCAAATACTGAATATCAAAATCCCTCCACAGAAGCAGAGTATATTTATTCTCTTCTTTACAAACTCCAAACTTTACAACACCCCAGTAAAGTAGTTTTTACTATATTGCAGAGATGATGAGAAAATCTTGGTCAAGACCACATGGAATGTAGAACCTGCTGACTGGAATATGGAGTTACTTTGTTTCTTTTGATTTAGTTGACTACATTTCTAGAGTGTATTGCTTCTGTCAAGGAATATACATTTAGTTCATGGAGAATTGCTGCATAGATCTTCTTGCTACTTGTACAGCACAGTATGTACATGTAGGCTCAGTGTGGTGATTGAGTTGCTAGTACTGAGAAGAGGAATGAGAATTTATGACTCAAAACAAATAAAAGTGAATTCTTGGAAGGCAAGAAAAGCATCTTTCATTCTGTGCAGCCTTCCAAGTTCAGTCTTCAGAAGCTTCTGATCTTACTGAGGGTCTGTAACATCAGCAGCCTGCTTTTACATTTGTTCTTTGGCAAAGGGCCAGCTTTCAGGTTCTCATTCAATGACTGGAAGAGATCTTACCTTTAGTTCAAGCTCACATTTTCAGTTACAAAGTCTGACTTACTGTTTAGTCTGTCTGACTCATTATTTAAATTGAGAATTCTCATTTTCAATTGCCACACTGACCAGTCCTCAGAAGCACTAGAGCACTTGGTTGTCCATTTCAAAAGCAGCTATCAAGGAAACATAAAGTGCATTTGTTTTCCTGCAAGCAGCAAAACATCCCTTGCTGTGTACTTTTATAGGCAGAGAAATTATCAGTGTGTCTACAAAAAAGAAGACTGTGGTTTTTGTTATATGTTACTGGTTTATTGTCTCTTTCCCCCTGGAAATAATGCCTGTCTGGAAAGCTCTTTGAATACTAATGGTATGGGGCAGTAACCTTAGTAAGCCTTGTTTGCCATGAGATCAAAGCTTACAATTGTTGTCTATGTCTTTCTGTTAATGTGCTGCTCATTGGGCAGAATCAGCTTTGGTGGAGGGGGAGTGATTTCAGCATTAGGTTTTAAAAGTTTTTTTGTGGAAGTTGATGCTGGGAAGAGGTGAAAGGGAATGATGAGTTCAGCTTCAGGAGAGCTTCTCCCCTCTTGGTCTGGGCCAGCAGCTGAGAGTTCCAGCCAACAGCCTAAACATTGTGTCATACCAGCCTAATCTGCAGATCCTTTTCTTTCTTCTCTTCCTTAATTAGAAGAGGGGTGTGGACTAAAAAAAATATTTTCCAGTGTGGACTTTGGGAGGTGGAGAATATCCAAAGGTGCTATACCAGAAAGTGTAAGTAATATGTGAGGGAGCTGGTACCATAGCATGGAACTGAGAGTACTCCACAGAAAAGGATGAAGTACTGGGTTTGGGAGTCATAGAGGGAGAGTAAGACTCTTCTGGTTACAATATAGTATGAATCTGTAGGTATCTAGGTTATATCAATTCTGCACAAAGCCCTTTGCTCTGTCACTGGGTAGTGGGGTCTGCTACCTGTTATGCGCTTCTCAAGTTTGGTCTCATTCCTTTTTGTACTCAGAAACCAAATTTGTTCTCTTGGACTGTTGTCAATATGCCACAGAAATAAAAAGAATTTCTAGAATGTTACATAGTTGAAGACTTGTGATTTGTGTGATGCTAATCAGGTTGAAATGAATGTCAGGTTAACAGTGTGATGCCAACATGTTTGGAGAATTCTGAAAGCAAGGCTTCATCTCTGTCCTTACAATGTGGCACAAAAGTATTACACATACCATCAAGACACTTCTAATGTGAAGAGACCTGTTCTGCTGCTCTGTGGTCTATTAGTTGCCAGAGCAAATTTACATCTAACCTTCCTGATGCTTGGGTTTTGACAGAATTGTCTGTTTGACGTTGGAGCAGGGTCTTTGGAATTAGAAGATGAGGAAGGAAAATCAAGTTACCTCAGTTGTGAATTCTACAGGCACAGGCCATTTTTATGTTCTGCATTTGCACATGATAAAAGGCAAGGGAGAAATTCCCTTGTGATTTCAATAGGTTGGGGATAATCTGGAAAGAAAAGTTTTGACTTCCAAGTTGCTAAGCTTGCAAATACACTGGTAGATGTTGCTGCTGTGCTTGTAAGGGTGGGTTTGGATTTATTCATCCTCACCGCTGTCAGTGTGAAATAAGCAGTTAAATTTAGCTGTTGGTTTGTGACAGTGGAAAACTCAGTTCCACTGAATTTTTGACTTTGCTTCCTTTCCCCTTCCATCTTCATTCTTCTCTTGGTACCTTTACAGTAGTGGAGCACAGTCCTGGGAGCACATAGGAATGTGAGATACAGGAAACTTCCAAGATTTCTTGTGTCTCTTTTGAGATGTGGGTTACAAAGATTTTTTTTAAAAACTCAAAATGTTCCCAGTACTAGCAGGGGACTGGAGGCCCACCCAGGCTTTTGTTTCTAAATTCTTTGAAGAACTACCACATAGAAAATGCAGTTCTTTCACCAATCTCTCACCACTTAAAGGTGCTGGCAAAGGAAGGCAACATTAACTTCTGCAGGAGGTGACTTGCCTTTCTGGGGGGTGGACTTTGTGTGTAGCATTTCTCTGCACTGTTTTGAGGGCACCTCTAGAAGAAGTTCTTTACTAGTTTGGACTCTTCTTTCCTTATGATTACTGAACCTGAAAATTTTAGAGGAATAGATTAACACATATTAAAGAAAATAAAGGAAACCGGAATAGGTGAAGTTTTCTTTTGTAATGCTGTCATAATCTGATATGAAGGACTAAAATAGATATATTAAAAAAGGCAAGGCTGTGATTTTTAGCCTCTCTTACCTTTCCAAAAGCATCAAAAATCACATTGAACTCTGCATGAAAAATTTGCATAGAGGCAGAGATACTCTTCACAAGAAAATTACTTGGAAAACATTTGAACAAAGCTTAGCTGGAAGTTTGATCATATTTTTCTATGTAGCAAGTTTTGGTGAGTGGAAAGATTAGTGTCCCCCTCTACCTTCCCTCTTCTACTGTTTTGGAATAGTGCTTGCATTTATGAAAATAGAAGAACATAAACAGGAACTAGAAAACCTCTCAATTTTGTTTTTATAAACCAGGCATAACTTTACTGCATCTGTGAGATGAGTCCCTTAAAATAGACTCTGCTCATCTGACTGCTCATACTGTCCTTTAGTGACTTAAGCTGGGCAGAAATTAATCTGCTTCTTCCCAATAAACTTTGTGAAGACAGCATGACTAAGACATAGTAAAATTAATTCTGTTCCTTGTGATGCCTCCCCAGTACAAGTCTCAGCAGCTGACCATCAAAAGCACCTCTTTTGCCAGCAACCTGAAATACTTACAGTACTTTTTGCTGTTACCAAATAATGAATTATCCCCCAGCACTAAACAGTACTCGGATTTGGTCACATAAATACTTACTGGTCTATTAATTCTTAGGACCCCTCCATATGCACCAAGTCAGCTGTATGGACTGCTATGAAAGCTTGGGGAATCTATAATGGAATTAGTAGGTTGACCATGGAAATATATTCACTGTTGCTTTAAATATATCAAACCAAAGGATTGTTTTTCTTCATGGTCTCACTGAGTTCCAACTCTGTCTCATCCTTTTTTCCTATTTTAACGTGCAGTAATAGGCAGTAATAACTGTCATTTTCTTTTCCTCCAGAAGGGAGTGAATCTTGCAGCTTTCAAGATATTAACAGAAAACAGAAATATCTCCAATGTAGGGTATAACTAGAAACGTTTTCTGTCTGCTGTCTGAGACAATGCATAAAGGGAGCACAAGCTCCTGAGGAGACCAACTGTGGTGCAGATATTTTTGCCTGAAGCATGTGGATCAGACATAATGCTAGGAAAAGAAAGGTAAAATAGCTGTTAGTACCTGATTGTTGGAGTTCTGTATGGCTGGGATGTATGAGAATGCCTTCTCCAGCCTGCTAATGCAAGTAGTCAAATGACAAATGTTCTCTCCTTGTGGTGTGAGTACATCCACAATGTGAAGAAATGGCCCCTATGCTGACTTTCACAAGAGATACAGGAGCTGTTTCAGAATGCTTAGGGACCCTTTACTTACTGAGAAAAGGTGTGGGGTGGAGAGAATTTTTTTTCGTTTGGTCCCAAGCAGGCCAGCATTGAAAGCCCTGATCTGAATGGGTGAGAGCCAGCCAAGAGCATTTTCCTGTGATGCCTTAATACTGTGCCTGTGAGGCCTGTGTGAATTTGATCTCCTAGTCCACAGTTGTCCTGAATGTTGAGAAGGTGTCATTTCTCTGCCTGCAGAGGATAAAAAATGGCTCAGCAAAGGTGAGTTGAGAAATCATATCATCTTTGTCTAGTGATTGTGATGTAGATTCCTCCCCATTACTCCTTGGGAACTTTGAGTAGTTACCACCTGTAGGATCTCTACATTTCAGTTTAACACCAAGGTTTAGAAGGCTGAATGCTCTCCAAGAAGAGCATAGCATAAGTGATATTAATCTACTTTCCACAGAACTGTGCTGGCTACTGTACAAATTTGTATAGCATCTGAATCCCACCTTAAACTTCTGATCTTCTAGCAGCTCAACTTGCTGATTCACTTCATTTTCTTGGGCAGGCTGGGGGGAATTGATGCTGGGGGGGATTGATCAAAGTTAGCATCAACCAGCAAGTATATCCTTTTTCCTCTGAGTAGGAGGAACAAAGATTTTTGGGAAGGAAGGTGGGTTTGGTGATAGGGAAATTGCATATGTTTAATGAACTTGCTTTTGTTTTATGTGCTATCACTTAAAGTACCAGGTCTGTCACTGTGCTTTGTAGCTATTAAGCCATTGCTTAATAGCAACAGTAACATTATCTTTGGACAAGGCACTTACTGCAGAAATGTCTGAAGAAGCAGAGATATGGAAGATTTCTGTCTTTAGTAATTTTCCTGGCTAACAAACAAGGAAAACTTGGGAACACCTGCACTTACAGGGACCATATGCATAACTAAGCTGGGTGGGTTTGCTGCATGTTGTTTGTAAGGGGTCTGGCTTTGTCACAAGGGGTGGCTCAAAACTCTGTGAGATCTGGTGGTCAGGCTTCTTGGAAGATAAAGGAGGTACTCAGAAGAGGCGAGTTCTATAACAGGTGAATCCTCAATGATTCCATCTAAATCAACCTGTAAATTGAGCATTCAGAGAAACAGGCAGTGTCCTCCAGAGCTGCATTAAAATTTTCTCATTGTTTTATTTTGTAAGAATGTAAGAGAACTAATATGGTTCACTAGTTGAGGACAGCAACTATTTCTAGTTCTGTTGAAGGCTCATTAGGCATTGAACCCACAACTTTGGTGTTGTTAGCATCATGCTCTGACCAAAAATCTCTCTGTTGATTATTCTCCCTCTGCAACTGGGGAAAGCTCTTTATTTATGACATCTCCCAGTGAAGGCAGATGAAAGACTTCTGATGGACTTTGGTAGGATGAGACTTCATATACAGAGGGTATGTCAGTGCAAAAGTTTTATGACAAAAGATTTGGGGGGATGGGAATAAAAGGAGAAAAGAAAGCAAGTTATTGTGATGTTCCCTGGGCATGAGGAGAACGTGATCATTAGTCTTGAGGAGAAATGGAATGGTGGGAGTTCCATTAAGTGTCCCACAGGCACGAGGAATATATGAGAGGCAGACATTAAACAGACAAAGACTGAGGTATTCTGGAGAAATGGAGAAGCAGTTATTCCACTTAATGACTTTGAAAGGCAAGGAGAGGAAACAGATGAGATTTCAAAGCTTTTTATTGGAAAGAACAGCCTTTCTATATCTCTTTTGCACACTCCAGAAAGAATGATCTGTTTTACATAATGAGCATTTACTTACGGTTCTCCCAGACACACACACACTGACCTATTTAAAAATGCAAATGGCTGTGAAGTTCCCTTCGGGCAGCAGTGACAAAATCAATGTAGAAGGAATAGGGTTAGTCCAGCAGGACAATATGTAATTGGGTTGTAGCTTGTCTGCAAGAGATTTCTCCGCAGTCCTCAGGAAATGGGAGCAATATAGGCTTGAGCATTCGAGTGACTCACAGCTCAAGGTTTACACATGAGATTGTGTATAATCCCTGTTAACCTAAAGCTGATGATGATTCAGAATAAGAACTGTGATGAGACAGAGGACATATGAAAAAGGACAAACATGGTGAGAGAAAAACATGCAGGAATCACCTTTTGCTACCAGCAGGTCACTGTAACTTAAAATACAAGAATGACATACCCAAGGGGGCCACTGGAAATCAAAACCACATTATGGATATATGTTACAGATTGAGTGTGTGCTGGAAGGCAGGACCAGCTTCACCTTCTACACATCTGGGTACTCTTCAAGGGAAGATTATTCTGCAGAATCTGGTTCTTCACAGAAGAGCTGTGGGCAGTTTCAGAGATTTGGGGTAAAGAGAATTGAAATGCCAAGTCGCAACTACAGAGAAAACATGTTAGGTATCCAAAGCAAAATCATTTCCTTCTCTGAAGTTTAACTGCTGGAGTTTTTGTGCAGGAATTTCCTTGTGATGGAATCTGGTCTTTAGGTTGCCAGTGTCTGGTCTTGAAAAATTACTCTAGGCCAGGCTGCAAATGACTTGTGGCTGGTACAAAAACTCATCCTATGGAATGAGTGAAACTGAAGAAAATATGGTTCTATCATTCACTCAATAGTTGCAGAATGGCAGGAATTGCTGGGGTGCAATTCTATATTTTGTTAGGCTTTAAGTCATAGGATAGTTTGGGTTGGAAGGGGCCTTGAAAAGTTTGTCTAGTCCAGCTCCTCTACAATGTTTCTTTAAAGAAACAGTCAACACCACTTTCCAATTCCTAGAGGAGCAAATGCATCTGAAGATAATGTACCCTCAGCTATAGTCTTTGTTGTACAAAGATCTGCTAAAGTCTCTGAGGATTTCCTGTGTGCTCTCAAAGACAGCATGAAACCAGCCAATGGGGCAGAAGTTGATGTCTTCATTGCAGTACAGTTTTCCTCTGGGTAGCATTGACTGCACAGATGATACCGAGGCAAAATCCCCAAGTACACCTAGAACTGGCAGCCTGGTTGATCAGGTTCTAAATGCTCTGGTGGCAGGGTGCAGGGAAGCTTGCACAACTGCTGTGAATGCTCTTCCTCTACACCCTTTTAGGGATTTGTTTGGTACCCAACAAGCCAGGCATGCCTGTGGAGCACAGATTATTCCCTGCATGAATTAAAGGCATCAAGGGAACTGAGAGAGGAAGAGAAAGGAAAGGTAACTGAAAAAGCATATACAGTATGCAGTCAGATAGCTGAAAAAACATTTCTGCTAGGTTGCAGCTCCAAGCCACGTGATTCCCCCTCCAGCCTGTTTTGCAGCTGTGCTTCATTCCCAGCTCTCACCTTCAGATAAAATCAGCAATGTATGCTGCACTTCCAGGTTTGGGAGTAAAAACCATTAATTGCAGGAAATTGCCATCTGATTCTGACTCTTGGGGACTGGAATGAGACTCCTCAAAATCCTTCTGTCTTAATGGCTTTTCAAAAGTCATCTCTCCTGAGGGGTACCAATGAGGTTCCAAGCCACCATTCTTTGGGGACATAAGTATTTCTCCAATGCTGCACAATAAACCTCTTGCCAATGAGTTGTGCTAGGCTGCTCCATTATAGTTTTTCATCTTGTTCCTGCTGTACAACTAATCTCTGCCCTCTGAGGCCAGTGTCAACCTGGTGACCTATAATCATCTCTCCCTGAGTTTTCTTGTGATCACTAGTTCCTGAAAATAATTTTGGATGGTAAGGTGAGAAAAACTCACATTATGGTGCTGCTATATGAGCAATTATGGTGTTAGCATATGTATTTAATTCATGTCCAGAAACTTCTCTGAGTAATGAACTAAGGATTCTGGTTTCCCTGCTGCTGAATTTCTAGCATGTACAGGTGGTAGGGTTTTGTTCAGTGAGAATCTGCTAAAAAGATTTCAGGACTTTGTGTGTTTATTAATAACTTAGTGGCACAGAGAGTTCTGTAACAGCTTACTTTCATCCTGAGGTTTTCAAAAGAACATTAGGTGTTGCTCCTGTTTTTCAGCTGAGCGGTTTGTAATGTAGAGAAGCAATATGCACACAGATAGGTCAGTATTGGTAGAAATGCAGATGTAGGCAGAGCAAGATTATTCCTGTGGAAGATTTTGAAGATACCCATTTTGGGCTGGGGCACAGTCAGTGGCAAAGGCTGTGCTCTGCCTGCGTATTCTGTGTGCATGTTACAGTGTCCCAAGGCTGCATTGATTTCCTTGCAAAATTAACAAAGAAACTGTTTACCCACAGGCCTTGAGGGTAGGTGTCCTCAGATGATGTCTGCAAAAATAGGTTAGATCCGAAAAAAGTCCAATGGAGGCAGGCTGGTTGTGCTGTTCCCTTACCCCCTTATTGTCTGTTCTAGTCAAGAGGCTAAAGCATTTTCTAGCAATAACAGAGTTTCAAATTGAAATCCTTCCTCTACCCTATTCCTCTTGGCTGTTTATCTCTAGTCTGTGTCTTTATCACTGAAGTTGTACTCTTGTATAAGGGTGTATTCACAGGGTGACCAGCTGGAAGCTGCATCTGTGAGGTGACTATGAAGTACCAACCTAGAGCTGCATTTATTGGGACAATGCAGCCTCCTTTGCAAGCCTCATCCCCTCTGGGCCACCAGCTGCTTAGAAAAGAGGCCCTTTTCTCTGAGGACAGTGTCTGTTTGACCATAAATAAATAAACAAATCCTGCTTTGCACTTCAGGAGGGATATGGAGTAAGAAGGTGGAGGGAGGTGGACTAAATAAAACAGCACATCATTCTACAGTAAAGGGGAGCTAGGCTCTGCTCTGTGTTCTGCCACAGATACTCTGCATCTTACATTCAATCTACTCCTCATTTCCTCCCTGTACCTGATTGTGGAGTGCCCATTTATCTGTACAGTGAATAGATCCTCCAGCTGAATCCTGGTGGAAGTGCTGTGTTTACTCAGTGACAGCTCCTCTTCCAGCTGCTCTCTGGAGCTGAACTCTGCTCTCTGGGTTACAGTGAGTCATCTAGCTTGATGGCAGTTTTGACCATACAGTTTGTACGACAAAGAAGTTTTTTTATAGCTCAAATAAGATCAAGCATAGATGATCTTTTAATGAAGTGATCCTTGTGCCTTATTGTGTTAACATCACAGGGAGACAAATGAACCTGAGCTGCAAAGAGCCCCCCTGCAGCTATAATTAGATGAATAAAGAGGTTCATATTGATCTATACATCCACATGAGGAAGCAAAGAGCATCACCCATATATGCTTTCAAGACCAAAAGCTGGTGCTGGCTGCAGAGATGTCAACTTAAAATTGTGATCCTAAAGCAAAAGTTTCAACCTCCTTGTATCATACTGCTCCACCTACTCTGCAAAAGAGATGGCCTGGAGCAGAGTCTGCACCACTGGAGCTTTTGGGGTCACTGTTGCCTGGGAGGAGCTGTGTTTTGTGTAGTGCAACTAAAAGAGCAGCTGCACTTGGTTGATCTAGCAATGAGCAAGGTGGTGGTCTGGTATCCTAAGAAAACCCATTGTAAGATTTTTCTTTATTGGCACCAAGTTGGCTTGTGAACTACTCAGTGCCCAGTAATTCCTGAGCACTGATCATCATCTTCTGGCCAATTCCCCCAGTTTATATACTGAGCATGAGGTTCTGTGGTATGGAATAGCCCTTCTGTCAGTTTGGGTCAGCTGTTCTGGCCATGCTTTCTCCTGGCTTCTTGTGCACCTGCTCACTGGCAGAGCATCAGAAACTAAAAAGTCCTTGATTTAGGGGAAGTGCTACTTAGCAACAACTAAGACATCAGTGAGTTATAAACATTATTCTTACAGTAAGTCCAAAACACAGCCATGCACCAGCTACTAAGAAGAAAGTTAACTCTCTCCCAGCCAAAAGCAGGACACTGCTGTAGCCCAGTATGTAGGTGTTTGCTGTCTCATGCAGCTGCCTGAGATGCTCACTCCAAAGGGAACATAATCCCTTTCAACTAGGCCTTCACTCCCTTGATTGCTTTTTAAAAGGTCTAAAAAAACATTTTCAAAACTATCAAAAGAATCCAATAATCTGTTTGTGCTTAATTCTGTATGAGCTTGCAAGAGGGCTCCAGTGCAATTGCTTCAATGCAGGGGGATTGCTCATGCACTCTTTGCTGTCTGCGGCAGTGTGGCTGATGGAGGAGACAATGCAGGAATGTGTCATTGGAGTTGGTGTTGCTCTCTGCTTGGCAAAACAAAGCATATAAAAGCATTTCAAAGATCTTACGTGCTAACAAACATATTTTATGTTCTGATGGCTAATTGGTGATACTTGTGATTAGGGTTTATGGGATTTACTTGTAATTTTGTTGAGTTCTACCCTCAGGGGAGGTGATTTAGGTCAATTCTCTGAGCAGAGCTTTGAAAAGGACTTAAACATCAGTTTTCAGTGCTGCTCATCACATAAACTTGTGTTCCAGTGCTGGTACACCCTTTGCCTTGCTCGGTTTTTGTGCTAGAGGGACAATGCACTTTCAGTGCACTTTTGTTTTGTTTGAGAGCAGCTTACTGGGCAGTTCTTAAACCCTTTGTTAGATTCAACATATCTTTGACACTTTCTGGCACAGCCATCCTTCCCCTTTCTGTGCCTCAGAAGGAATGGCTCAGAGGCCTCCTGTGAAGGAACTGTAAAAATGCAGTGTTAAGTACATGAGTTGGAAAGGGATGAGAAAAGTGTAATAATTTTGTTAGAGAAGAAGATATTAAAAGCTGTATTATATACATGAGTGAGGGGAAAATCAGGTCAAGTTAGAGGTGAGCTTGAATCAAAAATTATTATCTTTAATTCCTTCAAACCTAAATGGTGTTTTTGGGTCTTGAACTGAGTTCTTATCAGCTGAGCCAGACCAAACTTCTCAACTCCAACCATATGTAAATGGTCTGAGACATCATGTGTGATTGCAGATGTCAGATCGAGATAAAAATGCAATGTCTTGCATTTTGATTTTATTTTTGCTGGTTTGTATACCAGTACAGTTTCATTGACTTCATCAGAGAGATGCTTATTTTGTTTATTTTTGCGAATAAAATAAGTTCCTTTGCATATCCAGATGGATTTATGACAAAAATAAGGCAGCTACACTGCAGTAACTGGTTAGTCAAGAACTATTCTACATCAGAGAAGAGTTGGTTTTGTTTTCCCCTCTTCCTCCTCACACAACTTCTAAAGGCACAAATGAGACATTTTCCTGACATTGAGAACTGAGAATGCAATTAACAAGTGTCTATTGTGCCAGTCTAATTAGTGCTTCTCTTGACTGTCCATGACAACAATGCTATGTAACTGGAGGTATTAACTGGTTTATAAAACAGGAGTTGCAAAGTGATTTTTTTTTTGTTACTCTTCTACTACATGCCTGCTTGTGGAAGAACAGGACAGAAGTGTAGCAGAGAATCACTAATTCAATATGACACTTGTTTTGCAGTGTGGCAGGTTACACCAAGTTCTTCTGTAGCACCTGGTCTGTGCAGTGGGTAAAAATAACATTGGGGCTTACCTCAAACCGACAGTTGTAAAAAAGAAATTTGAAGCTAATGTTATACCCACATCCCCATCTTACCTTGTAATGGCCAAATACTGCAGGGAGCCTGGAACAATGGTTCTCTTTGCAGTGTGCAGTAAGGTTTATTGTTGTTATGCAAAGTGTTTCTTCTAACATGATTTTTTGGAGGGAGCTAAGACTTTAACAGTGAAAGTCAATATGTGCAGTGGGCTTAAACCTAAAACTGGGACAAAGAAAAAAATTCACTGTCCTTGGAGCATGGTTTCTCATACTTTTCCTGAATGTGTAGTCTTTAGGGGCTGGACAACAAGGGAAGGGCTCTTGGAGAATTCAATTAGTTAAATATATAATACTTGGAAGGGTTAGAAAGCAAAAAGATGTAAAAATCCCACATCCCAACCCCATCATTGCTCTCTGGTTTTTGGAGTGGTCTTTAGTTGAGCTGCAGGTGGAGTCAGAAAATCTGACCCAAATCTTAGGTTGAGTAATGGATTCAGTCCACGGTGGATGCACATGTCTGTACCTATCTGTCATGTCAGCTGATCTGCAGAGACATGCCACATTATCTGCTTCCTGAAGATGGCTTAAAATGCACCAGTGGAAGATTAACCTCCTCCTGCCCTTTGGGCTCAGGGGAGCACAGTGTTCTGAGGAGATACTTGCATAGCTCTGACCTAGCTGAGATGCCTGGGGCACTTCTGCATGCTTCTGTTCTGCATGATACGGACGTACCTTGAGGCAGCTGGGGCTCACCTGAGCAACAACAGCTCCTTGTGTGTTTCAGTTACTTTTCAAAAATTTTAATCCTTGAACATCTGGTGTGTTCTAATTTCTCTGCCATTCTTCTCCTGAGAAATATGGGTATGTATGTGGCACCTGTCTCTCACCCTCCTTTGCTTAGATGGAGATGAAGAGTCATTACTATTTGCAAATGGCCACAGCATTTGTTGGAAAGTGCCTTCCCCATTTCAGATATGTTTCTTTCCTTGACTGTTTTCTTCTTTTTCTGTAACTGGAAAAGGGGCCTCTTGTTGCTTTACTTTTATGTTAGAAGTTCCTTTCTATACTGAAGCCTTTTGAAACACTGTAAGAACCAGGTACTGTAATTTGAAACAAGAGAAACAACAGTAAGTAAACTGGCTTTGTTGTCCTCTGCTAACCAGATTGTGTTTTACCCCTTAATATATGGTTTCTTTTCAATTACTGAACTAAAGACCCAGCAATAAGCAAGAGCCATGCACCCTGAGTATAATCACCCTCTCTCTAATGGAGGGGTGGCAAGTCACTGGAACAGGTTGACTGTTTTGGGTGCCCCATCCCTGTGTTCAAAGCTGGGTTGGATGGGGCTTGGAAGGCAGGGAGGGTGAAACAAGATGATCTTTAAGGTCCCTTCCAACTCAAACTGTTCTGTATGATAAAGCAGTGCTCTCTATATTTACTTCAGCGTGTCTAAACTTGCTGTTTCTTGTCCCATTCCAACCTGGGATGCTATGGGAAGTTGCAGCTGCATCACACTGAGCTGAGCTGGTGCTGCAGAGGACTCTCCTCTTGTCCTCAGGAGCGAGGAAATGTTTAATGAGAGCAGCTGTCATGATCCAATGCACTGATGCCTCTAATTGACTGGCAGGCAGTGGGATTTTTGCATTATGGCCATATTAACTAATCACTGCTGATAATTGTTATTAAGCATTGTCTTGGATCTGTAGTATGAAGAAGCTTTAGTTCCTCAATTGTTACTGTTCTAGGTGAAATGCAAGAACTGCTTAACCATGCGTAAGTAGGATAAAAGTGGAAGGAAAGGCTTTTTTTCTCCATCTCTCTGAAAAAGCACTACCTTTTGCAAGGTCTCCAAACCCTGTGTGTGAGCTGCATTGTCTTTGAAGACGATCTTGTACCCTCTAGCTCTGTTTGTTGCCCAAGTGGTCTTTTGTGGTATTCCCTCAAAATCCCATTGTGTTGTAGTTGTGCTTAGTTTGTAAAACTTCTGTGCAGGCAGAAGGCAAAAAGTGAAAAGCACTAATTCCTCTCCTCTGGCTGTGGGCATTTTCTCTGCACTAGAGTAACAACATTTTTTGGGTTTAAATGGTTGAGCACTAGGGCTTTCTTCTTTTCCCTTCTTTGGAAAGTGGTTCTGGAGTCTAGGATTTCTCACAGTAAAAAGTGCCTGTTGGACTCAATGATCCTGGTGGGTCTCTTCCATCTCAGGATATTCTATGGTTCTGTCATGCCCTGTCTTTGCTCTGATGGAATCAGGACACATGGTTTGAGTCTGGTTTCTCAGTCTTTCCTTGACCTGCCCACAGGTGCTCAGTTTACCACCACTATCTGAGCAACTGCTGCTGATTGTTGTCATTCCTTGATTGATGAATACAGAAAGAATTGGAAGAGTTTGGGTTCCCATTTTATTTCTAAAATCCCTCTTTGTCAGGACTGGTTACAGCTAGTCCAGGGAGAACAAACGCTCAAGAGCAAAAATGTAACCCATTCATTACAGCCTGGAGAATCCAGACAAAGGACAGAAAGGGCCAAAGCTCTTAATTTCCTCAGCAGTTCATGTCATTTACTGAGACTGCCCCTTCTGGTGTTGAGAGGAAAGAAAAGGTGATTAAACAAGAAGTTAAAATTACTAGGCCCCATCCCCCAGCGACACTGAAAGATTAATGCATCATGTTGGGGATGCTTCAAACTCCATGATATGCTCTGCTGCCTCTGTTCTGGGGCTGTTCAAAGTGGACTCTTCTGCCAGTTCAGTTAGTGATGCTGTTAGATTTATGGAGGACTTTGGCAATTAATTGCTTTCAGACCTGAGAAGGGCCTCATTGTTGTCCATCAGAGTTTTAATTAATCAAAGCGGCAGATGGGTAGTATCAGCCTCCAATGCTGGTGTAATTAACTCATTCATTATCATGTTCTTTTGCTCTATGATGGTTTATAAAGGACATCTTTAATCTAGCTGTCATGATGCTGTCCCCACAGTAGGAGTTAAATGATTTTCATCAGTCTTTACCATAATTACCCTCTGTCCAGGATACCATTAGGGAAAATGCTGATTTTTGCCAATAAATATGGAGGCCCCCCTTGGCTTCAGACAGGTGAATAGAGTTTGACCTGCAAAGATGAGCAGGGATGGTGAAATCAGAAATCCCTTTGAAAGTCCTTTTACATCTTTTACTTATATACCTTTTTAGGCCCTCAAAGCTGGGTGTGTAAATTGCTTCAGGAGGGTTTTGTTTGCAGCTGACCAAGTCCTTGCTGGGATATAGTTGCCAGTTTGGGAGGAGTTTCTTGGGTCTTTCTGAATGTGCCCTGCCAAGGTCATTTGAGACATGTCCTCGTCACGAATGGACACCCAGGAAACACTCCCAGGCTCATCCTGGAAAGTTGTTAACACAGCTTTTGATGTGCTTTTGGCCCAAGCTGTCAGCATGAGAGTACCCAGCAAAATTCAGGAGTTGACAGAGGTCATGAGCAATAGACAGTTTGGATGTGGCCACCCTTTGGCCTTTTTTGCCCTGAGGAATAAGAGTTTGGCCTTGATGGAGTCTGTACCAATTGACACTGGCACCAGAAAAATGTCCTGAGCACACTGGAGTAAGTGTTGCTATAGATACACTTATCATCCATGAAATGAAGAGTTTGAAGTAGAACCACAAGCAAAAGAACAAAGAACTTAAATTCTGTGTATCTGAAATATAACCAGTACTCCTCCTAAATCATCATGTGATGCCTGGGAGGATTTCTGACTGTCTTGTGGTGGCAACTGCTTCAGAAACTTAGGAGTGACCTGCACAACTGCCCACACCCAAATGGCTGCTTGCAGCCTGATATAGGGCTCAAATGGTATTTCCCAGATTGCCTGAAAGGTGGTGAAAAAACAGAGACTTTGGCCTACTGAGGAAATGTTTGTCCTGGATGCTCTTCCTAAGAAGTGGAGGGAAGGTCACAACTTTATCTCAACTGTGGCCCCTTACATGAGGATGGAGGCAACCTCTCCACGGTGCTGTCCATCCCAGCTGTGAAGCCAGTGCTTCTCTCCAGCACTGAGGCATCTTAAATAATGAGATCATTCACCTTCAATGTGGCACCAAGAAGGCAAAGTAAAGAGTTTGTATCTCTGACTGTTGTGTGAAGACATTACTGCTGCCTGCATTGTTGCTTTCAAAACATTTGTTAGGAACAAAAATCCATTAAAATTTAGACCAAAATCCTCAACCAAATCATACTGTGACTTTATTAAGCACAAGGTTTGGGGAAAGAACAGCTTGGCTGTTCTTAATTAAGGTTGTCTTTCCCTGGCAGATTAATTACCCAGAATTCATCGCAGATTCCTGGCACCATGGATGTTATTGATCCAGTCAGGCTGATAGTTTGTGCTTGCAGGGATCTGTCTGTGATCCTCCTTCCGTGTGAATTTGGGGAGAGAGAGAAGGAGGGAGCTGGCTGGTAGTTATTAATAGAATTTGGAGCAGGTTTTTTCCCCATGCTGATTAAATCAAAATGCTAGACTGTTGCATAATCTCGTGCATCTCAGTAACAGCAGCAATTACCACCACCACCACCACAGGGCAGAGAAGAGTGTGGAAGAAGTGTGGAGACAGATGCCAAAGGAAACAGTGGCATTTTTTTTCAGGAGTGGTAAAGTAATGGGATTTTTTTACACGTGTTCAGAAACAGAGTGCTGAGAGTGTATTATGAATGTTTCAAATGCCTCCTGGGCTGTAGTTTTAGTGTAATATAATGTGTTCAAATCAAGTCCATGGCAAGGAAAAGGGTTGCTGGTACCTTTTGATGTGCATGTGCGGGTCAGGGCTGATCCCACCAGTGCTTGTGAGCTCAGCCCAGGCCCACTTGGTGGGGATAGGAAGCCAGTGACATCTGCTCCTGCCCTGCAGGAGAACAGCACATCTTGGCTTTCCAGAATGGGAGGCTGAGACAGGCTGCAGGTCAAATGATGAGAGAGGAGCATTGCTGTTTGGGTAGCTGAGAAAGGCAGTCCAAGGAATGTCTCCTGGGTGCAGAGCTCTCCCTTAAAACATCAGTTTCTTGTGTGAGAGCGTGAGTGATTCCCTTTCACAGATTTGTTACTTTGGAAAATTTAATGGGCACCAGCAGCTTTGACTTGTTGAGCCTCTGATCTCCTTCAACCATGCAAATAATATTTTAAAGCCTCAAAACACCTCCATGTGCCTCTTCTTGTTTGCTTTGGCTGTCAGACAAATGCCTTAGTTGAACATTTTCAGGCATGATTTCTAATCCCGAGGCTGTCCTTTAGCACAAGGCTGTGCTTTCCATCAGGCCAGCTCGTTGGCTATGGTGGCTTTATTTTCTCTATTTTGTCTGGTACTCAGCTTCTTTCTACCTCTCCTTTTCTGTTTTCTCAGAATTTTTTGCAGGCTATAAACCAGAAAACAAACTATTCCCCAAAGCTCTGAAGGATGCTTCTGTTACAGGATGTGCTGTAATGATGAGAGTCACAAATGGTGGCAGGCATAGGACTAGCTGCCTTGTTGTTTAGAGAACAATTTTTTGCCAGGCTTCATCCACAGTCTTAAAGAAGTCGCTGTTTAAAAAATTCTGGGTTTCCCCTGAGTGTTTAGAAATTCTGGCCTGAATTTTCAGGAGGAAACAGTAAATTGAGGCCATAAATTGCCCTAGAAAGTGGTTCTTTTACTTTTAGAAAAAGTTGAACTGCATTTTACTTTATGCTTTTTGCAAATTCAGAACCGAAGTTGAGAAGAGGAGGCAGGTTTCAAGCAACAGATGTAATGATCTGTAGACCCTAAGCACAATTAACTGCAGGGCTGAGAGGTTTGGTAGTTGAAGTCTCATACTGACTGTGGACAGCAGGAGAACCTCACAGTTGCTGTAGGTTCCTTCTCCCTTTTTCAGTAAGTGAAGAAACAATTGCTTTGGGGACCACATCTTGTGTTCAGCCTGGGCAGCCAAACTTGCTTTCTCTGATTAATAAAGTCAGGGGAAAGATGGCTGATGCAACTGCTGGATACATGGTACATGCAGAAGAGGGGTGGGTGCTTTTTTCCTAACTTTACAGATAGGTGTCAATTTAAAATTGAGACAATGGAGGCCAGTCAAGCATCTCAAATCACACTAGACAACTGTGTGGGCAGTTTGGTACTGAACACAATTGAGATGAATAATTCCTAGGAGGCACCTATTTTTCTCTGATGATTACTAAGGAAGAATTTGACAAGTGGCCTTTAGATGTATAAATTTGGCTGAGCTGTAGCTGTAGATGACTACATTAAATATGTACAAAGGCAGGTGGAAATAGATGGCCTAAAGCATTGCTCAGCTCGCAGAGGTGGTTTACTGGAGATTGGAGACAGAGAGAACTTCAAGGGTCACTCCACCTGCTGTGAGCAGAGACAGCTCCAGATCTGGCATCTTTGACCACCAAGAAACCTTATCTGAATGGAAAAGGCATGTGAAAGTGGCACTCAAGTGAAATGATTTTGCCTCCCTGTACACCAGTTATAGCTCTGACCTGAGACTGCTCCAAAGTTTTATAAGGCTTTAGTGATGCAATAAAGTTCACAGCATTCACAAATTAGAGAAGGCTTGGGCATTAAAAAAAATACATAAAATAAAAGAGTCTATGGATGTCTGTTGTTATTTAATGCAGTATATAACCAGGGCACTGTTTACTGTTTACATTAAGTAATCAGTGTTTGTTGCTCCCAGCTAAACCTGAAATGAGAGTGAGTGAAATGCTTCAAGTATTCTCTGTAAGGTGTGCAGCTCTGTGACTGTGTCTTGCCTGGATGCATGGGACTATTTTTGGCTCTTTTTGAGGATGGGAGGCCTTGTTTACAAATGTAACTGACCTTGGTAAGAACTCAGAATATTTTAGCAGATCTACCATATCTGCCTGTGAACTGGCTCTTCCCCTGCAAGTGCAGGTACCTAACTGTGTTACCACTTTGGCTGATGCCAGCTCATGGGACACTAAGACAATGCATGCCAGGAGTCATCTCAGGTGGCCTTGCACTGACTCTGTGAGTGCCTGAGCAGTGCCACCTCACACAAGCACATATTGACACGTGCAGGCATGCCTGGATGTAGCTGTGTAGCTTCACACGACTCTTCTTGCAAACATGATGCTTTAAAATTAAAGGTTATTAATTCAATGGGAGATGTGGGGGGGAGGGGGGTGGAAGGGGTTGGGGGCTGGATGGTTAAAATAGTAATTTTTGCAAATCCTGAAGCAAGACAGGCTCAGTTGACCTTGCAGAGCTGATCCACTTACTGCTTTCCTGTGCTCTTGCTTAAGGATTGCAAAACCAGAAAAGTACTGAGGAGCTGGGAGAACAAAATGCCCCAAGGGCACAGCCCTGATCTTATGTGCCCACTCAAGCCTGAGGAAAAATCCTGCTGATTTCAGTCAGGTTTATGTCAGCCCCTTAGGTGGTCACATTCAAAATTAATGAACTTGTTGTCTGATAGACTTGTATTACATTAGGAATTTTACCACTGTAATTGCAGACAGTTGCTTGCCATCTTCTTTAGAGATGGATATCTTCTGGCCATTGAGTGGACAGCTGTTACATTGCCTTTAGAAGTGGCCAGTAACTTCTCGATGGGAGGCACTGACTTGCTGCTTGAAATTCTCAAACCAGATTATATTCTCTTTAAGATTCAGGTAGACATATTCCCGTTCTGATTATACATTCATCATAGCTTAGGTTTTGAAATTTCCTCCCATTTCTAAACCAAAGTACTTTCATGTTCCCAGGGGTTAAAACATCTTCCTGCCATCACCTTGCCTCCAAAGCTTTTCACTCTTGAGCCTGTGATTTTTGCAATTCTGCTGTGAATTTTGCAGCTTCATCTCAGATCCCAGTGTTTTGGCAACATTCCTTTCTGCACGTGAGGGAATCCAGGCTGCAATATTACCCAAAACTCCTTGTTTTACAGACTACCTTACATCTCTGTAGAGCAGCCCTGTGTTTCAGTATCCCTGTTCTCTTGAAATCCACTGAGGTGGCAAAGACCACAGCTGCTACAATTCAGCAGAGCCGTGGTTGGCTGGTGTAGGAAATTACTTTTGGTCTGAGCAGGTGCAGGGCACATGATGACTTTTAACAATGGAGCTGTGTGCACTGAATAAAACTAGCCCTTGGTGGCCACCTTGAATTAGGAATAATACATTCTTTTAAGAATAATTGGGTTAGAGGTAAGATGATGTGTTTAGTTAATTTGTGTTTGTCTAGCCTGGGTGATGCAGGTTTTTGTTAATCAGGGGATATGATCTAGCAAGAAGTTTGTTTGTCAGGCTGCAGTCTGTGAAAGATCCAGTTTTGGTACTGGACTCATAGAAAGGCTGGTTGGAGAGGGCTCCTTGAAGTCCAGTTTGTCCATATTTCATGGCTTCTTCTTCATTTCCCTGAGGATCTCTAGGACCTGTCTCATCCTCTTTATCCCAGACTATCAGGTTATCACTGCAGTAATTAACAGTTTCCACCAGCCTCTTCACCTATCTTCCTTCTCTCTACCGGTCCTATCCCTGCTCCCATGTTATAGCCCTTCTCCTTTTTCGTCCCTCATTTCTGATTAGCACAGCTTTTCCTCTACAGGCACCTCCTTGTCCTGCCTATTCCTTTTCTCTATTTGTTCCTTTCTCCCTTACTGTCTCTCTGTGCATTTCAATTGACTTACTGGAATAGACCTATATATATGAAAAAAAAAAAAAGTGAGAGAAGAAAAGGATTTATCTGCTTCCAGGGGATGGATGAGGAACAGTCTGCCTGACTCTATAGAGAAATATACTCACATGTGCAAGCATGGGAAAGTTCAGTGATCTTTTGGCATAAGTAGAGTTTTCAGAGCTTCTTGTGACCATCTTCTGGTGAAATGCTGCCCTTGCTTTTTTCCTGAGATAGGAAGGCTCTGTGCCTGATGGCACTGGGCTTATGGGCACATCACCTTGACAAGTGAGGCTGCAGGCATTCAGCAGGCACCTCAGAAACAAAGGGCAGCCTCAGAAGATGTCCTGGGGTACAGCTTGGCTGCCATGTGCACTCGGGAGAGGAGCTGTGGATTTAGCCCAGCTCTTTACCATCCCCTTCCAACCATGTCATTGGTGATTGCTTCCACTGTCCTCCCTTTCCCTGTGCATGCTTGCTCTGAGCATTCCCTCTTGCTCTGAGTGCCTCGGTGTTTCCACAGCAATCCGTAGAAGATACAGCCCTGGAGCAGAGGTTGACTCCAGCACTGCTTGGACAGGAGATGTTCTCTGTTGAGGGCAGAGCTGTTACACTCCCTGGGAAGGACACAGCACATCAGGGTGGGTACTTTGAAAATAGCTGCATGTACTTACCATGGTTGCTTCAAGCTTCTCTCTTGAATATAGGGAAGCCACTACACAGGAACCTTACAGTGATTTTTGGTAAACAATTTTTGCTGTTTAACACCATGAAAAAATGGTAAGTCAGAGTGCTAACACATTGTGTGATGCATGCTGAGCACTAGCCCTTTGTTCAAATCTCCTTATGTGAAGTCTTGGCCTCTGATGTGTAAAGAGAAAATAAAAGTTTACTATGTAAGGCCCTAAATGGATTGTGACCAGAAACAAAGAGTTTTTATTATAGCAAACAAATAAGAAAGGAGGTGAATTTCACAATGTGTTACAAGTGAAGAGAGGAAAGGAAAAGATTACCAAGAGTCATTAATTTTCTTTTTTTATTATGTATATTTTCATTAGAAAACAATCTTGAACACCCAGGAATAGTTTTCTAATAAACGTAAGCTCATGAAGAGCACTTGGAAGTTTCCATTCTGGGTTCAGGAGAATGACAGGACAGTAACACAGTCGACATGGTCATTCCTCTTAGTCAGCCCCTCCCTTGTGGCTGATTTTTCCTTACATTGCAGCCTTCCCTTCCCCGTGCTTCCTGCCCTGGACAAAACCACCCCCTCCCTCCCAACCCCACAGACATCTCTGTAGTAGTCTCAAAGAGAGTATTTCTGCATGGACACACCACTGACTGACCTCAACCCTCAGTGAACATAGTGATTTCATGCAGGCCTGAATGAGGATCCCAGCAACAGACCTGGGGGATCCATGCAGAGACACTGCTTCCTCTCCTGGGCAGACCCTGTAGTAGTGAAGGAGGCCTTAGGAGTGATTTCAAAGGGGACTCACATGTAGAGATGCAAAACTTGCCCACTGGGGATGAAGATCCAGGGGAGTGTTCTTGCCAGCCCTGCTAGCTACCTCCGTTCTTAGGCTCAGCCTCTCAGGGGCAAAAGTCCTGAAAGGATTAGCTATGGGCTGGTTGTGCTTCTGGAATGAGGAAGATTTCCCCCCCAGGCCTGGCCTGCATTGCCTTCAAAAGGGTTTGTTTATAATGGAGATCTGATGTAAATGAGCTAAAAACACAGAGGGAACAAGGCCATTTTGATTTGCTACCATGTAAAGCTGACAAAGATTCTTGCTCTCCTGTCATCAGAACAAGCCTCACCCAGGTTTACCACCATCTAAAATACAAGTGCTTTGTCCTTTGTTTTTGGCTCAGGTACATCATCCACTGTAGTTACCCTGAGGCTAAGAAACAAAAGATTCCCCATGCCATTATCCCACAGCTTGATAGCAGTGAAGGAGATGCTTGAAAGCAGTTGTTCTTCTGGATCAAGAAGCGAAACTCCATGAAAAAGGGTTCTGCTGGCCACATTAGTCTAGAGGGATGGGAGGAAGGTTTGTGTGCCTGTTAGCAAGGAGTAGAAGGGCTGTCCAGGCTCCCATCTCAGAGAAATGTTCTACCATTTGGTAGCAAAGAATCACCCCTTTCCAAAGGAAGGCCAAGATTATGGAGTAGTGAGTGAAAGGGGAGGGGGAATATCATCTCATAAGAACATAGGTACTGAGATAAACTGGTCAGAGAACATTAATTTTTGTCTCTCTAGCTGGAAAATAAGATCAGGTGGGTTAGAAGTCTGTTCATCCTTACAGGAAAAAATAACCTTTAAAAAGTGTAGTAGAAAAACTCCCAGAGAAGTGTGGCAGGCTGGATTCTAAAGGAAAGCTGTCCTGTGATGAAGACCAAAGAGCAGAGTAGCTCTCACCAACTTGAGCTGTGACAGGATGAGACAGGTCACTTGCAGGGGCACGATGGGCATGTGCAACTTTTGTGATTATTAATATCATAACCTATATCAGCTGATCAAAGCTGCCCAACAGTGACTTGGTAACAACAAGTGGTGATTCTGCCACAGAAAAGTGCAGCTGGAGGCAAACAGCCTGATGACACCTATCCCGTCCAGATGGGAGCTCTGGTCCTCTAGAGAAGGCTACACTCCAGGAAGTCTCCTTGAGCAGACTTGGTCACTGAGACTTTCTTTGAGCAATCAGGGAACTGAATGTGATGTCCTAATTCTGTTTGGCAAAGCACATCTTGATGTATAACATAACATATAAAGGAGAATCTCCTCTTAGTACCTCTTCTGTATTGTTACTTGCTTCTTTAAGACTTGGATATCAGAACCCTCCTTTTAATTTTCTCTTTTTTCCCCCCTTTTAAAATAATACAGGAAAAATACTGACAATGTGGATTGGAAAAGAATTCCTGTCTGAGTTCTTGTCCCACTTAGAAATCTATCTCTTTTCAAGCAGTTGTGAGGGCAGCTGTTTGTGCTTTTGCATCATTGTGCTTGCTTGAGTATGGCTCAAGTAAGTTTGAGGGGTCTTTAGTTTGTTTCCTGCTGCTGGAGCTAAGTGTCTGTTTTCCACATATTTGTCTTAATTAAATGCTCTACAATAATGAGCATGAACCACAGAAAGGGCAAGAGTACCATAAAGGTATTTCCCTCTTCTGTCTTCTCTTTGCCTGAAGTCAAACCCTATGTCACATTTTCCACACAGCAGCTCCCCAGCTCCTGTCAAGACTTACTCAAAAATCAAGTATTGTTTTAGACTTATTTAGGTTTTCTTACATTTTCAGGATAACATTTATAAATATATATGTATATGTTTACATATATATTATCTTGCAATTTCAGTTCTGGAAGAGAAAACATCATTCTTTCATCAAAGAAGTAATTCACCCACTGACCTGGAGGTAATTTTAATAATGAACTAAGATAGTTTTTGATGTTTGTGTAAACAGCACGGAACCGTCAGATTCTGCTCTCTTTTTATCCGACATGATAGATGTGAGATCAAAGACTGCCTGCAGTAACTGCTGCATGTCAGACTTGCATTATTGGGGGAAATACTCCTAGAGCCACTATGAAACCAATTGGTGTTTTCTCCATACTTCCTTCAGCATGTAAGAAATGGTGAAGGTCAATGCAACAGGCTCCTACACTTGCTTGTCCTCTTCAGGATTCGAATGTCATTGTTTATCAATTGAATGAATTTGCCTGTCTGGAAATGTGAAGGATGTAGAAGACTTAAAAACTAGTCTGGGAGGAATTCTGTGTCTACTTATGAGATCTGTGGGGCTAGAGTCTAGGGATGGCAGAGGGGGTGAGGCATCATCTGTTGCCTCAGGAATAGGAAGGAGCAGTCACAGGGGAGGTGACAGTGGAGGGGAGATCAGGATGCTCAGTGAGTAGTCGCTAAGGCAATTGCACTGCTGACTGTTTCCCCCAAGTGCTCGACCAACGTTAAGAGTAAGAGGAAGGAGCAGCTCTTCTGACCATGCATTCTCACAAAGAGATGGGCAGGAATCCTGGTGGACATACCACAGATTAGAAGTGCTAATGGTGCAGCCTTATCCTACACTGAAGAGCATTAGTGCTTTGCTTAGTCAAAATAATCTTTTTCTCTCAAGGAAACTGAAGAGATGATTCTTGAATGACCGACCACTACATGTGGACAGAGGATGGTCTTCAGAACTGGAAAGTCTTCAGAATGGTCCTCCAGCTACAGCCATTGGCTTTAGTGTCTTACTGCTGCCAGATCAAGGGCTTTGAGAAGGGCCAGGGATCTGGCAGGCATGAGTAGTATTTTCCTGTTTCCCTGAGTGAAAACAGGACACTTCTCTTGATTCAAATCTAAGCTGTTGACTTCCTCTTTCCTTGGGTTGCCCTTTCCATCACAGTAAGGCAAAACAAGAACCTCTTCACCACCTTGCTTGGGAAACTACAACAGGGAACACACCAGATTTGTTTGAAAAACAGCCCATCGTTTTTTACATTTTAAACTGGAAATCAAGTGTTAGCTGGGTATATGGATTTTGCCAGCATTAGTGGTTTGTAGCAACCAATTGACAGCAGGTGCTGAGACTGGCAAAGTAAATACATATCAAAGACTGATGGTTATAGCGTTTGACTTACTGATACAGACTCTGAACAGTCCCTGTGTTCTCTGGTGACCCTTGGGTTAGAGCATGTGCTTGACCCCTTGCAGACACATGAGGAAGAGGATTTGAACTTGGCAGTGAGTATTCACCAAGAGACAGGATGGCAAGAATGGAAGAGCTGTGGAAGCTGGAGGCCAGCACTGATGTTTCGGTAGTCAAGAACAGCATTGGCAACTGACACAGAGCAAAACACCTCTGAAGAGCATAACCAGAAAAGCATTACCAGAAAGACCTGTCAAAGCTGACAGAATATCAGGGGACTGGCAGAAATCACAAGATTCAGCAGGACCATACACACACAATTTCTGATGATGGCTGAACACAGTCCTCCACACTGACCACCCCCAAAAAATGCTGGAGGACCACAAAGCCCAAGAACTGAGGGGTCTCCACAGTAATAGGACCCAGAATTTTCTCCATTGGGAGAAACAGCTGCCAAAGTCTGCAAGCTTTGTTCGTCAGTGGAAGGTGATCTGACAGCTTTGTAACAAAGTACAGGAAATGTCTCTTCAGGGACCCAGCAGACAAGACTAGAAGAAAGACATGGGGAAGAAGAGATGCCTCAGTAGCATAGCTCTGCTCCATCTCGTCTCTCTGCTAGAATCACCCAATACACAACTTATTTTTCATGTCTCGGGAGCGTACTGTCTCCGTTTGCACCTTTGAAAGTCCTGCATAGTAGCACAAAGGGGACGGCACAAGGGCGATGAGAGAACTGTGCTATGGAAGGAGGAGATCCTCATCAGTATTTCTGCCATCAAAACTTTGAAGAGGAAAGAAAAAGGAAATTCAAAACCCCAACCCCCGCACTAAATTTGCACTTGTTCTCTCAGGCTGGCAGCCTAGAAGTTCGTAAACTCAGAAGTACCTTGTTCTGGAGTAAACTGTTCTGAAAACAGTTTCCAATGGCTTCCCCCGAGTTTGCTTTGCTGGTGGCAGCCCTTCGGCTCCATGCTGGCACGTGTATGAACCTCTTTGAACAAGTTTTGACCTTCCTTTAGCCCCTCTGCCCATCAAGCCAGCTAATGACATGCTTCGTATTGCACAGAACACATACAATTGACAAATTCATAGTGTTGTTTAAATATTAAACAGTCTAGACAGGCTTTTGAGTCTTATGCCGCTGTGAAAAGGCTCAGACCATGCCCATCTCTGAAACTGGGCTGCGGGATCATTTGCACAGTAAGACAGACAATAAGACTTGTATACATTGCCATGCAACAGAATAGACCCCAAACCGCCAGCCCTAAGTGGAAAGTTTATTTCTAAGCACAATATATGGAAAAAACAAACCAACAAACCCCACAGATATAGAAAACGTTGTAGCAAATCCCTGGTCAAGTAGGACTTCATGTCTGTCACTACCCTGCACCTCACAGCCGCTTAAAATGTCATGCAATGGAGGAGAGGGCACTCGGACGACAGCCTCCGCTTCAGGTCAAGGAGGGTCTCCAAGCAGGAGAAGGCCGATGGGACTCCCGCTGTGATTCAGACTGTAACCAGCAAAAGGGCAGCGCTGCTCACCCCCACCACACACCTCGTGCCTACCGGCGGTAGACTTAGCACTTCAACAGGCTTTACCAACGTGGATTCTCACAACACCCCTGTGAGGTAGGTACGTATTGTTATTCCCCCTTTGCGTGGAGGGGGGACTGAGCCAAACAGCCCAAGGCTACAGAGTCAATGGCAGAGCTGGAGTGAGAGTATGCAGAGTCCTGTGTGCTCAGAGTTACACCACTCTTTCACAGCAAGTTGTGCTTCTGACCTCATCAAATTTTATCTGTTAGCCAAATTAAAGGAATTTGACTTCTCCGCATTAAATGAGTGGAGGGCAGGGAGGGAAACGACATCATGGGTGACAGCTGCCCCTTCACCTGTGTATGCTTCCCCCTTCCCAAAAACACTATAATTACTCATCTCTTGGAATGAGGACAGCTTCCAGAACAGGCATAGGGGTGAGAGGCTGCTGTGTTTGCTTGCTTTGGCCAGGTTTCTCTCTACTGAAGCAGTTCTTCCAGAGATCATTCATTCCAACACCTTCCTTCTGGGGGATAGCTACTTTCAGAGATGATTGGAATTGCCCCTTCCCTCTCCCTCTGCCCACCACCATCTCTTTTCTCCCCTCTGCCAAAAGCACTCGTTGGTAGATAGTAAATCTGGTCAGACAAAGGTACACTGGCCTCAGAAATCATGCTGTTTCACACTGGTCCTCAGTAAGCTGGCTTTCTTGGACAGTGTTCCACCTCCCACATTCTCTGCCAGAGAAGTAAGTACCTGTTCTGTTGCATTCTGATATTTAAAGGGACACTGTCAAGTAATCGAGGTGAAAAATATGACCTTGCCTTAAGCTGCTAACCTCCATCTTCAGTGCTGCAGAACGGCTGCCGCGTTCAAACACAGAGGCTGAAGTTTGACACCTTCTCCAGTCCAGAATCATCTGACCTGTGAGAACCTGGCTGCCAAGGAGCTGGTAGCCCACGTTTGCCCTGTCTCCACAGAAAGTGCAAGAGGTGCTGCTATGATGGTGGAGGGCAGCTGCATTCAGCCATCGTGCAACGTTGCTTGGCACTGCTACTAAATGGATGCAGTTTCGCTGAAGACATTAGCTTGATTTTGGAGGGAGCTGGGTTCAGGTTTGATCACTAGGGGGTCATTGTTTTGTGATAGCTTTTGCTCCTCAATTAGCTAGTCTCTGTATTTCTAGGGTTTCTGTACTTATGCTTCCTCTGTGGCAGCTGCAAAATAACTCAACCCTGTAGAGCTGGGACATACCCTCCATAGAATGAGGACAGTCAGCAGGAAATCAGAAATATGGATTTCCTCCTGTTGCAGAAGAAAGGTGGGGAGGAGGACAGGGATGGTGAAAGGAATGGGGTGAGTGGAGAGAACCATACATGCCCAAATGGAAAAGGACAAAATCAGTAGGGAAAGAAATTTTATTTTCAAGCTTGTAAGAGAATATTACAAACAATGGAGAGTAAAAAAAGCCCAAACCCTAAAAACTATTTAAAAAGTACTTGACAGTGTCCCTTTAATATCCACAAATGATTCAGCCATTGTGCATTGAAAGAGAATGTTCCTGAAGAGCAACCGTTACCTTCGGAGGATATATCTCGGAGAAGGAGACTTATTAGAAGTGCTACACAGTCAGTTAGCAACTGTGCTCCCTCTTCAGACTAACTCTCTTTTGGATGATTGAATGGAATAGACTCTGTAATAAACTAACAGACTGGATGTGAAAGAATCAGCCTACAAGACTGAGTGAGACTGTTGCAAACTGAGCAGCAGAGATACAGACACCAAAAAAAATAAAAAGTACATCTCTAATGCATGAGTGTCTGAATCAGCAAGGGAGCAGAAACCCACCAAAGATGGGTCAGCTTCTTGTGATTAGAGTAAAATGGAAGGAAATTAACCTGGAATGTCTGCATGGAAAATGATGTGTGTGGGTGGCAAGGTCTGGATGCTGGATTTGGGGTTATGAAGGCATGAATCACACCAGTACTTGTGCTTGAAACACCTGCGGAACATTTGTACAAAATTTGCCAAAAATGCCTATACGTCAAATAAAGGTCATGGAGCGCCCTCCCCCCTCCCAGTTCTACCCTCACAAACCCCTTGTCAGGAACATTATGAAAAAAACAGGCTTCTTGGTGAAATTTGGGTATGCCTGGATTTTGTTAAGATTTTCTTAGTGAGATGATTCAACGTCTCTTCTGTAAATCAATACTGAAAAATCCCCAGCCATTTCACGTCAGGTACCCCATGGTAAATCAAACAAGGCTCCAGTGACTCATGAAACAAAACAACTCATAGCCCTGGTTAACTGGAGTCTGGAAAAGAAAACCACTCCAAATATTTCGTTCCCTTCCATGTTTTTATAAGTCTCACACTACGTGTGTGTTTGTGTGCGCGTGCGTGCGTGTACGGGGGCTGTGCACAGAGCGTTACCTATTCCAGGTAATAGGATTTGTAAGACATGCTAAACCGTCTGTTCCTCTGCTTCCCCAGAACTCTGCCTACTCAGTTTGTAGTCTGTATTGCACTTGTTTTGTTGGTTTTTTTTGTGATTTGTGTTGTTATTTTTTTTCTTTTTTTTTTTTTTTTTCTTTTTTTTAAACAGGCTGGAAAACATTAACCTCTTTAGCATGAGTGTGCAGCTCTCCCTCCACCTGCTTTTTTCCTTAGCTGGCCAGGTGCCGCCTCTTATATCTTGTGCAGTTACTGAAAAAAGAAAAAGGAGAGAAGGAAAAAAAGAAAAAAAAGAAAAAAGAAAAGGAAAGAGAAAGAAAAAGGCACACCATGCTCCTCTGCTTTATGAGTTCTTTGTCTCCTCCGCTTCGTGTTAAGGCCTCCTGAATTCCTCGGCTCAGACCGTCGTGACCCTCATGACGAGCTCTCTGTTACTACTAGACTGACTCCTCTGTTCGTGAGGCCTCAGGTGGCTGAGTATATGCAGGATGGTATAAGCACAGTGGTGGTCAGAGAGGGTGCCTGTGGCATGGCCAGCAGCCCGTGCCCCGCTGTCGGCTGGAGCGGAGTTAGTGGCTGTACCACCAGTGGAGGACGAGTGGGTGGTTTGGGAGGAGGGGCGCTGATTGGTCCTGGTCCCTGTTTTTTGCTCCTCCATGTCCTTTGTTTTGTCATAGTTCAGCACTTTCCACTGCTGATTGACCGCCTGCCACCGTTTAAAAATCCGGTAAACCGAGGGCCCTTCGTGTATTATTAGACCTGGAGGGAAGGGGGAAAGAAATAAACATAAAACACAAACAAAACTTTAGAAAGAACCATAAACCTTCCCCAGCATCTTCCCCCAGTTAGCTGGTTAAGCTCAGCTCTCCAGCCAGTGCTTTCTCAACGATAAATCCTGTATTTTAATTACCGACAGGCAGAGCACTGGTGCTCCTCCTCTGCTGGATCCCTTTTCCCCCTGAATTAAAGGGATTACAGTTTTATCTCAGCCATCGATAAACAGATCATAAATGGAGCACAGTGAGTTATGCTCTTACAGCAAAAGAGTATCTGTTTACCAACAAATGCCCAAGGTTTATCTCTCACTGGGCTAATTTTGCATGCTGCATAGGCATGATTCACCGAGCTCAGGCGTGTGTTTGGAGGGGGTGTAACTGCAGCTGACGTGTCGGTGACGGCTGCTGCACCAGCACCGTGTGTGTGCACAGCCCGCGTCTCTCCCCACACACCCAGCAGCAGAGCAGACACACCTGTGGAGGCCAGAGGCATCAACTGAGTAGAAAGTGGATTGTTACCCAAGGCAAAGTTCTGTTCGTCTGCACAGTCATACCTCATCGAATGTCACTGCCTCCTTTCCAGGGGGAGCTCAGCACGCTTGACAGAAAGGCAGAGGAGCTCCCAGTGTGTGCAGGGCATGCAGGCAGTGCCTGTGTCCTGCTGCCCACCCTGTACACACAGGGCTGATGTCTGGGGACAGCTCTGGGCTGTAGGGCACGGCACTGCCAATGGTCTCTGTGTTCATAAGAGAAGGAGCAGCTCAGGCCCCTCAGTAACCCAGCAGTTATCTCATCTCCCAGCTATCTCCCTTATCCTCCCCACCCTTCGCATGAGGATGAAGGAATTAAATAATTTTAGTTGCTTGGATGATGACAGTACTTGAGGATTAAGTTCTGCTATTATTATTGAAGTTGCCAGACTCTGGCTAGACCCTGTGGAAGCACTAGGTCTAGCAGTGGCTGCAACATGGGTCTTCTTCTCCACTGAGGGTGAAGAAAGCTGCAACATCTCCTGCAGACTGGCTTAGCTGGCACACTGTAATATATCTCACAAGCTTTGCTGGAGAATGGGATTTATGTGGAATGAGGGGAGTCTGAGTGTCCCTGCTTTGCAGCCATCTGTCTCTTAGGAAAGTGCCTTTGTGTCCCATGTAACTGAAGCCAGACCAGCAGGCAGGACTGGGTGAGTTAGCACATGGATGGCTTCATTGTCCTTAATGATGAAGGCTTTACCATTCTGGGTCAGGATCCAGATTATCAAAAACCTTTCTAAGAAGAGTAGCTCTCTTGCCTTCCTGTTGCAAGCATAAAAATACAAGAACAAGACTCACAAGCATCAAACCCATACCTAAACAAAGGGGCTGACTTGACCAACAATGTGTAGACAGATGATGAGCACCACAAAATAAAGTGGTTTACAGCTATTCCTGATTAATCAAATGTTACAGCTTTACCCACTACCTACCTTCTCCAGATTATTATAGTTTCTGATGGCAGATAATTACTGGAGAAAACCTGTGCCACACCAGACCCCTAAATATCTGAAGGTCATCTTACCCTTAGGGTTGATCTTCCCATTACTCACTGATGGGATGCAGCCACTAGATTTCTTAGGATCAGCATCTGGTGTTAGAGAGTTTAAATCACTGCTTCAGTACAGATTGAGTTTCCAGCCTCCCTGGTTCTAAGCATAACTAGGAGCCCTGCTGACTTGATTACAGATTAGTTTCAGGGGGACAGACATTCACTGAAATGGGATGCTGAGCCTGCTCACTGGCTGCAGAAGTAACTCCATTGGCTAGTTTGTATGTAGATCTGATTATTTTGGGACAGGGAATGGTGTAGGGCACTATAGTGTGAGAGAGCTCTACCCTCTAGTTCCCACAGGCCACTGAGATTGCACAGCCATAACCCTGCAGCGCTGCTGGCTTTTTATAACCAAACCCCATGATGTCATAATAGAAGAATGTGGGTTTTCCTCCCTGCTTTGAAACGTGGTTGAGAATTCTGACGTGGTCTGATCAAAGCATCAACCATAAAAAGCAGGACTTAGGGAAAGCCTGCAGATCCAGCCAAGGAGACAGAGCTTTGAAGCATGCCTGAAGTGGATCAGCCCATGACAAGGGACATTAGACATACATTTAAATGAGCTGTCTGATCGCTAATGAATGAAATTCCACTCTGATCAATTTTCTCAGTGCTTCTCAGAGACCACTTTAAGCCTGGGATAAAAGAGCCAAAATCAAATGTTTTCTCTTTGGCTGTAGAACATTCTCCATAGAATCAAATCCATTCTACAAAGTATTAAACACTGAGCCAGGATTGTAAATCTATTCTTAATTACCTTATCACAAATATTTAATGCGCAGCCTGATTCAAGAGGGCTGTTTATAAAATTCTTGTTTGTTTGCCTTCTAATTATAAATGTTTATGATCTTATGCAATTAACTGTGTGATGCTGATGGATGGGTTGCTGAGTCAACTGAGCAGCTGTTTTCTTAGATAGTTTGGGTTTCCAAATATTTATAAAAGTACAAAATAACTTGTTTTCATCTGTATTTACTGGTCTCTAAATTACGTATCGATTTCCCAGTGTCAAGCTCAGGAAGCTGTAAAATTAAGAAGGAACCAAGTGGAGGGGTGGGCATGGAAGCGGAAGTAACAGTGATTCATTTACAAGAGGAAGTGCCAAGAGTAAGCAAGAGTCTGTCAGTTAATATCAAGCTGCAGGATGCTTAATGCTCGCACTGAAACAAATTTTGTCTGCCTCAGATAAATTAGGATTGGAATTCCTACATTCAGCTCTGTGCATCCCTTAACAAAAAAACACCCCTCCCTCACGAATGATTCTTGCTGACAGAGGGGAAATGTTCAATTTAAAGCCCAGAATTCAGTGGAAAGTCCTTTAGAAGGGACTGTATTCAACTTGAGGTGTCCATTTAGAAGCAATTATTCCATAAGCCAAATTCTCTGTGTAAGATTGCAGGTTGGTGTGAACATCTCTCTTTGTGCAGTTCTCAACAAAGAAATGTCTATATCAGAGTTTCAGATGGATTCTGGGAGTGTCCTGGTCCTTTTCTATTCCTCCCCATTTTATCTCGCCCTCTTCTGCTTCACAAAATCTGCCCTCAGTGGATCCTCTGTGAAAACCAGCCTCTTCAGAAGGAAAATTTCTGTGAGCTGTACACAAAATTTATTAGTCCAGATTGTTGTCTGCTTCATGAGATCCCTAGTTTGTAGTGCTGGTGAAGTGAAACTCCCATGGAATGTGGGCACTGATGATGTCCTACTCTCATTCCCATCTTCTCATGTAGAGACCTTGCTGGACCAGCACTGGATGGAATTTCTTGATCTGAAAACTGTTGATCTGAAATTCCTTGATCTGAAAGCTGGATTCTCTTGGGATTAGATGAGACAGAGGTGCATTGGGTCAGCAGGCTTGTACAAAAACTGATCAAGAGAAAGGTCCTCAGCCCAAGGGCCAGAAGGGCTGCTGGAAGAACACTGGCAGATGTAACAAGGGAATTGTGTTTGTGTCTGTAGATGGGGAAGCAGGGATCAGTTGCTGTTCTACCATCCTGTGCGATTAACCCAGGGGGTTGTGAGCCTCCAAAGTAACTCTGGAACAGCAGTTTCCCAGAAATGACATGCAGTGAACTCCTGAACGTGGTCAGCCTCTGCCATCCATTGACACTTTCCCCAGAACTTTTAGCCTTTAATTAACCTTCCTCTTATTCCAACACTTGCCATGCCTTTTCTTGAAAGAAGCAGGTAAATTTTTGGGCCAGGAACTGTGTCACCTATTTGCCAGTAAAGAAAACCACCAAAACAGGGCTTCTGCTGGCAGTGGGTGGCACATCACCCCCGCACTGAAACTCATATTATCTACAGGAGGAAAAATCACAGTCCATTCCAGCCAGTTACCTTCTCAAAAAGGCCCTGTCCTGTCACCTCTTGTTTCCACCTTCAGCAGGACTTTGCCTTTTTGTTTTCCTTTTCAAATGCAATTTCATCTCAGCCAAACAGCTGCCATGCTTCAGCCTGTTTCTGTTGCTTTCATTACTGGGTGTCAGGGGATGATTATGGCAGCTGTGATCAAAGCTTAATGTTTGCCTCCACAGCAGTTGTGACTCAGGCCAAGGTAAACGAAGATTTCTGGGAGATAACATTTTCCAGGCTTTCCCTCTATTGACATCATTGCATACACAAACCCTTCCATGCCTTTCTGTGAATTCTTTAATCCTTTGTGACAATCTCAAATTTCTGCACTTTTGTTTCCACAGCTCCACCAGCTCAGCCCCTCACTTATCTTTTTGCCTTAATCTTATCCTATTTGCTTCATCTTTAGTTGCCTTTTATCTTGTCCTAAGAACAGGAAAGTGTTGGCTGATAAATCAGGGAAAGAGAGCCAGAAAGATCTGTTCCAGGAAATACAGGCTTGGAAAGGGGTACGTAGTATCTGGCATCCCTCACCACTGTGCCCAGGTCAGCTCCACCTGAATATGACAAGTTCTCTGAACACCCTGGCATACTTAGATGCTCCTGTGGTAGATGCTCAAGGCTGCAAAGCTGTGCTCTTCAGGAAATGGGGAAGAGGGTGAACCAAGGACCAGGAGAGGAGTTTTGTAAACAATGCCATGGCATCAATGTGACTTTGCACTTGGGCTGATTTGGAGGAGAGCTGTGAACCTTAGAGCTGACCAGGCTGGGAATGAGGTAATGTCCTGCTCCTCAACTCTGTTCATCATCTCCAGAACCTCTTCATTTCATCTCCCTTTTTCTGCAAGTGAACTCCCCAGCAGGGTGCAGTCCCCAGAGCACAGAGGGGCAGAATCAGCACTGTAACACCCCACCTGCCTTTTGATTCCCTGATGAAATAAACTGGTATGTCACTGTTTTCAGCAGTGTGACTGTCTGGTCCAGCTTGTGTTTGGGATTCTGATTTCTTATTCCTAAGAATAAGAAATCAGCTTTGCACTTCTCTTTATTCAATTACATCTTGTTGATTTCTCCACTTTGCCAAGATAATTTCAAATTTCAAATGCTGATCTGATCCTCCAAAGTGCTTGCAGCCTTTCCAAGCTTGGTGTCATCTGTGAATTTTATAACAGCACATCCTATTTAATTATCTAAGTCATTAATAAAAATATTGAAGAGAGCAGAGTCCAAAAGACTCTCTACTTGAAATGTGTTTCCAGTTTCCAGCACACCACTAAGAACTATTTAGAAAGCAGTTTCTCCATTGGCTGTACACCTGCATTATAGTTATTTAATTTAGAACATGCTTCTCTGGTAGGAGAATCCAAAGGCAAAGCACCAAGAGTGTTGCCCAAGTCACAGCATATTAAACTAACAGCTTTCTCCTTTGCCACTAGTACAATTATCCTTCCAAATTACATCTGGTTATACTCCTGTGCTCACCAATGGTTAGCTAAAAAATATTCAGTATCTTTCTGTGAATCAGTTAAGCTGATTTGCCCTTCATTTCCTTGATCCTCAGTGCCTACCTTCATTATCCAATAGAGATTATATTTAAAGCTAGGTACTCTGCTTGCATTTCCCCAGCTGCATGACACCTCCTGCATCCTCCTCAATATCCTGATGATGAAATGCTCATAGGTCAGCCACTGTTCCTGCAGCTTCCTCTGAAGTTCATTAGGACATGCTGACAAGGACAGAGCTAACTCATTTGAATATTTTTGAGGCTGTTCTTTTCTGATTCTGCCCTGGGCTCCTTTCTCCTCATTAAAATTATTTTAGTTAAGTTTGGAGGACTGAAACAAAGGCAACATTTAACTATTTGGCCCTTTGTTATCAAATACTTTTTGAGCTCTTAGACTTGCCTTGTTCTTCGTCATGCATGCTTATGGACCCAGTTCTTTTTGCCTTTTGAATCTCTGGATGGTCATCTTGGGGTTCAACTCTGACAGGTCCCCATGCCTGTGTGATTTCTAGAGACTTTTCATTAGCTGAAGGTTATTCTTTCTGCCTTTTGTGTGATTGCAGCTTCTGATTTTGGGTCCTCAAAGAGTTCCTGATGCAGCCTCTGTGCTCTCTTCCCACGCTTCTGAGCTTCCCCCTGCACAGGCACAGTTTGCTGCTGTGCCTTTAGTATCATCCCTTTTGGCAGCTGTGAGCTGTTCACAGCTCTTTTATCCTTCAGATTCTCTTCCCAAGAGACACTTGCTGCTCTGCTCCCCTGGGGCTGCTGCCGCTGCTTCTCTGGAGTCCATTATCCTCACATCTTACTTTTCTTCAGCTCTGGAATGCTTTCATTAAACAGTTGCTTCCCATACAAACTACTGATACATTCAAATTTTCAGGGAGTCTTTCCTTTCTGGGGAAATCAAATAGGAAGTATAGATTTCTGTCATCTTCACTCTCCAAAATATAATTTTTGTCCCCAGAATGTTTCAAGAGCTGAACAGTCTACCATGCATACAGGAGTAGCTCATAATGGTTAGCCTGGAACATATGGTGCTTTATTGGTGCTTTTTTGGTCTTTTAGACATTTCTGGAAGCTGCAAGACACTGGACCAGTAATCAGGATTTCTCTAGTCCAATCAACTTCTAGCAAAGGTCTGCTCTGAATAATGCTGGAACTATAGGAGGGCATGCAAACTTAGCAATTGCCAGCATTGAATGAGATAAATTGAAAACATATTCATAATGATTAGAGCTTCAGTGAGTGCTTAACATATGGAAAAATAATTAGCTGATTATAATCAGGCATTTTCTTATCAATCATTCTCAATGCGCTTTTTTTTTTTTTAATGTCTAAAGAACTGATTATGTATGAATGTGAGCTGTGTTTTGGCTCAGCAGAACTGGGATATCTGCATGGCTGGACTCTGTTGAGTGCTATTATCATTGGATGCCATGGCCATCATGGAACACATGGATCTGGGGAAGACAAAACTGCCTTCACTGTAGTGAGGTTTTACTGTCACATGGCTTTTCCAGCAGTAGGATGCCATGCTTGGATCTCCTAGGCCACAGGGCCATGACTCCAGCAAAACTGAAATTGAGCCCCTCAGAGACCGATACTTCCATGGCCAGGGAAGAGCTCCCACCAGTGTACACAGAGAAGCTGTTCCCAGTCTTGAGGAAGTATTTTATGGAGGTTTGGACTCTTCCGTTTTGGGTCACCACAGCAAAAACAAGCTGGCCCATAATCTTCAACTGCTGACTAACCAGAAAACCTAGTTTATTACAGCTTATTTCTCCTCATTCAAAGGCAGCTGTGCCTCAGAGCTTCCTCAGCCACCGGTGGGCCAGGACCTCCCCACCCCACCCCCAAGTGCAGTGACAGCCCTTCTCCTTCCTTGCTTCCCCCACTCCATCTGGCAGAGCCACAGGAGCAGCAGATCCCATCTGGGTAGGTCTTTATGCTGCATCCCAAGCTCTGCAGCCATTAACACCTAGCCCCAGAGTCAACAAGAGCCCTGCCATGGTGGGACCTCAGAAAATCCCCACAGCTGCTGCTCCACCAGGTGAGTGATCCTGGGGCAGTATGGGGAGCTGGGGAGAGGAGGCAGTTCTTTTATCACTGCTGGGAGTGCCTGGTGGGGCAGCTGGCAGCAACCCTCCCCCAGGAAGCACTGTGATTTTGCAGGATGTGGCTCAGCTACATGGCAAGAAACAATTTCCAGGTTGTGACACTGCAGCATATCACAAGTTCATGAGACACAAGTATGCAGCAGTGATTCCTGTGTGCACAAGATGCCGCAGGTTCCTCTTGGAAGTGGGAGCTGTCGACCCCACAGACGTGGCATTTGTAGCTGTGGTAGGAGGAAGGCTTTATCCAGCAGGATAATTGAGTTGTCAGGTAGGACTGCCTGTCATGGGGCTTGTGGAGCTCATGGGAGCTGGGGGCAGGGTGTTGTAGGAGCACTAGGGGGGCTTTTATGGCTGCACAGTAATGCATCTTCTCTGCGAGGTGCTGCCTCCATCCCAGGGCAGCCCTGCTCAGCCATGTTCTCCACAACATCTGTGCTGGGCCTTGTAGGGCGAAGCTGTAAGACCCAAAATGAGGAAATGCTGGCAAAATTATGGAGCTGAGAAGAGGTGTCCAATGGAAACGAAATTGCATTTCGTTCAGCACTCCCACATGGTTTGTTTGCAATGGGAAAATAACACCAGCTGTCCTGCAGAGATGTGACAGAGGGGCTGGGTTGACCGCTGGAGCTGCACACAGCAACACCATGGCCCTGGAGATGCCACAGTATTTCCAGCTGTAAACATAAAATCTACCAACCACCACAACTTCCTCCTCCTGCACTGCCCAGAGCAGTACTTTTTTACCCCTTGCCTCAAAACAGTGATAAAAACCACCCTAAACCAAAAGAAGAAATAACAGTGAAAACAGGTAAAATGATACCCAAAGAAATCCTTGCTCAGGCAACAGATAAAGCATAAACCAAAGTACTGCTGTAAACTCAGCTGGCTGTGGACAGCTACAGCAAAGTGGATGTTGTGCCCTAAAGGGCTCTTGCTACTCCTGTGGTATTTAATTCACAGGGCATGATAACGTAGAGGATTAAAGCTCAGTCGGTAGTTATGCAGGCATAACTTGGAAAATATTCTTGGAAAAAGCAAGTAAATAAATAGAGATGGGAGCTCCACCAACAGACAACCCCGTGCCTCTGAATCACGCCTCTCCAGCACCATTCCCCATTTGTGTGTCTACCCATAACTGTGCCAAGACAGAAGGGACAGGGCTTGGAGGCAGTACCCATATACTCTTCTTGCTCTCTTAAAATTTCCTCTCCTTGCTTTGTAGCTAGGACCGGGTAGATCCTCTGGGAACCATTTTTTTCCCTCCAAATTTAAAATGGATATAACAGCAACACCCCAGATCTTGAAAAGCCTTTGTTCAAGAGGTGAAAGAGACTCATTGAGTGCATGACAGATACTGCAAGGTCTTTAAAAGAAGGGAGTAAATAATGATTTCAAGCTAGGTTGAACAGAGCACTGGTCTCTAGGTGATTTTATAGGTCTTTTCTACCTTCAGATTCCCAGACATTCCCTACAGAAGTCCCTGGAGTTGAATACTCATGGTGAGGAGAGAAAAAGCATGTGGCTTCCACTTCATTCTGTTTGCACAATGGAAACCATTCTTCCAGGTCTGGGTCCTGAACCTTCCAATGCCATAGCTAATGTTACTCTGACCAAAGCACTGCCTGTGCAGTCATGCTGATCCTCAGATATTCCAGGGACACTCCTTTAAAAGGAAAGCTGGACAACACCACTGTGCTGTGCAGGGCTTGGGAATCTGCCTTCACACTTGCTTGGAGTGGGACCTGAAAAAGTCACACTGTTCCCCAGAATGGAAGAACACACGTGTATTTGCAGACAGGTTAAAATGTTTCATTTGGAATTGAATTTTTTTAAAATGTTGTATTCCAAATTCTGACACTGAATTTGAAATACTCAGCATGAGCAGTCATCTCTAAATGTTAAAGCAAAATGCTTTGTTAAAGAATGATCAAAACATGACATTTGCTTATTGAAAGTAGAACTAATGCCTCCCTCTCTGCTTTTATTAGCAAATGAAATTCTGCATGGAAAAATGGGAATAGTTTCACGATTTTTTCATTTTCTAAGGGATGCAGGTCCTGTCTGAGCCCAATTCCTCCAGAGTGTTCAGTCACCTAAGTGCTCATTCACTAAGAGAAATACGAACCAATTAGGAGAGACACAAAGGTGAGTACACATCACCCTTGCCATCCCCCAGGGTAATTTAGGGCTCATGACCTGAGATGCCTCTGATGTCACATCTTGGCATGTGCACTGTGATTGCTTCTACTGCCTCACTGGAGTAAGATGTGGGCATCTTTCCCCTTCAACATGCAGGAAGGCATCCCAAGGATGTGAAGCAGAAGGTGTTCATGGTGCAATCTGGCCAGCCTTTTGATGGAATAAATGTGTTCCTGGGACACACCATGGTGCAGCCATGTCCAGCCGTGATGCTGCTTTGCTCTCCACAGCCATGAGAAAAAAGACAAAAAAACAAAAAACCAAAACCAAACCAAAACAACACCCCCCACCAAAAAAAAAAAAAACCACCAAAAAAAACCAAAACCAAAACACCAAATCAAAAAAACTTTCATTGCAAACCCAGGATTTCTGTGAGACTTCCAAGAGCCTTCCACCTTGGGTGCTGCAGCCTCTCTCTGCTCCCTGACGATGTCCCCACAGGTCTCACTCCACCTTCTCCCCTGCAAAGCTCTTCACCTTTCCCACAAAGGCACTATTCAAAATTAATGAAGGTGGTAGACGCCAAGAGGACAGGGTCTGTTATTTCTGGTCTGTTACTAGCTAGGATCTCTAGGAAGGCAAAACATGTTCCTTGCTTCTCTGCATATACAAGGGTCTTCCAACCAGAGCTGAAGGCCTTTATGGCTGCAATATCCAGATGAGTGAATGCTGATAGAGGCTGAGGGGCAGGTAAGGGTTTACATGCACCTGTGGGATCTGCCAATGCTGAGCTCACAAGTATGACAGCAGTGAAAGGAGCTGAGTGTGGCTAAACCTGCAGCAAAGATCTGGAGAAAGAGCTTTGGAGAACACAGAAAGGTTTTTGATGTGCCTGCGGCTGAGCAGAGTGAATTGTCCCACCTGGCATACTGTGGATCCAGCCCTGCCATGGGGCAGAGGTGCTCAGGCTGTGGCTGTCATTTGTGGGTCATAGTGCAGGAAGAAAAGCCCTGCTTCAGGGAGTAACTTTCAGGAAGAATTAAGTTTAGCAAATAAGCCCATGGGCCTGTTTGCAATATTCTTCACTACAGCCTGTTGTATCTGGGTTGAAAGATGATTCTGCTGATAGGTAGCCATCATCAATCAGTCTCTAAGAGGTGATCCCAGAGCTTGATCAATGTGGCTTCATATTAATCTCTTCTTACCTCTGCTTCTGGCTCCCCACTGAGCTAGGGATACACCAGAAACAGCCTCATCCCCTGTGCGTGGGGGCTGACATGGTCTCATCTTTGACCATGGAATTGAATTCTCTTGCTACAGCCACAACAGCCTGCCATGGACCACAGCTTCCACCTCCAGGAGTAATGTATCTGCAGGGATGCAGGCTGTAGTAGGAGGAGCGACAGGACAGAAGGCAGTTGGAAAAACACAGCTTGGCACAGAACTGAAGACTTTTTTCATCCCTTACTAGATAGCACAATTTGTGCAGCTGGCATGGGAGATCCTACCAGCTGCCTACAAGGGAATTTCCTGCCATAGTGTAGAGGTTCTGACAGGCAGGTGAGTGCTCCTGCCTCTGCCCACGTATGGAAACTTAACCTAGAACACCAGGCACTTGATTTTGTCAAGGAGTTTAGTGACAGGAAAGCACCATTCTGATTGTAATGTATCACACTTGAAAGCACAAGATGCAGTTCACAAGGCAAAAGAATTTCTTTTTTCCCTCAAAAAATGTTAATTATGTTGCCCTCATTAAATGCTAAACACATTGATCCACTGGAGCAGAGAGCACCATATGGTTATTCACGATAAAATACATCTCTGGAGCCCTGTTGCAACAGTGGGACCCCGCTGGAGATGGATGTGGGGAAGGAGTGTGGAGCTGAACGCGCACGTGTGAAAGCCCAGGTGCTGCTCAGATTGTGCTGGAAGCCAAGTTCCTTCCTTCCCTGCAAAGAGGGAGAGGGTTCAGAGCCAGGTCCAAAGCTGTGTCTCTTTGCTCAGCAGTGACGTGCTGGCTCTGTGGAGAGCGGCTGGAGCTCTGCTGGAGTCCTGTGGGCACACGGAGCCCCTGCAGCCCTGCCCACTGCTGACAGCACACAGTGCACACGTGCAGGCTGCCCCTCTGCTCTCTTATGGAACAATCAATGCAACAGTGGATAAAAATAGGTCCCTTCGTTCAGGGGCAAAGGGGTGGCTTGTCTCGATTTTGCCGAGCATCCGCTGTTCCTGGATAACAGCCAAGGAGTCGGTGGTCAGATCAGCTTTGCAGCATTGCTTCTCCTGATGCTGGCTCAGCTACAGGGCCCACAATGATTGTTCCCCAGAAAGGACCCTGCCCAGCTGGATGGAGAGTCCCATAACACGTGGGGACTGCTCCTGTCTACACAGCCTCTGTACAGCTCATAGATCAATGATTTGCTCAGTGGTTTTTCATGGAGAAGAAAAGGTAATTTGCTGCCTAGCTTTACCCCAGCTGCCTGCTCTGAAGGTAGGATCTGGACCTGGCCACTCCAATTAGCTCCTGAAAGCTCCAGTTTACACACAAATTGGGTAAGAAGTGAATGAAGAGCATGGCAAGCAGTGCATCAAGCTGAGAGGCACAAAAGACTTCTGTATATTCTCACAGATCTCTTTCAGGTATGCCAAAGCTACACACATTTCAGTGTGGGCTGCTGTCAGGTCTCTCCTCCAAAGACATTTGCTGAACTTCTCTGCCTTATGCTCTGCCTTTAGGGTGTCATGAAGGCAACACGCAGGTTTGGTGCTCCCTCAAAACTGATTCCCTACCGCAGTAGCGATTCTTCCAGCTTTGTACCTTGGGGGACTGTGTAGACCTGAATGAAGACATCTGCTTGCCTTTTGAGAATAGGATCGATACAGATGAAGACCAAGACCCTGAAGACACCTCATTTCTCAGTTTCTTTTTATTTCATTGTGACTTTTACTCCTAAATCCTTTGAATGCTGAGGGCTCAAGTGACCTGGCTAGATAACACCCCAAGGCTACCTCAGCATGGCATTTTCTCTAGAAAGCAAAGCTCATTTAAAACAAAACCCCATTACTCTTGGCAGGAAGCTTGAATTGTCACTGTTTCAAGGAAGCTCCATTAATTACTGTTCCCACTGCACTATGAAAGATCAAATGCTGTGGATCAGTTTTAATTGGCTATTGATTTCTTATGTTATTACCTATGGTTGTGCTGCGATGCTGTCAGACGTACTGGATGCTTTTGATTATTCTTTCTGGCAGCTGTGATTAAAAGCAGCAGGCAGACATTTCCTGATCTGTAATGGATTGCCATGGTGTGCCAACAACAATCCTCGGCTGGATGAATGGTCCTCTGCCTATCTTGTGCTGCTGAGCTGCAGTGCAGTTTTGAAGGCAAATACCATCAGGGACCAGCCAGGGAAAGAGCAGGAAAAGCTTCAAAGAGCATGAGCATTTAGTGCTTGCAGAACTGCACCGCTGTCAGCACCAAGGCAGGGTAAGCCAGGGAGCAGGGACTTGGGCATGGACAAAGCAGAAGTGCCCATCAGTCAGTGATCCAAGAAGAGGCAGATCAGATTACTTTTGCATTGCTGGGGATAACCCCTCAGCAGGACAACCTCAGGGATACCCTGTGTGATCCCAAGCAGGCCAGCACACACAAACCGTATCGCCACAGCCCTGCACACACAGCCTGCTAATGGCCCTCCTGGGACATGCTTCTCCCTCAGAGCCCATCTGGGGATGCCTGAGCCTATTCTGTGACATGCTCTCATTAGCTGGCAGAGTTCCTCCTTGTTTAACAGGAGATGTTTTCCCGTTCTTCTGACCCCAAATGACATCTTATTCTACAAATGTTGACATCCCCTAATTGCACCTTGACAGAGAGAGAGGCAAACCCCTCCTTTCCCCACTAAGGACTGTCATTTAATTAACAGGCAGGTATCTCTCAAGATATACAGCCCAGCTCTAAGCTGCTACTCTCTCTCCCCAGTAACTGAGGCCTGGGAAGGCTCATTCCATTTATCTGTGTGTTTTGATAAGTGCATTTCTGCTAATCTTTGGCTATGCCAGCTTCCTGGATTTACCTCTCATGGACCATGGAGGGAGCAGTTAATCAAATGAACAGTCCCCATCTCGCTACTCATTCCGTTCCTGGTTCCTGATCTCAGATGTCTGTGTTGTGGATGACTTCATAGCAAAGCAATACCTATGCTGGCACCATCACCAGTTCCTATTTTAATCCAGCTCTCATATCTGTCCTACAGACACGACCAGAGATAGCACAGATGAAAGAGAGATCAGAATCAAAGACATCGAGGTTGGCTGGATATCAAGAAGCATTTAATTTGTTCCTCCTTCACAAACTGGGATCATCTCTCTGCAACCTGTTCTTGACATATGTTTTCTAACAGGTTCTTAAAAAAAAATCTAGTACTGGAGGTTCCCATAAATCCCAAGCAATCTTTTCTAGTGCTTCTTTCCCTCCTGTTAGATGTCTGAGAGCAAGGGGAGAACAGTGTTGAAAGGCCATCTTGCACATCTTGCCCAGATGGACATAGCTTCTGGTGCTTGGGGCCATACCATCTGTCCCACTGGTCATGAGGAGCAGACTGGTTTTACCTTGGTTGTGGTTTGTGTTTTCATCTTGGGAGAGGAGGTAGATAATGGTTCCTGTCCCTTCCAACTGTTTTTGTGGGGCATGCTAGGATCTAGAAAAGTCCAAAGAAAACTAGTATATTACTGAAGGTTAGTGACTGAGGGTCAAATCCAGACCCCTGGATTTTGTTCCATGGATCAATAGTCTCTGAGTAAACAGACATATTTTGAGAGTTCAGTGTGGAGATGATCTGACCATTTCAGAACAAATGAGGATGACAACAGCCAAATGCTCTGTACTGAGGGAGCTATATGTGCAAGGAAGCACTCCTGCCTTCACCTTTGACTCCACACTGGAAAGATCAGTGCTGCCATGGGATTGCCCATGCAAATTGCCAGAAGTGCAAACCAGCAGGAACTACAGAGGAGATCTGTTCCAGCACATCTGCTCTTCAGGAAGTACCTTGTCTTTCAAACCTCCACTCCTCTGCTAGTGAAAGAAAAACTTGGGGGTCAAGCTGGAGAAAGAAAGAACTGAAATTCATACAATTACTGTAGGACCTACGGTATCACATTCTGCTAGCTAAGGCTGCCTAGCCTGTTGGAAAAAAAAAAAAAAAAAAAAAAAAAAAAAAAAAAAAAAAAAAAGTACAGAGGGCATCTTACATTAGCTGGAAAAAACAAGTGTGCTAGAACTCAGTGCACCTAATGTCCTGCCCTTTCCCCATGACTGAGCATTTCTTAAGTTTCTTTCTTAAATCTTTCCTACCCACCCACAGGCTAGGTAACAAAAGAGGAAAAGGGCTCTACCACAGAGGAGGAGACTGAATTGCACAGACAACACTTCAGTATTTCAAGATCCATTGCCACTGTAATTATCCATGAGAGGTTTTATCCTGAACTTGCAGAAGTGGAACTAAAACCCAGGGACAAATAACAAGATGCTTTGGGCCATGCTGGCAGTCAGCAGCAGAACTTTCAATCTCCAGAGCTGCCTTTGACCATTTGTGTTCAAAACACCCTGCATGAGGCAGCAAGGTTTGGAAAAAGGATGAAGAGAGGGAGAAAAGCTGTTCCACAGTGAAGAACTCACTGCATCCTTCTAGGGAGACATTGCTGCATCCATCACAGTTGCACAAAGTTATAATGAATGAGGAATTCACCTTAGTTGAGGTGTTCTAGAATGGGTTGGGTTGGAAGGGACCTTAAAGATCATCTTGTTCCAACCTGCCTGCCTTCGGCAGGGACACCTCCCACTACTCCAGGCTGCTCAGAGCCCCATCCAGTGTGGCCTTGAGCACTTCCAGGGACTGGGCACCCAAAACTTCTCTGCTCCAGTGCCTCACCACACTCACAGTAAAGTATTTCTTGCTAATATCTAACCCTACTCTCTTTCAAATTAAAGCCATGACCCGTTTCCCATCACTACATGCCCTTGCCCCAAGTCCATCTCCAGCTCTCTTGTAGGCCGCCTTACGCACTGGAAAGCTGTATCCCCAGACCTTCCTCTTCTCCAGGCTGAACAACCCAAACACTCTCAGCTTGTGCTCATAGGAAAGAATTCCCTTTGATCAGTCCCTTCCCCTGGCCTGGCCTGACCTTGCCTCCCAGTGGGGACAGACCAGCTTTCTGCCTAGTGCTAGTGCAGCCTCCTGAAATCTGCAGGGCTGAGGAGAAGTCACTCAGAAAAGAGAGATGACCACAACAACAGCCAGGGAGTCACAGCTCCTGCTGAAGATCCCATCTGTCCCTGAGTTTGAACTGGGCAGAGGAGGAGGAGGTGGAGAGTGGACACACACTCTCAGCTAGTGCTGCTCAGAGCTCATTTCCTCTCCACTGCTGAGCTGGGAGCAGCAGCAGTAACAACAGCTGGGATTGCAAAAGGCAGAAATGCACTATACAGTCAAGTTTTACACCACACGATGGCAGGGGCAGAGGGCTGGCAGCATGCACATAGGAGCTTCTCTGCAGGAATGGAGAGAGAGCTCACGTGCTCCAGAACATCCTCTCCCCTGGATGGCATGGGTGGGCTGCCTGGCAGCACAGGCAGACGTGCTGCACACAGCCCAAGTGGAGCCAGCTCTGGGTACTTGCTGAGTGCTGGGCAAGAGAACCCACATACAGACATGTTAACTCACTGCATCTGTAATGCTTCCCACAGGCTTTTGAGTTTGTGGGAAAGCCAGCGTGCCTGGCACCCCAGGACTGCCAGCTGTGCAGGGAGGAACATAAGACAAGGGGATACCCCAAGTCATGATTCTGAAATGTTCCTGGGAATGGGATGTCTGCTAGTTCTTTGCCTGGAAAAAGAAGAAAATCAAAGCTTCTAGCTTAGGACATTATGCTTAATGGTGACATCAGTGGAGATGCAAATAAACTTATTTTTCCCTCAGAGAAGGTGGAAAAGAGAAATAGAGGCCAAATCCTTAAAAAAATTAACAAAAACAAACACACAAACAAAAAAAAAAGAACCTAAAATCTGATCTGTCTGCCCAGTTCCCCTTCAGTTCAAGGTTGGCATGGTCTGTTTCTCTGCTGTGTGGGAAGATTTAGCTCCTATTAACAGATGAGCTAATCAGTTCCCCTCAGCCCTTGAAGCTTTATCAAAGCCAGTTAATCATGTTACTGATGTCCGCCCAGGCCAGAGCTCTCCACTTCTGTTCTCTGCCAACAAGCGACACATGTGCACACCACACGTGCATAGGGAATTTTTTTTTCCACTTTCAACTCCTCCAGCAAGAGGACATCACTTACTGTGCCTATTGTGCCAACATATGGGTGCTGCCCATCTCTCTTCAACCCCCTTTGCCACACTTTGATCCTGGGGAGATGTGGTAGCTCCACCAGCATCTCATGAAGGAGCAGAATGATCTCTGCAGACCAAGCTCACATCTCATTGCTAGCACAGTGGTAGCAACAGTGAGAGGAGCTGTCCGCTGCCTTGGCAGGCCTAAGTCTTGTGCTGGAAGGCTGCTGAGGCCAAGAGCCATTTGAACCTGGATACCAGGGTGTGTGTGCAGTCCAGCATTTTGTCCTTGCCACTGGGTCTGCTTTACTTCTGCACCCAAATTCCATCAGTTGCTGCTCTGTCTTGCTTCTCCTGAGGGGGCTGTTCTTCCCTCTGGAATGGCTCTATCCACACATACACATATCCACCAAGTCAAGAGGGCTGTCTTTCCCCACTGAGTTTGAGAGGGCTTCTTCTAACTTTTTAACAGTGATGGCAGGACCCAGACATGAAGAGCTCCTTTTCACTTCCTATCTGGGTCACTTGAACTGATAAGTTATCTCATGGCCTGTGCTTGGGTGGACACTGCTCAGGGTACATTTGGAGGTAGCTACTGCTCACCAGAGTGTTTCAGGAGCTGCTACAGGTATTGGCAGCTATGTGCCTCCATCCTGCACACCTGCACTGGTCCCAGGGAGACTCTGTTAGGGTCAGGCTGCCAGCAGGTGCTGTGTTCTCCAGGCTTGTGCAGTGTAAGTGAGGCAGCTGCAGCCTCAAAGAGCTGCTCTGTACCAGCTACCTGACAAGGACCCCAGGCTGGCCCGTGACATGGCTGGGACTTGCAGCTCCAAAGTGGGCCAAAGAAGGGGAAGCCACTCCTGCCTGGCAGAGAGACTGGGCTGGAGAGCCAAGGAGCTGCATGTGGAGAGACCCTGCCATGCCTGGTGTGGGGCAGTCCCTAGATTAGCTATTCCATGAGGAAATGAGTTTCTCTAAAGCCTTACACTCTCCAGACTCCCCCAGACCTCCCCACCCACTTCTTGCTCTGAAAAGACATCTGCTTCTCTCTGGCGCTTTTGCAGGTCCCTCTGCCACCCCAGCCAAGGAAACACTCTGGGGCCATAAAAGCAAAGAGGAGGAACAGCTGTGGACACTCAATCCAAGCCAAACTGCATGGGCTGGCTCCCCATGCCATCTCCCACTCCTCTCCACAGGTGAGTGAGAGAGCGGCGGTGGCCGCGGTGTCAGGTGCGATCACCCACCTATACAGACAATGTCCATGAAGCCGTACATTCCATAGCAGATCTGGAAGAGCAGGTCCTGGCGCTGCCACTTGGCTGAAGGACTGAAGGTCGACCAGATGAGCCACGAGATACTGGCGATGAGGAAGAGGGAACCCAGGATGGCCGCTGCTATCTGAACCTTCTCAATGACTGTCAGAGAGATGGCCTGCCACTGCACAGGGAGGGGACAAGAGGGAGGGACAGAGGAAGGACAAAAGAGAAGAGATTAGTTACTTGGAGCACATCACTGTGTTACACCATCGTGGTGGCTTTGGAGATCCCAAAGAGCACCTATGGGCATAGGTGCTTTTACTCTGTCCACATCTGGGATGGAGCATGGCAGTTGTTCAGCAGTGCATGGCCTTGGGTTTCCTGACAGCACTGCCAAAGAGGCAATGAACAGGAATCCTGCATCTCACCAGGAAAGCACAGCGACCTGAACAAGGCAGGACAGATGAGGGCAAGACACCAAAAATAACATCCCCATGACAGTAGATCTGTCTGTGGTAGCCATCACAAACCAGTTCAGTTGTTCCCTCAAATACAGGCCAGACAGGGCATCCCAGTACCATGACAGCAAGTATCTCAAAGAACCAAACTTTTTTTTGAAGGCCTCACATGAGCTGGCTCTGTGCCACTTTGTGAGATCTGACATGATCACAGCCCTAGGTAGGATCTCACAATGGCAATGTACAGAACTTGCTACAAACAGCACACCCTGCCTTTAGATGATGACATATTCAGGCTGTGTTCCAAGGTAAACATCAATGCTTCTTCCTCAGAATGGGAAAAAACCAGAAGTAACTCCTCCAAATTCATTCACTTTGTCAAATAGTTTTGTATAAGCTACACTATAAATATTCTAAGCCTGGACTCCTCTGTCATCAAGCATAAAACCTCCCCACTCAGATTTACACTGCTGAGAAAACTGTCCTATAAAACCAAGAACAGAAATTGGTGTCTTTAACAAGACTTGGGGACAGGTCCATAGTATCTCCTGCAAATCAAAAATCAAGTGTGTAAACAGGCTGAGGAGCCTCTCTCCTGGCATTGAAGTATGTAGGCCACCTCTAGCTGTGAGATACATGCCCTTGAAATCACATGGGACTGACAGGAGGATAAACAAAGACGGACTTCAACCTCCTGCAGGTACAGAGAATTCAGAGGAGGTGAAAATCTTTAGCCAGTCCAAATTCAGTGTCCCTGTGAAATGACAGTCTTGTGAGGTCTCAGTACCCTGCATGTTTGTCAAACATATCCTAGGACAGCAGGATCACCCAGCAAGCCTTGTCCCATCCTTCTGCAGTGCAAGAAGGGAGTTCAAATACTGGATACCTCTTTAATGCCCAGGGAAGCCAGCAGTTAGCAATATTTTTTGCAAGGACTTTTGAAGCCTGACTGAAAGGTGAGAAGGATGAGAAGGGTCTTGTGCTGGTACAGGCATGCATGGCACTGCTACCAGTCCAATGACCAAACCCCTGGACCTGCACTCCCCTGAAAAGGGCTACCTTTGGAGAGGAACAAACAAGAGCTTCAGCCAGAGGCTGAGGTCTGCAGGTTGCAACTGAAGGAGATTCCTCTGCCTCTGCCAGCCTTGCTCCTTGGCTTACATCCTGCAGGGGCAGACAGTCCTCAAATTGTCTACCATGGATGTGCAGCATCAGTTAGTGGGTGGTACCAGCTTATTTGATAGTTGGCCACAGAAATCCCCACAGAGCTGCTGGGCAGAGAGCGAGCTTCTTCCCCATTGAAGCAGGACTCGGCTCAGCTAAACTCAGTCTCCTCCCTGGGCTCAACTACTCCAGTCCCCTTCCTGCCATCTGTCCCAGCAGCTGACCCAGCCAAAGGCAAACACTTAGCACTAGAGACACTCAGTAATCAACAGCCCATTCCCACTCTGCCACAGCCTGACCTGCTCCCTGCCTCCACCAAATCCTGCCACACATCTGGACCCTTTGTGCCACTGAGAAGGTTACACAGGGAACAGCCTGGAGGCCCCAATGCTGCAGGGGTGCTGGAGTCCACAGGAGAGACACAGTGGTGCAACTCCTCTCCTGACATAACGCAGAGCAAAGGCCACCCAGCACCCATGACAAATCTGGCTTCTGAGAGTGGGATAAGCAGCTCTGCCATCCTCTCATCAGCTCTTCAGCTTTGTTCTCAACAGCACCATAAGCCAATGCAGGACAAATATGCAGGTAATGCCATTAGCCCAGAGCTCCAGGACTAAATTCATGTGCTGGGGGGTGAGCTTGGCTATGTGTGTGAGGTTGCAGTTTCGCTGCTGCAGCTTTCCCCAGACCTCATCTTCCTTTCCACTGCCCGTGGCTGACTCGGAGGCAGTGGGAGTGCTGGGAGCACAGCCTGGTGCTGGTGCAAAGGCTCTACTGCAGGCCCCTCACACTGACCCGCATGCGCCTGTGCCAGCCAAATCATTCTGCATCATTTCTCTCTCTTGAGGAGGTAATGGACTGGCTCCTCACCATCTGCCTGGAACACTGCAAGGCCTCTGGTAGCAACAGGTCCTTCCAAGGTAGCAATTAGAACAAAGGGAAGAGAAGAAGAAAGTGTTTTCTACAGCTAGAAGCCATGTAAAACCAATACCATGGCTTTTGCAGAGAAAGGGAGGCTTAGGTATAGCACTAAATACACTGTCAAAGGGGATGGGGCTCAGAGAGCAGAAGCGTTACACCTGAGTGAAAAGCTCAAACCATGCTCCCTTTGGCTGGGAACAGAGAGGCTGAAACACTGGCAGGGACAGTGCCTGACACTGCTCAGCTGGCAGTGGCTGCTGGAAGTTCACTGTGGTGATTATGAAGAGCCTGGAGTCTGTCAGCTGTGCCAGGGGGTAGGAGGCTCTCCCCCTGCATCTGGCACTAAGTGACAGTGACACACAGCAGCAGTCCTGACTCTGTTCAGAAGGTGGCACTGGGGTGTGATTACCCTCCGGCAAAGAGGTAAATGGGTCAAAGCTGAACATTGGGGAAAACAGCCAGCTTACAGAATTTAATATTTTCCAGGAAAAAAAAAAAAAAAAGAAGGAAGTAATAAATGTTGTATTTTCTTTCTGGCAACCCTGAGAGCTGCTATTTACCATCCCACATCTAGCTTGAACCACTAATAACTAGAGTCATTATTTTTCATCTTTTAATTCCATTTTGCTACACATCTTAGTGTATAAGATAGAAGATCTTAGAATGAGACAAAAGATAGAGCCTGTTACCCCCATGAGTGTTCAGACAGAAAGGTCCAAGAGCCGTTCAGAGGTGGAATGTGCTGATGAATTTCAGCTGCAGGAGCTGGGCTTGATGTGTCCCTGCACTGGTAGCCTTAGGAGCTCACCTCAATCACAGCACTGTGTATTTCAGATTTCATAACAGCCCTTAGAAAATCACCCCTCTTCCTAAGCCCTCTCCACCCTCATTATGGCCATCAGACCAGGGATTTGGCAGGTGACCCTGTCATCCTTGGGTCACCACTAGAGCTGCAAAGAGAGGTCTCAGCAACCCTGGAGTCCCTTTACTGCCACATGTGAAACCCCCAAAGTTCTTTGTCTGAATGTCTGACAGCAGACACAGCCCCCTCACTCCAAATCTGCAGCTCAAATGTTCAAGATCTATTAAGATCACAATGTCAAGCAATTCCACCTTGTGGGGAGAGACCTAAAGCTGAGCCCTCCTTCCCTCAGCTGATAATGACTCGAGCTCCTGGTAGTCACTGAGCTGCACTGAAGTGCACCTCTAACAACTCAGCTCAGCCAGGTTGTCAGTCAGGGACATGACCTTTAGGCAGCTAGAAAGCTCTACAGATGCTCTGCCAGGGCTGAACAGGGCAGAACTAAGGACTTGGTGGTACCAAAAAGCTTTAAAGGCTCCTACAGGATAACAGGAGCAGCTTTGTGAGCTCCAGACTCACAATGGCTTCAGAACATGCCCAAGCAGCTCTCTGTGATGGTCTGCCACTGCACTGGAAAAGTGCTCCAATCCTCCAAACCATTCTGGAGAAGCTACCTGGAGCTGTCTGTCTGTCCTCTGCTACCACTGCCCCCTGGGCCAAGTGCTTTGGCACACCACCCATGTCTACAGGTGCAAAACACTATCTCAGACCAGTTCCCCAAGTTGCCCAATTTTGCCCAAATTGCAAAGCTCTGTAACCCAGATGCCTCAGAAAGAGCTTCTTAGGAGCTCAGGTCTGACATTTGTGATGACTTTAGTCAGGGTCCAAGCTGGTACTGGTGCCTTTGAGTCATGTCACTTGTTCTCTTGCATTGCTTCATAACCTGCAAGTTGTACTTGATACAAACCTGTTTCCCTGTTTGCTTCAGTGCTTCTGCTTAGAGGCATGTAATGAAAGCCTGCTAATGCAGGACAGATGAGTAATGCCATTACTGTAGTATTTAGTGCCTGATCTGTATTTCCCTTTCTTTGGCACCTGAGGTCTACAAAGGTTCCCAAGCATGAGCATGAGCATTTCCAAGGCAGATACTGCCTGCAGAAGACATCTATGTCTTACTGCAGCAGCTTGCAAAGAAGTCTCACTTGCTGGAAAAGCCTTCCTGCACTCCCCTGAGAGCTCCTCAATGCCTGCCTCAGGCAGTTCAGTTTATTTTTATTGCTGTATCTGACACGTCCCCTTAATACACATCATTAACATCCTGAGCTGTGCTAGTCAGCAATTTAATTCTCAGACCCAGGGTCACAAGCAAGAGGAAGTTTTTCCTAGAAGGTTGGAGAGGATCATTTGCAGCACTGCTTAGCTGTGGCTCTCCCCTTGGTGCTGTCCCAAGACCCTGGCCATCCTGCTCAATTATGTTCTGGAGGATGGCTATTTTTTCATAAATTTGCCAAGCAAAATTAAGCCACTGTGGCACAGCTTCCCTGCTGTACACTTACAGATGCTGTGGCTTATTCAGATACTAGAAAAGCAGGAAGGAGGAGGGAGGGCCCAGTAGGGCCATGTAATGGAAATATGCAATGATGAAAACCCCCTCCTCCATGTGCCAGAGCATCTGGGAAGACTCAGGCTACAGCACCAGCATTCTGGAAAATTCCCATTATAACACAGAGGCCCTGAAGTCTCTCTTTCAGTGACTGCACCCTTTGCTTGCAGGCTGCAGCTGAAGCTCAGCAGGGACTAGCAAAGCTCATGCTCAATACAACTGATTCAGCAGGCTGGGACAACTAGGAGACATCAGTTAGCTTGCCTCAGGCTTTTTAGCTCAGGATCTCAGGCTGAAGTTCAAACACCCTGTGAGCTCAGCCATCCTTGCAGATATAAATGTCCTGATGAAGAGGCCATGTAAGAGCACTCATCAGCTCCTAAAAGATCATCACCATGGACAAAATGGAGCCAGAGGAGAATAGAGAGCAGACCCCAACCCCAGCACTGGATAACTGGGGATCTTTGGAGCTTAAACAGCCCTTAATGCAGGAGGAGTCAGAGACAACAGTAAATCGCAGTTGAACTCCTCAAGACTGCAGAGAGTTGTTGGGAAGGTTGGTTGAAACAGATTTTCTCTTTGCTAAAATCAGAGCATCAGAGTGGATGTGGCTCAGGAGTGACTACAGAGGAGCTGTATAGATTAAATACATTTCAGAGGTCCATTGAGGCAGACGCCTACTCCACTGTGTATCAGCACCAGGGTGCAGGCAGTACTATCATAAACCTCTGTGTCCTTCAGGGTCTTTTTAAAATCATGGGCTTTACACAAGTATTGTCATGAAGGGAGGCATTTAAACCCTCCAAGCCTGTGGTTCCTGTCTTGGTGACTGGCAAACTGGAGAGCAGGAGGATGGAAGGATGGACAAAACTGGTTGCTCACAGCTGATGGAATATTTTTGCTCATTTGGTGCCCAACTGCAGCTTGGCAGGACACCTGCCATGTTGTCCAACAACTTGAACCCCCCAGTCTCAGCAGGTTATCAGTGTTGCTGCTTTAAGACCTTTGCTCTTAAATGCCTACCATCCAGGGAGTGAGGAGTAGGGTGGGTTAATTTATAGAGATTAATTCTGCCAAAATAGCAGACTAAAGGTCTCTCTCTGGTATGAAACATCATAATAGCCTGGAGGCTGGAAGGAGCCTCTGTTAATTATGCATGAACCCGTCTGCAACTTCTCTGCCCACACCATGAGTCTCCAGACACATCTGGCCCATGCTGTGCTTCTAAGCAAAAATGTGCAGCAGATGTCAAAATGGGAGAGAAAGATGCAGATTCCAGGGAACATGTGGGTGTTGGATCTGCTGCTCTGCTTAGACCAATTGGACATGCTTCAGGGAGCCCAGGGTCTGCCAGATGCCTGGATTTGGCTTCCCAGCAGTCTATTAGATGAGAGGACACAGGAGAGAGGTAGGCCATGTAGCCAGGCTCAAAGCATCACCCAAATAGGTGATATTGACAAGGAGGCTTGTGTGGTCCTTGCCTGTATTATGGCTGGTCTGGAAAACACAGTTGAGCTTGGCTTCCTACAGCATTTGGCCTCCAAAAACTGTGCTTGAGAAATTCAGAGATTTCTTGTAAGAATAAAGCTGGGCCCAAGCTCCAGCAGACCCTGAGAAGAAAGATCAGGGACTTTAAGATACACCTGTATATAAAGTCCAGCTGGCCCGTGTTATCCACAGGTAGAGTGCAGACCAAGCAGAAAGGATGCTCCTCCCATCTGCACATGCTGTGACATGTTATGGGATACAGTGTTGGAGCATCCTGTGTCCTCTCTGCCTCCTTTTCCCAGCGTCTTGCCAGATGGTGAGAGCCACTGAGAAACGAGGCATTCATAGTGATGGGTTACAGGGGGCCCAAGACCTTAGTCCTGCTAGGAAGTCCTGGCCTGGTGCATCAGCCACCTCCCACAAGATTTTGCAAATTAATGCCAGTGTAGCATCTGCTTCCCAGCAGTGCCTTTGTGCTGGCACCAGACAGGGCACCCAGGCACGCAGCTGTAACTCTACACACTGCATTTATTCCAGGCCAAGTGGCTTTTCACTCCAGTTGCTTCTTCCCATCCTTCAAATTTCCCAATGCTTCTGTGAGAAGTGCTGTGAAGTCTAAGCCAGCAATGTGAAGACTCCAAGCTGTGAATGCGCACAGTCCTCTGGGACCCTTGCTCCTGGAGCTGAGCTCTCTAACTCAGCTGTTTCTACCACTCAGTTTTTGTGTTCATGGCAAAGACCAGCAGATAGGTCACTTTCTGACAGGGGAACCCAGAGAGAGAAGCTTTGCACAGGCTCTGAAATGTGTGTGTGTGAGGTGGGAGACTGTCCATGAGCAGCTCCAACAAATTTTAGCTGAGTGAGGAACAGGAAGAAAGCCCTCAACCCATTGCCCTGAGCCACCTGAAAGTGCATAGCATTTGGAAGTCATTCATTAAAGGCAGTTCTGGAGACACAAATGCTCACAAATCTGTACTCACAAACCTTCAATGCTGCTCAGCATTGCATCCCCAGTCTGAGACACAGGAAGCATTAGGGCACTCATGGAGCAGCTTTCCAGAAATAAACAAAAGCTGCTTTGTCCACATCTCCCCTCCTGTGTTTCAATCTGCTCTGAGTTACTAGAGCCAAGAAATTAAAATACTCTGGGTCTGAGGCTTGGGATGAAACTACTGATGTGTTGAGCCCATGGCTCATGGAAAATTGAATCAGAAGCTGTAGGGACTTTCAGAGGGCAGGCAGGTTTCTCCTTCCCCTCAGCAAAGTTTTTCCATGATATCCCCCTAATTTCACTACTTCATTTGTCTGGAGTCCTAATGGATTGTCACTTTTTCCTCAATGTGGTAAGTGACCTCAGGCCTAGAAAAAAATCATACAGCGATTGTAGTTTGAAGGAGAGAGCAGGAGTTTGCATTCCCCCACTCCCCTGTACAACTGGGTACCATCACCAGCACTGTCCTTGCCTCCTAGCAGAGAGCAACCTGCAGAGGGCCAGGCACTGGACAGACTGAAATCCCTACAGACATGACCCTGGTCTCTAAACCACTGTAATGCCTCTCCAGTCCAGATGATGCTGATTAAGCAGTAGTGCCTGGATGTAATGTGCTTCCTTATGGCCGAGGCACTAATGGTGCTCAGCAAAGGCATGCAGCAATTAATGCATCTTCAGGCATTGGCTGCACTATAAATCAATAGCTATTAAGGATAATTTATCCCATTTTTAATAGTCACACAGGTTTCCCCCTCTGAATCCTGATTTTAAATCACCAGTCTGTACTGTGACTTATTCAACTACAATGCTTTTCAGATAAGAAAGAACATGGGTCCTTGCACAACTATCAGACACTCACACCAAGATGTGCTTTACCTTTGTGTGAATGTCTGCAAAAGTCCATCGAGAATCAGACTTGAAGAGACCAGAGTATCACAGTCAACACCTCTTGTGCCATGCCATGACTGTGGGAGAGCAGTAAAGTGAACAGGGTGGTGAGATCAGAGAGGAGAGCTCTAAGAACCCTCCATCTGCCTCCTCCATTCCTCACGCCAACACAGCGGAGTCTCAGCAGGAGGAGATCAGGATTAATGGCACAGCTATAAACACGTGGAGTCTCAATTGCTCAGTCACAGACCGTGTGCCCTGTTGCAGTAAATCCCACAATGGTGCTGTCCTTGCCTGGCCCTGGAGACAGGCACACCTGTGGTCCCCAGTGGATGAACACATCTGAATGGCTGTGAGGTGTTATAGCACTATCGTGGAATTTTCAACAGGAGGCAAGTGAATATAGGAAATGCCAAGGACAGAAAAAGCAGACTCCTGAGGGATGCTCCCAGAACCACTGAGCAGAACATGGGGCCTCTTTGGACCAGCCCCTGACAATCCTTTCTAAGCGTCTCAGACATATGAATCCCTGTGCACAGGGAAGCAAAACCCACACAGTTAAAATCCACTTGCTCCAGAAACAAAAACTGAAACAAGAATAAATAGACTTTGAAATGTCTCTAGTACCTTTACCTGCAGAGGGTTCTTTGTGCTTATGGCAATGACGTGATACTTGTAGTAACACAGCTCACAGCTCCAGCAGCCTCTCTCGCTAATCCATTTGATCAGACATGGCTGGTGCGTGCACTTCACAGATCCATCACATCGACACGGGCTCAGCAACTCCCCCTGAAAGAGACAGACAGCATCAGCCAGGCTCCCCTCCTTCCACAGGCATGGCACAGCATGGCACAGGTGGCATGGCATGGCAGAAGCTCCCTCATCCACCATTTGAACTTTCCCTTTTTACCTGGTTCGGCTCAGGCAGTCGTGCTGCTTCCATCCCTTTTCCCTCTAATAATGCTTGGCTGATGTGAACTGAGACTCTCAGGGATGTAATGGCCTCAAATACTTGCCTTGGGGTCTTACTTGCCTTGTAACCACTGAAGGAAAAGCTAAATGAGCACAACTCTTACCAGACTCCAGAAGACCCACGCTGACTCCAACCAGTGGACACACCTCTGTTGGCAACCAGATGTCACTGGTTCATTGCTCAGGTTTTTGTCTCTCTGCTGCCTATTTTAGAAAGTGAGGTTGCTGGTGGTGAGACAGCTTCTGCTGCAGACTAATGTCCTGCTCAGACCAGGGTAGCTTCCTCAACCCCAGGCAGGAAAAGGGTCCTCAAATTTCTCTCCCACACCATCCACTTTCCCTACACAGGCATACTGGTGAATTACAGGGCTGGCTATTTGCACCTAGAAGCAAGCAAGATGGAGAAGAAATTGTCCTGGCTTGTGACCCAGACAGTTACGAGTGGTGGCTGAAACACTGAACCTCTGGCTCACTCCCTTGTTTCTGAAGTAGCTTTTAACAGGGTATCCATGAAAAATCCATATTATTCTGAGCCATCTGCTATCATCCTGTTCATCATGGGACTAAATTCCTCTCTGCACACAAGCTCAGAAGCCCCTTACAATTGTTTGCCATTGCTTATTTAGGTTGGTAGAGAGCCATTACATTTTCCTCCTCACTGTTTAGTATTTAAAAGCCATAGTATAGATTCCAGTAGTGTATTTAGCTGAGCTCCAAGATCAAAAAGCTTTTAAAGGCAGAATAAGAACATCTATGGGACAGGGAAGGCTGGATCATACTTTCAGCATTGGGGAGAAGATATTTGCTCTTACAGCCCAGATCAGCCTCATCATTAGCCTGATGGAGCACCAGGATAACAGACACTGCTGGATATGGTAAAATACATCCATTCCAACTGCCTCGGGTTAGGAACCAGATCCTGCTCTTGCTAACCCTGGTGGGAAATTGTCTCAACTTCTAGGTCACTACATCAGATCTCAGGACCTGAGGAACTGAGGACAACACTGGGAAAGAGTGATACTTCTTTTTAAAAAACCTAATGCAAACATGTTAATTGTTTCATTTGTTTCAGCTAAGTGACCTAAAAATGTCATCTTTCATGAAATTTAAGCAAAACTGTAAATAACTGTTTACGTTACAAACCCAACCTTGACTCTACTTGTTACTGGTTTTCATTACATGTTGGAGGGGATATGAAGGGAGAGGGGGAGCAAGGAGGGTTGTAGGCTTCATGAACCTTTTCCACCTGGAAAGGGGTGACATGGCAAACCAGAAGGGAAGCAGGGAAGGATTAGATGGAAGAAAGGTGCATGTGGGAATAAGCACTGACATTTGGCATTCAAACTCCCCATGTGAGGTCCAATTTGAGGGGCTCAGGTTTGGCTGTGCATGTCTGTGCCCTTGGCTGAGACTGGGGTGGGACATGGCCAGCGTGATTAACGAGCCCAGAAGAGCAGGTACTGCCAGACAGGGTGCAAAAAGGGAGGGATCAGAACTTGGCACAACTCCTTCGCTTCCCCGTTTGCCAAACCTCCTCCACACCACGAGCCAGCCTGGTACAAGGACCACCGCTCTGTGCCTCTAGTCTGCCCTTCTCATCTCAGTCCCTGGTGCCTTATTTTCTCAACAGCCTCACTCCTCAGCACACAAGTGCAGCCCCAGCACCAAGGAGGTCACACAGAAACCTCCCAGAACTGCAGCATCCCTGCCTTTCCACCTCACTGCACACCAGGGTCTCTTGCAGGGCTCAAAACAGTGAGTGCAGGACCCAGGCTTTGTCTAATGAGCAGCTGGAGGCATCGGTGATGAGGGATCAGAACAGAGCAGGAACTAAGAGCAACAACCTCCAGGCAAAGGCAGAGGGGAAAAGCTGTAGCTACAGCCTGGACTCGCACTGGCTTCTGGGGCTCTGTAATAAATGAGTCTGTGAAATCTGAGCTTCTCTCTTCAGAGCCAAGAGACAGAGTTCGTAGATGTCCTACAGCACTATGGGGACCCAGTCTCCCTCCCTAACTGGGATGCTCAAACACAGAGTCCTGCCAGGTCCTACAACCTCAGGATTCAACTGCGGAGATGAATCCCCCAGTAACTTGATTTTAGCAAATCTAGCAAAAACTCTATTTATCACATTTTCTCCAGCCGTCTGAAATATTACATCCTTGTATGTGGCACACAGCTATTTTTGCATACTGTGAAGCCCAATTCTGTCCACAGCAGGCATTTGTAAAACACTGCCACATGCACACACGCGCACATGCACTCCTCTACCAGCAGAAAAACAAACACCAGGGGCATATTAAAGGAATAAATCCTTTATTCCTTTAATAATACAGCAAAGGAGAAGGAGTGTCATTGCTGGCTGTACAGAGAGCTCAGGAACAGACCATTACCTGTGATACACAGGAAGGTTTTGCTGTACAGAGTCCTCTGCTGCTAAGAGCTACAGAAACACAAAAGCAAACCCAAAGTGAGACACAAATCACAACAATCAGAGATGGAAATTAAATCCCTAACACTCATTTTTCAGGTTTGTGATGGGTCTGCACAACATATTCTCCAGGGCTCAAACAGCAGCATTCCCCCGACTCCCTAAGGGTCTATTTCCCTACTCCACAACATTTGTTTTTGCAACTTCCACTGTAGAGTTATATCCCATCACTGGGATGAGTCTAAGCAGTATTTTCCCTTTACCAGTAACTACTGGAGAAATGCTCCCCAGCTGCAAGCTTCCTCCTCAGCTCACTACCACCCTGTTACTTTGAAACACTCAAGTGTGCTTTGAAGTCAGGGCACCTGCCTTTTTGTTTTGCTGTTATCCACATTAATCTAAATTAGAAAAAAAACCAGAGTTAACAGAAAGGGAAGGGTGCTCTGGCTCAGCCCCAGCCATTCCAACATATGCATGAAATACTCTTCCCTACTTCTGGAAAGAGTGATATACTAAGCAATTATATATAATATTCTTCCCTATTTCTCACTGTGATGGGAGCTTGTCTCAAGGAGCAGCAAGGGCCAGGCCAGGTTGGACTGGCTCTGAGGAGGACAGTACTGCTGGAGATGGAAGAGTAGGGTAGGTCTGCTCCAGCTCTGTCCTTTCTGTCTGGATTCCCAATCTGTACACACTGCAGTATGTCAAAGTGGTTAATGATTATCTGGCCCCTGCTATTTAAAGCCTACTGGGAGGAGTGCTGAGAAAGGATAGAAAAAAAAAATAAATTATTGCTAGTGCGTGCTTGTGGTGCTTGGTATATCCAGGGAGAAAATAACCACGTCAGGAGCAGCGTCACCCCTGTTGAGTGTTGGTGGCAGTGTTTGCCTGGCTTTTATCTGTCATTTATCAGTGCTGGGAGCCCATCCATGCATTGCTGCCACAGCTGCTCACCCACCAGCAGGCAGACAGGGGATGTGCTTCCCAGGCCTGTTCTTTTAACTGCAAATGAAGCACAGCAAATCTGCCCACCCAGTCTCCTTTAAACAGGGCAGGGCTGGGGATGACAGTGTCACTGGGCCAGGATGAGGTTGGCCCAGCTGTGCTGACCTATGTCTGGTGCCTGGGTTGCTCCTGAGCACCAGTTCAGCTGGAAAGAGCCATGTGCAGTGCCCTGGGCCAGAGCAGGTCAATGAGAAGATGCTGAAGGAGTTGTCCCATCACAAGGGCTGCCATCTCTCTCTGGGGGTGTACATGCAGCTGCTGCTGCTCACAGATCTGCTTGCATGCATCTGACTGCTAGCATTTTTCTGAGTTTGTCTTGTTTGCAAAAGGAAGCCAGGGTCATTTAATTTCAGGTCTTCAGCTGTGTCTCCTAAATATACTTTAATCTTCACATTGAGTTTAAATGCAATGGGAAGTTTTACTACAGCAGATAAATGCCAAATGATTTCTATATTAGGAACATAATTACAGACAAATTAAGTCCAATGGCAAAGAGAAGCCCATTGTTGCAGAGCTGGTAAACTTCAATAAACTTGTACTAATGACCACTCCATCTTCACACACTTACAGGAGTTGCCCTTCTACCCTTCTGAACTAAACACATGTTATTACCAGCATCTCAAATGCTCCCCCATGCATGCACATACTGTGCCAGCCAGCAACAGGCAACGAGGGACAAGGAATAGGTATCTATATGTGTGTGTGTGTATATACATGTATTATATTGCATGAAATTCTCCAGCACTGGGGGAGAATGACAGAGTGTGGACACAGACAGGAGTAGGCCTAGGTCTCCTGTGGTGTCAGGACAGCACAGGATGTGGTTATGTATGGGGCTCTGGTGAAATGGCATTTCCCCAGGCACCTCAGCAGAGTTGGGTGCTGATCCCAATCTCCATCCTGGCAGAAATCTGCTGAGAGACTTTTCTTGACCCAGCTGGGGGAATACCCCAACTGGGCACTTCCCTGAAATCTGGAGAGCCCATAGGAAAATCTATGCAAGTGATTAGAAAAAGAAATCATCCAGACTGCCATCTCTGTCATCAGAATTGACTCATCCCACAGCTCCCCCTCAAGACCTGATATCCCTGTGGCATGCAGGGACAGCACTGCCCATGGCAGGCAAGGTCTGTGTGCCCTGGGGTGCTATGAGTACCCCCATCCCAACAGCAAGAGAAAATGCAGCCCCATAGAGGAGAAAAATCCAGCTCTGGACAATTGTTTCTGTTGCTCAGCTGTGATTTGAAGTCTGTGACTGCCTGGCTGAAGCCTCTGTGTGTGCTTTTGGCCTGGTGGCTCCCTGGGTCAGGATCATGTCCCTGCAGGGCTCAGCTGTGGTAGAGGTGTGGGTAGCTCTCTTGGATTCCTCAGCCTCTCAGCAGTACAAAGGAGCAGCCACAGCTGGGTATGTCAGGCTGGGGGCTCTGAAATGGGTGTGGTGGGGGCACAGCCCAGCTTCTTCATGGCTTCCTGCAATTTTCAATGGGTATTAGCTGTTCTGGCAGCCCGGTGAACGGGGTACTTATCTTTCACAGGGCAATGAGAAATCCAAGAACAAGCCTCAGGCATCTCTGCCTACAGGCTGGGTGTGAGCAGACAGAGATCTCAGCTTTAGTTCACCCAGCAAAACCATCATACACCCCTCTGGGACCATCAGGAGTGTTTTGCTGATGTCTGGGAGGGTGAGTGCCAGCAGGGAAAGGGATGTGTCTCACAAGGTCCTGACCTGAAACCCAACATTTGTTCCACAGTGAGTCTTGTCTGAAAAGCCATCATGTCTGCAGAGCTCCTGATGCTACAAAAACAACACAAATTGCCTTTCCACCCACAGAGGCTGCTGCTGCAGCACCTGCGAGGAGCGCTGGGGCTGCCACACTGCTCAGGCTTTTTCTGCATCTCTGTGATAAAAACATGGAAGACTGCAGCCACAGCTGCGAGGAGAACAGGGTGGGACCTCCTTCACATCCTCCTTCTGCTGGAAAACTCATCCCACCACTATCACAAGAGGCATGACTTTCCATCCGAGCAGCTGATGCCCACAGCCTCTGGCTGTACCATGGACCAGGGAAATTTTATGTTTTCTCTGCTCTTTCCCGTCTGCAGTGTTTTGTGCCTGTCACCACTGCTGAGACAGACAATGACAGAGGTGTCAGCTCAGAACTTGGGAGTGGGATGGAGAAGTGGGAAGGGAGACTTTCCATTTTCTGAGCATTACCATTCCCCTTGGGGACTCTTCTGTCACTGTAGAGCTGAGGGCCCATCACCTCATCTGGCTGCACATCAGGATAGGAACGAAGCTTGCCCGTGTTTTCAAAACATGTTTTTTTTGGTTGAGGCAGATGACTCAAAAGTCTCAGCTGTGCTGGAGGCAGACAGTGGGTCAAATCCCTGTACCCTCATGCCCAACAACAGTGCAGGGATGTGGGGGAGAAGCATCTGACCAGTCCCTTCTCAAGGCTGTTCAGCAGAAAACAGCGAAGTCCCAAGAGAGCCCTGAGCTGCACCATTGCAGTGGGCTGCCCTCTTTACCAAATTTCCCTGCTCCTACTCAGCCACCTCTGAGCAGGATTTTCCAAAGCAAGACCCCTCATGGCACTGTCTGTGTGCCCCCAGCGGATCCCCACTGCTTACTAGCTGGGATGGGTGCCACATCAGAGGCCTGAGGGCAACCTCCATACTCCACCTTCCCACAGGGTAAGCAATGGTGCCAGGCTCAGCCAGGCAGGGGCCTGGATGGGTTTCCTCTGCACACAGATCATCTCTCACCTATGCCAAGGAGCAGGAAAGAGGATGCCTCTTCCTCCCTTAATTGCTAAAACCTCAAAGCGCTCTGCAGGGCAGGAGGGTGGGAGAGAGATATGAAGACAAGGAATAAAAGCCTCATGAAGAAAAGAAAGGAGGAAGAGGCTTGAGAAGTCCTGGGTGCAGAAAGCCCCGCACATTAGAGAGGCAGCTCTGGCTCCCTCAGACAGGAGCCTTTGCTGTGGTGACTCATCCTGGGAGCAGTCTGGAGTGGTGGCTCTGCCCTCACTCCCTCACTGATTTCCAGGGGAAGGTGATTGAACACAGCTCCACTGAGCTTAATGTGAACTGTCAGGGAGCTGGGGCGCATTTGCCTTGGTAACAGAAAACAGGGAAGTTGCAGAGTTTAATATAAAATATTTGGACATGACCCAATCCTTTTTCACTACAAAAAAGGAAAAAAGGACTTAATCTAGGCTAGGGCCATTTCAGTACTTATCTGACAGCAACTTGATCATGTGTTTGCCCATGGCCTGGTACTATCCAACAGCTCTGGATGCTTCTTTGCCACCACTGGTAAAGGTCAAAGGGAGGGGGTTCAGGAGGAGCTGGATGTCTAATGGATGTTTAACACCATTTTCCTCCAAAGGAGCAGAAAAAAAAATGCCTTTTTGTGAGAAACAGAGAATCACAGGGCATTTTATGAGCAATGAGCTATGGTGTACTTTAACACCTGGTTTCAGGCCAGTGAAAGGTGAAGGGCAGAGAATCATTCAATTTAAGTCCCACTTGGTCAGGGAAGAGAGACAGCATGCAAAGGGATGCTGGGGATTGGTTCTCACCTGAGTCAACTACTGCAGGGGAAGTGAGAAGGAATGACAGTCTCTAAGGGTCCCCTTAACTAGGAGGAAAGATGCTGAGCCCCATCTCTGTGTGCAAGTCTTGCCAACAGACAGGCCCCTCTCAAAGGAGATTCCTCTGAACAGGAATCCTGACCCACCAGTTTTACTCAGAGCAAATAAGCAAATGAGAGCAAACCAGAACAAGTGAGTCCTCAGAGCACATCAGTTCCTCAGCAAACACAGGGACCTGCAAGGACTCCTGCCATTTTGTTGTTGCCACCAGCGAACCCATGACAAAGTAGCTGAAACTGATCCTGAAAATCTGTTCCACTAGAACAAAGTCAAACCTTACCTGAAATAGGGAATAACGAATCAGGAATTAATTATCAATAACCCAAGGAGCAGACAGGTTACCATATACGGTATTTATTTGCTTTTCTCTCTACAGAAGAATTTTCACAAGAAAAATGACTTGACTTATGTGTTCTACAGCCCACTTCATCCTAATGTCATTGAGCATGTTTTTGATTAGCTGATTTAAGTAATTCTTAGTAAATGTTGCTTGGTTGCAAGGAATCAAAAGGCAAGTGTCTCAAATATCACCTGCTGTGCCTCATCAGGTGTGATAATACACCAATTAAGTGAAGAGCCTTCAGTGCACGGGAATCACAGCGCTGCACATGTGAAATCAAGATACCTGAACAGCCCTGAGTACTTGGGTGTTGCAGCGACTTCTGCCCCACACTTGTCCTGAATACAAAGTGGAGCCGTTTCAGCATCCCAGAGAAGAAATGTTGTACTCTGTAGCTCCTGGGCTTTCACCCAAAGTACTGAGGGCTTTAAGCTTCTGGAGATTTACTGTAGATGCCAACCTTTTCATGAGCTAGAACACTCTAGTTACCACTAAAAAAGAAATCCACTGTTGTTTCACTCTGGCTCTTCTTAATTAAGTTTAAAGTATTTCAGACAATACTTAGATTTATTCTGTGTGAGATACAAGAATGAACTCAATTTTGCTCCTAGAATGTGATGCTGGGATAAATCTGATGCGACACCATGAAGTCAAACAACTCTTCAGCACAAATCAAGTACCCTTAAGTTTTGGCTTCTTGTAATAAATATTCAACCAATTAAAGATTTTTTTTGTTTGTTTTTGTACAAATGGCTTTTTCACCAGAGAAAGCCTCATCTAAATAATTTTTTTCTAAATATACTCCTTTTTTCATGGAAAAAAAAGATAGCAATTATTCCTTATTATCTCTAAGTTCAAAGTATAAAAATAATGCTTTCAGAATGCACGTACCATACAATGCAATTCCTATCCGAGATGTGCTCATAATTCAGCAAATTGAACTTTGCAGCTACTTCCCTGGGAAGCTGTTCATAAAGATATTCAGCTAATGGCCATTTCAGGAAACATTATGCCATCATCTGCTGAGGAGCAGCCATGGAAAATCCATAGAAATGGATGCTGGTTTGACTCTCCAGACAATAGACCCCACTTTTAAAGACAGTGAAACAAACAGACCAATAGGCTTTTTTTTTTTTTTTTTTTTTTTTTTTTTTTTTTTCTCTCAGAGAAAGCTGAAAAACCCTTCAACATTAGAGAAAATCTTTACTCTGTACTATTTGCCTAATATTCCTGGCTTCCTCAGGAATGAGAAAATGGCCAGGTGCTATGGCAGCCATACAGCAATGAGATGCTCCTTCCAAAAGTACAGCTACTGCTTAGGAGCTGCTTCGCCCTGGTACCAGCAGCTCATCAGTGGAAGGAGCAGAAGATGATGGCAGCCAGGATTTGAGGGTTGTCATTTGCCATAATACCCTCAAGTGACCCCTAATCAGGACTGAGGGTGGCATGGTGGGGGGGTCATGTTCATGTTCAATATGTGGAAGCTAATGACAAGGTGCAAACAGAAGCACAGAGCAAATCTCCACTACTCTAAGGCAATGTTCCCCAGCTGGGAGTGGAGATGAGGACATTATAGGAGGGACTGTCCCAACAGGTCTGGATGGGAATGGTTATGCAGGAGCTTTTTCCTGCTCCATTTGGGATGGTCAAGACTGGCAGCTCAGAGATGGAAACCCTCCAAAGCTATGTTTGTCTCCAAAGCTATTTGTGTCTCCTGTGGCGTGAGGTGGAGCTCGAATGTGGGCTGCTGGCCTTGGCTGCACCTGGGGTGAAGGCTGAGGACAGACTGGCAGGGGGCTAAAAGCAGAAGTGAGGTGGGAGACAACACAGACATGGCTGCTGCAGCAGCCAGGGAGCTGTGATATAAAATAATGAGCGTGGTTTGTTTACTTTTGGCTTCACTAGCACTGCGGGACTGAGCTGTTACATTAAGACGTGTCCTGATCCGCTTTTCCTTTTTGCCTCCCAGACTCAAGGAGAAGAATATGCAATTACAAAGTTCACTCATGTAGAGCCCTTCAATTACTGGGTAACTCTGTTATGGCTTTTCCAAACATTACAAGACTCGTGCAATAGGACATGACATCTGAAGTAATTCATTTTTCATCTGCTGATTAGCAGAAATTAAAATGGTTCTCAGAACATCCCAATTTATGTGAGATCAAGTTCCTTATCGTCTTAGTGGTGAAGGCATTTCTTTTTAATGTCTCAGGCAACCCTGCAAGCAGAGATGCTGAACAAAAATACATGAAGGAGGCAGCAGAGGGGAGAATAGAGGCCCACAGGGTCTGCAGGGTGATGGAGCTCCAGAGCCTTGCCTTCCAATCCTGCCATAAGGTCACTTAAATGTTTGGCAGAAAGTCAAAATGCTTGCTGGCACAAATGCGTACTGGAGGCAGAAGCACCTCCTTTCGAAATGATGCAGCTATGGAGTGAAGCTAAACTGCCTTTACTGGCAGTGAGCTAAAAACCAGCCATAAATATAAAGGGTTTCTTCTGCATGTGTCTGCCAGCAGCAGAGCAGCTGCCTGCAGGATGCACTCGTGCCATGGTGGATGATGGATACCACTCAGGATCCCAACAGGCAAAGCTGCCAGCAGCACCTCTCCAGTGGGATCCAGAAAAGTACTCACGGGGCTGTGGTGGGGGGGTGTCTGCAGGGCTGGCAGCTCAGGGTCACCCTGGTGACTCAGGAGGCTGCGAGTCAGATGGAAGAGCAAGTGGCAGCATGGAGCAGCCTGAGTAAGTAAAGGGATAAATGAGAGGATAAAAGCAGGGGGTCTCGCACCATTTGGTCATGGCAAGGGTGGTCACATTGAACTTTCATTTGTTTTCTGTTTTCAAGGCGTCCTGGGAGAGTAGGTGAAGTCCCTTGGGATTAGGAGGCGGGGGAGCATGCTCTTGCTGACTCTCAGAACCATCCTCCCCACCACCACAGGAGCCTGGCTAAGAGCTCATAAACCCACAGGCCCACTTAGCTGAAGTGCAGCAAAAATACACTGTGGGAAAAGAGAACAGGCAGCTTAATCCCTAAATCCTTTTGCCTAGTGTGACAACTTTCCAGTCAAGAGCGGCCCAATAGGATAGAGCCAGAGGTACCAGTGGCACTGGCTGCACTGTCCCCAGGGGAAGCTGCACAACATTAATTATGATTTTTTCAGTGTTGCCCTGGCAAAAGGCCTCCTGTATATGAAGCTGCATAAATCCATGCGTTTCAGTCTTTGCCTGCATACATCTCCTGGAAAGCCTTCTTCGGTTTTCCTACTTCAGCTGGGGAATCCAGCTTTCCCTTTCACAGGCAGAGTATGAAACAGAAAGGACAGAGAGTAGAAATAAATGTAAGAATAGCTGTAACACTAGTCAAGTGGGCTATAGAGGCCATTTTCTTTTTTTTTATCAGTCTTTTGCACAAGTTGAAGACCACTTTTACTGGTGTGTGTAAAAGTGAAATACACACACACACAGATGTGCATATATAAACAGTACCAGGGCTTTGAGGTTTCAGCACATCAGTGCACAGATATTAAGCATTACATAGGACTGACTTATCATCTGACTCTGCAATAACCTTTTGAAGATAGACTGATTGGCAATTTACATACTAACAAATACATCAACACTGAGGCAATGTCAGATGCTATGCACAGCTATGCTCCACTCCAGAGATGGATGAATTTCAAACAGTGGCCAAATCATTTGTATCCCTCAGCATGAAAGATGCCCTATTGAAATATGAATTATCTCTCTGTTATTGCTCTTTACTGTGCTTTTTTTCTCCTGCTCTTTCCCCATGGGATTTGCTTCATCAGATACAGAACCTGCAAGATTCCTCCAACCACACCTGGATTAGTTTAGCTCAGTGAACTATGTCCAGTCAGAATGGGCTGTGGCCTTCTTCAGCTACAGGTTAGGCTACCTTTCTCCAAAACAATACATCTCTGTAACAACTTACAGTTCTCTCAGCAAGTTGTGTTTCCACACAGGAAGGGTCAAGTACCTATTCCAGAGTTCCAGTGGTGGAGATCTTACTGTCCATCTAACCTGCATTTAGCTTTTAGGATGGGATTGTCCTTTACACCCACCCAGCTGCTCTACTCCACTTTCTGGTTCACCAAGCCAGGAACAATATGAAAATGCCCAGCCCACTTCCCTGACAGTGACCTACTGTGTTCTGGCAAGATTTGTCACTCCTTCACTATTGTTCATGCTGCAAGCAGCTGGGATGGAAGAAGATCTGTAGAGTGAGAAGAAAGAGGGAAGCTGTTCTCATTGCTTTGCCCTGGACGTCATGAGTACAAAGGGGACAGGGCTGCAAGTCCCAAGAGCTGAGTTCTTTTAGTACAACACTCCTGGGCTTTGCTATGCCAGAAAGATTTTAAGAGATTTTTGAAAGCTCCTAGGGTTTTCTTCTTGCCTTTGCAGAACTGGGGTTGGTAGAGAGATATGCACAGAAATGATCACTATTCACACGTGTATTACCTGGAAGAAGTCCCACTAACTGTTCAGGGTAGGTAGTGTGTAATCAGCTACTCATCTGCTCTTTGGTGTCAAACGCTGAGAAGTGTGTCTGCAGAGCAGGGAGCATTCAAGCAAGACAAAAGAAACTCATTACCCAGCTATCACCCTCCACGGTGATGCTCTAGGAATGGGAAATACCTGCAGCAGCCACAAATGCTCCTCATGGGCTGCAGTGTGATGGGAGTGCAGCTGTTTGGGGATGGCACCGGCACAGCAGGCCATGGCCCCAGCTCTCCCTCCCAGAGCTCTGCTGATGTGCTGCTGCTGGGTTTGGGGAAGTCTCCATGTTGTGATCCTTGCTCTGTGTACCAGACTCCTAACCACCACCCAGGGACAACGTAGATGTCATTTATCTACGTGTGTCCACAGAGTGTAAAGATTTTGAAGAAACAAGGCTGTTGAAGAGAAAATCATTAAGCATGGCTGGCCACCTGTCTGCACGGGCACTGATCTTCACTGGTGTGTCTTTTGTTGCTCCGACAGTCGGAGCATGTCCAGCCTAAAGCACTGGGGCAGCCAGTTCTGCTCTGCAGGCTGGTCCTGCAGAGATGCTTAAGTGGAAGCTGTTTTTCAGGGGCCCTGCCACTGTTCTGTGACAGCACCCTGAAACTTTAAGGAAAAAGAAATTACCTTACTACTGCACGGCCTCCTGGTAAGGGGGCTTCTCCTCTTCAATATGTTTACACACAAATTCTCAGTCTGACTTCTGCGCCTTGGGTGAAATGAATGGGCAATTGCAGATGACCTTTTGTTTCCAAAACAAAGTACCTCCAGCTACCATGCAAACCTGTGAAGGGCCAGTACTAAGTAGTCCCTCGCTGCAGGGATGGCAGAGCAGGGTCAAGGTGCTCTGGCAGAGATATAACACCTACATCCAAAGCTCTTGCCTAAGCCGTGTCTGCCTTCATCTCTTGTATCCACACATTTCCAAAGGTAGTAAATACATTTCAAGGTTTTCGTTTTGAGGGGCAGTGAGTATGAAATGAAAGCAGTGGTGCTTCCTGGCAAGGGTACAGCAATCATCCCAAGAAGCTGTAAGACTTCTGACAGCCCCAAGGCCTGGAGGGTGAAACCACTCCATGTCCTCCAGACCCTTTCCTTGTGCTTTCTCTGGTAGCCGCCATGGAAGCTGAACAAGATCTCTGGGTGGGACCTGCATCCTGGGCTTCACTGTTCAGGATCTCTATTTTGTCCTCCTGCTGCTGGGAGGAGAGCAACGGGTTTTGAATTTTTAATTTAATTCCTTCTCTTTATTTCTTTGGAGATAACGGAGATGAAAGTCTGCCTGGTAACAGTGCTGAGGAACACAAGCACACAGGGGGCAGGTCTTGAAATGTGCTCTGCTGCACTGCCACGTGTTTTAGGGCTGGCTGTATTACAAACTGAAATCAGGGTGTCCTTGTTCCTCCTGACCAGTTCGTTTTCTGGTTAAATTCATTGCTTAATAGGAAAAAAGTAATAATCCAAGCCTGCAGCTATTCGACTTGCCCATCATTACGGAGGGGAGCTTGCCTCCCTCCTTACCTGATTATGTTCCAAGGAAACAGGGACACAAGCTGAATGAGAGTTTCCCCAAGGTGAGCCAGAAACATGGGCACGCTTGCCACCACAGGAATGGTTTTATTCGCACAGCCTGCAGGTAACTTGGGCACGAGAAGGCAAGGCTCGCTGTTTGGGCTGGAGCACAGGCAGAGGGAAGGCGGAGGGGAAGCAGTCACCTCGGTGTAATGTGATGAAAGGGAGCGAGGTGTGAAAGTGCAGTGGAAGCCGAGACGCGGGAGCTGTGCTGCGAGCAGTAAACACGGGCTGGCAGCAGCGCCGAGCCCGGCCTGCGCTGCCTGCAGTCGATAGCGGCCAGCTGGGCACAAAGAGCCAGGCGGGAGCCTGCCGAGATTTGTTATTTGCTTTTCCCGATGAGGCAGGGACAAACCACGGCTAGGACTGGACGTGTTAAAGTCACGCCACCTCGAGATCTGCCGGCAGATCCAGCCCTGCCTTAGCCTGGGGGATGCTTTGCTTTTCTGCTTCGGGCCTTGGGATTTTGGGCTGAGGGATCTCAGGGTTGATTATCCACTCATCGTCTCAGGGCACAAGCCCTTCCGAGCAGGCCTGTCCCAGGCGTTTTGCTGTCCCCAGCTTTGCACAGATCCTTGCACATTGTTTTCCAGAAGCAAACCCAGTGTATTATTCCCTGCATTAACTATGAAGCAAACTCAGATATGCACAGGCAGTCACTCTAACCTGCCTCACTCTGCCATAACCTTTCCTTTCCTCCCTGTCTGCGCTTGACATCACCTCTCTACAGGCATGAATTACTTCTTTTCCATTCCAGACTGTCAGGAGGAGATGGCAACAGACAGCTGCTTATCCTATGTCATGTCCACCTGCAGTGCTGTCTCAGGAGGAACATCGAATATTACAGCTGTGAAAGATGATGGGACAATACCTTGGGACAGACACGGGGAGTGAGGGCCTACAAGGGAAATGCCATAATTCATCATTGGTGTGGGTGTAGTCAGGCTTTTTACACATTGGTAGTCAGTTATGGATATTGTCACACATAGAAAAGCTTCTCAGTTCTCACCAGGCAGCAGAGGGAGGATCCTAAAGTGCCCTAGAATGTGAAACAGTTCTACTACAGTCTTTAAGTATTAATATAACCCTAAAAGCATCCTGTCTAAAGGAGAAAATATTTCCAGGTTCCCAACTTCCAAAAACACAGTCCAAGGAGACCCCAGGGGGTTCCTCAGCTTAAACTTCTCCTGCAAGGACCACACAGCATCTTCACAGCCCACCTGCAGCTGCTGCAGCATTCCACCTCACCAAGACTGACCCAGGAGAAAGCCCATTTGGCTTATTTGCAGAGTCCTGAGGGCACTATCAAACACATCTGAGTGTCCTGTGCATACCTTTTAAGAGTGGAAAGTGAGGCTGTTTTAGGCTTTGGATAAGGCAGTGGGGTGTCACTGACAAAAGCAATCCCAGGGTCCCCAGGAGGGGAATCTCCACAGCTGAGCTTCTCAGTTTGCTATGGGTCACACAGGAAGCTTGGGAAGATTTTGCTGGCTCTCTGGTGCTGCTGCTGCTGTCTTAGGTTTCAATGCAAGATGTAACCAAAAGTATGTATTCTGTTAGCATCTGTTAAAACCAGGTGGGGCAGTGTCCTTTATCTCTTCCAAGACCCATTCCTCATAACTCCAGGGGCTGGGGAATATCTTCTGTTAATGGGCTATTGAGGGTCACTGCATGACTGATAAAATTACATCATCCCATGGTGAGATGCTCCACCCAGGGGGAGGAGCCAAGCATTCCTACCTGGATAAAAACTGAGATTTGGAACACCAGAAACAGCCTGTTTCCACTGGATTCCCAGAGGAAGACTGGACCCATCAACACCACCACTGGACCTTCAGAGGAAAACAACACCCTTCTACAGGATCATTGCTTCAACATCTGTCCACATCTGTCCACAGTGACAGAACCACATCTATCACTCCTGGAGGACTGCAGCCACAGTTTAATTGGACTGCTACCAAGACCCTGGCCAACAAGGTGTCAGTGTATTCTGACTCTGTCAGTGGCTTTTTTTGTACTACTGCATTTTATTTTTCCTAGTAAAGAACTGTTATTCCTATTCCCGTATCTTTGCTGAGAACCCCTTAATTTCAAAATTATAATAATTTGGAGGGAGGAGGTTTACATTTTCCATTTCAAGGCAGGCTCCTGCCTTCCTTAGCAGACACCTGTCTTTTCAAACCAAGACATGCAGCTATTTGGGTGGCTGCGTCCATGACCAGCTCTGCTGAAAACCAGCCTGAAATCTTTAGTGGGACCAGGGAAGATAGACAGAATGGAACCTGTCCCTAGAAGCAGGATGGAAGGAGGCTGAGCTCCCTTTCAGTGAGCACTGTTATGGCCTTTCTTTGTCTTTAGTGAGTTGTGGTATGTTACTCTGAGGCTTGCAGGATTTGTTTCTCTGGGACAGTGACAATGTTAGCCTGCACCTCCTTTCTAGGAGGACTTAGCTCACTGGTCTTGCTGCCTCATGTGGAACAGGTACCACTGCTTTTTCTCAGCTTACCCTTTCCAGTCTCCTCTCCTTGTCTCCATGGTCATGCAGTGCCTTCATGTGCTCTGTGAACTCATTCCCAGGTATGGATTGGAAGTGTTTGACAATTAAATGTAATCTAGTTTTATACTAAAACACAGCTATTTTCATGTAGAAGAAAAGAAAGAAAAAAAGGATAAAAAAAAAAATCCTCTGGCAGCCTGTGGTGACCAGAAAACACTTAAACCCACCTCTCATCAAGGAATTTTCCCCTATCCCAGTCTGGGAAGCCCCAGTGATTGCTCAGTGCAGCCAGGTACAAGTGGAAACATGAGCTCTGAACTGAGCTGACTGGGATTCTCCTGCATCCACCTTCATTTACTCTGGATGTTTCTCGGGTACAGAATTTCTCAAGAGCAGATTAATGGCTGAATGTGAGTAGGGAGCTGACATGGGCTTTTTAACCCTGTGCTAAATACACTTCATCTTAAAGCATCTGTGGTTCAGAAGCCCCTAACAGTACTCCAGTCCCTAGAGACAACTTTCAGCTCTGCACAGTGCAGGACTAGAAAATGAGACTGCAGATGTAAAGATTGCAGGTTATGTCTAACATACCAAATCCTTGTCGTGTTCTATGCTCCAGACTTGTTTCCTCTACCTTGAACCTGAGTACAGACCCTCAGCCAATGGGGAAAGAATGTTTTTCACCAGAAATCTGATCTAGTTTTTTTTTTTTTCCTTTCTTGAACCGCAAGAGTTTCACATGGTCTTGGGGCTAAAAATAAGTTTTCCATCCACAAACCACTGTTTCTTTCATGTTTAGGGACTGAACAATGGGTCTGCTCACATAGTTTTTTGTTATTTCGGTTTTCATTTTTCCCGTGGGTCAGGCCAATTTGTCACTTTTATCAGGTCAGCTGATAAAAACTCTCTGCAAATCTTGCTGTGGACCATGGGACTGCAGCTACACCTCCCTGCCCTATCCCCAGGCTCACAGAAACATGCCATTGCAACCCAGCAGCCTTTCGGGTAGGCATTTATTTATTTCTGTGATTTTGCTCTAATTCTGTGGGTTTATGAGTTGTGAACTGGTTGTTGGGAGTGCTGTTACTGCTCCTCGTGTTGCTGCGAACCTGTGATCAGGCACCACTCACCTCTGACCTGTTGTCTCGGCTCCCTGCAAATGCAGGGAGCAATAATCCATCCACCACAATATGTCTTTAACAATCACTTTTGCAACTGTGACAGGATAAGGTACTGTGAAATTGAAGACTGAGACTCTTGGGAACAATTATGAAACTCATATCCTAAAGACGCTCATTTCCTTCTTGCAATTCTGTGTTTTCATTTATACTTTAAGAAAACTATTGTAGCTTGTATTTTCTGAGAGACAAGCACTGCCAGCAGCAGACTGGAGATGCTGTTGAGTTCTTTGGGATGCTTTTCCTCAGGGCAAAGACTTTTCTTTTTTTTCCCTCTCTTCTACTGAATGGCTCATTAGATCCTATTTAGGTGGAAACAGTACTTATTTCACTTGGGAGATACTCAGAGCTGTGTACCAGGCAAGCTCTCTCTACCTGGAATTATTTTGAAGGATGCTCCTCTGCAATACTACAGTAATTGTAAAAAGATCACCCAGGTGTATTAGCAAACTGGGAGCTTTGAGTGATAATGTTAAATGAGTGATAAGCTGTTTACTAATTTGAGATTTATTTGTTCCCTCATGTGTGTCTGAGTTTGGAGCTGGTGGCTTTCAGTGATCATGGCTGGTTTCAGAAATGTTTGTCCTGATTTAGATTTGCAACACCCAGCGGGAGTTTAGCACAGGGGAATACCCATGCTAGAAACAGAAAAAAAAAAAAGGTTGGAGAAGCACAGGTAGCCCTGCTGTGTGTGTGGCCTGATGGACGCTGCAAGGTCAAGGAGGGAGAGTGATTATTTGGCAAAACTCAAAGAGAATCAATGGGAGCAAGTGAACAAAAATCCTCTATGTGGCAAGGGTCCACCTTAGCCAGGATGATGCTCTTCTGGATTGGGAAGGGTTTTCCCCTCACACTGACTCTGGTCCAGCCTCCATGTGTCGTGAACCATGATGCTTCTGCTGTTTCTGGGGGTATTAGGAATAACACACCTTTATCTTTGCAGTCAGAGGAAACAAAAGCTTAAATGTATTCAAAGGAGGCTCTTCCAGAAAGAGAGCCCAGTTGGGCTTGACTTCAGAGGGAGGGAGGAGTTTTTGGTGCTGGGATTTTGTTGCCTGGCACAGTAGCTTGACAGTATCTCCCTCAGGGAGAGCAGACCAGGGCAAGCAGCTCTGGGCTGTGGGGAGAGGCCCTGGTGGTGGTGGCCAGCCACACATCTGCCCTTGCCAACTGAAGTGAATGCTTTTGTGTTCAGAAATTGGAGCCTGCTTTGAGCAGAAAGATTTAAGATTGAAGAGATCACTTCAGCCACCAGCTCCAGCCTCCTCTTATTGCATGTCATAAATTTGCTCTCAAACGTGCTCAGCTTCATTATAAAATCAGTTCAGTTTAATGAACCAGCTCCTTCTGGAATATTCCTCCAATAGCTCCCTACTTGGTCAGTTGGAAATGTGCAAGTTTCACCCTAAATTCATTCAAGCTCTAGCTATATTAAATATTCCTGTTGCAGAATAATTTGGGGGGCTTGAACAGCAATGGAAGAAAGTGAATAGATCTTTTCTGTACCCAGAGTTACTTCTCTCCCGTGTATTTACAGGGACAAATCAGGTCAGCAGTTTCTTTTTCTCTGGGTTCCCAAGTTCCTGCTCAAGAGGCCACCTTAGGTTTGTGTGCAGCCTGTTTCTACATCACTGCTGGATTGAAACAGCCCTGCAAGCACGGTGTGCTCCCTGTGCTACCCTGGCCCAGCCTTGCCTGCAGCCAGACACAGGTATCAATACTGCAGAGAACACTAGGGAGACCCTTCCACTGTGTTGCAGGATCACATTTGTCTTTTCAGCCCAGAAGCACTCTGGTCACTCAAAATCACTGATCCTAGGCTTCCTCAAGGAGCTCAGTTACCTTCTCTCTTTCCTAGGGGTAGAGATATCAGACACAAGGAACCATTCTCTTTCTGCTTTTGATGTGTACAGGAGCAAGTGCAGGAATATTATTTGTACCAGAAGGCATATACTGGAGCCTTGTGAGACCAGCCTGTTTGAGGTGGAAGCCTCACAAGTTACTCCTAAAGCCAAAGGGTCTTTAAATGATGGGAATCCCTAGCTACAAAAAGCCAAAAATATGAAAGAAAAACATGAAGGAGCACAGCAGCAAAAGCCCAGATGAGCTGAAGATTTCCTTCAGCAAAGCAGAGCCCTCAGTGTCCCTCTGTCTGTGTCTCCCTCTAAGGTCCAAGGCACACAGTGATGCTCTAAGCCATGGAGCTGGGATGGGGGAGAGCTGGGGAGATTCCCACTTCTCTTTAAGGACAGAATTCCTATGCTTCCTGCTCATCAGTTCAAATGTTGCATTGTCCTAACAATTCATTATGAAAGGGAATTAAACAAACATCTCCTTTCATTTACCACAATAATAGTTTTATTCCCGGGAAACCTTATTTGCTTCATAATAATTTAATGGATATAAGACAAATATACTGATTAACTGTTTCTAAATTTACTCGGTGCAACAGAAGGGAGCTTCATCTTGCAATGATGTGATTTGAATGATGGGTACCTTTGAGAGGCAGGTCAGGATATGAGGTCAAATCAGAAGCTGTCCTGGGGAAATCTGCTGCTCTGTTCCTCTGTGCTTCCAGCTGTTCCTGCATGTGGGGAAGAGCACTGAACTGGAGGCAGAGATTCAGACCTTTAAAATACCCTCAGTGCCATTCAGTACAAGGCAGTCCTTCTCCCAGGTGTGCTCAGGCTGGTGGTGGCCATGGCAGTGTCATACCATGACCTCAGGTTCACAGGATGCACAAGAGGGAATTCTGGATTGTGTTATCTTCTGCTTGTCATCTTTTGAAGTCTATGGCTATTTTCAGACCTCATCCTGTGAAGCCAGTGGGAGGTTGCAAGCAGAGATCCTGAAGTGCTTTCTGGACCTCCTTGGTGTATCACTCCCCTGAGCACATGAGCAACAGTGCTCAAATAATAGTACTAGAAAAGTGATGAGGTGGTGGATGCATTTCCTAGCACCTTCTTCTGTTTTATCAGAGGAAGGACACAGTTCCCCAGCTGATGTTTCAAATCCCCCATGAGTTGGTGAATTTGGCCTTTGGGTTCCAGTGTAGCCCATGAATATGGCTGGTGGCCAGTCTGATGGCTTATTCTGCAGTGAGACATCTTCTATGTCCCATCAAGGAAAAACCCTGAGTCATGGTGATGCCTCATTCAGATCTGATGTCTGGACTGGATTAATAATCTGGTCAGCTTCACACAATTGTAAAGAGGGAGGGCAAAATCCAAGCGGCTGCCACTAAAACTAGTTCATTCAGGCCTGCAGCCAACATTCCAGATGTTCTGAATATTCTAGGACATGTGGCAGAAAGGATAAAAACAAAACAAAACAAAAAAACCAACTCAGCTCTTTAACACTTAATTCACATAAATTTTTACGCTTTTTCTTATCCATGTGTCTATGGCTTGTGAGAGTATGAAGGCACTCTAGGGATGCAAGCAAAGATTTAAGCCATAATCCCTTCAATTTCAGACATTTAAAAATATAAATGCACCACAAAAGTAACTGCTTCTTCCACGTCTAAGAGCTGTTAGTAGTACATGAAAGGGAAGGTCAGAAAGGACAAAAGAAGACTCAATCTTGTTCTCCAGCAAATTCAACAGGAAACCTCTTTTTGACTCTGCTGAAATTGGGACCTTGAAGAAAGTGTCTCCTGCTGAAACATGCTGAGGATATTTTAAAACCAGATTAATAAATAATTGGACCATCTGCATCAGAGTCTGTAAGTGGAGTGACACATGGAGGGTGTCTGTAAATGGAACAGCTTCAAATATGCAGAGTAAAATACACAGTGGAATGGATTATATTTTTTTTCCAGAATAGACATAATTATTGCCCATTTGCGTCTCAACGGCAAGCACAATGAGAGGCACTGCCTTAGAGATGGGCTGATTTCTCCTAAGAATGGAATAGATAGATAGCAATAGATTGTGCCTGCCCTGCAGAGGTGACAATCATATTACTGAGACAGAGCCAAGTCAGGAGCAATAGCAAGGAAATGGTTTTCCTGAGGCTGTGGAGCAGATCAGCTTCCCATTTCCTACAGTCCAGCTGGGCCCCTTTGCTGACAGAAGATGATATTGCCTCTAAGGCCACCAATATCTGTTGAATCACCTCTCAACACTCCTGGGCACCGTTTGTCCTGCACTGGACAAGTGTTTTAATTAGTGTTCCTCTTGGGGCTGCAGCAGTGGTTTGGGTTAATGTTTCCCAGCCACAGCCTTCCTAAGAACAGGGTCAGACCAGAGCTCATTGAAAGAAGCTGCTTCTGGACCACTGAGTTTAATAACTCCTAATCCCTCTTTCAAGTGTTTTATTCTTTTTTTTTTTTTTTTTTTTTTTTTTCCTCCTGCAACATCCCAAGGAAGTAAGCTGCCCAGCTGATGCATTGTGCTTCCTTGTGCTTCTTTTCAGTATGGTAACTGGGCACGCTTTGGCTCTTGTACTGGAAGAAGTGATGAGTAATTAACTGTTCCTTGCTCCTAATGCTGGATTTTATAGCTTTCTACCCTGAAGTCTCCACTACCATTCAATTGCTGAGCCAAGGTGAACTAGTTATTTAGCTTCTTGCTTTCTAGAAACACAACGAAGGAAGGTGGTGTATTTTTTGGGGAAAAATGTCTCATTTGCATAACCTATAGATAGTAGCAACATCAGCCTTTTTTAAAACCTGAAATGAAGAGGAACATTGAGAGAGGCAGTGACAGCAAGAGAAACAGTTTGACTGAGAGACAGAGTGTGGGATTTATCACATCTAGTGTGCAGTGCTCCTGTGCAGACTCTCCATCTGAGCTTGGCTCCCTGAGCTCCTGGTTTAGGGACAAGTCAAGACAGGTGAGAGAGGACCATTAACCATCCACAGCAAATGAATTACTCTTGACACTTCCTTGCTGGGCCATATCTGTTATTGACCCATGCGGGCAGTGCTTGGTTTCTAGATGTTTCTGAAAGTATTTGGGGTGCAGTGTGCTCACCTTCCCTTGAACACCTGGAAATTTCTGATCTCAAAGGCAGAAATTATGCCTCAGAAAATCTGAGACGTGGTATTTTTAGTCTTTTTGCTGCACAATCACGCTGACTAGAATTTAAATTTTTTATAAGTGCAAACATGTTTTTGATCAGTTGATGTCTCGTTTACACTAATAGAATTAGCTTTTATAGGGATAACTCCTTATTTTTAAATTGTAGTTGAAATTGCATTATATGTATGTAGACGGGAGGCAGTCTTTTTTGTTTTGGTTGATTGAAATATATCTTTACTGTGAACAATGCACATCATATTTTTTAGAGAACAAAAAAAAAGAAAAACCTATATGTCACTTCAGCTCTTTTAGTGTCCTCATGAGCAAAGAAAGCAGCAGCATTAGCGTGAAGCAGATGCTAAATATATAAATACATGCCAAAGACCTAGAAAAGGGTCGTTACTCATGGTAGCAATGGAGTCTATCTCTAAAAAAGTATATAAAGGAGTAGAGATAATTACACAGATATAAAGACATTATTAAAACTATAGAGGAGTTTAAAAAAGGGAAAGTTCCTTCTGGGTGGTAGAATAGCTAAGGCTTCCAAGAAGTGTCAGGCCCTAAATTTAGACAGTATATGACCTAAAGAATGGGACAGGACTCTACCCATGAGTGCACAACTGCAGGGGTACCAGGAGAAACAAAGCCTGCAGTATCTCTCTCCAGGCACCGCCCTTGCAACCAAGGCAAGGCAAGACTGAGGACCTCACCTGAGCAGGTGCTTAAGAGATGATGGGAACTAAAAATGCGGGACAGCATGGAGGAGTGAAAATGGCAGGTGTTGCCATGTGGATCCCACCCTCCCCCTTGCCTCTGTTTTCCCGAATGTGAATGTCAAAGAAAAATGCAGAACAGAGATGAATCAAAAGAGCATTTTGGCCAGGATGGACATGACACATCCATGCTGCACCATCAGGATAACCCATGTTCCCTACTTTCATTTGAGGCAGTATGAGGCCAGTTCCTGCTGGAATCATTGGGTGCTTGAGCACAGCTCTACATTCAGCCCCATCAGCCCTCACCATGTAAGATCCTCCAGTGGAGTCTTGAGTCATACTGTACCCAGACCCTTCAGCTGATGGGATGGCAAGAAATATTTGTGAAATCATGGCTGCCTGTTGTGCTCTGTGGTCTTATAGTCTTAACCCTCAAGGGTAGGAAGTTGGTTTCTATAAGCAACTTTCAAACCACCTGACCATCCCCTGCTGAAATTCATGACTGTAGGTTAGGGCAAGGTGGCTGTCAGTATAAGATTTGAGACAGGAAACACAGAGGTAGCTCCAGTTTGCACTGCTGACAGGTTTGATAATGGTTTAATCCTTGTGCAGCGTCTCCTCTCTGCATCCAGGCATTCAATAAATGTCAAACAGAAATAAAAGAATTGCCTCATTAAAATCTGGTCACAGAGCTGGCGATAATACCCCTGTTTTTGTCAGATATGAAGTCACGCAAGCCCCAGCACGGAAGGGAAATGATGGATGGAGTAAAATGTATCTCCTGTCCCTCAGACAGCCTCCGCTCCTTTGCAGCCCCATCAGCGGCTGCAGGGAGCACGTAACTCTGGCGATGATGAATGACTGGCAGTGCTGCATGGATCCCTGCTGGAGAGCTGTCAGTCAGGGGCTCCAGGGAGGAAAGAGTGAGGAAATGGGAGGATCCTGATGGAAGAAATAACCCCTGATGCAAATCTCCAGTGACTAACTCCCCACCCTCATCAGAGGATCCAGATGCAACCCTAAGGGCTGATGTCTGAGTTGTGTCAATGTGGCTCCTTCTTCCCTGCTCAGCACTGACACCTCCATCCATTTGGTTTTATCACTCCAAACTCCTGGCTGAAGACTAGTTCCCTTGCTCCTGGTCTTTCCCTGAGCATGGCCCATGCTGGAGAGCCACCTACCAAAACTCCCTGACTCCAACCCGGCACTACCAGCGCAGTTGTGAGGACATCTTGTCATCTTGCTCCTCCAAAACCATGTCATTTGGGACTATAGCCCAGAAACAAAGTTCAGCTCTTCTCCTGACAGGACCACCCTACATGGGCATTCACTGACCAGAATTTAGATCAGTGAGCTAGAAAGGAAAAAGCACTGTATTTTCCTGATTCCAATCCCCTGAGCACTTGGATGCTGTGAATGCTTTGGTTTTTAAGGAAGGAAACAATACCTGACCGCACTGGGGATAAACTCCCCAGAGAAGTTTCAGGCAGCACTGGAGCTTCAGATCTGAAGAAAGAGAAGGGAATCAATTTAAGTCTAGATCTTGGAAAAACCTTTTAAAAGAGCCTCTGAAAAGGCCCTCTCCCCCAAGACTTAGTTAGCATTTTTAAATGCACTGAACTCTGGAGATGTGCCCTGGGCAGTGCCATTAGAAAAAGTGGAAGATTGGAGCTGATCTGAACTGAGGTGACCCAAAAGCTGCTGAATCCAGGTCTAAAACCTTCCCTGGAGGGTTGCTCTTATTAGATTAGTCTGACTCTCAGACTTCAGTCTCTTGTGGAGATGCAAATAGGTGCAAGAAGATGAGATTCCACCTGGTGTACTGCATCCAGTTCCAGGATGGACAGCACAGGAAGGACATGGATGTACTGTAACAAGTCCAGAAGAGTTCCCAGAGGATGATCAGGGAGCTGGAGCACCACTCCTATGAAGATGGGTTGAGAGCTGAGGTTGCTCAGCCTGGAGAAGAGAAGGTTGCAGAAAGACCAGACTGCAGCCTTCCAGTACTTGAAGGAAGCCTTTAATAAAAATTGAGACCTTTTAGCAGGGCCTATTGTGACAGAAGAAAAGGTAATGGTTTTAAACTAAAGAAAGGACAATTTATACTACATATAAGGAAGCAGTTTTTATGGTGAGGGTGATAAAACACTCAAGTTGCCCAGAGAGATGGTGCATGCTCCATCCCTGGAAATGTTCAAGGTCAGGTGAGATGAGGCTGAACAACCTGATGTAGGTGAAGATGTCCTTGCTCTTTGCAGGGAGGTTGGACTAGCTGACCTCTAAAGGCTCCTTCCAATCCAATCTGTTCTATGACTCTATGACATCCCCAGCCTGGTCCCAGCTGTCTATAAAGGTTGATCCATGGCTGCCCTTTGGGATATCCCCTCCTGCACCACTGTGTGTGTGATGTGTGAGGACACCTTCTCCCTGTCATGGCTGGGAACAAGGATGAAGTGGGGATGCTGCACTGCTGGATGAGGCTGTCTTTGGGGGTACAACCTGGTGGTCCATGAAGCTGCTCCAGAAACACCATCTCATGTTTCTGCAGTGAGCAGTTGCTTTGAAACCCCCTCTGCAGCAGTGCTGACTTGACACTGTGAAGCCCTGAGCACCCAGTATGGGAGTACTGAAGGTGCTCACCTCAGCACTGCTCCCCACAGAAATAGGCAGGGGGCTCAGGAAAGCAGGCAATCAAAATTTTTCCTTTTTCCCCCAAATTTGCACACTGTAGGGACATTCAGGCTGTTTCTGAGTGATTCACCAAAATCCCACAGATCTCTGGCAAAAATCTGGATTCTACCCCCATTTCCTCCTGAAAAGAGAACCCTGAATAACATCTTATTTTTCCTGAGCAACACACAGATTTTGGTACGGGCCATTCAATAGATTTTCAGACAATTCCAGAGAAGAATTAATGTTAACATAGGACAATCACCTCCAAAACTGACAGAGTTGAGAGAAAGAAAAATAATACAAAATCACTTTATTTGTGTGCCATAAACTTTCAGTCTGTGATAACAGGACCAGGATGCAGATTGTGCAAATGAGGTCATTGCATGGATCTGGAGCTGAAATGTTGCAGATCTCTGGACAGGGGTTGGTTTCCCATCTTGGCAGGTTTTCATAGACCCCAGTGTCAGCTGGACTTGACAATTCACTCACAGTAGCAACCCCCTGTCACCAAACAGGTCACAGAAATGCTCAGTGTCTTAGACTGCAGCATCTCTTTGGTCGACTGACAAAAAGAGAACCCGCACTGGGTGGAAAATATAGTGTACTGAGACTGTAAATACTATGTGAATTATTAATTTGCTGTTTACTGACTTCAATATTTTTCTATTCAATTATTCTCCATAGATAGAGCAAAGGACAGCTCAGATTTTTAAATAATACGCAAATTATTTTTTGCACATATTTACAGGAAGAATTTTTGCACATCTTTTTATTTGAATAGATTTTGAATTATTTGTTGCATGTTTTATTAAAGCAGCTCTTCAATAATTAAGGAGAGTATATAATTATATGTAAGGCTACCGAATTATTCGTATTGCAGTATTTATTAGCAGCACATTGGGAGTATAACCCCTCTCATACGAGCTGTTTTTCAGGATTCATAGGTAGAGAGACCACTGTCTCCAATTTACTGCTGGGGAAACTGAGGCACGGAAAGAGCAGATGGTTCAGGGGACTAAATGTGAATTTAAGAGTTAAACCCAGGACTCAGGACCCCCTACAGAGCTCCAGCCTCACACACTGCATCTTCCTGGCATACTTTGCATTGCCCGGTAAGACCCTCAACCATACTCCTGTGAACAAAGCAATAATCTCCCTGGAAAAGGAGGAGTGTGAATAACTAAAATCCTTATTGCTCTCTGGGCATTCTATAGGCAGTGATTGACCTCAGCATTCAAAAGAGAGGGTCCCAGGTCTTCTGTGCAGATGACATTTAAACATTAATGGCCTTAAAAGGTAGTTGGGAGAACTCGCTGACTCAGGAAAAGGAGGGCTTATGTTTCATCTGGAGCCAATTGCACACACTGTGATGTAATTTATTCTTCACAATACACAACTCATTTAAGGCCCTGCAAGCTGTGAACCATTTAAAGCAGCAAGAGGGTGACTTTGAATGCTGTTCCTGAAACATGGTAAAAAAACCCCTTCAGCTTAAGGGTCAGGGAGTTTGGAGATGCCCTGTTCCTTTCCAGCCATCAGAAAATTAGTCCAAAAGGGAGTGTATTCCTGTTTAAATGCAGGGATCCCAGCTTAGGTTTTCATTTACTTATTAATTATTTGCAGCACTAACCCCCAGACACAGAATAGGACTGGACAGCAGTATAAATCTAGCTGAAAAAACCCACATAAAACTGTAATAACTGATCTCAAAATCACAGAATATTGTGAGTGGGAGGGGACCCACAAGGATCATCGAGTCCAGCTCTTAAGTGAATGGCCCATACAGGGACCAAACACCCAACTTCGGTGTTACTAACATCATGCTCTGACTGACTCATCCAAGGCAACATTTGCCTCTAATTCTTGCTTTTCATTAAGTGCAGTCCCAGCCCCTCATCTGAGAGCTAGGAATCAGGCTTCCACCAGCACCTCGTAAACATGACCTAAGAGGTCCAGGTTGGAATGGTGAAGGGGTAACAACTGCACAGACCAGTCTTGGCTGGGGGCAGAGATTTTATGAGCAGCCTGGCAGGAAGGTGGGCATGTCAGGAGCTGGAGGTTTGCTTTCCAACTTTCCTTGACAATAGGGAATGAACTGCTCACCTGTGTTGTTTTTGTTTTTCCTGTGAGGCCTTTGTGTTGGCTGTCCTTGCTGTGAGTTTCAGAGTCGACAAAGAGAAATTCTCTCCTAAATTGCATTTGACACATGGACCATGGAGTCACCATGCCTTGTGGACAGGGCAGTGGGCAGATGTCTGGGGCACTGGCCCCAGCCCTTTACAGGGAGCCCTTTTGATTCACCACACTGCTGTCCTCGCTCTGCAGAGCTTCTTGCATGTCACATAATCTCATTCCACCAGATGCACAAACTGGCAGAGAACGCAGCCCCAATGGGTTTCTCACCTCCCCTCTGATCTGCTTTTCCTCTGTCCTCAGCAAGAAGCTCAGCAAAGCCACAGTTACCACAGTTTGGGCGTAAATACCGGGGTGGTTACCAGCACATAACTTGAAGCCTGTGACCTTCACAGTGACAGCGATGTCCATTTTGGTTGTGGACCCCAATCCCCACCTGGAATTACTCAGGTTTCCTCTAGGAGCCAAAGTAACAACTGTTCCTTAAAATAATGCTATTCCCAAGCTCTGTAGCTCATTTCTCCCTCATCCCAGGGAGATGCTGTGGGGTGGGCTGGATAAGGCACTCCAGTTCTCAAAGCTGTGCCTTCCCCGTCAGCTGGGAGAACTTATAATTACAATTCCCATTATTGTAAGTTGTGCACACAGTCTTGTAAAACATGACACTTTAAGCCTATTAATTGCCATGTTTTGAATTCTTGCCAGCAATTTACTCTCCCCCACCCCCAAAGACCCAACCCTCAAAAAAGAAATTATTCAATCAAATCTGCAGCACAACACCACAGCTACAAGAGAACCCAAACTGCTGTGGCTGGATTTGGGACTCCCAAAGAGCTGTCCTGAGACATGGTTCACATGGGGCTGTAAGGTCCCCCTCGCAGCTGCTGGCAAGGTCTGCTCTTCTCATGGGATTAATACCTCCAAGACCCTGATATGACCCAGGTCATGGATGTCAGCTGCTTCTCCCACTCCCCAAGAGGATGTTTGAGCTTAATTAGTTCAACCCCTTGATCTTAGACCCTTTTCTGGTCCCGAATGCTCAGCTCTACATCATGGTTGACTCTCAATCCAGACTCTGCAGGCTGCCAGGACAGAGTAAGCTAACTTGCCAGGAAAACTAGGGTTTGGCACAGTAACACCCAAAATTGTCTAAAACCTCTCTATGTGAACTTTACAGCCATAGGTGGGTTAGGTCTGTTTCCTGCCCAAATTTCAGCTTTCTTCCTAGGAAGAAGTCGCTGTCATTCAGCTCAGCCTTTTCCAGAGCACTTTGAATATGTGCCCCCATGTAAGCTGTTGCACCTTTGGTGGCAATGACTTTCTTCCCCTCACACCATGAGTTCCCAAGCAGGATCCCAAGCCTTGCCTTTGCACACCACTTTGGAGCCCTTTAAGTGAAAATAATGTCAGAGAAGCAAAAGATCTGTATGCAGCAAAGACTAAAATACCAATACTTTTTCTGTCTGGAGCGTATGTGGGGACCTCAAAGGGTTTTGGAAGAAATAGTGAGACTGATCATGTTGTGATGTGGGAAGGCAAAAAAACCCACGTGCAGTCAGAAATGAAAGCAAAGGGGGATGGTGAAGAGCCAAAAAAGAGACAGGGGTCCTGCTTGCCTTTGGCTTCTGCTACACATGGAACATCTCACTGGGTTCAGAAGGGAGAAAAAGGAGCACCAGGGCCCCAGCTCCCCTTTAAGGGAGCTGTTCTCCAACCAGACAGGAAAGAGCAGAGTGGAGCACACAAAAGCACAACATGGAGATCTTCCCCAGAGCCAGGCTCTAGCACAAGAGCCCCAAGAGATGCATCTGGCTCTTTTCTAATCCCTCACCAAGTGGACTTTCATCATACTTATAATTAGGGATAATAATTTAAAGAGATAGTTGAATAACCAAATCTGCTAATCCTTTAGTGGAGCCTCTACCCTTTAATCTCTCTCTGGTTCACTAATGCATAAAAATGTAGCCAGGCACCCACTGCCCTCATTAGAGGGAAACTTTACCCTCCTCCTCCCAGCCTTGAAGGCCTGCCAGCAGTGAATGGAGGGCACAAAGGCAGCCCTCTGACTGCTTGAGACATGCAGGAACTTTGAAAACATCAGCCTGAGCTTGTTTCAAGACCGATGTCACAACAGTGGCTGGTTGTCATGGAAACAGGTTATCAGCTATCAAAAACCATCCATGAGAGAAATGTCACAAGGAGAGATGGCAACCGGGACTGCGAGGACCTGCACATGGGCAACTCTGACTTCTCCAAGCCTCTTGCTCTATCTGACCAGATGATCACCCTCCCCTTTGCTATAATTTCTGCTGTCACGAGCCACCCTGCTCTCCCTGTGACAAAGCTTGGTTTGCCACCAACAGGGTGGCAGTGACTTTTGTGCATCCCCTCCAGCCCTCTTGTTTGTACCCTGGCTCCTGTGCTGCTGTGGTGGGCAGAGGGGAGCCCACTGTGGGGATCAGCAATACCAGCACCAGCATCTGCGGGGTAGGAGCTGACACACTTGCTGGGCGAGGAGCAAGTGGGAAGCCATTGTTAATTAATCAGATACGCCATGTAATGGCATTAATCACTATCAATATATTAGATAGGGATGATGAAGATGCTGTGCAATCTCTGTCAGATAGCAAATACACCCACACATTCCAGCACAGCCACACACAGTTCTTGGGATGTCCATGCTCTTCCCCTGATCCTCCTGGCTTGATGACAGCATCACACTGTCTTTTTGCCTCTGCTTCTAGGATCCTACCATTCTCCTCTCTCCTGCCTGCCCTGGGGCTCAGCCTTCCAGTCTGCCTGCCTCCCTCTCCCCTCTGTCCTGCCTCCATTCCTTGTTTTTCTCCCAAGATGTAATTTGGAGCGCTGCTCTGAGATGCGCCGTCTCATCCACACACGCCTCCATCTCCAGAGCTGGCGAAGACTTTGGGAAAGGATGGGATTGAGACCTTGATGTGCTGTTGTGTAGGTGGGCAGTGCAGCCTGTGCTGCTCCTCTTGGAGGCCCTCTGCTCCACCAGAAAAGCACGTTAGCCTTCACTGGAACTGAGTGATAGCAGAGTCTGCCGAAAAATGCAAGATGCTCATACCATTTATTCAATTGCTCTTCCCCATGTTTTCCTGAGGAACAGACCCCATCTTCTCCTGGTGTCCCTCATCCCAGGAGCAGAACTTTTGTGATTGAAAGGCATCTGCACTTGGGTAAAGGGTCCTTCCAGAAAAAACACTCCTCCCTTCCCACACACTGAGCCACAACCTCACTGCACAAGCTGGAAGAGTACTGCATTTTCTCTGGCAGCTGCCACCACAGACGCAAGAGGCATGTTTGAGATAACAAGACTTCATTTCAAACAGGAATGGTTTTCATGGCAGGCACAGTGAATAAATGTAAGACATCTATTCTTGCTTCATGTCCTGCTCTCCCTAATGTGGGAAAAGAAAGCCCATACATACCAAAAACTTTGACAAAGCTAATCAACAGCCTATTTAAAAACTGAAATTGCCTTAATATTGGGTTAAAAAAAAAGAGAAAAAAGAAAACTAAATCCAATCCATTAAAAGCAGATGAGAGGATATGAAAAACACTTTTGGAAGTTAAATAGTAGTAAAAACATTTTAAACTCCAAAAAAATTGGCAGAAAGTCCCAGTGAGTCATTTAATGCAGGCAGCATTAATGGCTGGGTAATTTATGCTTCTTCACAGCATAATTTTGGGGCAGGTCACTCAGGGAGGCTGTGTTCAAACCCACCATGTTTTTGGCTCTGAAGAACTAAATGCCCTTTCCTGGTCTAACTTAGACTGGAGGGAGATTTTCTACCTGCACTGGGGCCATGCAAAGCAGGTTGGGGACTGGTGTTTGATGAAACAGAGCAGCTTGTGCAAGAGGTCTGCTGTTCCCCAGGAAGGCAGTGCCAGCAGGGCAGGAGCAGGCTGGAGAGCCTCAGCAGGAGCTGGAAGTCTTAAGCACTCTCTTATGACCAGGAGAAAGGATGTCACACAAGAAGAGTGAGTGAGGGGCATTTGAAGAGTCCTACCACATGTGAAGGCTGAAGGAATAATTGTGTACAAAATTTGCTTGGGGGCTGATGAAGGCCAGCAGCCTCTTCTGAGTGAAGGAGAAATGTGAAGCAGTCACTCTGGGATGGACTAGCAAGCACTGCCAGACTCCTTGCTCAGCTGCCCTCCCACTACCTTTTTCAGACCCTGATTTGTGGGGCTGAAGACATTTCTGGGTGGAGAGGTCCGACAAATAGTGTGGGACTGTTTTCACAGAGACCACTCACCCCAATGACTATCTTACCTTTTACTTTCCATGTTCTCATGAGATTTCATGAAAGCTGAAGTTACCCATTTAAAGTGGACCTTGTGATTTCTCAGTGGAAAATACAGTTGCTCCAAGTCCTTTGAGCACCAGCTGGAAAGCCTGCTGTCCCTCAGTCAGGCTCAGGAGGAGAGCCTGATTCCCAGCTGCACTTGCTGGGAAGAGCCTTTTCCTAGCAGAGAGCATTAGGTATATTGGTGCTGGGGAGGTTGTGGTGCCTGGCACAGGTGGCTCAGGTATGATGGGGCTGTCAGTGCCTCTGAGGAGCCTCTGCTGGCTACAAGTGATGAGCTACAGCCAGAGCCAATCCCAGTGCCCAGCTGGATTTGTCCTCACACAGCCATGCTGGACAGCCACCAGCTGGACAGTGAGTGGAAGCTTGAATATTGACCTGAATGACTGACATCTATCTTCTCTCTCATCTTGCCACAAGGCCATGAGAGATGAGACAAAGCCAAGACAAGGCCAGGATGTCTGTGCTTGCAGCAGCTGACAGCTGACCTGGCTACTTTAGTGGGATGAAGAGCCTGTGTGGAGATCTAGACTTTGCCCAAATTCAATACTCTGAGTTCACAGGAGACTATACTCTGATTAAGACCCATTCCATCAACTAGATGTAGATTAAAAGATGAACTGTCTGATTTATAGTTCTAGTTTTTGAGAAGGGAGAAGAAACCAGAGATGATGAAATAGTCATAAGTTCAAAAGTTATTTTTAGTTTGCTAGTGAATGAGTCTCAAATGACTAAAACAAAAAAATCCAGCTGGGATTAACAAACTGTACATATAGAATTGTGTTTGTACTGTTGGAATCTCAAGCCCTCTTCTTCCAGCTAAAGTTTCATTCCATCTTCTTCTTACCTTAGCAACCTAATTTAGTTTTTTGGCAAATAAGTTTTAGGTGTGTGAAAAATAGCAGGGCTACAGATTCTGGGATATAAAGTGGTGGTTGATTTATACAAGACTTCTCTGAACTATTTTTATGGGGGAGACTTTTAACTCGGATAGATCAAGTTGCATCCCAAGGCAAGCATCAATCCCAAGTAAAGGACGCAGGCTTTTAAAAGTAGTTTTTCTCTTTGTGTCATTCCCCTTGAGGCTGTTTCTGAATTTTTCTCCTTTGAGAACCATGCTGACTGCTAGTGGACATTGCTCCTTCATGCTGTGGTCTCCCATATCCCTTCTAGCAGAGCTAGGATAGCCCAGCATCCCTCCTTCAGACCCAGCCTTCCTAAGCTAAACACGTGGCTGGTGTCTCCCTCTTGTCCAATGGCTCTCCATGCTTGTGACCATGCCAGAAATCCTCCTCTGCCCAGGCCTCCCCAGGAGAGCTTGCCAATGCCATGGTCATGATTTTCCTGTCTCTGCATGAAACACCTGGCCTGCTAGGTATAGCACTGCCCTTTTCAGCTGCAACACTGACAGTCCAAGCTGTTATTCCCTGTACCTCTAAATACATTTCATGTAATTTCTATTATGCAAAGCAACTCAAAACTGAGGTTCTCATTTTCCTCTCCACAGATGAAGACTCTGAACCTCATGTCATCAGCAAATTTCAGCAGTGCATTGGCCCACTAAGCCACTCTGTCTTTCCAACAGGCTTTTCCTGCCCCTGATAAGCAAAATCCACTATGCAGCAGTTACGGCTTGGGCTCTGTTAGCAGTGTGGGGGCTGCAGTTCTGGAGCTTACTCTGAAAGTGTTCAGAAATGAAGACAGCTGAAGACAATGCGAACCTTACTTACACGTAACTTTGGTGTTCTTTTCCTTTCTTCTTATCCTTTAGTTTTACAGACTATGTTTCCCTTTCTTCATGAACCTTCTCATGTTCTTTGTTTTTTAAGGTGCAAAAAGAAATGTGAACCCATAGATGCATATTTTGCCCAGAGAAATTGTGAGTGCCCCATCTTTGGCAGTGTTCAAGGCCAAGTTGGATGGGGCACTGAGAAACCTGGTCTATGGTAGGTCCTCCAGGTCATGGCAATAACATTGGAAACCTGAAATCTTTAAGGCCCTTTCCAGTCCAAACTATTTTATGATTCTACATAGTGAACACCCATGATTGCTGCATAGAAGAGAATCTTTGTATGGGAGATTTCCTTAGTGTTGTGCAGCTCCTTTTGTAGTCTTGGATGAGATTAGCACTCCTGAGCCTTGAAGTTATCACCCATGACTTCAAGTACAAATGGTTAAACATTTGGTTAAACATCCATGTGTGTTTTGTGGTAGTTCACTGGAACATTGAGGGGCATTTTAACAACCACAGGGGGAATGACTTCAAAAGGTCAGCACTCTGATCCACTCACCCTGTCCAGCCAGCTAGTAATCTCCTTGCTTGCCAAGAAATGTAGTCAGTGTTAAGTTAAATGTTTGATTGATTGGTGAATGCATTTAGTAGGATTTATAACCAAAAAACCAGAAGTCTCCTTAAACTCCTTTTCAGGATACATAAGGATTAATTATTTTTAGTCTGAGCATTGTAACTGAGTGTATCTGCTACCTAAGACCTCTCACAGGACAGAAAGGGAACTGGGTCCCCATTACTTGCACAGTTTCAGAATTAATATATACCCTTATCTGCTAAGCTTCATCTGCCCAACCACCTCCATATCACCTTCCTGGAGAAATCAGATTCCTCCTCGGGAGAAGTCCTGTTGCTCTGGAAAGTCTGGTGCCACATAAAGGCATCAAATGTACTGCTCAATGCCAACTAACCTGCTTGACACATGGAATGGAAGTGTCTGTGTAGGTAACTGGAAATGTGGGAGATTAGAGCCCAGAGCAGGGAGGCATTAGACTGTCACTAAAAGTAGTAATTTACCATCAATGCCACTTGGTGTTGGCAGGTCTACCACAATTTCATAATTCTGAGGAGAGACCTAGGCAGATGACAGAAGCAGTCATTTTCCCAGCCAAGTGCCAGTGACACTTGTCTGGATGTCTTTTCACCAGGATTTGTTTGGATGCCCTTTCCAAAAGCCTCCTGAGATCTTTCATTCCCACCAGTGGGAACAGTCACTGCCATTCTGACTGAAAGCAAGCTTCTTGAGATAAACACAAGCTTCTCCATCACTCTGGGGACCAGAGGTCCTTAACTCAGTAACACTGCTCCAGGCAGCCTGTTGGGTCTGGACTGGAAGGGTCCCCAAGCAGCAGGGAGACTTTGGTGACACTCGGGTTATTTCCAACGATTACTTTTCTTTCTACTCCCCCTAAAGCTTGAAGCTCTTTTCTCCTTAGTCTTGCTGCACACTAAATCTTTCTGTGCCCCACTGAGGATTTCTGAGTCTTGAGGACTGTTCAGCCCTTGGCAAAGCTGGACATCCCATTCCTTATTCCACAAACCAGAGAAAATAGGACAGGAAAGGCTTTGGGGACCTGACGCAAAACAATCTGAGCACATTAAGCCAAATCAGCTACTAAGGAATTCATGTTTCACAGACAACATGACAAAACATCATGCAAAGACACACGACTGAACATCTTTCAGTTCCCAACTCAGAGGCCTATCCCACCCACCGCTCCTGGGTGACAGCAATGATGGAATATCCTCAGACTGCCAAGATGAGAAACTGTGCATTTACACTGAGGGAGAAACCTGTGATTGAGGAGTGTGGCTTGGCCAGAAATCCAGAGGCAGAAATCCTCTTCAAGCCTTGGCAAGTCTGGTCAGGCACGACATCCTGGCTTTAGAGCAGTTCTGTTATGTGGAACCCAGATCCCAGTGTTAGCAAGGTGTTAGCAAGGTAAGAGATCATGAAAACAGCAATGGGAACAGTTACATGAGACTGCTCAAACTTACAAACTTCCAGTAAGTTTCAGGCTGAGCTTTGGATCAATGCTTATTCCTTCCAGATTGCTTCACTCATCCCTCCTGGGTACTCTTGATCAAATCACAAAAATGCTGAGCAGATTCTTACAGCGTACTTTCTAATAAACCGTTTAGGAAAGCAGAGTTGACAGCATCTTACAGTTTTTTCTTCTTTCTTCTTTTTTAAGCTAGCTCCACAGTCTCTGCCAAATTCAAGGATGCCAAATATGATCAGGCTGTGGATGGCACCATTCGTTTGTGTCAATCGTCTTCATACTAGATAAGCAGACAAGACATATGGGCCTACCCTTAACGAAGTGCACACAAGAAGTAAATGGGAAATTTCTGCAAATCAGTAAACTTCTAAGTGCAAGATTAACCCAAAGACTGCCAGATGCAGAGGGGAGCTGCTCTAAGTTGAGGAAGTTGAGAAATGTTCTTTCACCTCCAATTCCTGTAAATACATCCTGGAAGAAGATACGGTGGAGAGGTTTCCAAGACAAACAGTACTGTGCTTCATCTCCATGGACCACAGTCTGGCAAATCAGCACCACAGAGTGAGTTCAGACTCTCAAACACAGCCTACACCTTATCCTCATGTCTTGAGGTTAGTCTGGTCATCTGAACCATCTGGAGCATACCCTGACTCTGCACAAACATCCTACAATTTCAGAGGTGAAAAGCAGAACTGTGAGTCTGTTTTTGGGAAAACCTGTCTCTCCAGTGAGTAGACAGAGAAGCTTAATCTGCTTAGCTTAATGAAGAGAAGGTGAAGACGTGACGTGACTGTAATCTGTTAAGCACTACCACTGGGAGAAGGCTTTAACAGTGGAGGGCTTTTTAATCCAGTAGACAGGCAGAATGAGATCCAGTAGATGGAAGATGAAGGTGAACAGATACAGTCTAGAAACAAAGTGCATTTTTTTTTCAAGCAGTGAAAGCAATTAGCTATTAAAGAACTTACAGAGAGATGCGCTAGGTCCCCCAACTCCTGAAGTCTTAAACAAAACCTAGTTATGTGTGAAATTATAAGTATCACTGGGTCTGAAATGAGGGAAACCTGACAGAATTCCACACCACAGAGAAACCAGGAGCATTGTTTTATAAAAGAACTGCTTAAAGAAATCCATTAATTTACCTTTGTTTCCTAAAGGCTTCTGCATGTCTGTTTAATAACTGTCACCTTCCAGCCATAAGCTGTGCATTGAGCAGTTACACACATTCTTCACAGGAGAACGTTAATCAGACTCTTGATCACTTGCACACAGTCCTCCTCTCCCACTTCCATTTCCAAGTGTTCTAAGATACCCATGATCACAGCTTCTTGACTACATCTGACCAGAATAACCTGCCTCCTCTTGCAGCCTACTCCCCTGCTCTCCTCTTCCACTGTTTTCTCCCTGAATCTCTGGGGCACAGGAATTCCCCATCTTTCCCCTGATGTTCTCAGAGGCCACATATGCATCTCAACCCAGCCAGAACATGTGGCTCCCAGTTTTCTTCCTGTATTTGTGCTTGCTGGGACATGAGGAGGATCTCTGTGCTGCTCAGGCTGAGTCCCAAATGCCTCCCCATCCCACACCCAGATGCAGTTTTCCTGGCCAAGTAGCTACACTCTGAACAACAGAAAAAGTTCCACATGCTAAAAGGTCTTACTGGCATCCATCTAGTGACCAAAGGGCCATGTGGGCACTGTCAAGAAAATCAAGGACTTTCTCTCCTGGTTACCGCAGTCGTGGCAATGACCTGTCCCATGGGCTTCTTCCAGTCTCATTGGCACACTGGTCTCTTGCCAGAGACCTTCTCATCCAAACGCTTTGGCAGTCCAGCCCTGAAGCCCTTCCCTGGGGCACAGCGTGCTTATGCTCTAAAGCTGGCAGAAATGCTCACACCAGTTTGTACCTGCCCCAGACTTCCCAGGGATGTCCGATAAGTCTGTGCAGTTCCTCAGCCCAGAATGTGAAATACACAAGCATGTAGCATGGAAGCATTCAAAACTCAGCCACACCTGAAGTATCAACCTTTGCCCAGAACTGCAGTTTTCTGTGTCATCCCAGCACATGTCGAATATATCCGAATGCTTCAGCAGCACTGCTGAGTGTACTTCTCTCCTCTCTCCTGAAGTCAGAGCTATCTCACCTCTGCCATCACTGCTATTTCCATAGTGTTGTATCTTCCCCCGTCACGACTAGTCACACCAAGTTTTGCTCTTCCCCTTTTTAGCATGGTTTGTAATGGGAATGATGCTTGCAAGGCTGCATAGTTGGTAATACACAGGCCTGCGTAAAACTCCCAATAAATAATTTTTTAGTCATTGGCCACTTTTAGCCAAACTTGGCAAGGATATGAGGGTTCTAAGATAATTTTTTTATGTGTCTTGAAAATAAGAGAATGCATGGAAGAGAGAAACCTTATTACAAACTGTCAGCATAGGAAAATCAATGCACCGAGCTGAATTCCTTACTAGACTCTGGAGTATCCACACAAAATGGAGAGGATGCAAAGACAGGGTCAGAAATGCCTTGGTATCCTGGAAATTGTTTAGTTCACATGATTAGGCACCAGAAAATTTGAGTGCAAAGCACAGAGGAAAGCAGTCTTCATCAGTATTGATCCACCTTTTCTTCAAGACCACCCTGAAGATCCCAGATCTTAACTCCTGGAAACCACAGAGCTAGGACCAGCTGCCAGCATGGGAGACAGTGTTTGCCAAGGTGGTTCCCTGTTGGTGGTTCCTCCCATCCTGAAGGCATCTAACAGCCAGCCAGGAAGACTACATTTTCCATGCTTCTCTGGAGTTCTCTCTCTGCCTGCAAAGCAGCTGTGTCAGTGTGACTGGGTGATGTGCTGAGGAGCAGAGAAAGCAGATACTTCACCAAAAATGGCCTGGGAATTCTCCCTCCCCAGGCAACCAGTAGGTGTTTGGTGGTTCTACTATATGAGGAAAGCCCATCTGCCAAGAGCAGAGGGAAATCCAGGCCTAGGGATTCCTGCCTTGCATAAAGCAACTCCAGCAGGACAGCACTCTCGGGGCAGAGCTGGAGAGCTGAGCAATGGGTCCAGCAATAGCTAATAGAGCCACTGGGACCTGGAAGTCATGCCAAGAGGGTCACTGCTCTGGCACTAGATCAGATGTGACTGTCCCATGCCCTGAGCCTCAGTGGAATGCCAAGAGCACAGAGTGCTCCGAGACACACAGCTCCTGCTGAGTGCAAACATGCTCTGCACAGCTTGGGCAGCCTCGGGGTCCTGCTGCTTCCTAACGACCTGGTGTTATGTGTGGCTGTGACACAGCTTCTGGCCACTTACTGTCCCCTGCTTGAGGCCAATCCTTGAACTCCCCCTTGGATTTATCCAGATGCCCAGTAATTCACTTGTCATGGCTGCTCCTGGGATGGTGTGCTCTGTGCTGTCATGCTTTCCCAGTGCTACTCCAGCAGTTGTCAGCCACACTTGCATTTAATCCATGCAAAGCTGGGGCATGCCAAACAGAAAAGCAGTGCCAAAGACTCTGCAGGTGACACCCATCGAGGAGGAGAGGAACACAAACATGTGTGAGAGCAAGACAATGGAAGCACTGCAAGCGCTGGACATTGCTGCATAAAGCCCACTTCTGCTGCCTCCTCCCCTCAGTGTGACAGCCTGTCCACGCACTCCCTCACCAATATTCCCATCCTGTGCTGGAGCAACACCAGCTGTGATACTGCAATGTCCCTGTCCTTCAGATGAGCTCTGCCTGGGGGCTATCAAATCTGCTGGTGCTGACACCTATTAACAGCAATAGCATGGCTGGGGCACTGCTGGGATATAAATCCAGTGATGGGAATGCACTGGCAATCAACATTGCTGCGTGGGAGGGGTCGGTGTGTGGGGCTGCATTGATGTGCATTTTGCTGGCACAGGCAAACTCCCTGCCCATGCAGAGAGCAGCTGAGCACTGGGCCTGGTGCATGAACCAGAAATCACCCAGCTGCCTTTAGCTCTGCTGAAAACCTGTGTTCCTTTCTGTTAAAGACTGCCACTGACTCCAGATACAGCCAGAGCCTTTGTCTAACTTGCAGAGACCGCAGCAGTGTCTGGGAGAGGCACTGGTGTACAACCCTGTGTGTGGAACCACCAGACAGAGACTCGGAGTCACTGCGGCAGCAAGAAAACGTCACTGCTTGATCCCCAGGGCCTTTGAACTCCATTGTCAATCCCTGCTCTGCATCCTCCTGCTCACAGAAAGAGCATCAGAAGGTGTAGATGGCTATGTAGGCAGAGAGGGAGGAAGGGCTGAGAAGCAGAGAGCACTGAGATTCCCAGCACAGCAGGAGGAAAAGGGAGGGGGATGCTGGGGACATAAACAGCCATGACTCTCAAAGGGAAAGTGGCAGGGTATTGTGCATGACTTTCCAGTTTTTCCTACCTCTCCGTGTTCACTCAGTGACACTTAAAGCAGTCTTGTGGAAAGACATTTTTGCGCGGAGTGCTGCTGCCTTTCATGTTTCCCAGGGCCGCGGCAGCTGCAGTGGGAACAGGAGGGAAGGAGAGCCACAACCAGGTCAGTGCTGGGCCCTGCTCAATGCCCCAGGCACAAGCAGTGGGGAGAGGAGAGAGGTTTCTTTTGGTTCTCCTAATTAAACTCCAGCTGGCTTTATTTCCCATTACATTGTTCCTCTGAAATGCCAGGCTCCACACATGAATTTGCAGCTACTGTGGGGCTACTCCTCCTAAGAGGTTGCTGCACAAATGCATTTATTTTAATGAGAAACCAAATGCTATGAAAGGATTTGTTCTGAAATGCAGGGACATACAGGAGCTTGTCACAGAGGCATGCCATGAATGAGTGCTATCCCTAGTTGTCAATGGGTTTGAGATCCAGCTGCTGGGCTCTGCCTGCTTTTTCAGACCAGAAGCTGGGTCTTCAGGGTTGTTCCTCCTGATTCTATAAGATGCCTTACTGTAAACAGGTGCTGTCAAAAAACAGGCATGAATGAACTTGTGAGCATCCATGCTTATTTGAAGATAATAGGTAGAATAAAACTCCTGGACACAATGAAAAGTCAATGCCAAGAAGATTATGATCTATTGGACAGTGAGGCTCATTAAAGGGAAGGGATGGCAAGCTAGAAAGAGTGAAAAACTGCATTTCCTGAAGCTGAACTTCCTAAAAAGACCTATATCTGAAGGCAGCACATCTTCCTTTGACAGCCCTTATAGGCTGGGATAGGGGTGACCTTTTTTCCCTGTAGAAGATAAGGAAACTGAGGCACAGGCAGCCAATTAGATGGAGATAATCAGTGCATTTCTGAGAGCTGACATGGAGACACCCAAACTTCTCTTCCAGGCCATAAGCATCTGTAGTTAATGACAAAATGTTAATTACTGGCAATCAGCTAATGAGGGTAAAAGCTGAACTAATTTTCTGCTGCCTGTAATGCTACTCTAGACCGTGTTTTGCCCATCAGCTGAACTGCTATTTAAAAAGAGCATGAAAAAGAAAAGGAAAAAAAAAACATTTTGGCACCTCACTCTGCCTCCTCTGCCAGACCAGATTAGTGCAGGGGGGAAATTCTCTGGTGCAGACAAGCCCTAGTTCATTTTCCCATGTCAAGAAGGGAATCAGCTACAAGCTGAACACAAGGCCCTCTACCCAGCCTTGCTTCCTACTGAAATCACCACAAATGACTCTATGGAAAGGTGGAAATTCTTTTTTTTCATGATGCTAAGAAAAGCCTCTACACAATTGTGTTCCCCATAGTGGGACAGGCCCAATGTACTGCCCCTCTTTTTGCCCATCTAGGGTATCAGCCCCACTCAGCCACAGTATGGGCCAAATCACCCCCTTCTTGCCTTCTGAAGAGGCAGCTGGAGACGACCCTCCTGGAACAGTAAGCCAGCACGTATTCCTGCTGTGCATGAGTAACCAGCAGCCATTCCGGAGGAGGCTGTGCACTACTGCTGGGCAGAATGATTCATCTCTCTGTCACGGACATGGTAGCAATAGCCCTGTAACAAAAGGCAGAGCCATGGGGTAATTTGTCATTATGGTGACTATCAGCCTTGGACTGATCAGCCTGGGTGCTCACATTTTTGATGCCTGCAGTAAAACCTCTCCATGGCACCAGGGAGGGAAAGACACCAAGCTGGAGTCACTGAGGATCTGGCCCTAGTGGAGACTCTGAATTGTACACAGTGGGTTTGGGGTTATGAAGATGAACTACGGGGTTGGAAATTAGCTGTCGATATTGCCTACGACACACTAAAACCAACTTTGACTGGCACTGTGCTTTACCCTGCCATGGCACAACAGGTTCATGGTAGCTCCATGCTTGGGGAGCAGAAATGCCAGGCTGAATCTTATGCAGGATGAGCAGCTAAATGTCCCTTATCCTCTGACTTAGTTGCCAGGGAAAGCTACCTCTGAAAATTGCTAGCTCCAAAATTCCTTTTAAATCTGGTATTTCAGATCAGTCCCAAGCCCTCACTTAGAGCCCACACCCTAGGGATTTGTCTGTGGCTGCTTTCCTATGATCACATCAAACCAGGCTTCTCATGCAGCACGTCCCAACTGCTGTCTTGTGAGCCCTTCTCCACACCCCTGGGGAGCCTGGGCCGACACTCAAGTGGCTCCTCCAACCCGGTGGATGTCTTCAGGCACTAATGCCAACAGATGTGTTTTCCTTCCAGCGACCAGCTGAAGAAAACTCCTCCTGATTAAGCTGATTCCAAGCTTCTTGATAAAGCTCCCCCTTTGCAGACTCACCTCCCTGCTGCCTCGATGCTGACTGCCAATCAACTGCTACTGCTGGTGCAATTAATTCCATCTCCCTTTGCAGCCCCAGTTCACTGCGTGCAGGGACAGCTATCACATTTCATGCTCTAAAGTGCTTAACACCCCACTACACACACATACATCCACACACTAGCAGGGTGGCCAGGAGGGTGACTGGAAACAGACTAAAGGAATTGGAGGCCTCAGAGATGAGGCCACTCTAAATCAGATTTAGAGGGTGAGAGGACAAAGCAAATGTTCTTGGGCAGAGTGGCATATGCCCTCCATAACATAAGCCTCTTACCCTAGTCAGGGTTGCATCCATCCCAGAGCACAGTGGGTTAGGGTCACCTAAGCTCTGCTTTGTCTCACTTGGAATGCAGCAGCAGCAGTGTCCTGGAAGTTCTTTCCCCAGTTTAAAGCTACCTGCCTTGCAAAGGAGGCAGGTGGAGAGGTAAGGAGGACAGAAAACATGTTTCGTGTTTAGCTCCATGCAGAGCATCCCCCGCCTTGGCAGTAAGGCTGAGCTGAGGTGGGCTGGGACAGATACATCCCATCGTGTAGCATTTCCACTGATGGCTGTGCCAGCCCTGAGCCCAGGGAGCTACAGTCAGTTCAGGGACAGCTAAAGGGGGGAGACCATTTTGCTACAGAGCCTGGGACTGGGAGCCAGCACAACCATAAGTCCAAACACCAATTCCACTCCATCTCCTGCAATATACTTCCAAGCAGCTTCAGAGCTCCCCAAATTCGGCACATTTCCTAGCAATGCCACCACCCTCTGGGCTGATGCCATGGAAAAATACTTCTGGATTACTGCTGCCAACAGCTCCCCAGTTGACTGTAGTGTGAAAATCCTACAGGTCACTTTAGCTTATGATATTCAGGCTACATTTTACAAACGTGCTCTCTCTGGCTCTGCTGGGCAAGAGCAAATGAGCTGTGTGACTGGCGTGCAGGGGTTCTGCACCTCTCTCCTGCAATAGCACAACATGGCTGGTTGATGCTGCAAGATTGAGTCAATAACTACTACTGTTATTATTTTTATTAATCAATAATAATGTCCTTATTTCCCCTTGTAGGGCTTCCCAGTACATCCTTGTTTATTTATCCTCTGTCTTATTTCCATCCCGAGCTTACAATCAGAACTGGGCGAGCAGCTGCCAGCACTGACCCAGCTGCCAAGGCGGTGGCACTTCTTGTGAAGTCCCTTTCAGAGCAGGGACAATTTGACTGACTTCAACCAGCCTCCTTGCAAGGAGGGAGCCTCACGGAGCTGGGGCCAAAGCCGTCAGCTCCTGTAGGCAGCTCTGTCTCAGCTGAAAGGGCTGTAAGTACCTAACATCCCTCCAGGGAGACACCGAGACATCTGCAGCAGCTGTAAAAATATATAAAATGAGGCAAGGTTAATAGTGGTTACCTTGGGCATGTGCGCCTGTGTCTCCTTCCTTCATACTGTCTGAGGGTGTTTAATTGTCAATGCCTTCACCCTGATGGTGTCCCTGGAGAAAAGGGACTGCTCAGTGCCCCCCTTGCCCAGGCAGAAGCTGGTGTGTGGGCAGAGGCTCACTGGCAGAGCAAAGGTTTATGCCACAGGCTTCCAAATGCCAGGTGAGAGGTTTCGTATTGGCACCATCCTTCCTTCCTTTAACCAGCCTCTATGCCCCTCCCTGGCTTCGCACTCAGCCCCTTTCTAACAAAACCAGCTGGTATCTACCCTGCCTGGCAACACCCCTTCAAAAGCCTCTGCAAATTCCTGAGCTAAGCCACGTTATAGCAATGAGAAGCGACTGCTCCACGAGAGAGCTCTTCCTCTCCGGGAGAACAAAACTCCTTCTGCTTAATTGCTCCTGGCAGCGCACTCTGCCATAATGAAGGTGGGAGCAGGGTGGCAGGGAAAGGCAGCGCTACTTCTTTGCACTGAGCCTCAAAATCCATCCTTTTGTGCTAAAAACACAATGCGAGGCTGGGCTCGCTCCTTCAAGTCACTCCTGCTGGGGAAAGCAGCGTCTGCATTGAGCCCAAATCCTCCCTGCGCACATGCCCAGCTCTGAGCACTGGGAGGAGGCTCGTCTTGCTTTATTTTTAATCTCATGAAAAACCTAAAATACGTCACAAGTGAGAATCTGCATTGTGGAAAGGCTTTTTCATAGCCCCTTTGGACTCTGCTTCAAGCGCCCAATGGGCTTTGCAATAGTTAATTTTGCCTCCCAAGCTCCCGGGAGGGAGGGAGGGATGGAGGGAGGTGTTACTATTTGCGGTTTGCTAAGAGGACTGTGAGGTAGATGGCTGAGAAATAAAGTCTGTGGCCTGATGGTGCTTCTCGAAAGCATTAACACACTTTCTTCCTTCTCACCCAAGGCACAGTGATGCTTCACACTTCTGCTGGGGTCTGGCTCTCTGGAGACCTGATAGCTGTTCCCTAATGCCTCTCCTTTCACAGCCGCTTAAATAAGAGTCAGAGCCAGTGCCACAGTCAGGAAAACGGCTCCTCTGCAAACCAGCAATGTGGTATCAAGCCCCATGAAGATGCTGGGAAAACTTACCCTGTCCAGCTGTGGCACCTAATCCTAACTCATTGTAGAAGAATAGGAGAGAAATTTTTAAAAGATGAAATTAGTAACTATTTAAAGGAATATTAATCAATCATTTCACATTTTTGGACGCCTGATTTTGGTTAAATAAGGGACTTTGTGGACACAAAACCAAACAGGTCTCAAACTGCCTGGACTTGTGGGCAGCCTAGAAATAGGTCAAGATTTCCTGGCCATCCCCAGTGCAGGGACTCTCTGGGTCAGTCCCCAGCAAAAGCAGGTAGGGAAGAAAGTCCCTTCCTGCTGGTGCTGGGTGTGCTCAGGGACACAGGGCAGCCATACCTGGCCAGCTGAGCCCATCTGCCTGTCCAGAGCTTCCTCTTTGCCCAGCTCCTCCACTGGGGCAGGCTGCATTTTATCATCACTTTCTCCCTTGGCAGAAGAGCACCAGATTTAAACCTTTCATCTACTTCCTTGAGGGAGAAAATGAGCAGCATTTCAATGCACGCGTCAGGTGACCACACTTATGTCTTTTGATAGCTGAATCCCACAGACAGAAACAAGCATCCAGAGGCAAACAGGGAAGGTATTTTCCCTTGAAAGAAGGTGCTATAGTGAGGCAAAGATATTTTTATTTTTTTTTCTTTCTTTGAACGTCATAAATGAAATCCATTAAGCAGGGATGAGCAGATGGCACTGAAAACAAACACCAAATTAAGCACGCCCACTCCAAGGGAGAGGTTTTGCCTGCCTTCTCCTCCCACACCTGCCAGGGAGGAAGGTGAAGGGAGAGCACCTGGAAGGACCATTTCTGGGGGCTGGGCTGGGAGAGCTACTGGAAGAGGGAAGTGGGGATGTGCCACAGGAGAAAGAGCCTTGTGTGAAGATGGTCACAAGTGTGATGACTTTGCAGTACTGAGCTCGGGAAGGCTCTGGGGAGTGGATGTGTAAGAGAGGTGCTGCTATGTCGGGATCTGAGGTGATAGTCACTGGGAATATGTTACTGGGGTGCCTCAGCAAGATGGGTGGAGAATAATATTGGAAGCAAAGAAGTTGATATCTAGGGAGCAGGAGTCTGATGTTAGATTGGAGGGACCTGACACAACCTACAGTAAACCACATTGATGATATAGGAGGTTGGGGGTTATACAGGTGGTGGGCATAGACAGCACATCTATCCAGTCTTTTCCAGCCCAAATTTTCACTAGTTAGACATTAATTTGAACTCAAAGTGCAGCAGGTGAAGGATGGCAGTCCCAGCCCCCACAACGTGAGTGGGGAGTACAGGCACCTCCTGGGCATCAGTTATGGACTGACTGCTGCCACCAGTTCAAGAGGCCATAGCTTTGCCGTGCTCATTAGGACAGGCTCTCATGCTGGGCCAGCCCATTTGTTCAAAGGTCAGTCAGACAGAAGTTGGGACACACTGAGATGGCTGCAGGCACAGTCTGTCTGAAGGCAGGCAAGTGGGTGGGCTCACATCTCTGCGTGCTTAAGAATCTTCTCCCTTTTACACCATTCTCCAGAATGAGAAGGCTAAAACCCATGACCAGTGACATTGCAGACAATTTGCAGTCCTCTCAGCTCCTGGTTTTTTTAAGGTCATAGAATTTAGGTTGGGAGGTCCCTGAATTCTTTTGTCCAACCTTCTCCTCAAACCTGGGCTAGCCTCAAGGTTGCCCAAGGCTTCATTTTGCTGATTTGTCAAGATCTCAGAGGACTGAGATCCTACCGTATGTCTGGGTTCTTGTCTCAACGCTGCTCTGCTCACTGTGAAAGTTTGTTTCTGTATATCAAATGAGCACCTCCCTTGCTGCAACTTGTGCTATTGCCTCTAGACCTTTGCTTTGCCCCTCTGGCTCTGTGGTCTTTACCATCCTCTAAGTTCAAGTAGAAGAAGGCAGCAGATCTCCCGTTTCATCTTCTTGTTGCCAGACTGAAAAAGTCCAACTTCCTCTACCTCTCCTCACACATAATGTGCTTTTGTCCCTCTAGCATCTCCCACTGGACTAGCCCAGATTGTCAATCTCTCTTTTGTGCTGGGGGAGTATTTGGGCACTAAGAAAGGTATCTCTGAAACTGCAGCTTGCAACCACCTCGTACAGCCCTTCTTCCCAGGATGGCCAGAAGACATTGCCTCCCCGAGCTGGGAACAACCTCAGTGTCACTTGGGAAAAACTGCAGTGTCTAAGAACAAAAATGGCATGGCTCCATGCCTGAAAGTGTCACTGGCTTTCTTTTTCCTTTTACAGAGGTAAAAGGGACTCCCTCCTGGGACAGATATTCAGATGTCAGCCTAGGCAAGGAGCTTGTTTTCTTGAAGAGCTGAGCTTGAAGTTTGCTTTATCTCTGGGCTGAATATAGAATAACCCCCTTGAAATTGCTGCAGAGTATCTTCAAATGCCTATACTTCATTGTTGCTAGAAGGGAGTTGCTGAGTTCTTGGTATTGGGAAGCAATTCTAGGCACAGTTCATGCCTAAGTCTGTGCTGCCACCTCCCCCTTCCCACTGTGCTGCCCTGCCCTGTTACCAGTGCTGTGCTGGTAACCAGGTGGTCAGATACGGGAACTGATTCAACAAAAAACTAATCAGAATTTACAAAATTTTTGGGATCAAGTCCCTGGCTGCATGGTCACTGGTGCTAGAGCTTGGAAAGGGGGGAAATGCAGAGCTGGGGTTGCTGCTCATTATAGCTGCAAAGTCTTGGACTGGCTCAGCTTGTTCATGAACACACATCACCAACACACTGGACAGTCACCCTTACGCTGAGGAAAGGTCTGTAGATAAGACCTTACCTTGTTTCAGTGACACTGACTTCTCTTTCAACTTCAGTGACACTTCTTTCTTTCCCTTGGGAACGTCCCTGCTGCTCCTGTCTGAACTGCTGTGCAGGGAGACACCATGTTGGGGAGATACAGTTTCTGAACTGACTTTAGCCTGGCTGTGCTCACCATGCATGTTCTGCCTTCCAGCATTGCATGTCGTTTTTCATGCAGCCTTTACCCAGTGCGACTCCTTTGTGCCAGCCACCCCCTTCCACATCCATCCCCCAGCTAGGTGTCAGTCTTCATTAGCAGAGGAGTGTGGGGTTCTGCTGATACAATTTCCCAAGAAGTCTGTCTGAAGACACAGCTGTAGGGGAGCAAAGTCACTTCATGCCTTTGCTCACTGTTGTGAGCTGGGGCACTTGCACTGGCACTGCCAATCTAAGCTGGGATAGGGGTTCCCTGAGGTCTGAGCTCCCGAGAATTTTCTCTCGGGACAGATACACAGAAATACCTGTGTCCATACTATGATCTGTCCCAGCTCCTGCTCTAGATAGGAATCACTGATTTATAAGCATCAAGGACATTAACTCATCGTTATTATGAATATTCAGACATATTAGTGTCACAGGGAGACGCATCTCTCTTAATCATTCCCAACACTATTAACTAGACAAATAATGAAGAAATTAATTAAGCAAAAGAAAAAACAGACAGAATACCTGGGAAAGTGTCTTGACACTGAGTTGCCTTATGATAATGCCTTAGGGACTTGGGGGAGGCTGTGGTACTCCTGTCATACGGAAACAGGTGTAGAAAAGCAACAAGACAAAGCAGTGGGCGCAATTTGGAGGTGCTGTAAGGTAGGGACCAGGAAGGAAACAAGGAGCCTTTGATATCTATGACACAGCTGGAAGACTGATGGATTCAGCCAGCTCAGATTTTTAAAAATCCCAATAATGTAAATTCCTTAAGTACAAGCCAAGCCTATGAATAAGATAAATCTCTTAGTCACTTTGCCAGTGATATCCTTCTAATCTCATCCTTCCTCAACGATGCTGCTCAGAGAGTGAAACACTTTGCATAAATGGGTTTGCTTCTCAGAGCAATCACTCATGCTTCCCATTTCAACCCCAGGATTAGAGAAGTCCCCTGGATTAAGGCTGTTACTATTTCGAGTCAAGGGTGAGCCAGCTAAGTAAGGGCTCAAGGGAACTTTCAAGTGATTGCAAGAGAGCGACAAAAAGAGGAGAAGTGAACAGGAGGCCACCACCGTCTTAGGGAATTGCATGTCCCACACTGGTGTTGAACTGTACTTAAAGTGCTTTACGAAGAAAAATGACCCAATAACAAGGAATTATCAACATGCACATGGGAAAATAATGAACAGTAACTCAAGAGCCAACCAAGGCCCTTTTTCCTTAAAAAATAAAGATGGCATTGAACTGATGGTGCTGTTTGCAGAGATGTTGAGTGCCTTGCTTTCCATCAGACATCTCTGTCTGCTGAATAAACCCAGGTCTAGCTTGAAATTCAGGGCCAAGGTCTGCTGAACCTCGTCCCTCCCAAAACAGAGGCACGAAATGACCTGCTGAAGGATAAAAAGTGATCTGAGGACCAGAGATACATCCCCTGTGCCCCCATGCCCAAGAAGCATGGTGGAGCCCCTTACAGCCAAATGATGAGAGCCTCAGCACCATCAGATTTCAGACTGACTTAGGCCACTTTTGAAGGTGAAAAGATCATTTTGGATCCTAAAAATAGGAAAACCATGTTGGTTCATCCAGATTACACCTAAAACCACCATAAACCATTTGCCTTTTGCTTACTGTCCCCCTGTAGCACAGACATGTGATACCTGTTCCCAGTACTACTTAGGTAGCATATACTGTAATAAAGTATGTAATCCCTTAATATACAGGAGCTTTCCTTATAATCCATGCTTGTGTAAACCCAGACAAATATTTAATACATTCTTATCACACCAACAGGAAATAGTTTCATCAATTCTGACAGACATGAATTTTCAGAAGTGCCTTTCACACGTTTACTGCATCATTCCCCCAGAATTGCTCCCTTTCACTGTTTCTCTGTGGAGACCCCTTCTGCTGATGCTCTCCCCTCCCCACAGGAGTGTTTGCAGCAGCAATTCCAGTTGGATACCGTAAAATGGAAAATTGTGACTTTTCAGAAGCCAGAGGACTTTTTGCTGTTAGCAACATCAGACTGGATTTTCAGTGTTTTGCCAAGAGAAGGGCATCCTCATACAGTTTCTGCCTAGGTTTGCAGAGCAGCTTTTCTGGGCTTTGGTTAATAAAAATACAGCATGACTTTTGAACTCTGTTTCTGTAAAAGATATGTGAAGCTGCAGGCTGTTTGTCACATTATGCATGTCCCCCATGCCAAGACTGTAGCTTTCTATTTGACTGTAAGTCATCCATTAGATGTAAGACAATTATTGTTTTTTAGTGAGTCATTTTTCTCTCAGTAATTAGCAGTTGTCAGTTCAAGTCAGCCCAGTGCTGGTGTCACTCAGTGACTTCAAGGCTGTATTTAAAATCTCTTTTCTCCCACACAACAGCTCACCACAAACAATATCACTTTTCCTGCCTTGTCCACTGGAGCCATTTTACACCATGATTAACCTGATTAGCCAGGCCAACAGTGAGAAGTACTTACTGCTTGAGCACAGAAGGGACTGCCCAACAGATGAAGAGCTTGGCCAAGGAAAGGCAGCTCGCCTTCTTGACCCCATTTCATTGCTATATGCTTCAAATCCCGGCTGCGTCTGTCTTGCTATAAAAATGTCAGACTGTCTCTAACACTTATTTTTGCTCATCACTTCAGCGTGGCCTTACTTGGCAACTTCTCCCATCTGTTTACTTCTCTTCAATGTTGTGCACGCATTTCTGAACTGCTGTTTACTTATAATAATGTGATCACTCAGCATTTGCAGAGCACCTAGACTGAAGAGGTTTCAGTGTTTTGTAGATAAGCAAGGATTCCTTAAAGCATTCCTAAAAGTGAAGGTTTCCAGTCTGCTTTATGGAGGCATGAAAGGGTCTTACTACTCTCTGCAGATGTAGCAGCTCTGTGTGCACAGGATGCCCTTGTTCCTGTATAATCGATGGAGGTCTCATCACTGTTGACAGCAGAGCCCTGGCAGTGAGTCACCTGAGCAAATGTAGGTGTCTGGCTCTCCAGCTCCACTGCCTGCATTCACTAGGGGCACAATTACCAACCTCAAAATGTTTTCCACCAAGAAATCATTGCGTGGGCATGACTCAAGCTCTTGATTTTTCACTGCCTAGACACCCAGTCCACATCCAGACACCTACATTGTGACACTCATATTGAGGTGTCTGCAATTCAGAGCTGTGTCCCACCTTGGTGATGTGCCCAGAATCACAGCATGTTTACAAAGCTCGGAGGAGAAGCTGAGATCCATAGTTGCTGCTCATCCACCTTCATTCACTTGAACTGGAAGAGGAACCTCCTCTAGTCAAGCCATCTTACTGCTGGAAATATTCTAAATGTGTCCTCTCAGAGCCAGAGACCAACCCTCTACCTGGGTTGGGACCTGTTATCCAGTGACCCAGCTGCCACCCTGACTCTAAAATCTGGGGTTTGCTAATTCTGATCTCCTAGGGTAACTCTCATCTGAGAGGACTATGTTAGCTGCTCAGTTCCTCACACCGTTTAGTCTACTTTATCAGAAAAGCAAAGGTCTGCAGAAAACAGAGGTGCCCTCTCCAAGTACTCATGGAGGCAGGCCATGTGGTTTTCCCCATACCGCAGTGTTCCATTTGCTTAGATATCTTCTGGCATGGCCAGGAAGTTTTCTTTATCACTTGTAGTATCCAGCAAGGGCTCACTACTTGTTTCACAGTCACAGCCATGACATCCCAGTGTCAGAAAGTACTCAAGCCTAAATCAAGTTCTGAACCATCTTCGTATCTTGGATCTTTCCAGGTCAGCCTGCTTTCATGACCTGGTGAACTTACAGCTGACCAGTCAGATGGAAAGATCTTTTTCAGTGGATGGACACAAAACACTGGTAAGTGGACTGAAAAAACAAAAGACATGGAGGCCTGATCTGTGAGCCATTGTGATTCAGCACAGTTGTGATACATTGCACTGGCCATGCCAAGCACACACTACTGGAGAAACAGGCTAAGGGCAGATCTCTCACTACAAATGCACCAGTAACAACAGAGAGCAGTTCTCCCCAGCTGGGAGAGCTCTTGGCTGGTGTGTTGTGTTCCCAGCCCCGTAGTGCACTCAGCAGAGTCCTCCAGGAAAGAGCCTCACAGCATCTGAAACTGCTGCATCTGCTCCACAGCCCAGATGTGCATCTTAGCATCAATCTGCCCTCTGCAGGAAAACGTGACCCACAAATGACCATTTAATCTCCTCAATCCAATTTGGCTCAGCCACGTGGCATCTGCCTTCTCCCACACTGCCACAAACACAGATACAGCCAGTCCCTGCTCAGCGGTGAGCGCTGGGATCAGCACACGCTGCGGCAATGCTTGTGGGCTGGCTGCTGCCTGGGAGTCACACAGAACCTCTGAAGACAGAGAGAACATGGAGTGTGTTAATGGGAACCCAGGTCCTTGACCCCCATGGCCTTCTGACCCTCTCATGAGAGCCCCAAAGTCTGTGCAGTCCAGAAGCAGAGCAGTGCACTGGAGACACCAACGCCAATGCTGATGTGCACATTTCAGGAGGGAAGAAAAACAGCTCAAGGCAATGTAGACACAGTGATTTAAAGGGAGACAGATTAAAGACAGTCATGTGAGTGCAGCTGTGTCCCAGCAGTTATGCCATATGCATTTATAGGTAGATGGATATCTGGCAAAACTCCCTCTCTCTCCCTTTAAAGAATATAAATCACAGGAAGGGCTGTTATTCATGCTGCAACCCACTCATGGCAGGTGAAGCTCTGTCAGAGGGTACCACATTATTGACCAGGTGGACAGGGCAGTCTGAGAAAGGGGGCTTGGGGTGAATATTTGTTCCAAACATGTATAGGGCGTGCCAAATGGGAGGAATCCTGATGGTTTTCCCTATCTCCATGGATTTGTACACCCTCCTTTTGACTCATCAGTATATCTGGGATACAAATAGCTAACAGCCTTGAGAGTATTTACATAGGGGTAAAGACCTTGGCCTGTACTGATGGTTGTACAAAAATGCAAAACAGTTGTCAGTCAAAGTGAGTTTTGAACTCAAAGTTGTTCCATTTCCAGATGAGCAAATTTTCTCTTCTTTTACAGGATACAGAGAGAACATACTCTCTTGTGCCTAAGCACCACTCCTTGTCTCTGCAATACAACAGAACAAATAGCCTAATCAGGCCAAAATGCAGAGCATGCTAAAAAACTAGGAACATTCAGGATGTAGTTAGAGAAGGTGAAAATCTCCCCTGTAGCCTAGGAGGGCTGGTAATGCTGCTCCAGTCACAGAGCTTAGAGGCAAAAGATTATGTGGTCAGAAAAGACAGTGTTACATTGCCCTGTTGGAGAGACACCACTTGGAGAGGGATGAAGTTATAAATCCTATGGAAGGAAACACACAAATGGGGCAATGCAGAACTGGTATGCAAAGAAGCAAGGAGCTGGTGAATGCCATTAGGCTTTTTTGGTGGCAGTGGGATTGCAGGAATGAATGAATGAATGAATGAATGAATGAATGAATGAATGAGGCTCCATCAGGTGCAACAGAACCTTGTGCTGATCAGAGAAGCAGAGCATGTTTTCCACTTTCATCTGTCCCAAGATCATCCTCCTCCATCTTCTGTTTCATCACAGAAACCCAATCTCAGAGGCCTTCTCACATCCATTATACGGAAAAATAACTGTATCCAACATAAACAGAAAGCAGAGCCATGCTATGGTAGAAAACCTGCCACCTTCAGAGATTGCAACATTTACCCCCTACAGTTCTGATCCTCCTGAATACAGGCAGAGCAGCTCAGTTACACACACACACCCACACACACCCACCTACACACACACACTTGTACGCCTTGTGTTTGCAAATAATCTCTGATGTGGAGCTTCTTGGAGTGCTACGTGGAAATCCATAAGCCTGTAGCAGCTTCTGCATCCCCTCTGGCTTACTATAGCAGTAAGAACTTCTGAAGAGTCCCTGCAGCTTAGTTTGCTTTCCTACTGACAGATACACTTTGGATGACTCTGATCAAAGTTCCTCCTCTTATTAAGTTGCACAGAATTATTTCTGATATTCTCCCTGCCATTCATGATCACTTAACTACAATCCTTCCCCTGATCACCTGGCTCTCCACTCCAACTGAGTTTTCTACAGTGATGGAGTGACACATAGAGTTCTTCAGGCTTGAGGAAGAGCTGCTGCCATCAGCCATCTACCAAAGGTGTTTCTTCAGGTTTTCAATCAGTCCTAGATAGGGCTGCATCAACATCCTCCCTTTTTGTGCTGTCTGAAGGGCAAGTCCCACCATTTGGGTGTGTGTGATCCCCCTGTTGTGAAATGCCCTTGGAAGAGGCCAATTGCAATAACAGATCCCGGACTGGGGTCAGTGGAGAAGCCTGTATAACTTTTACTATACAGTTCCCTAGGTTTCCTAAATGTACAGTTTTCTGAAATATTCCAGTATTGACTTCAAACTTGCTAGTTCCTCTTCTGCTGGCAGATAGGAATTTTTCTTGCCTTTTTGTATAGAGAATTAAAAGCAAAGACAACAGCAGAACCAGAAAATTCAGAGCAATGGAGCCAAACAGTGTGTATGTTCCCCCTGAATTGTACCTGGTAGTAAGATGACTTTTTTGATGCCTAGTAGGGGTGGGCCTCATGACAGTTCCCCTCCACGGCATCACAAACCCTGTGTGGAGTGTATGCCCCACTTGGCCACGAATATTCAGGCAACTCTTAAGAGCTTAAGAGTTCTGCAGCCTTTATTTATCAAAGGTGGCTGGGTTTGGCAGAGAAGTTTAAATGTCACTGAGTGTATCTCGTGAACTTATAAACAGAACCAACTTGGGTAAGTACTGATGCTTAGGGAAGCAAGTAAGATAGAGAATATTTTTAATTTGTATTAAAACATATCTTGGGACAGGTTTTGAACAGCTTTCCAGGCAATTAAATTGAAAGCAGAAAGCAAAAATGGCCTGTAGAAGGGAGAATTAATGTAAGATTCCAGAAAGCAGCAATTGTAACAGAATGCTTTTGTTTGTTATAAAGAGACTAATGGCTGTTTTGGTAGTAATGAGACACTGTATAATAAATTTCTGCTATATTGCAGATTTTTAGAGATTCCTAATTTTTCAAAATCTGCTTCTGTAAAGTTGAAAACCTTACTTACAGATCTCTTTTTGCTCATCCTTCTGTTCAATTTAAACAAAAACAGTTCTTGCTCAATCAAGGTTTTCTACAACCAGTATTTCTGTAAGACTCAGATTTGAAATAGAATCACCTCCTTGAGGTTTAGTGATTTTTGGATCAAGAAGTTTCCTGGTTATGACAAAGAGAAATAACTGAGCTTTTGCTATTATTAGCAATGTTTGTTCTTGTTCTTCAACCTACAGATGAGCAGGTATTTTCCCTTGGTATTTATCTGACTACCATTACAGAAATCTCAGCTCTTGTCCAAATCCACACTGGGGAGTTACAGCAGACATTTAATCCTTTCTTTTGCACAGCTCCTCCTAAAATCACTACAAAAGCTAAGGGGAGATCTTACTGCTATCTTCAGCCACCTCATGGTCCAGGAAGAAAGCCAGACTCTTCTCGAAGGTGTATGGTTACAAGAGGAAACAGATGCAATTTGAAACACAAGAAATTATGATTATAAATCAAAAATAACTCCCCAACATTTTTACCACAATGGAGGTAACATACTAAATCTGGTGTCCAGAGATATGAGTGGAATAACTGTCCTTGGAGTTATCCAGCTCTGGATATCTAGAGATCTGATTCAGTCAGATCTGCTTGAGTAGAAGTTGAACAAGATGGTCTCCTGAGGTTCCCTAAAATATTTTGAGGTTGTGTGATTTTGTTTGACCTGAGTTATAACTCAGATTTGTCACCATCACCTGACATTTGCACTGAATGCCTAAGCACACCTTCAAAGAGATGAAGCTCCTGTCTGCCATCACCAAGAAAAAGATGAGAGAGGAAATCTCATGAATAGCTGCAGGATGGGAAGGCTAAGAACTCTCCTGCAGGTTTCACATGCCTGCGATAAGGGCAAGAAATAAATCATAAGGAGTGGGAAAAGGAATAACAATGGCAGCTGGGCCAGGTCATGACAATTTAGCAAGCTGGACTTTACGAAGGAGTCCTCACTTCAGGCTGTAGGGGCTCTAAAAATGTTTTTCTTAGAAATGATGTAGGCATCCTCTCTATGAAGAAAATTTTCCAGATGTGGGTTAAATGTAGGTGACAGCACTTCTGCTCTCATATGTCAGAGGAGGCTATGAACTGTTTTTTTCCTAACTAGCTGAATACCACGGGTGTTTTTCCAGGCTGAAAGTTTCTTGCTTTTAATCTGATGTGGAATAAAACTGCCTTCAAACACAGAACTTTTTCCATGAGGGAAATCTTCTCTGCCAGCTAGCCCAAGGGTTTTTGAAGCGGGTTTCTAAGGATGCGCACAGTACACAGTTCTTTCTGTGACAGACAAGACAAAAGTTGATATGCAAAGACAGTTTCAGTTCTGTTTCCCCCAGATTTTCTCCTTGGGCACTGCAACCATTTCCCATTGTTGTAGATATGAAAATCAAGATTTCTTCTCCAGTCCTTGCACAGCTATTAAGCTTCAAGCAGGAATTTCATTGAGCAACTTACTTCACTGCTATTACAGAGAGGTTCAGACTAGACTAACCCAGTAACTCCCTCTGGCCTTAAATCTTGTAAGAATGCCTGCCTTTACAATGTTAAGGAAATGTTGGGGTTTTATGTCCTAAAATGTGAACTCTGTAGGGCAAGAAAAGCCTTGGCTTCACTTCTTGGTGCAATGCTTGACATATTGACATCCTGTAAAGGTTACCATAGTATTAAAATAAAGAATGGTCAGGAGGCCAGAAGCACCCATAACTCTCTTTCTGCCTCTTGTGGAAACCCTCTCTTTAATTACTTAACTGCTATTTCTCTCTGATATAGTATTTTATTATTACCTACTTTTCTTGAATGCTCATCTGATCCATCTTAATGTTCTTTTAATATCACTTGGAATGGGATAATAATATTCTTGTACTTCTCTGGCACCTTAAGCCCTGAAAGGTCCTAGTGTGCTTAACAAAGAGAAAAAAAAATGGGAAGTGCTTAATTCATCACACAGTGCAAGGTCATGCAAAACATCAGACAGAGAAGAAGACCTTCTTCTGATAAAACTAAAAGCACTGGGATGTTTGGAGGGGCAGGTTTAGCCCGTGGCCCTCTTCTTGCAGGAAGTGGAAACCATCCATTGAGCTTTAGCTCAGCACTTGCAGGAAATTGCCAGGGTAGGTGCTGATGTGATGTGGGTGAAGTGCCAGCAGCATTCCTGCATGCTGATGCTGTGTGTTATGTCTTCAACAGATCCTTCCACATGGCTTTTTTTAGCTCTCCCAAACACTGAGAACTGGAGTAAAAAACTACACAGGATCTATCTGGGTAAGGACAGGGAACACTGAAGGGTATGGAGATGTACATGGAAGTTGTTGGAAAACCTCTTCTTCCACCAAGATACCAGTCAAAGAAGTGGGCTTCTTGGTTTTAACTCACTGAAGCAGGACAATGGCTGTGCTGGGAGAGGAAGGGATCACAGTAATGAAAGCAAGAAATGAAGATCCGAAGAAGTGTCTGTGCAACCCTAGAGAAAGCAAATGAACAAAACACAGCTGGCATATGAGAGAAAATAAGCTCAAGCTGGACATAGGGTTAATGCCCCAAGTGACAGTTGCTAGCACAAGAAGGTGCTAGGAGGAAATGTGAGCTACCCCATCCATAAAGTCATTGAAGACACAGGAGAGAAGTGGGTGGTGTGGGCAACATTTCAGGCAGGACTGGCTAGAGGCCTGAATCTGTCAGGAAAATCATATTCAGCCTTGCTGAGAGTGGCTTTAATTGGGGCAGAGAGCAGACACCTGAACAGAAGTAATGAGGATCCACTTGCTCTTCCTCCACACAGCTATAAGTGGGCAGTGACAGGACCAGCCCCAGCCATGTCTTACCTATAGCAGTCATGGGATCCTTAAAGAAAAGCACAACTGCTCCTCCAGCCTTTTCCTTCCAGCTCTCCTCAGGAGGCAAGGCAGAAGAGCTCAAGTCATTAATGATCTGAAGATTCAACAGAGTTAATGCTTACTGCATCTGCAGGCCCTCCTGTTAAGGGGCTGCTACTGGGGAAAAATGGATGCAATTCAGTAAGGCCAAATGCAGCTCCTCCACCATTGCAGTGATGCCAAACTGCACAGAGCCAGGGTGGAGGACTGGCCAAGAAGCAGCTCTGAAGGACATGGAGATCATGAGTTGAGTAACAATCAATAATCATCTGCTGTTCCCTAAATAAATGAATAAATAAAGAGGGCGAACATTAGCCTGGAATGGATGACTTCTGCTACCTGTTAAACAGGATTCAAAAACTTTCTGCCTGCTAGGCACTGACAAGGATTCAGCTGAATAATTGTTTCCAGTGCATTTATAGCAAAATATGGACCGTTTGGCAAGGGTAACACCAAGAATGATTAGTAGTCTAGAAAACACATCATAAAAGCAGAGGTAGAACTGGGATTGTTTGGCCTAGAGAAGAAGAGGAGTGTTATGGCTTCAGTTGTCACTTAAACTTGTAAAATCCTGAAAGGATTAATTTTCACTATATATACATGCAACTACTGGAAAATACCTACAGTTACTTGCTTATTGGGAAAAAAGGAAAGGGCAAGAAGAAATGAGTGGCAGCAGGAAAGATGGGTTCTCCAACTGTGCCCATCCTTAAGAACTGGTTAGATCAGCCTCTGTCAGGATTTTGGATGGGTAGATCTCTTGAGGACCAGGCACTATCCCATGCTTGGGCATGATCAGTGCACACAATAATAAACAGAAGCCTACACAGTACCAGAGGTCACAATGACAGTCCCAGGGAATGACTTGACAGAGACTGCAGCCAGAGGACTGTCTGCAGATGGTGAGGGCAAACACCTCCAAATGCTTAGTGCATTACAAACCTTAGAGGTGCCTCTAGCACTGACCTCTTGGCTAATGGCACATACTTTTTGCATGGGAAAGGTGACCTCATGGCCTTACCTTAAACGTGAACACACTGTCAATCAAGCAGTCCTTGGTAACCTTCTGCTAAGAGCAACATGGCAAAGGAACCACAAAGACCGTAGCAGTCCTTCACCTCCAAACTCATTGAATACCAAGTTTATTTTCTGCAAAGTTGTTTTGCATATGTCTATGACTCAATGGGAAAAAGTATGTCTGATAGTCCAGTTCTCCAACCAAAATGGATGTTCCCTAAGAAGTTATTCTACAGAGGAGACTTTCTCAGGGATCCCTTCAAGACAGAACGACCCCATCCTCCATGGGGTTTATACAGCTTTTTCCCCAAGCACAGCCTGGTCTCTATGATAAACACAAGGTACTAGATGTAAGAAATAATAATATTTTTGTATCATTCTAACATTCTGTACCATCCCATCCGTCACTCCCCACCCAGGGATGCAAGTTAAGCTTGTGTGACTGTTGGGAGTGGTGTCGGAAGTGTTCCAAGCTGCACAGAGAGGAGGCTTGGATCTGATGGTACACAGGTCATAGGAGAACCTGTACAGACAGAGCCAGATAGGATGGAGGGACCAAGCTCTTGTGTGTCAATTGGCTTTGGCCAAGGAGAAAAGAAGGAAGAGGAGGTGAGAGAAAACCACCCAAGAGTGTAAAGAACAAGAAATGACATGACAGAAGATGTGTGAGAATTTCAGTGTAGGGGCCTTGTCATCGGAACCAGTCTGCCCACCATGATTTTGCCTTATCACTTTTCACAGAGGGGACAGTCCATTTATTATCTACATAGGTTTCCAGGTCCTGCTGTTACTTTCTTCACCAGAAGAAAGTCATCACTCTCCACTACCAACAGTATAATCTGTTCTTCTGTAACCAGTGACAAATCAGAAAAGGATAAAAGGTAGGTTGTGAAAAGATGGGGGAAGATAAGAAAGTCTTCAGCATCAAGCAATTCATTTTAGGTAAGCAATTCTGGTTAACAAAGGAAAAGAAGAAAGCTAAAAAGTTAACAAGCTATTCTGTAAGTCTGGTTTCCCATGGAAACCATACCATGATGGGGTTATTCTTTTTTTGTCTAATGGGATACACGTTCCTATTACAGCTGCTGTTCCATCTGAAGCTCTGTCCTCCGTGGACTCTACAGTGTCTAGCACAGGCAATGCTATAATCTCTCCCTCAGCAGGACATTTCTAGCTTTCCTCTTCTTCATCCAGCTAGTTTTCATGAAGCATACAGAAATTTAATGCCTTTCAGACCTCCACTCTCTGCCAGATGTGGCTGACATTAGCCAGTAGGTTTAGAGGAGGGCTGATGAGCATAACCTCTAACAGTTAACACCATCACGTGGCTTTATTCCTTTAGCAACCAAATAGTAAAAGGATGAGATGATCACAGATATGGACCACTAACAATTACAGTACATCTTACTATCTTATTGCAGGCCTAGGAGGAATGGAGATTTTTGGTGCAACCATTTCTGACTTGGGCCAGCCTTGAATGGAAAAACACCAATGTGAGCAAAAGGCTGCCACAGAGGAGGCCCTGGCTGGGAATGAATTTTTGCTTGAAAGACAACCTGAATGCAATTCAGTTTTGTACGAACAGAGCCGCCCTTCCAGAGGCAAGTGTTGCCTTTGTGGAAATAACAGTGACTCTACAGATGCAAACAATGGAGCTACATGCTTTTGCATTGCTTGTTCTGTCACTAACTGACATCAGCCACTGTTAATCATGGCCTGAAATGTATATTTAAGAAACAGTGACACAAGCATAGACAGGTTCCTTCATGAAGCCTTTTATACAGGGAAAAGTGAAAGAAAAGAAAAACTGCTGCTCAGGCTAGCTAGTGGCACTGAAATAAATGGGTCAGGCATCAGAGTTTCAGCAGGCACAAAAGGTGAAAACCTTGTCTTCTGGAGCAATTAAAAGTCAATGGGATTAGTGGCTTTCACTATTATTTATAGAAACCCCGCTGTGTGCACAACATTATTGAAATACAGGGGTCAGGTCCCTGCTACTGGATGCCTACACTTTTGCTGTTGAAGTTAATGGGAGCTTTGCCAATCAACTCTGTGGCAACAGCAACTAAATCTAAAATAGATGACATCCTGGACTCCATTCAGTTGATGGCTCAAACAAAGCTTTCGCCAAAGCCAAGAATGTTCTGCCCGCACAGTACAGATTCCACCCTGGGACAGGTGAAGCAGGAGAGGTAGCTTTAGAGGTGTTAAGATTCAAATATGGGAAGGCAGAGCGATGGACTGAATATCACAGCAAGCATCCTCTATTCCTTTCTACCATAAATTACAATATACAGGCTGAAATCTAAACGGCTGCATTCCAGTATCTTTTATTACTCAGTTTTAGCAGGACTGGCTGTTTTCTAATGAATGATTTTCCTTCTAACACCAAGTAAATGAATCCTGTGGGAACACACCTGTGAAAAGGACATGGATGGGAAGCCTGCACTGTCATGTGATTCAACATGTTTGAAAACAGTGTCCTGATGATCTAGCCAGTTTGGACAGACCCTGTGAAATACAAGCATCTATATTTGCAAGTTTCCTGGGCTTTGGACACACTTGTGATACTGGTTGCACAGTTGTTTCTTCTTCCACTCATTTATTATCACACTTGTGCCTTGAATTCTGACACAGACTGCCACTTTTCCTCTTTGTCTCACTCTAGTACTTAATTTTCCTCAATCTTGCAACATTGCAAATCAGAAATCGGGCATCCTAGACACCTCCTCCACTCCTCTGTGCTGCTGAGAGACCAGCCTGTATAGTAGCAGTATTTCCTGACCTTAGCTCATGCCTTCTCTGCAGACCCTACCATGCAGGGACCTGATGATGCTTTTTGCTCACATCTGTACCAGGAAGGGGTTGAGATTCTTGCTAAGTATTTCAAGGAACACATGCTAATGACCAGCTGTTCAATGGTACTGACCATTCCCTGATCCTAGACAGGGCCTCCAAGAATGTGTGTTAGTCCAGGATAAGTAATTTGGGGTCACTTTAATTCTAGAGAAGTCCTGAACATGGCAGGTGGCTACACTCTGAAGACATTACCTTACATGAGCATGAAATCCAGACATGCACCTGCAGGGGTGGATCTCACTGGTCAGGCACAGGATGCTGGTGAGTGTAGGGTAAGACACCAGCCCCAGGGCCCTGCTCCTAGTCAGTCTTACCCTGATCTCTAGATTGGCATCAGATGTGAAGCATGAATTTTACTTTCAGAAGTGTTATCATTAATAGTTATAACTCGAGATATCCATAATAATCACACGGCTTTATAATCCTTCATCAAACTTTAGCTCTTTGTTTGTCCTGCAGCAAGGAGCGCCACAGCTCAGTTAGATATCACACAGAAATGCATGTCTTAATATCCATGGTGTGTTGCCTTCCCTTCCAATTTTCTTGAAGGTCTTCATGTTCTCATATTAAGGAGCTGGTGTCCCAAATGTCTAGCAGGAAATTTGGTGTGAAGAATAATCTTCATCCAAGCATTTCTATTGAATACTGAGCTAAGTCCAAGCTAAGAGCCTGCAGGTAGAGTCCACAATCTGTTCTCTCTCTATGATCCTCCACAGCTAACCAAGTCTACCACTACTGACTTTTCAAATCTCCATCTTTCCACCATCTTTCCCCCAAAAAAGAGAGAGACACAGATTGAAAATAATAGGTAAGATGTGTACACACTCTAACTGACAATGTAACAAGCAAACCTTGAAACATAGGACTTTCCAAATTATCTCAGTTTCATATAAGAATGTTTTTCTATTTATTTTCAGCACAGCTAGCACCACTTCTGAGAGCCTCCACAGTACTGCTAACTCCTTGTGACATGGGCAAACAGTCCCTCCTGATGCGAAGGGACTTTTCACCCATGTCTTTTTCTGCTAATCCCCATGACTTGCTTTCAGCTTGGAACCATACCAAATACTGTAAAACATTTGTGAGAGAGGAGCTCATCTTAGTTTCTTTCTCTTGCAGAACATTGTCAGAGATCCAGGAAAGCAGACAAAATTCTGCAAACCCTAAGCATTAACCAAAACAGAAGAAAATACTCCAGCATTTTTCTTTCTCACTTTCTCCCCAGAGCTTTGCTGCTCAATGCAGGGTCTCAGAATTTGCTGACACAATGGTGTGGGACGTTCAGTCACTGAAACCTTTGAAAATGCCGAGCAAGTCCCTGAAAGGAAATGCCAGTGCCAAGAGCTGAGTTCAGTCCCTCAGCTTCAACGATGTTTAGCTCTCATTTTCAATGAAAACAGCTGCCGTTTTCAACTGTCAGACCTGAGCAGTTTGCTCTTCATGCCCTCAAAACACAAGTCCAGATGCTGCAATCCCCTGGTCATCAGATCCACTCTTTTCTTGCCTGCATCCCTGGTTTCTCTTGACTAACATGCAAGGATCAAAACAGTTTCACAATAATGAGCTTTCTTCCTTCCTACAGTCCTCAGCATATTTTTAAATGAAAGAATCAGCTTACCCATATGAGCCACAAACCAACACGAGGAGCTTAAGATATAAGCAATTCAGTAGCCTGAAGTATGATGCATCTTGGGCAATCATAAATTTAAAACAAAAATCCCTACCAATTTTATTTTGCATTAGATATTAAATAAAACCTACTCACGAAGCCAGATTACAAAGAAATCTTTTTGGCTGTTGTTTTGGTTGGGATTTTTTTTACATCAAAACAGGATTAAAACATCTTTTGGAGACTCACTGTCATTTTATCTGAGTAAATAAGCTTAGAGTGCCTAACAGTCAATTTATAATGAAGGCTTTTGTTCTTGTTACTGTGATGCAGCCCTGCAAATTTGCCCACAGCTGCAGCAAATTCAGATGGTTTTGACAGGTAAATAAAATACTGTTTAAATCTGTCATTGTTATTAATCTGCAGAGTAAAGAACTAGCAATTATGTTTTGTTTCCAAGCAGAAAAATTTTCATGATGATCTTGGCAGGGGTGGTATAGAATAATATGCATCTATGACTTTTACAGTTGTGAGGGTCCAAAATATGAGGAGTCTTTGGTCAGCTGTTGAGTTGTAAACCAAATGGCAAACAAAGGCTAAATCAGTAATAAACACCATAACAAAAAGGAACAAGGAATGTAGGATTTAGCCCTGTTGGAGTTTTATTGACATAAGTGCCAAATAAACCAAACTGCAGGTCTTGACATCAGCTGCACCAATTCAGTGCTCAGTTATTCTGAAATGTATCTCCAGAAAGCTGTGTCAGGATCTGGCTATGCTTTAAAACCCCACAGTTTGAGCCCCCATAATGACTTGTGCTTCCCAGCTGCTGCAGGGGCAAAAGGTTTCAAATACTCCTCAAGCCATGCCAGTGAACAAAAAATTCTTGGTGGAATAAAGTACTGCTCAAGGACAAGTAGCAGAGTCCAGCTGCTAATATCTTATTGTATTGGTCAGAAACCATGAGAACCAAAAAAGAGAAATCCTGGCGAAAATCTTATGAGATGCCAGTCACGTCTGCTCAGCTCCTCACTCAGGTAGGCTGGCAGATGGTCAGCAAATAGTCTCACTTTTACAATGCAACCCACACTGGTTTTCAGTGTGAAAATTAGCATCCAATTATTTTCAAGCACTAATGTTCTCCAAGGAAGCAAGCTACCTCTATTTTAATTCTGCTTAGGCTCTATTTGCTCTGACACGTAAGCCAATCTCGCAGGTGCTACGTCTCGTGTACACAGGCAGAATGGCAAGCCAGGGAAGAGTACTAGAAATGTGGAATGCAAATTCCCAGGAAGTGAATTGCATGACTTCCAACTTTTAGAAGAGATGGGGACAAGACAAGCAAGAGAAGAAGGTGTACAATATCTGGAAAAAAAGAATTATTTCCTCCACTCCCATCTGAAAGCCTATGGTGGAAACTATTTCACAGCTATCTGCCAGCTGCATAAACCACTAGAGAAGGCTACAGTCCATTGAGCACTGAGCTGTGACCTATGGAACCCTTAGTATGACACATCCAGCAGGGCTGTGGATATTTGGATCAGTTGGTGGCAGACCCCACTTCTCCCAAGGAAGAATGGAAGCCCATTCCCCACTGTCCAGCACCCGTCATCACCATCTTCAAACCGACATAAAGGAAGGCACAATCACTGCATTACAGATGTAGGCAACTTTGGGAAAGGCAGGATGTGTGCCAGAGCATGGCTACTTTCAAATAAGAACTGGTTTTCTCTTAGCAGACCACACAGGTCCACTAAGGGGAAAGAACACCTGGGGTAAAACGCATTTTGCATAAGATTTCAACATATCAGCTTACATGCCAGAATCTGTGCCCAAAACAGAAATAGTCAAGTAGAACTTTGCAACCCTTTCTCATACAAGGATCCCCTATTATGACAGGTAAGGGAATTATCCTGAGTAATAATGGTTATCTGCACATATGGGCTTGATCCCACAAGCAGAGGTCTACAGCCTTCCTTGCACCTGCAAGCTGTGTCACGTTAGGTACAAATGTTGCGGGGTACATCACTGTAAGGAAGCTGTCAGCCTGAAAATACATGAGATGCTTTTAACTGTCATTAAACATGGAGAATAATGCTCCAGGGTGGCATCTTATATTCTAGCATGGTTGCATTTGTTTCATTCTCCTGTGTGGTGGATGGAAACTTCACTGGCCTAGCCTCAGTCTGTACCACGGAGCATCTCAAGGCTGCAGCTTCAGCAGGTACAATTGTAGCCAGCCGTGTTTCTCCTGCAGATAGTGCAACTGGGAGCATGGGAGCAGTGGAGCACCTGCACAGTTCCCACTAACCATCCCCTGGGAAACACTGAAGTGGGGTTGTCCCCTGCCACGTGTTTTGTACAGACTGAAGTTGTATTTTTAAAAGCAAAGAGAACATTAAACCCCTCCTTTGCATCACTTTTGGAATCATCGCAACTGGGCACCCACAAAGCACCAAAGAGCCTCCCTTGCTGAGATGTACTCCGCTCCATGAAGGTGTCAGCATGTCCGTGCTCCCGTGCCACAGCCGTACGGCTCTGAGGGTGGGCATGAGTGCCCGGGGCAAGGCTGCCGGGAAGCAGAAAATGATGGAGCACGCCTCCACCCCACACCTCCCTGTGAAACACTCCTGAGGTGCAAAATCTGGAGCCCGGGGCCTGGGCAGAAGGCAGAGACCCTCTGGGTTTGGGGTCCTGTTCCGGGCAACAGGGACACCCCTCAAGCAGCAGGCCCCGGCTCCCTCAGGCTGGAGCACCGCTGCCACCGGGCCCGTCGCGGCCCCCACCCCGGCGCCCACCGCCCGCGGTCGCTCACCTGTTCGGGCCCCTGGAAGCAGATCCTGCAGAGCGGGGTGCGGATGCCGCTGTCGACGCTGCTGCCCAGCGAGTAGCGGTCCTCGGCCTTGCCCTTGCCGAAGTCATCCGAGGAGGTGCTGCTGGGCAGGGAGGCGGGCGGCTCCCCGGCGGGGCTGCCCCACTCCTCGGCGGCCGGGCTGCCCGCGCCGCCGCCGCCGCCCGCCGCCCGCCAGCCGGGCCCGCGCCCCCCGGGCGGTGCGGCCCCCGCCGCCGCCTCTGCGCCGCCGGGCATGGGGAGCGGCGGCGGCGGGGAGGGCGGCGGCGGCGCGGGGGGTCTCCGCAGCAGGAAGACCTTCAGGTCATTGAAGAGCATGCGGCAGCGGCACTTGAGGAGGCCTTGGTTTCGCAACATCTGTCTCGGACGGAGGAGCCCGCAGCAGCAGTAGCAGAAAATGCCCGCGCCGGGTGGTATTAACATGTGCCTTTCCTTGGCAGGCGGGCACGGGGGAAAGAAAAGGGCAGGAGCCGGGCGCCCCGCGGCCGGGGGGGGGGCTCCGCGGCGGCCGCAGTGCCGGGGAGGCTGCGCTGGCCGCCGGGGAACGCACAAAAGCAGAGCCGGAGGGCGAGGGGGCGAAGTCCCCGGCAGCCCGCTGCAACCCGGCGGGGACGGCAATTGAAAAAAAAAAAAATTATCCACACCAGAAAAAAACCCGACTCTGTGCTGCCGAGGGATCCTTTCCCCCCCTCCACAAGTTTGCTTAGAAATCAGCGGGAGGAGGAAATAAATCTCCCACGCCCGAGGGTCCAGGGGCGCAGGCGGCGGTCTCGGGAGAAAGCCCCCGATCAGCTCTCGCAACTCCTAAGCCTGTAAAAAAGAAGGGTCCACGTCTCCGGTGGGTGTGGGGAGGAGGGAGAATATGGTTCTCTCGACAGTATTTGGCATCTCAAGTAATTTTCCTTTTTCTTCTATTTTATAATAATTTTTTTTCAATTAAAAAATAAACCCCGATCACACGAATCCCGGTGTGCATCCAGACAAAATAGCAGCTGGTCTGGCTATCAAAATGCAAAATTGGTAGCTGTTGTTATTATCAAAATTGCCTCTTTGACAAAAAAGACCTTCACATTGTTTGTGGGAAAACACCCTACGTTCTCAACACTGTACTCCCAGGTGGCTTCAGATTTTACCGTTGCCTTGAAAAGATTTCATTGTAAATATTAAAAGTCCAGAAAGAAATAATTAGCAATTAGCTTAATCCCAGATGTACTGAGACAAATATATTTTTATATATATAATATATATATCATATATATTTTATATATATTTATATATTCTGACCTTCTCTATTCCAGCAGCTGTCTGGACCACACCAGAAAAAAATCAGAGCGAAATTGATGAGGGAAGGCGGCTGTATTATTCCCTAAGCTGTTACCATCCTGGACCAAAAACCCACGTCGAAATCGGATCTATTCTTCGCATGTAATTGACCGGGGAAACGTGGATCTTACATGGTCACGTTTCCTTTCCTCCTTTCACAAAACAGGAACGTCATCAAACGCATTGGCAGCTTGTACAGACCATTGTGGATGGCGAGGCGGTCAGGGCTCTATCAGCAATTGCAGGGACCTCCTTTTGATGCATTGGACGAGGCTCCTTCTTTCTCTCCACCACCGTCCCCACCTTCATTTTCCTCCCCTTCTGTCCTCCTCCTGCTCTGACTGTTGCTCTCTCTCACAGGCATTGACATTCAACCATCGCAAGTCTGTCGCACTCTAGCTGGCAGGGAAAAAAAAAAAAAATCGGAGCAGATAATTCTCTTCCTCCTAAAAGGCTCGGATGGAGCACAATGCGCCAGACACATGGGGCAGCATGGCTTATTTTTCGTGCGGTTCCTACCGCTTTGGCAACATCGAGCTGGTGTGTGCGTGTGTGCCTTCCTCCTTCAGCAGCAGCCTCCTCTCCGCTCTTCCATCCTGCTTGCCGTGATGATGTTGCTGTTGCTATCTCCCTTGGATGCAATGGGGAAGGCAGATTGTTTGCAGTGCGAGCGGGGATTTGCAGGAAGGGAGGGGTGGGACGTGGCCGCGCTCTTCTCCCTCCCCCGGCTTGGGGGAAGAGAAAAAAAAATAAAAAAATAAAAAAATAAAAAAGAGAGAGAGAAAGAAGAAGCAAAAAGGCGGGGTGCGAGGGGGGAGAATCAAAGTGAGGAATGGAGCCCTTCCCAACCTTTGATGCCCCGGGCTGCCGGCTGCCTGCGAGAGCCCACGCCGGGGAGGAAGGGAGGAGGGGCGGGGAAGGGGCTGGGCGGGCTCTGCGGCTTCAGCACCACGGGGCGCGGACAGCTCCGCCGGGCGGGGCGGGGCGGGGCGGGGCGGGGCGGGGCGGGGCGCGGAGGCTCCGCCGGCGCTGCTCGCCCGGCCCGCCCGCCGCCCCCGGCCCGCCCGCCGCCCCCGGCCCGCCCCGGCCCGGCCCTGCCGAGCCCGGCCCGCCCCTGCCGAGCCCGGCCCTGCGGGACGCGGCCCCGCCGCCCAGGGGCAGCCGGAAAGGCGGCGGAGCCTGTGCGCCCCGGCGTGTTCCAGGCGGGTTTCCGCCTCCCACCGGCCGCTGCGGGGATCTGTGACACACGGGAACTTCCCAGGGGCAGGAGGCAGGGGACGTGAGTCTCGGGCAGTGGTGCGGGGTTTACAGATTCCCAGCAGGAAGCCGAAATCCCACCAACAAACTTTTCCCTAGCAGATTAATTTGTTGCAGAGAATTTCAAGGTCTAATAGCTATGATATTATTATTACATTTTACTCCAGCAGCGTTTTTTGCTGATAGATTTGTTTTGTTTCAGTAGCATGTATTTCAGTAGAAATAAGGGTTCCTTGTAGCCCAGTGGATGGTAAATATGACTGAACACTATTGTTTAATTCGAGTTTTGCTGCAAGTAATGAATGGATGCCAAGGCCAATAGTTTTTACTCTCTCAGCCTGTTTGAAAATTTTAAGTAGCAGCTGCTGGAGGCCATTAGCTTTTCTCTGAAATCATCAGCCAAAAGTGGCTTTCCCCACCCAATCCTGCTCTGTGTGTCCATGCAAACCCATGCAGCCTCTGAATGCAAAGGGAAACTTAGGTCTCCACTGGGACTTGGTATTTGCCCTTCCAGCAGGAACATCTGACAAAGGTGCTGGGTTTGATGTTGACCAAAAGTATTATTAATACAGATTACTTATGCAGTATATGGAATATGGCTCATGTCAGTGCAATGTCTCAGCTCAGGGACCAGTGAATACCTGCAAGATGGGTCACACCTCCTGGCACCTCGGTCTGACATTATGTCAATGCCATTGAAATTTCAGGCACCTTAATTTCTTCCTTAATGTTTTCCTTCAGGAGGCCATTGCACGCACCAATGCCCAGTCTGGGTTCTCTAGCTGGTCTTGTGTACAAGGTCTTTATTGGCAGTGACCTAGGCAATGCCACTGATAAATAATCTCATGCCTCTTAAATGTTGTACTGAACCCTAGACAATGATTCGAAATTGTTTCACATAGAAAAAGACATGATGTGCATAAACCACCATGTCATGATTAGAAGAGGAATCTATGTTGTTACCTAATTTAAAAGGAGCTGATTATTTGCTACAGGAAAATGAAACCAGCACGTGCAATTAATTTCCAGGAAATAAATTACACATTGGTATGCTTTAAAACATTAATCAATGCAACCTGTAATTCCTCAGAAAAGCTGGGCAGATTTGCCAGTGTGGCAGTCTACAACATATTTAAGGCTCCTCAGAATTTCATACATGTCTAATGGGGTCATTAGAGAAATAATGGAAAGAGCATTTTAGAGACTTCCTGTGTGTGAGACAGGCTGACTAGAGGCTGAGTCTCTGTGTCCATGCTACAGGATGGCTTTCTACCACCACCTCCCATGCTTTTTATTGCTCCTATCTTCTTGTCTTGATGTCACCAACATTTTCAGAATGGCTCTATCAATAACAGATTTGGAAAAAATATATATTGTTGTCATCCTTTGCTTGTGTAAAGCATCTTTCATCCTTCCCTCTTGCCCATGCCTGGTTTTACAGAAAGGATATTCTCACAGTAGAGAAGATCTTCGTGTTCTGCTCTGGGTTTTAATGTATGGGCTGTGTGCCCAGAGAGCTGAATGGCTGATAAATGTGACAAAATAAATAAAACAAATAATAAATCGGAGGTGCTCCATATGCTTCCCAGAGGTGAGTGGGTACTATTATTCCTGTTTTGGTAAATGGGACAGCTGCCAATGTTTTCACACTTGGATGCTGCATTCAGGCCTCTTGGTATGATCAAGATGCCTTGTTTAAAATGCTTGCACTGGAAAGAGCTGGCCCAAGACACTTCAGTGAGATCCCAGTGAGAGTCAGGAGCTGTTAGGAGGCCAGTTCAGCCTTCCTAATTTCGCTTAGGAAGCAACGTGCAGCAAATGATGGGCAGCACCTTCTTTTGCAGAAGGGCCTGTTTCTGGCAGTTTTGATCCATTGTCTCTTGAGTCCACTAAGAGGCTAGAGGTTAACAGAGGGAGGGATAAATATGGGAGGCATCAGCTCTGGCAGACTACCTCTGCCCTCCTCAGGTACAGAAAGAGGAAGAAAAACCACGTGACTCAATCAGCTAAGAGTGGAGAACTAGTTCCTCTTGGTTGCTTACATCCAAGCTACTGACTGGGAAATGAGACTGGGGAGATGGCCAGGCATCTTGGCGCAGACCTGCAGGCCTGTTTGTTATAGAAGGATTCAGGTGTCAGGCTGCAGGTCGGTCTCACAGCAGACACTCTAACACTGGTTATCTAAAGCACAGTGTGGGCCCATTTGCCCTTAGCTACTCCCTCAACAAGGACAAAAAAAGTATTGCTATTCATGTGCCTCCTCTTCACCTCTCTGTGCAAGCCATCGCTCAGTGCAGAGGGGGTGGAGGAAGGAAGAAAAAGAGTGGCTAGAGCTGCATCAATACTTGATCTGCCTGTGTGGCAGCCTGATATAAAATCATATCAGCAAAATTTTGTATTTTTTTAATATTGTTAGTTCAGGGATTTTTAAAAAATGGCAGAGATAGTGAGAGGGCAGATGCAAGCAGGAAAGCATTATGTGGACTGCAGCTGAACAGCTTGAACTCAGCACACCGGTCATTGTGCACAAGCATATGAAAGACAGGCAATATAAATGCTGATGTGGACAGAGAGGATCAGGGAGCCAGAAAGCTGCCAGAGAAACATTCCTTTGTGTTTTCCATCTCTCAGGAAGTAAACAGTTACCTAAACCCATTTTCATGCCCACCTACTCGGTCAATAGCTGCACTGCGCCTCCTGCTCCACTTACAGCTCCTTAATGGTGCAGAGGAGCTTTGATTGCCGTGGCGTGGGCCCCATCCCTCTGGCAAACCATTACTTAAATCCAATACACTGAAGTGTCCTACTGCTCTCTCAGTGATGGGGAGCTGCTCATCAGCTGAGTACCCTCTGATTGCTTGTCACAGCCAGACTTCCTAGTTCTTTTTCCCGGACGGAGATATTAAATAAATCTCAAGTGATGTAATTACCATAACTCAGTTGAGGAAGCTTGTGGGCAGATGCAGCCAGGGGCCAGACGGAGCTCTGTCACTTTTTTTTTTCTTTCTTTCTTTCTGGGCAGTTGCAAATGTGCTGATGCAAAGAATGTTGCTGCTGGAAAGCTGGGCTGAGCAGGTGGGGATTATGCATCTTCTAAACATTCAGAAATAATTCATATATTGATTGGAATAATCTTCTCAGAGAAGATCACAAATAATTTCTGGAGTTTTGTGCCTTGGTGTATCTGCTTGTACTGTCTTGGACTGGAGCAAAAGTCATTGCACTGTGCATGCAGAGAGTTCCTGTGCTATTGCTTTCTCCCCAGGCAGGGACTAAACTTCTACTTGCGCTCTTCCTGCAAAAATTATGGTCTGTCTCTGAGTTGATAAAGAGCAAACTTTTCTATTTCCATAGCAGCTTGCTCTCTACAAAGGGGAGAGAAAAGGATTGGGGTTTTTTTTGAAAAATCAGGCATGTCCAGCAACAGGACCCCAAGCAAAGCAAAGTACAACTGCACATCTTTTTCCCTGGGTTCAGGAAGAAATCCATGTCTTTGTTTTATTGAGCTTTCTCTACAAGCAGGCTTGAGGCCAGTCAATGTGCGGGAGAATGTGGGTGAGAAGATACTATTGCTGATGAGGACAGCCCCCACCTTTCCTCCTTTAGGCTCTGGATTTAAAATTCAAACTTGCAGTGCCACAGCACTTCTCTTCAGGACTAGACAACTTCAAACATGGAGCTTTCCTGGTAACAAGTCCTACACTACCTCCTACAAAAGGAATTCCTTGTCCCCTTGGATGACTAGTCAGAACTGTGACTGGAATAGAGCAGCTGCAATAGATGGTGTGTTTCAGGATATCTTCAGAAGGCATTCAGCCAAATGCTGAGTGGATTTAACTATCCAGGAATGTAGTAATTGTCATGAAATCCCAAGCCTAGAAGGACCTGAAAATTAGACATTTAAAGAAAGAAACTATATAATCAAAGGTCCCTTGGATATTTCCACTATTCTCCTAAGTGAAGTCAAATTTGTTTCAAGCCTCTAATTGTATTCTCAGATGTATGTTATTTTAGTGACACACAACAGTCCTAGAACTAGCTTACACTTTTCTGACAGGATTTAGAGAAAAACCAGTGTTGTTAAACAAGCCCTTTAGGGGCTGATCCTGAGAGATATTCCATGCTCAGGATGGAGCATAGTGAACAGAAAGGATATAGCACGTCACCCAGAATTTGCTTAGTTACTAGGATTCATCAGCAGACACAGCAGCACTGAGGATATTTCCCCTAGGACTATCATCTGGCACAACACTGCCATACTCAAGTAAAAAAGCAACAGTTTTGTATGGGAAGATTGAATGTCTGTCTCAAGAGGACCTGTACCTGGCATAAAGGGGTAGTGCAAGGAGACACCACACCAGGATGTCCAGGAGATTAATCCTATGAATCCAGTGAATCGTGTGCTGAGCTAAGATCCTTCTTGAGCTACAGTTCTCCTTCAGTATCATGAACAATTGGATATTTGAGACTGTTTCCCAAAATTCTTACCAATTTGTGTCTTAGGATTTAACATCTTAGGCTGCCCAGATAACTTCCCCATCTACAGCAGCTTGTTTCTGGATCAGCAGGCAAATACACACATGCTGCATAAGTACAGCGCAGGTAGTGAAGCTGCTTACAAGCCAGATAATCTGCTTAGTTTCATCAGTGGTAGGTGAGTTTCCATGTTGGCAGAGGCGAAGACCCAGACACGAGAAGATGACCTTTTTAGGTGTCTCCTAAGCAATGGGTCTTGAGAAGAGCGGAGACACTGGAGATCAGAGAAAGGTACACTGAAGTACATTGCAGGAGGACATCCTAGTGTCACCCTGTGCTGAAGAATGACCCACCACATGCACCAGCTCCACATAATTTTTACAGAAGGTGGCAATAGGCTTCCACATCTGCCTGGAAATGTCAGGCACAAAACACTGGGCTGACCCACAGCCTGTTAAGATACTGTATTGTGTCTCTCTCTTGGCCTGAATATGCTCCAACACACATCAGAAACACAGGAAAGCTCACAACTGTCACTAATAAGTGCACAAAGGTTGCACTGGCAGGTATCACTCTCCTTGATGACCTCTCCCTGCACCTTTGCACAAGGGACAAGTGCAGTGGCTGTCAATGAATGAACTGAAGGCTCCATCAGGAAGAGAGGAGTGTGGATTTAAAGGCAGGGCTGTTGGAGGTGGCATGGTGCAGACAATGAAAGCAGAGGGAAATAGGAGAGTGGTGAATGGGAAAAGGTAGTGGATTTACACCCATGGAAATAGGAATTGATTTTTGACCATTGCATTTCAAAGAAGCATCCCCCAATAGTACCTCAGAATGGAAACTTTGTTCTGAAAAGGTCTTGACCTTGCATGTGGCCCAGACACAGTATTTGAAAGGGAGCTTAAACATCACATTGACATCCCAGGGCCTCAGGAGCACATAAAATGAGAGACTTACATCCAAGTGATGGCCCAGATCTACTGTTTCCTAATGCACTTTATGTTAATTAAAGGGAGATTTCAAAACCATGCACATTTTCTCGCCAAGATAATTAATTTAGAAGCTTATGTAGTTAAAGAGTTTTGTAATTACATTTTATTGTGGGGGAGCATTTTAGGGATGGATGCTGCCACAAGCTGAACATCTCCATAGAGGTGCTGAGTGCCTGGGTTTCCCTGTGGGACGATCCCTCAGTGCTGAGGAGCTGGAAATCTCTAGTCTGCGGGGTCATGCAGCTCCTCATGACTTGGTCCCAGCAGACTGAAATATTCAGTCTCATAGACCCTAAAAGGAAACCCTCAAAAGGCAAGCACTTCCATGCTGCTAAAGGGGCTTTTCCTTCCTAACAGGCTTGGGCTTTTGCTGGTGATCTTTTTTAACCCTCAGGTCATAATGCAGATGACTGTGGTGACAGCTCTAATACCAGCCCTTTCCATCTTAAGACTAGTGTGGTCTGTCTGGATCTTCCTCCCAGACAAATGTGCTCTCATTCAAGAAGAGGGAGAAAACACAAGCTGTCAATCCCAGGAAACACTTCTCTCTCTGCACCATCCCCAAACTCAACCCTGCCTTCCTGACCTGCCCTATAAGGACATAAATTGATTCCTGGCCTTGAAAGCACTTAAGCTAGATGGGAAGAGCTACAACCCATTTGGTTTATATTGGGAAACTGAGGCACAGGCAAGAGAATTCCCCCTTGGAGTCAGCAGCGAAGCGCTGTGTAGGGAACTATTTTACCTCATAGCATGGCTCTCTTGAAGAGCAATTTGCACATCCTTGTGTGATGTGCAAGTAAGAACACATGCAATATATCTCTGGTTCTCTTCTCTCTTTTTATGACTGAGTAATCACACAATCTTTCTTCCATGGAAGCTTGAATGCTGCTGTTTATTGCCCCCTGGAAACAGGATGACAACAGCTCATGGCTCCTCCGCAGCAACTTGCAAAGGTCTCCTAAGCAGAGAATTATGCCCTTTGGAGGCAGTAAACAGCAGGAACAGTAGAGTGACTAAGCACCAGAGATCCTGCATTTGTGTAGAAACTAGCAATGAAAAGGAGGCAAGGATGCCCTGGAGAATGGTGCCTTAGGAAAAATGTCTCCACCATTTTCAAAAAATGAAGGTTTTCGTGCATAAAACACAGGCCAAATTTGAACCTCATTCCACTGTTGAACCTGCCTGTGATCCTGGGTATGACTTCCATGCTAAGCATCAAGACTTAATGAAAAATTGGGAAATCATGGGAGACTTGGCCCAGAGTACACTGAGATGTATTCTCCTGCTCTTCCTGAAGTTGTTTGGCTATGTGGAGATACTGTTAGAGCCTCCTGAGTATCAGGAGAACATGTAGACAGAGATAGAGTCTTTTCTATCTAAAGCCATCATGTGTTGGGACTCTGCTGCTGAGACTACCACTGACTGCCTCTGATGCCATATGGGGAACCCTCATTTAGGCAGCAAAGGATCAAAACCTCAAGGGATCTCAGCACAGGATACTGCCCCCATGGTATATTTTCTCTGAAGCAGAGCTGCACCTGCAGTAGCACTGTCACCACGTGATCCCGTAAAATCACTGTCCCAATGAAATCCTGATGTGCAAGGGAAAAAAATTAATCTCCTTTTTGTCTCTTCCCTGACCACCTCCTTCGTACATTTTTCTTCTTGATTCATTTTTATGTTCAGTGATATAAATTTTCCAGGTCAGTGCTAAGTCCCTTGCTTGTGTGATCTTTACATACCAGCAAACATATGCAGGGAGATGAGAGGTGACCAAGTGCAAATCAATCCATCCTGCTGACGCTTTTATTTATCTATTTTCTTTCCCCATCTGCCATTGCTCAACTGCCTCTGTGTGTGTGTGAAAGAGGGATGGGGAAAGGGGTTGGGATACTGGTGGAGCCACTGAAGAGCTCTCTACTTGCAACTGTAGCTGTCCCCTTTCCTTCCTACTACCCTGCTATCCACTGCTCCCCATATTAATTCTGCTTTGTGGCGATTAAAAAAAAAGTGTCAAAAATAACAGAGCTTTTCGTGCTGATACAAGATGCCAGGGTGACATTCAGGAATCCAAGCCCAGACTTGACACGGGTGGCAAAGCTGTCAATGCTGAGTGCATTGAGGGCTCCCAAGAGTAAAGCACCAGTGTCTGCAGCCTGAGCTGAGTTCCGTGGCTGAAGTCAAAGACAGAAGCACATTACCTGTGGACCAGGCAGAGAGGAGGACTCTTAACACACGCTGACTATTATATTTCATGGTTGTGACATCCAGCAGCCACACTGAGAGAAGAGACAGGAGTTTGTACTTTTAGGTTTGCATTTAACCACGCCTTCCCACTAAAATGTGGAAGGCTAGGTTAATCATGGCACACAGTGGAGTTCTTTGCTCACTAGGCTTGGGCCAAGACCTGGATTTTTTCATGTAGTCTGTATCACCTGTAATAAATTCTACTCTAATCCAAGATGGCTCTGAATCATCAACGAGAGCAGGGTCCAGTGGCTGTTAGGTTTCCCACCTATTAAATCATTCACACAATCTCCATCTAGAGTATTTAACTTTTTCAGCAATCCTGTTTTCTCTTCTAGGAGCTAAGCCGCAAGAACTCATGACCCACAGGTATTTGCAGAGTGACGTGCATTCAAAATGCAATTCTTTTATAGCAGTGGTGTTATCACATAGTGAACTTGTTCCTGGAATGAACATTGCTTAGGAGTTGTCAATACTTTAATCTGATTTACACAAGCTGTGTTCTCCCTCTCTCTCCCTCTTCCCTCAAATAAACGCTAATAAGTTTTCAACTTGGACAAATCCCAGGTAGTGGGATCAGTACCTGGCAATATATCAGCTTTGTTGCTGAAATCAGGGATGAAGCAGAGACAACTGAAAATGCTTTTCCCAATTGTTTTTAATTCAGCTTGCAAATAGCTTGGTGCCTGTCTAAAATATGACTGCCCTATAGGAATACACTTCAATTCTTATATTTAACTGTGTGCCAATTAAGTAATTAATGAAAGTGTGGAAAATCTATAAAAAAAAAGTTGGTTGCATCCACAAGGAACATTAATACTGCAAGGTGTCATGCCTATGAATAAAACCTGACAGCATCTGAAAATTCAGAAGGAACTACCTGTTCTGCTGTTAAGATATCAAGTTCAGGTGCTGATCAGAAGATTTTCAAGACCTGGTCTTTAACTTGTCTGTGGACTGGAAAGTATTTGCAGGGCACACGGGGGTTAGTCTTTGTCCTCCAGGACTCAGTTTTCGCTTTACAACCATATGATGCATTAGACATTGCAGGACATGAGTGTTACTGGCTTTAGCCTCAAATTCTGTCAGCATGATATTGTGCCATGCTGCAATCTCAGCCAGCATCTTGATTTGATTTGTGCATTGCTTCACAATTCACTCCAGGAGGGCTTAGGGTCCAATTCTGCAAACTGCTCTGCAAATGAGAAGTCATACCCACTCCCTTGCCATCCAGCAGTGCTCTTGGAGCACAGAGCAGTGCCCCCCGTCCTGGCAAAATTACATGGAAATGGTGGCCATTTCCAAACTTCACTTGACCTCAGTGGCAGTGCTTGATTTCTCTGTGTTACAGTGAATCCAGATGGACAGCAGGGAAAGAATCAAGGGACTTGCTGAAAACCCAGCTGCTGCTTCTGAGCTTGGATCTTCCAGGTCAATACATTTCAATTTTTTTCTACTGAAAGAGAGAAGAGAAAACCTCACTCTTCCACAGTCAGTCTTCAATCAACCTTCTGCAAGATAATCTTAAAAGGAATTTCTTGCCTGTTAAAAGAGAAGACCCACTCCCAACCCACACTTCTGCACTGACTGTCTTTGATTCCATAAACTCAGTGTTTGTACTGTCTCAGTATGTGTGCACCCTCGCAAAGAGATCCATTCAGACAACTCTTGCACTTTTCTCCTTTCTGTGGAGGAATATGAATAGTTGCTCTATGGAGCAACTTTCGAATATTAAAGATGGAAAATGTCAAACAGACCATCAGAAATAACTGTTGTTAAAACATATGATCAGCAAGGGAAATGTACTGCCTCAATATATCATCTAGGATGAAAATGTATATTTCATAGTAAGCAGCTATGTGATAATCACATGATCTGTCATGGGTCTACTCCCTGGTACAGACAAAAGAAAGGATTCAGTGGACACCTATGCTGAATGGGAGAAGTAGTTCTTTATTCTTGTGTAATTCTCCTCATCTGTTATTGTTGTCATTCTTATGCTTTGTAATCCTTTTTATTGGACATAAATGTTCCAAACAACAGTAGTTTCTTGGGTCCCAGAAGTTCAGCTTACACAAACTTTTGCAATTCTCAAATCAGGTTATGAGCAAACTTTCTGAGGATCCTTCACAAACCTTTCTCAGTGTTAGGCCAGAATCAGCATGTTACACAAAACATCAAATGAGAGCTTGTAGCTGAATTTTTACATAAGTGACTACATGACAAACACAAAATTCATTACTTATTGTACAATGTATAAAATCTATTTTTATTTATAGCCCTACTGAGGAAAGTACAACTTTGTTCTACTCACTTGTGAAGAACCCTGCATACCTGTGCCACCACAGGAATAAGAAAAAAATCAATTGCATTACCAGTCCATTGAGCTATTCATGCCACTCCTTCTCCCTCAACACCCTGTATTAAGCTTTTTAAAGCCGAAAGTGATGTAAATCTTTCTAAATTCCAGAGGACCATTTTGCTAAAACATTATCCATCTTAACAGCACATCAGATTTCTGAATGGGAACGACTTCTTTGGTAGGAACAGGCCTATAACTTATACTGCTTCTCATTTCCTGAAGCACTGGAATTGTGCTGCTCCCTGATGTTATTTTATTAAGATGCGATTTGTCATCATATTGCCGAAAACAAGATAAAATGCTGGCTAATTAAATTCCTTATTTAACTTGATGAGCATCTGCTTTCTGTAGTCATATTCTTTTAAACAGAACCTTTATGGCTCTTTCTCAGGATCTGGCTATTATGGTTTTTACTATGATCAGAAAGGGGAAATGCCCTCCCTAAACAAAGCACGTGTGCTCCCATTGCCTATGACCCATGTTGTTTAGAAGAAGAGACGTATGGGCAGATTGCAGCAGTACCTTGCAAGCACACTGCCCTGACACTTCAAGAGCACTCCCTGTTGTGGAATAATTGCTATCCCATGGAGCCCAGTGGAAATCACTGAGACAAGCTGGTAGCAAAATACTGCAGCTGACAGCAAGTGTTTTCTAGATCAGGCTGCTATACAAAATACAACAAACAAATCACCTTGTGACTTCCCTCTTCTGTAGCAGATGAGACTCCCAACACAAAGGAAAATCTTCTCTACTGAAGGAGTAGGCTTAACAAGCTTAAGCACACACTTCAAGTTGAGCATGTGCTTAAGCATGCTGTTTGTCAAGGCCAGATTCTGGCTCACTTTCCAAGAACTGTACTCACAGAGGTTTCTAAGATGAGAGCTACCTTCCTGCATCATTGGTTGAGTGAAGACTGGGGTAGAAGAGTGTCCTCTGCTGAGTCCACATTCCTAATTCAAGCAGTGGTCTTATGTTGCTCTCATCTAAGCCACAGCAGAGGATGGCAAACAATTGTATCAGAACCCACTGTAAGCTCAGGGCTTTTAAGAAAGTCTTGAGCATGTCACAGGTCTGGGTCTATCTCTTGGGAGACTCCTTGGCATCAGACCTTGCATCCCACAGAACTCCAGAGGTGCTTTGCCAACACCTTTTGGTCTGGATTATCCTCTGAGATCCTTCAAGGAAAGATGCTGCTCCAGTGAAAGAGCAAAGAACCATTAATATTACATTGGTGTAGTATCACACCAGTGACCTCTGATTCTACTGCTTAAAGAATATCTACATATCTCTGGGTGTCTTATGCACCAGGAGGAGAAAGGGCAGAAAACTGTGGCTAGCTTTAGCAAACACGATCTCAGTATTTGACTTCATATAAATACAAAGCCATAGGATTAGCTGCTTATTCTGAGCCTGAAAACCAGGCCCTTAATTTAAGCTCCTGAATAGAACTAGGAATGCAACTTTGGTTTGTTTAACCACATTTCCTAAAGAAATAAAGCTTATGCAGTTAAATTGTCTCTATGTGCACACAAGCCTTTCCTTCTAACTTTGGACCCTTCTGCCAGTTCAACTGTGTTTCACAAAGATAAAGTTCTGTTGAACATCTGAACAAAAAATTTCTACCAGTTGTGTAGAGCAGAGGGGTGTGTTCTGCTCTAATCTTAAACATAAGGTACTGGAGAGTCTACATTGCCAGTGCCCTCATCCCAGCTGGATCACAGCTCATATTCTGTTAAATGCTGGTGACACAGAAGCTTTGGAAACACTGTTTGAATCTCAATGTAGGATGTGGGGTTTTCTTCTCTTTTAAATTTTTGTTCTGGGTACCAATGAGCTGCCCCTCGCACCTGGGCTGCATCACACAAAAGATCAGGAGTAGACTCAGCTTTGCAGCAGCTCTGTGAGGCAGTGGCCTGGCAGTGAAGCGGGGGCCATGTGTTGTGCAGACCATCGCTCTGGACTGGAGCTATGGAGGGGAATCCAGCCAAGAAGGACAGAAGGCAGAAAAGAGACCCTGCAATCTGTTGGAGGGGTTGTACTATAAACAAGAGCAGGAAGGCTTCAGCATGCCAGGGAAGAACAAGCTGTGTAGATAAAAGCGGCTGCTTCAAAAGAATGGAGGGTAACTAATTTTTCTTGCACCGGGTGGCCAAAAAGCAGGGAAAAAGAAGTGGTCTTCACTGAGCTGACAGTCAGAGGAGGGGAGCAACCTTCTCATGCTAGAAAAACTCCAAGAAAAGCCTCTGCAGATGCCCTTTCATCAGAGTTTCAAGGACAGCAGGATTCAGCAAACTCCAAATTTTGTCTTCGGTCCTACGAAGATGCTCAGGGAAAGGGCCTGAGCTGTCAAATGGGCCAAGAGGCTGTGGTCCTTGATGTGCCTCAATAGCAGAGGGAAAGTAGAGGGGATTAACAGCTGTCTAAGAAAAGAAATACGGGGAATGGTAGGGGATGCAGGGTCAGCACCTCCCCAAATCCAAGCACACCCTGGTCCTCCAAGCCCAGGGCTCAAGTTCCCCATTAGGCAGCTTTGACCTCCTCGAGGATCCCAAATCACAGCAGAGGAAGCATGACCGCAAAGCCTACAGAGGACAGGTCTTGTAAAGAGTATTCAGGTCAGGCCGTAACAGCCCAAAATAAAGGTTTCTCCAACTGGAAGAAGCTCTGACAGTCCAGAGGCCTTTCTCTGACTCTTCTGCACCACAACCTTCTCTGAAAAGCTGACCTGTATGTCCCCAGTCCAACCACTTGATTGGTCTTAGCTGGGGAGGAACTGATAGCATGGGATTAATTTAATTTAGAAGGTGCAACTACAAGTTCTCCACAGCTGGTCAAAGATTGGTGCAATTGGGCATTGGTTATGGTGTCTGTGAGCTCAGTGTGGGCTACCAAAACCCTCCCAGAAGCTGGGGCATCTCAGGACCTTTAGCCTGGGCTGATTTCCAGTTCTCTGTTGGATAGCTTTGCTACACACAGCAGCCCTGCATGCAATCCAGCCCCAACAGAGAGTGCAGGCTGGCCACACATCCAGGAGGAAGGAAGCCAGCTCTGTTCATGTGGAGAACCACCAAGGTGTGTTGGCAAAGTGGTGAAATGGGACAAATATTTTCAATATGACAGTAGTAGGACCTCTAAAGAGCAGCCCAAGACCCTTAAAGGATAATCCATGAGATTCCAGAATGGCTTTGGAGTTTTGGGAGACTCATAATTCAGATATTAGCTGCTGCTTATATAAGATGTACAATACAGGCCGTTCTGGCTCATTTGGAGCCAGCAGTCAGCCAGCCCAGTCCATGAAAGGAGCTTTAGAGCATGATCCAAATGATCCTGTTAAGAGCAACACTGAGAACCCCATTTCCTTAATTTTTTTCACCAATGAGAGCATTTCTTTGGAAGGACGTGGACCATTTCCTCTACAGCAGAGCTGGGGTGCACTATCCCTCGCAGTCCGCCCAGAATTTTCACTCTGCATCTCTGCCCCTGACCCAGTATGTGGAGAGTGAGTCCAAGCCACTGCTGGAAGCATGTTCTGACTGAAAGGACACCTGGAGTGCATCAGCAAACTGCTTGCAAGCAGCCTCTCGTTTTGTAGGTCTGTTCTCTGCATGGCCGGGCTGTTCCTTGTGTCTCGCTGAACTTGTGCCATATGGAGCAAATGCTTCAACGTCTGTCTGTGTCTGCCTGACCATGCAACTCTAGAGCTCTCTGCAAATGATGCTCTGCTCTCAACAGAGCTGGGGACAGTCCCTGAATGGGGTTCCTCTCACTCTTCCAAAGTTGGTTTTTTTTCCCCCCCACAGGATCTTTCAAAGCATAAGGAGTCATCACCAGAGACCTGGAACTGGATAGCTGCTGGCAGGAAGAAGATTGCTGGAAACAGTTGCAGGGTTATACTCTGCATGTTCCCTCTCTCTCTCATCCATATATGACACTGGGATCTGGTTTAGCTCTGGGCATTTTAAAAGTGCGACAAGAAAGAGAGAAAGGTCTCTCACTTGCTCCTTTCTCTCTCTGCTGTGTTGCCACCTGGAGTCTGCTGGCTTCCAGGGGAAGAAAGGGCAAAGGCAGAAGATCTGGACAGAGAACATGAGGTTGTGCATCCCTTCCTAGCAAGCACACTCTGCAGCAAGAGGACCTGGAATGTGCAAAAAGGTTCCTCTTCCTCTTTTGCTTGAGGGAAGCTGGGACAAAACCCTGGACCCAGACATCTCCTTAGCCTGTGGTTTTCTTTAAAAGTGGTGTGTTAGCAAGTGCTTGTGTGCATGTGGTGTGCTTATGTCTGCAGGTGAGAAAGAGCACTCCCAGGATTGTGGTGTGTGTTAAGTTGCACCTCACTCTTCCTGCCTGTCTTGTTTTTCTCGGGCTGACAAGCTTCTGACTAATGGCAGTCACTGCTGCTTAATCAGGAAGCAATTTAATGATAACCTTTTCTAATTAACCAGCAGAGAGAAGAATGAATAAACTGTGAAACAGCCAGCTGGCTTCAGTGTCCCGAGCCAAAGGGCCTGTCAGGTGGGAGAAAATGGTATCTGGGGACAAAGGATGGCAGCTCTGGGCCTGCCACTGGGCAGGGTCGTAAAATCCTGAGATAGGAGGGGGTTATAGTGTTCCCCAGGGCCTTTTCTCTGCTTTCTCCCCCATTAATGCTCTGGTCACCCACACGGGGAATGTGACTGTTCAGGAAAGGCATCTCGATGTGTATAATCAAGTCCCATGTATAATTAAAACCCTGGGAGGCCCTTTTATTTTAACTTTTATTTTAACTGATGTAAATATGAGTGTATCGCCTTATTTTGAAGATGTTCACAAAATCATAAACCAGTCCAAATTGAAAAGCACCTCAAAAGACCATCTGATCTAACCCCTTGTGGGAAAGGGAGCCTAGATGAGGTTATCTATCACCCTGTCCAATTGGATCTTGAAAACCTTCAGTAATGGGGACCCCACACTGTCCCTGGGGAGGTTGTTCCAATGACTGACTGTTCTCAATGCAAAAAATTTCATTCTCATACCAAGATGAAACCTCTTCCAGTGTAATTTCTTGAACAGCATAGGACCCAGTATTGCTCCCTGAGGGACAGCACTTGTGACAGGCTGCCAGCCTGCATAAAGCCCATTGATTGCTGTCTTCTGCTGTGGCCTGGGAGCCAATTTCCTACCAATCTCACCGATCCTCCCTCCAGTGTATCTGGTCAACTCATCATTCTGAAGTCCAGGTTAACAATCTTCACTACTCTCCCCATGTAGAAAGAAAATGTCATTTGGCTGTTGAAGGTGATCAGGTTAATCTGCCATGATTCACCTCTAGTAAATCTGTGCTGGCTTTCCCAATCACCTGCTTCATTTGCTTTGTGATAGTTTCTTGGAAGACTATAGTACTTTCCAAGGGCCTGGAGTAGTTTCCTGTGTCCTCTTTTGTGTTTTGCTTGTAGAAAGCCCTGACATCTGTCCTCTTCCAGCTTCCAGGCACATCCCCTCATTTGTCTGGTCACTAGTAGTGTCCCCAGGGATAAGTGTTGGGCCCAGTCCTGAGTTTACCACAAAGTTTAGCATATTTGTGGGCGACACCAAGCTGGGTTGGATTGTCACTCAGCAGAGAAAGCTGGACAGACTGGATGCATGGGCTGAGACCAGAGTATGACATTCAACATGACCAAGTGCCAGGTCCTGCACTTCACCCACAACAACCCCAAGCAGTACTACAGGATGGGGGCAGTGTGACTGGGAAGCTGCCCAGAAGAAAAGGACCTGGGGTGCTGGTCAACAGCAGCTGAACGTGAGCCAGCTGTGCCCAAGTGGCCAAGAAGGTCAATGGCACCTGGCCTGTGTCAGTAATAGTGTGGCCAGCAGGAGCAGGGCAGTCATTGTCCCTGTGTGGTGAGGCCACACCTTGAGTGCTGTGACCATTTCTGAGCCCCTCAACTCAGGAAGGACATTGAGGTGCCAGACAAGGACAACAGAGCTGTGAAGGGTCTGGAGCACAATACTGTGCTGTGGAGGGACCTGGGGGTGTTTAGCCTGGAGAAAAGGAGGCTCAGGGGAGACCTCATCACTCTGTACAATCACATGAAAGGAGATGTAGCTAGTGGAGGTAGGGCTGTTCTCCCAGGCAGCCAGGGACAGGATGAGAGAACAGCCTCAAGCTGCACCAGAGGAGGTTTAGGTTGGACTTCAGGAAGAATTTCTCCACAGAAACAGTGATTAGACATTGGAATGGGTTGCCCAGGGAGGTGAGGAGTCACCGTCCCTGGAGATGTTTAAGGAAAGACTGGAGGTGGCACTCAGTGCCATGGTGTTTGACATGCTGATGTTGGGTAACAGGTTGGACTCGATTGCAGCAGTGCTCTCCAACCTGCACCAATACCAGCTGCTGCTCCTAATCCCCGGGGACAGACTCCTTCCTCACTGCTGACAAGTGCCGCCACCCTTTCTCACACATCAGCTCCCCGCTCAATCACCATTCAGGAACAGCACACATTGGCGTGCCAGACCCACACACCAGGGGCAGCCAGCGAGGGTGTCCGCCCCGGCTGTACAGCGCTGGGTGCTGACTGGGGCAAGTCTTCAGCCTGTGACCGGCGGCAGTCCCCGCAAGCCGCACCGGGCCTGAGCGAGTGGCGGGGGCGGCCCCGGGCTCCCGGCTACCCCCACGGAACGCCAGCGCCCCCGAGATGGCGCCGTGACCGGAAAACTGCATTTCCCAGCGCCCCGCGCGCTCCCCGCGCCGCTCTCATCTCCCGGCGTGCTGGGCGCTCCCGGCCCCTCCGTGCCACCGGGCGGTAGCGCACGGCCTGCTGGGAGCTGTAGTACCTCGACGGCGCACCGGGCCGTGCCCGCCGGCGGTGAGCGGGTGGCGGAGCCCCCGGGCGGGCGGGGAACGAGGCCTGACCTCCGGGACGCGGGGGGGGCCGAGGGACAGGGTGGGCCGGAACCTTCGTGAAGTTTGGAACGGGAGCCTGCCCGTCTCATGGTAGAGGAGGGGATAGAGGGTGAACCCCACCGCCCGCAGGGAGGTGAGGAACGGAGGGGGCGGGCATCCCGCAGGACGTGGGGCAGCGAGCGCATGGAGCGAGGCGGACTGCTGGGACCAGTCATGGGAGCCAGGCTCTCCCTTCTATTTGAAGGTCTGTGGCCTGCGAGTGGAGGTTTGTCAGGAGGAGCTGGCTCTGTCCTGTGGGGTTCAGCATGTATCTGCTAAGCTCTGTGAGATACCCAGGGACCGAAGGTGAACGGGGAAGATGGACATCGTTCCCATCTTTGCTAATAGGTACCCGAAATAGGACACACTTCCACCAAAGACGGTGCAGGATGTAATCCTTTGCCTGCATGTGCCTTTGGAGGTCTGGCTCTGCGGTGCAGGGTGTCCCCGTGCTTTGCTATTAGTTCTGCTGGGAATTACAGAGATGAGTACTCAGAACTGTAATGGAACGGGAGTTTTCTCCTTTTTCCGTATGTTTTATCTATGCAGGACTGGCATGCAAGGTCAGATTGTCTGTCACCATCTACTTGCTGATAATGGCTCAGCATTGGTGTGACAGCTTTGCTGTGCTACTAGATTTGTGTAGGATCAGTTACAGTAATAACCATTAATAATACTAAGTTATCAATATAATAATAATAATTTGTTCTTTTTTTTTTTTTTTCTTTTTTTTTCCTTGTAAACTGACCTTCCTTCCTCTAAAGAAGCAAGTGCCTTAGTGATTAATTCCTGATGTAGTTTTGGTGCAGATTTGTTGTTGGACTTGTTGAAGATGTCATCAGGCCTTACAGAGGAGCAAAAGAGAAGGATTGAGGAAAACCGCCGGCTGGCTTTGGCTCGGAGAGCAGAGAGGCTGGCAGCCCAGAGAGCTGGGCACGTGGGCATTGCTGCACCTCTGCAGAAAGAACAGAGTCTGGGCAGTCTGGGAAACTGGAAGGAAGAAAACGATCATGTCGGGTTCACCAGCCAGCACCGACAGAATCCAAACACGCCTGTGGAGCAGAAGAGCTGTCTCCAGAAAGGCTATAACCATTACACTGCAAACCAACAGATGGCTAGCTCACACAGAGAGCAGCAAAAGAGTTGTTCAGAGGACATGGAACGAGCAAGTGGCCTTAAGCAGTTTCCTGCAACGATCCCAAATTCTCTGAGTTATTCTCATAAACATTACTTGGATGCTGGTAGTCAGGAACATGGACAACACACTTTAATTGACCATGGAACATTCCAGCAGCCCAAGTGCTACCCAGCTTTCAAAAACCCCACAGAACCACCTCATCCAAGATGCATTGATAACAGGCACCCTGATAGTAGTAAAGATTTACAAACTCAGAACAAACCTGCTGTTAAATATGTTTCACCACCAAGCAGTGCTGCCCTGAGTGATTCAGAAATGTTGATAAACATAAACAGACCGAAAGAAAGAACAGGGGGAGGTTTTGTCTCTCAAGCCAGTGGTAAGATGCAGAAGCTGACCAGTTCTGCTGGTGTGGGCTCTACCTTTGAAGCTGCCTCTCACAAGAAAGCAAATAATGTTACAAAAGGAAAATGTGTGAAATGTGGGGAAGACCGATTCCAGGTTGAAATAGGATATAATGCTGAACTTATTGCTGTGTTTAAGAAGGTACCAAGCAAAGCCTATGGTAAGAATTGTTTGTTTGCTGTTATCTCTGTTTTAAATTGAGTTGAAGTTTTGGCATCTGCTGCTACTGTAGTTGCTACTTGCTCTTACCAGTGTACCTATTGTTGGGGTGGAATATATGGTACTAATGGGGGATTAAAGAAGCAAATACAGATTAAATTGGATAGAAATTCCGGACATAAGTAGCTTGAGCTTGGATTTTGAAAAGAAGTCAGAAGCTTTGCTTTATGAGCAGCACTGTGAGTTTAGTGGCAGCAGCTGGTCAGAGTTTTTTGTAAGTGAAGAAGCGAAGTTATTCATAAATTGGGATGTGAAAATGGGTCACTTCAGTTATAGTTCAGACTTATGAGCTGATTCTGTTTCCTGGGTTACAGAGAGCAGTGCAATCTCCCCCTTTTGTCTTTTTCTGGTCTTTTACCACTACCTTTATTTGTTATATTCTATTTTTGTTTTCCTTCATGTGTTGCTGATCCCTGTGAATGGCTGTGAATTCTTCTTGTCTTAGTATTGATATTCCCCATAGCTTTTTCTGGTGTCATGTAGCTGTAAACTTGGGCAAAGCTATTTTTCAGATGTCTGGCAAAAAGTTTGCATGAGTAGATTGAATACTTTTACCTCGCGTGAACATTTCACACCACTACTTTTTTTCTGCCCCAAATGATTCATATTCTGCCCTATTGCTCTTGCCCTACTTTAGATCCTGCTATGAAAAAATGGAATTTCAGCATGGAAGATTACAGCAGTCTCTGTAAGTAAATGTTGAATAATAAAAAACAGGTGGACTCTTGACACCCCCTCCTTCCCCTGCTTTCCATAGCTATTGTTCAGCTTTGTTAGTGTCTTGAGTAATAAAAATAGTGCTACTTAAAGATAATGCCCATCTTTTAGGCATCTAGCTAATAACATTTTTCTTATACTTTGTAGTTGATTAGATATAACTTAGTTTTTTGTGTAATCTAAATACCAAGCACAGGTTGCATTTTCTCTACCACTGAATTTTTTGGCAACCAACAAGATCATAGGAATATTATCTGCTGTGCTGGTACTTGTTATGAATTTGTTTTGAAAACTGAGTGTGTTCCAATGGCTAAGGCCTAATTTCTGGGTCCATTCATGTATTTTCTTTTTAAATAACTCTTTTATAAACATCTTTATTGATAATTTTGTGGGTCAGAAAAGGATAAAGGGTAATTCTCCAGGGTTTGGAGTGAGACTGAAAATGAATTTGCCTTTTTTTGGTATAACAAGGGTAGGTTTATCTTTTTTTTTCCCTCTCCTGTCATCTTATTCTGGAAAGATTGAGAGATTATAGAGACAAACACTTCAGGTAGGCTTTTCAAAAGCACACTGTATTGAAGTGAGTGATAAATCACTATTGATTTCAGTGGGAACAGAATTAGGCCTGTGTTGAGCACTTTAAAAAACCACAGTTGAGTGCTGGTGTTTTAGCTTCCCATGTGGGTTGCCACACATTTATAATTTAAATGCTGTTGGCTTGCTTGAAATATATCAAGTACAGATGAGAGCAGAGTCTCTGTACCAAGGAGCTTGCAAATGAAGAGAATGGTTTTTAGAAATGAGGCATTTTTCTTTAAAGCTATGAAATATATGAGTACTCTGTGAAAAGTTCCTGTTTACTAGTGAAGACAGTATGTGACCAACATTGGCCTGTGAAATTGGGGAAAATAGCCTGAGAAAAGAGAACTAACTTAAAAGGGCCTTGAAAAAGTGAAACTGTAAAACAATTATTTTTACAGTTCCCACTTGTAATTTAGTTTTTCTGAATAATGTGATCGTGTATCGCCCTTTTTTTTTTTTTGTATTATAAATTAAACATGCAGTCAAGCCTAGAAACAAATGTTGAAATAAAGGAGTAAAACTTGCTTTTTCCCCCCCAGTTTCTTTCAGTTTTAGTTGTAGAGGTGACCTCTAACTACACGATGCTACACCAATAGCATCTGAAATCTTTTGCTTGGAGCATTGGGAGGAGAAGGTCTAAATTGATGGTTTCCAATCCCTCTACTTTAAAAATTATTTTCAGTGGGTGCTCTTAAGCTTTTTTTATTTGGAGTAGAAATCTAAAAATGCTTGGATTTATTCAGGAAATCACTTATTTTAAAATAAGGTTGGATGATACCCAAATGGTTTATTTATTAATTGATGAGGAAGAAATTGTCTGAATTTCTTTCTCCATTTTCGTATCTTGACCACTGAACTTAAAGTTTGTACTTTTTTGTTGTGTATCAGTTTTCTGGAGTACTTAAAAAGAGTGGATCATGATGTGCAGCTCAATGCTCAGAGGCCTGGATTCACCTGGGTTTATTCTAAACAGCTCCCAGAGAGAGGAAGTTGCCTTCCACAAGTACTTGGAGGCAGAGTGTGCTTAATGGTCCCCTGCTTTTGTGTCTAATGGACTCTGGAGATGTTCATGACTTTGTGTTATTGTAGTATGTGTGAGGTGGAGGCTTAGGGACAAACTGCACTACTTTGGTGCTGTAAAAACTAAAAGAAATTGTATTCCCACTCCTTAACCATCAGAGTTCAGTTATAATAATAAAGACAACACGTGGGTATAGATTGGCAGAGAAACACAGGGATAAGTGGTGTGTTTATTACTGTGGATAGCTGTGTTCTCAGGCTAACATCTGTAAAATGCTGTGTCCCTCCTCTCTCCATGCCCTTGCATTGTGACAGAGGTGACTGCTGGTGATGGGTAGGTAAGACGGGAGTGCAGATGGCTGGCTGGAAGTGCAAGTCTAACTGTAAGACATGGAATAAAGGGTAATGAACTTAAATTGTAACAAAAGAGATTTAGGAATTTGGACTAGATTCCTTTCTACAGCATTGTGAATACACAGCATTCCTCTTAAATGGATTGTCTATCAGACATTGACGTGAGGCAGGAGGCAGATAATTTTAAATCTTTCTCCTTTACTGTTTACAGAAGCACCTTCCCATCTTTTCAGATGCTGTTGATCACCATGCCTCTGTCCCTGTCATTTTCGGAGTGAAAGCGCTGCGCGGGTGTGTGCAATTTACTGCTACATGTGCTTCTGCAGATTGCTTGCCCTGGCCTAGGGAGCCACATTTTAGGATTGCTGACAGAGAGGGAGCTTAGTGCAATCACGGTGCTGGACAGGCCCTTGTTCACTTACTATCACATGTTCCCTTGGTCCCTGCTGTATTTTCTGTGGAAAATCCCACCAACCCACTCCTCCAGGCCATGCTTTCTCTATTCTTTGTCCCTGTGAAGGAAAGCAGGGATTCATCATTCCTTTTAAACTTGTGTGTCTTCTTTTTTATTAATTCTTTTCTATATCTCTATGCTTTTCTCTGTAGTGGAAGCAGCAAATCAACTTTCATCAGTAATTCTGGCACCACTGGAAGGAGAAAATGTGGTTGGCTTGGCATCAGGCTCTCATTTTGTTGGCAGTGGGGTTGATGTGAAATCCCTCTTGAAGCTGTGTAAGAACTGGAAGAAACCCTCAGCCCTTGTCAAAGGGAAATGCGTGCTTATCTCTCGCTTGCGATTTGAGGTTGATATTGGGTATTCTGCAGAAGTGATTGCAGTGTTCAAACAGATGGATTCCAGAAATTATGGTGAGTCTGCTGCTGTGTCTGCTTTCTGATAATGACCTTGCTGGAGCTACTCTGGCTTCACAGAAGAGAGGTTGTGAGAGTACATCCCTCTAAAAGAGCATAAGAGAACGTGCTTTGGTGAAGATTTTACAAGATCTTGTAGTTCTAGTTTAGTGTTGTATCTGTGTCCAGCCCTTTATCCCATGGCAGAACATGTCCTCTTCTGGGCCTGTTAGCCAAGGTGGAATTTCAGATCTCATTACATTTACATTTACTGTAAATACTGTAAATGAGGTGGGTTGTGCTAATAATTTCCCAGCAATATGGACCCCATGCAAAGTTCTTTTTTTTATTATCAAATGAAGCTGGTTGTTCTCTTACTTCTGCTTTGCTGTGGTGTATAGTGGCTGCAACTGCCTGAGCAGATTTAATTTACCAGGAGTTTTTACAAATGTTTTCAAGGCGAGTGTAATTTTAGAGCACTTTTTGTGTTGGCATGTACATTTCAATGGCAAATATAATTTTTTTTCCACTTGTAATTTGGGAAATGAGACACAGAGTGAGGAGGTAACATGCACAGTGTCACAGAAGGTCAGTGACAGCATGGAGAAAAAATTCTGGAGCTCTAGTTCTTGGGGCAGGGCCCAACCTGGCTCACTGTGTCTTCTTCACCTGACTCTGAATTCAGTCTTCTTTCCCTGGATGTTGTACACAGATGCTACCCAGGGATAAGCCTGCCAGATAGATCTGGCATTGATGTTACATTTTGGATATTGATGAATTGAATTTCCTCCTGTAGCCTCCTAGGAGCTTTGATTCTAGGGTATGGAGGCACAACTGAAAGTGAGTGTTCTATTGACTGAAGTCAGAGTTTGCACACATTCTTCATCCCTTCTTGCAGTGAAGAGAAAGTGGTTGCCAAAATGCTTGAGCAGATGGGTTCTTCAGGAGAGCTGATCCTGGCTTGCTCTGGTGATACCACCATTTTTAGATGTGTGGTCATACTTTTAAATCTTCTCCAAACTGTTTGCTTAACACGACAGCAAACAGAGGAGAATTTATTTTGATCATGATAACAATTCTTTTAAAACGGTTCTGAGATGCAGAGGTAGATTGACATGTTTTTATGGACAGAAAATTCAGTTGTTTTTTTTTTAAAAGAGACTTATGATAGTGTTTGTTGTAACTATTGCAGATATGAATACCAGAAAGTGGAATTTCCTGCTGGAGGATTACCCCAAACTAAGTGAGTAGCTGCATTTCTCCAGTGAGGGATAACTTTCTGTGCATCAGTTTCTGTCTGTTGCCTTTTGCCTTTATGCATCTGTGTAATGCTGCTGAAACTGTGACTTGCCAAACTGAAATGTAGAGCTATGTTTTGGTGTGGTTTCTTTTTTAATAGATGCAACTTTGCAGAATAGTCCAGTCTCTGCAGTATGCTTCAAGCACATCTGCTTCTCAGGTTTTTATGTTTAGTTAACTTTACAGAGTGCTTTGAGATGAATAGTATTACACAAGTCCTAAGTATTACAACTATTATTTGTCATCCCAGTTGGCATGCTGTGTTTGCTTTGGTGCTCATGTGAGAGTTTGTGGCTGTGGAATTTGGTTGGGGTAAGTTTCAGAAGGATAATAAGCCAGGTGCTCTATGCACATCCTTAGGAAGTGTTAGTGTTTCAGAGTTGAAATGCTGTTTCTCAGAGTAGTTTTTCTCCAGCATGGGCTACTGCTTCCATGGGATACCAGAGTATGTTTAATAATTGAGTAAGTGCATGCTTCTGTGATGCATGTCTTAATAACATTAGTAATGGTTGTAGGGCTGAAAGCCATGTGGTGGGGCCATGTGAGAAGGCCAGGTCTTGAAAACAAGTGAGTGTGTCTTGGAGGAGGCTGTTATGAAACTGCAGGGTTGGAATGCTGGCATTCCTGATTTAGGTGAGTGCTGATGATCACTCACAATTTGGTCAGAAGGCCTTTTGTGCATGCAAAGAGCCTGATCTTGTAGCATGTACCAGGCAGTCTGAGCACACACATCACCTCCTAGTCTGTCACAGCCTCGGTCATGCTGGCTGACAGTTGTACACATTACATGAGGTATTCAAAATCCCACAGATTTGAGGAAAGGGAAAAAAAAATTCCATTAATCTTGCAGAGTGTAATTTGTGAGGGCATTTGAGGATTCTAGCACGTGCCTTTTAGAAGAACAGCATTTGCTTTGTTGCCTGTTCATTTGCCTACATCAAAATTAAAAAAAGAGAATTCAGAAAGGCTGGTTGCCATTTCCAGCAGAGAGATCTGTTAGCTGGGAACTGTTTGTAGAGGTTAATGTCTCTTTGCCTAGTTGCTCAGTCATCTTTATATAAAGGTCACTTCACTAAAAACTGTCTCTTGGATGAATCATGCTGGTGGCAGATATATCTTAATCACTCGCCCAGCTCATGTACAGAACAATAGCAACAGAATTATCAGTGAGCAAATTGTAGCAATTATGCTAACACATAGCTCGGTCTGTGAGTGTAATAACAAGCTTGTGCTGTTCTTTGGGTGGAGAGAGTTCCCGCTATTGAAGAAATAGAAATTAAACTGGAGAGTTTAAAAAGTTTGGTCATTGCCCAACCACAAATGGAAATCTTTTCATATGTATATTTCTTGGAATTGCTTTCCCCCTTTATATGGCAGGGGTCCATCCTGCTGTTTTCCTCTTGGAGACAACTGAAACAAAAATAGCTAACTAAATTCCGATGCATTTACTGCTGGTATAGTGAGTTCTTATTTTAGTTGTTTTTCCAAGCAGGTTTGTTTGTTTGTTTGTTTGTTTTCTGGACTTCATATACAAACTGACTATTAAAGAAAAAAGGAAGTTGCTTCCTGCAATAAAAATCTGTGCACCTGCATTTCTGTTCCTAGTGCAGAGGTGTCTTTGATTTCATAGTCACTGGACAAAATTATTAAATAAATTTTCCTGGTCACAGCTCACTGTGTGTTTAAAACCGGTGGTTATTTTCTTGGAAATTCACTGTTGGATTAAAAAGAAACACTTTTATTTTTGAGGAGATGGGATAGAGAGGCTGCTGGAGGAGACTAAAATAAGGTTGTCTAGGAGGAGAATTGGCTAGATACTGTGATCATTGTGATGCATGGGTTGAAAATATGAGGGCTCTGAGATCTTGGCATAATGGATGCTGGGCATCCCTTTAGTCCAGCTGGAAAGGTAAAGTTGTGAGGCTTCATGGCTGAAGAAAAAGTAATATTGAGGAACTGAAGTGGCTGCCTGTAAGTTGGTTCTGGCCTGTAAGCTGCCTCTGTCCAGGAGAAAAGCAGTGGCCACCAGCAGGGAGGTGCTGTTGGTCCTGGAGGATGGTTGTTGGAGTGCTGTTGCTGGTGGTACAACAGCTGTTTCTCAGAGTCTTGAGGTGCTTCCTGTTTTCTTACCCATTGTGGTAAATAAACGTGGTAAAGTGGAGGCAGAACCCAACTGTGTGAATTCAGGGAACAGGAGAGGAGAGTTTTCAAAACTGAAGATGAATGTTATTCTTTAGGTAACCGTCTTGGGTCACTTCTGATAGTTTTGGCTCAGTGGGAACCTCAGAGGTACAGAATCCCAAGGTCAAGATAAAGATGTCCCTGCTTTCTAGGCTTTGGGAGCTCTTTTGTTCAAATCTGTACTTTGGTTTCTGAGTAAAGTGTGCCCTAAGCTGCCCTCAGCATGAATAATCCAGCTCCAGCTGTATTAGTAGCAATCATCTCTGAATGATGGCATCAGAGTTTCTTTTTTTTTATAACCAAGTCTGAGGGGAGGAGATGTGATTCATCATGTGGTTCTGAAATAGACTTTACGGAAGAGGCCGGGCTAGCTAACACCTGTGCACGATGCCATGATTTCTGTGAACTGTCTCAGGATAGGAAATTCTGTTTTTGATGAGGTTGAGGGTTGTGTCCTGAGATCCATAATGGAAGTTGTGTGTATATTGTCCCTTCAGATAATAAACTGCTCTGTTCTTTGCAGTGAAAGTGTTACTGAGCCTTGTGTCTGTAGAAGTGGAGCCACTGCCCGAAGCAGTAATTAAGACCTTTGCTGCTCAACTCCAGAGATCTCCATCACAGACAGACGTTCCTGATGCTGACCTTTCAGCAGTGGACTCCAAAATTGTGACGAGCCTCATGCCCTTTCAGCGGGAAGGTGTGAAGTATGTCCTTTTTGCATGCTGTTAAGCGCTAGTCATTGTCTAGAATTCTGGAGTTTATATTGGTGCCCAGATTTCCTTCTAGTTCATGGAGGGTTCTGCATTTCTCGAGAGTGTGGGTCTATTATACTCTGGCACTTCGGGCTTTTGATTGTTTGATAGCATGGTTTGTTTGGGATTTTTTAAATTTTTTTTAAAATTTTTAAATTATTTTTTGAGTGACACGTCTGTTTTATTTCTAGATAGATAGATGATAGATGATAGAAGTCATCATGAATCAGGTGGAAAGTAATATTTTGCTACTCCAAAAAATTGTTCAAATGATACATCTGTGATCTCCCTTTTGTGATTCAGTATGTACATAGTTGTCATATGATTTTTTTATTTTGTAAGGTAATTGGGTTTTTTCCCAAGTGCATCTCTTCAGTTGTTGTTGTTTTTTGAATATTAAATACGCATGGGAAGGGACCAGGAAATGGGATCCAAGCCCTAAAAGATTTAAAATTACTAATCATATGTACAGATAAAAAATTTAAATGTCCCCATCATATATGATCATTAGTTATTGATTTCAATATGTGGTCCAGGACAGTCTGTACTTAATGGTCTTAAATTGTTATTGTTTTTAGTAATAATTTCTTAGCTTAACCAGAATGAACTCTGGAACACAATGTGAGTGATATAATGGAAAGAATGTGCTTAAAATAATTGTAAGGTCTAGAGACTACTTTTCATATGAAATCAAAATCTCTAAGGACTGGGCTGAACCACTCTGCTCAGGAGCTTCCAAGCTTTGAGAGATTTGTGAGAGTTGCTCCCTTGTAGGAAAGACAAAGGGAGAAAATCCAGGTTTACTGAAGAACCCAGATCACTTCCAGGTGATCCACTTCAGAGGCTCAGTCATGACTTAGCTCATCTTGGTTGGCAGGCAGTAACCCATTTCTTGACTCTTCTTTCCCTCTCTGTTTTCCCCAGTTTTGCAATTTCCAGGAATGGACGTTTGCTCCTGGCGGATGACATGGGCCTGGGCAAGACCATCCAGGCCATCTGCATTGCTGCCTATTACCAGCAGGAATGGCCCTTGCTGGTGGTGGCTCCTTCTTCTGTGAGGTTTACGTGGGCAGAGGTACTGTGGGCATCTGCACGGGGTCAATAGAGAGCCTGTGGGATGGTTAGACTGTATTGTGCTTTGCAAAAGTTAAACTTCTAAATGTATTTGGGCAAGGAAACAAAAAATTGTACTGATTTTGAAACTTGATGGTGGAAAATTTGGTGTTTAGTGTATGGTATATGCCTAATTTTTTTTATTGGCTGATTTTCTTTTTGTAGTCCAGCTGATCTGTTGGGAAGAGGGACAGCTAGAGGAAGTGTTTCCTCTGACCCTCTGTTAACTTTGTTCCTGCAAGTCAGTTGGCTCCAAGGGGGCATTTTACTCATCAGTGTCAAAGATAATAGCTACATTCAAGCAATTGTCCTGTATTCGAGCCCATCACTGCAGTATTTGCCAGTTTCTTGGCTGGAACAGAAGCCCAGATGCTGGGATTCTCCACTCCATTCGAAAGGCCCCATTATCATCATCATTAAGTGTCTGTCATAATATGTCTTTTGGCCTGTCCAGTGTGTGCTGCTGACTCCTCTGAGTACTTTATTAATGTTGGTCAAAGCCCAAGAAAGCTTGTATGGTTGAGAAATGTGTCTTGAAATAAATCACTGCCATAGTTTGTACACTGAGGCTGTTGGGTTGCCATAGGCTAGGGAAATGTTCACTGTGGCAGAAAAAGGTGAGCCAGAGCTTTTAGGTCAGTAAATTCTTTCCAGAGAAGGAGGAGGTGGGGGTTTAGCTTTTCCTGAAATACGGCATTGATGAGAAAAGTATTGATTTAGATTTGCTGGTTTTGTGCTATAACCAGGTTGTTAGAGCATCTTGGTGTGTGTTTTAATATCCAGTAGTGCAACAAAATGCAGGGTGAAAAGAAAATAAAGTTGTTTACTGAAAAAGGGAGTGATGCACCTCGTACTTGAAATCTCAAGGTCTATAGACCTGTGGAGCAACACCGAACCCAAATCCATTGCTTCTGTGGGATATCTACCAGGAGCAATTTGGGCCTAGGTTTCTTGAAGTATTGGGCAACTGCTAATAAACTTCTGCATTCTGCTTCAGGAGATTTTAGAAATATGAGGCATTTTTGTCTAGTTGTTCTTGTTGGGTTTTTTTTGGTTGTGTTTTGTTTTTTGGTTTTTTTTTTTTTTTTTTTTTAATTTGAGTGCTTGATTTCTTCCTTCCCCTACTCCCAGCTGCCCAGGAGGCTCTTGTAGGAGGTGTTTTGTTAGGACATTTGATTTAGAGATCTGGTTGATTTTTGAGTATGTGATGGATGCAGATGTAAGAAAAACATGTCACAGAAATTCAGAAGGTGAAATTTATTATAATGTGTAATCTACTCAGTTCATTCTTGTACAGATGTGTTTTAACTGTAATGGTAGAAGCTTTTGTGATGTCTCTGGAACCAAACTGGCAGAAATTTTCTTCCTCTTAGTGATATCAGTGTTCTATTTTGGTTTTCTGTGCTCAGGCCACTGAGTGACTTTATAGTCAAGGTGCCATAGGAAGCTGGTGGGAAGGGGCAAGTTACTCTTGGGTCAGAAGTGTTGCACCCCCATGCATTTGGAGTTCAGCATTGAAACTTAGATAATTAACAGGGTAGTTTGATAGCACTTCTTGTGGACTAAAGTCAGCACCCTGTGAAGAATTCCGGATCAATTTTTTGGTGTAAATTAGTCCCATGCCCTTTATAAAAGGAGAGGGCATTGCAGTAGGAGTTTCCAGGTACTTTCCTTTTGCTGTCACCTTTGTCTTAAATTTTGACGTGGTGTCAAGTACATACTTTTTTTGTTGGTATCTGACCTTGCCTGCATGTTTGCTCATTTTGGTTGTGGTGCTTTCAGTAAGTGGAAAAGAATAGTTAATTGTTACTTTCTCACATAATGAGAAGCTCACATTTAGTTTCTCCTGCTGCATGAGGTTGCTGAACAGTGGAGGGGAATGATTGTGGTTGAGGGATTTCAACAGGCAAAGCTCCTAGAGACAGAGATGCCATTTCTCATCACCATTTGGTTACATTTCTGTAGGGACCAGATCCTGATGGGCCCAGACAATTTTCTGCAGAGCAACATCAGCAGAACTCAAATGTTGCAGAGAGCTTGGTGTCACTGGGGACAGAATTACAAGGGAAATGGTGGGTGGTCTGGCTAACAGATGGGTTTGGGGGAGGATATCTTGCTCTGGTGTGTGGAGCGTTTCAAGAGGTTGATTGAATGACAATTACCACATAAATTTCAGCTGCTGTCATAGAGCAGCTGGTGTGTTGTTAACTTGATCTTTTCATTTTGGTGGGGTTGTTTTTTTGGGTTTTTTTTTTTGTGGACTTTCTAAGAAGAGGAGGTACTGTAAATGTTTTGTTCATCTGGGTGAGTTGTACTTCACCCTCACCGTGGAGTAAACATTGTTATAGTGATAGATGTTTACTGCTTAGAAGTCTGTGTTTCACAGCCTTAGGTTTCCTGTTGAGTGGGAAAACTAAATTTCCCTGTGAGCAGTGGTCATAGTAGTCTCTGGCTCTGAACACAGCAGGGAGGTTATGCATACTTCCACTAAAGATCAGATTTTTGTTTGTTTTTTGGGGGTATTATTGGGTTGGCTTGTTTTTCTTTTGTTTGTCTGTTGAGTTTTGGTCTTTTTTCCAGTAAGAAGGAATAGGGTTTGAACTTTCTTTGCTGTGTAAAGTAGATGTTGCCTTGTAGCCTGAGTTCTATTCTTGATGTTCCCATTACCGGCGAGGTTGCCATGGGAAGGCTGCTTACCCTTACTGTTCTCCAAAGTGATGTCTAGTGGTGGATAGGGTGGCTTATGTTCTAAGTATTCATGAGGATGTTCTGTGTAGTGCTTTGGGATCCTGACAAAGAAGATAAGGATCAGAATGCAATTAATTTCTTTCCTCTTCTTCCAGGCATTTCACAGATGGCTTCCATCCTTGAGTCCAGGAAGCACCAATGTCATAGTGAGTGGGAAGGATAACCTAACAGGAAGCTTGATCAACATCATCAGTTTTGACCTCCTCAGCCGGATGGACAAGCAACTTAAGAGCACGTTCCAAGTAGTTATTGTTGTAAGTGGTACATGAAAATTTTCAAGTCAATTCTGTGCTTCAAATGGGGTAGCCTTTGTACAGCAAAGAAGTGTGAAGTGGCCCTTATTTAGGACTGAAAGTATCTTGTAATTGTGGCTGTGATCACAGCTGTCTTCATGAGTACAAGCATGAGGTTTCTCTGAAATCTTTTGAAATAACTAGTAGAGTTTAATTCCTTTGTGATTCCTAAGGCTGTGTTTTCACTTTTACTGGTTATGGTGCCTCTCTGATTTCATTGAGCTTGGTCATGTCCTCTGCTGGAGAGAAAATTGTTTAATGTGGTGTGTCAACACAGTAGTCTTGGAATTGTATCTTCTTAAGTCTTGGACTTAAGGGTGGTGTTAGTGTTTATCCAGTAAACCAGATAACCTTTCAACATCAAGTATGTGGGCAAAGCATAAAAGAAATCTCCCTTAGCTTGTGTTCCACTGACAATCTGCATTAAGTCTTCTTTGATCACTTCTATCGTTTGTTTTGTAAATTACTTCAAATTCCAGTTTTTATCTTTTTACAGAGCCACAGTAAATCCATTTTTCAGTATTTCAGTTACTAAAAATTTAAAATATCTAGTGTTTCAAATCCAGCGTGGATCAATAGAGGGCAAAAGTGTATATGTAGCTTACTGTGAGTATTTGATGTTCTCAGTCTAGTTTCCAGCACACATGCCCAAAGATCATGACAATTGGAACACAATAATCTTTCTGTTTCTCAGCATCAGATGGGAATGTTGTAGTAGATGGAGTTGGAGACCAAGCTACTCACAGGGGAACTGATCTTTTTAATTTTTATATTTTTTCTCCTACACACACTCTGACTAAACATTCTGTCAAGGTGGAAGTGCAGATTATTACTTTTGTAGGGTTGTGGCTACTGCCTTGGAGCTTCTAACTACCCCTGAACTAGCAGATGTTCTTTCTGTGTGTTTTTATGTTCAAATTTGGACCCTTTGTAGGTTTTTACAGATGAGAGCAGACTTAGTGCGTGCTGAACTTTCCTGCTTTTTCTTCCAATCTTTTTTTGGTGGCTGGGAAAATTAATGCAGCTCATTTGTTATTTAGTGGGGGGAAGGCTATGCCTGAGATGTTAAGCAGTTGCATTGTCTTTGCATGCTTTTTTACTACACACATGGAAAGATGAGAATATACCCTTGGAGGGTGCCGATTGCTTTTTGTGCCTGAAGTTCTGCCTTACTATAGCAGTAGAAGTGAAGCCCATTTGAGGGTGATGTCTGAAGTAGGAGACTATTACCCACCTAGTGAGCCCTATCAGCAGAACAGTTGGATCTTAATTAGGTTTCTTTTTTCCTTATCATTTGCATTAACCCCTTATTAAGGGAACTGGCACTGTATAGGTCTCCTATGTTTGCTGCGTTTAAAAAGTACATAGAGGCAAATGAGTATTAGTTATGGAAATAATATTCCTCTTTCTCCTTCCCTCTCCAGCCCCCTGTACTCACTTTTTTTTGGTGTTCATTTATGATTCATGCCTGCAAGGTTTGATTTTTGTTCCATTTGCTTGCAGCTGCAGGTTTGAGTGCAGGAAGCCTGCCATTCTGCATCCTGTCATTTTGTTTAGAATTTGGTGTGACTCTCCCAATGCCTGAAATATCCTGAATGAAAGGCCTGTAACACTAGATAGCTGAGAAAACTGGAAATTTGTTCTGTAACCTGCATTTGGAGTATAGATCTGAACTGACTTTGCTTTCATGCTTGTTTTGTTTCAGGATGAATCTCATTTCCTGAAGAACACAAAAACTGCACGCTGCCAAGCTGCCATGCCTCTGCTCAAGGTGTGTATGCTGGGTGCCAAAGCTCTGGTTGCTAACATCAGGCTCCTGGGGCAGTGTTGCTCCACTTACCAGGTTTAGGAGCCAGCAGCTGAATTCTTTTTGTGTGCAAGGGGAAATCCAGGTAATAGTAGACTGAAATTTGGCTTTACCACTTCTTTCCATACAAATACTAAATGGCAAAACCTAACAAAAAAACTTCAAAAGCTCCTTTGATATAATTGTGGTACTGCCACTGATGAGTTCTGTGGTGACAGGGAAAAGGGAATGTCAGAACTTACTGAATGTATTCAGGGAGAGTAGAAAGAGTATAGTGGCATCAGAATACCTCGTTAAATGAAAATAATCATTAGCAGTTACTTCTTGGCACACAAATTGCTGCTGTGTGTCAGAATGGCATTGCCTATAAGGCCCTTGCCTGATTTTAGGGTTCTAGACTGTCACTGCAGGCTTCCAGTGTGTTTGTGTGGCGGGGACTTAGCAGCATTCCTGCTGGTCACATGTACAGAGCTACTGGGAAATGGTGGAATGTGAGATTAATGGGACAAGTGGCCCACAGACAGGAGGCAATAGTCAGTTGTAAGATACCAGGAGAAATGTAAATTCTAATGTTTGCCTGTTGTCCTGGGATCAAAGAATCAAACTCACCCTGGTCGCCTCTAACAGATACAGATTAAAGTTATGGGCAGTTTCTAGACACTGGAGGGTCTGTACATTAGAAGAAGGTAAGTGCAGTTCCTCTTCAGCAATTAATCAGCAGTATGTATAAAGAGAAGATTTGATCTGTGATGGCTTTATAGCAACCAACTTTAATATGCAAGATTCTTAATGGCATGCTGAAGATGGTTGTCCTTGAATAACTCAGTTGTTCTCCTCAAAGGCCTGACTCGTGTCTTCTCCCAGTTTTCAAATCACTTCAGGCTTTTAGTGTTTGGAAACTTAAGTAGGAGGTCCAATTCTGTGAGCAGTTTGAAATGCAATAATTAGTGTGTCTATCTGAAAATCCTGAAAAATAACAAATTTGCCCTCATTTTGAGCAAAATGCTCAAAAAGCAGCCTCATCCTTTGATACTTGAAGCTTTGTAAGGATCAGCTTGTCAAAATTATTTGTAGGCTGCAAGATACGAGAGTGAAAGATGGTAGCTGTTAGGCAGAGGTTAATTGCCTGTATGCACTTCCTGAGAATTTACAGTTTTATGCTGTCACATCAGTGGTCTTAAAGAATTGAGAGCTGATGCTTCTGAAACTGAATTTCAGTCTTCTGAAAGCATTAAGAGTTTCACATTCATATTGTGCATTATCTCACCTGCAATGAGCATGCAGTACCAGATGTTTTGTTAGATGTTCAGGTTAAATTCTGGTTGCCTGGTTGCTGACTAAAATTTTTAAAGTATTTGCTGTAATAGCCATTTTTCTTCTCTCCTTGCTTTCCAACATAGGCATTTTGCTCTAAAACTATCCCCTTTGGCAGCTGTGTCTTCAGCTCCTAGTGAGTGATGCTGTGGTCACTACTGGCACATCACATCACACCAGTGTTTTCATATTTGAAAGAACTGCCAAAATATCAGGAGCTTTCATCACTTGAATACTGAATTTAACAACTATCCTATTTGATACTTATAGTAAGTAGCCAGTGGGGTAGAAATGGGAGTATTTTCATTATTTTACATGATACTTTGAAATTACTGAATAAGAGGTGTGGCTAAACATGCTAAACAAGGATAATATTCTTGTTCTTGCCTTCTCTATATTAAAAGGATTTGAGCAGCAGCAGGGCTCTTAGAAGAAATCAGAAAAAGATGTAAGTGTAGACAAGTCCTTGAGAGGTAAACTGCTTCTGGTACCTCAGTCCCTACCTTAATGTCACAGTGTGCAGCTGTGCCAGTGCTGTAACCAGAGCCCTTGGAGTTAACTCATGCCTTATTTGTCTACCTTCTAAGCATTGCCACTTCTGTTAGCATACTGCTACTTTAAACTATTGGAAATTGCCATAGTTGCTGGTATTTCCTGTGAGGATCTCAATGTCCTAAAGCATAAAAGCTTGAGCTGACTTTTGGGGACAGAAAAAAAGAAATCTACTTAAGAAATGTAATCCTTGGTCCTTACATGCTACAAAGATTTATGAGTCCACAACGACACTGGACATATCTAAATCAAAATGTTTTGGAGACAGAAATGTTTGTCAGTTCTATCCACACTTAATTTTTTTATTTTGATAGAATCTGCTCTTTTGACTTCTCCATTTGAATAATAAATAAAGTATGTAAGTTGTTGCACAGTAATTGGATTAAGTTGGTACATTGATAATAAAGATTACATATCTTGAATATTAGTTTCTAATTTGTCTTGTTAGATAGCCAAATTGAATCTCCACCTCTCAAATCTTTAGCTCATGGTTACAGCATTTAAAGCCTTATTTTAGTTTTAATATCTGATATTGACCAGTTTTCAAAATGAAGTGGTGTTTTTAGCCACTTAGTCATAATTCATCTTTTCCTGCTCTCTTGTATATATTGCAGAGCAAGTGTGGTACGGAATTGTCAGGCAAAGCCATGTATTAAATATGTCACCTAAGTTTGCCAGTTGGGAATTCGTAGACATTTTTTTTAATATTAACAAAAGCAAATTTTGTGTGTGCAGCTCAGTATTGTTTGTGACATACTTAGCTGCTACCCTGACAGAGATTCAGAAAAGTTTTATTTGAGACAGAGGAAGAAATTTTATAATGGTTGGATGTATGCAGTGGCTGTGCTTGCTGCCTCATGGCTTGCCCCAGGTTGTCATTAGTTTAAATACACAGACATGTTATGCCAAATTTACTGTTAGTGGACAGAACTTTGAAAGGAACTTATAATTGCATGAACAGTAAGATAGGGTGAAATAGAAGCAGCAAGATGTTTAGGCCATATTTCTTACTCCCTTCATGTTCCAGTGGGTGTGCACATTTGAGGGTGTGCAGACTTGTACACGGGAGAGAATGCCCTGTCTGCCTATGTGAAAGAAGCTGGTAGAGTTTGCACACAGTCTGTGTGCATGCCTGCAGAATTATGGAGAAGGATGGTTTGAAAGTGTAGTAGAAAGCAGTCCTTTGATGTTTGGTCATGTGGCATAAATGCTGCTTTCAAAGTCAGCCAGCTTTCACACCAGCAGGTCTGTGCCGGCAGCTGCCTGAGATTTGTCCCCAGCTGCAGCACCCCTCATGGTACTCAGGGGCTGGAGGCTGCTGTGTTCAAAGTGGCCTTTGTGTCTGTTTCCATGCACATCAAAGTGAGAGAGAACAGCTTCTTACTGTTGAGCTGTGGTTGAGTCACCAAAAGGCCTGGTTAGGCCTGGCATGTCCTTCCCCCTAATTCAAAGCTGTGTCAGCTGGTAACAGGACCTACTTGTCATCTTGCTGTTTTCTGCAGTCTCATGTTTGGGACTAAGCTGTCCTAGGCACACTGACAATACTGGTTGTTCCCTTCCACCTCTGCCCTTCATCTGCTTCCCTCAGAGGCAGAAAGTGTCAATAGTATTACACTTCTTGTAAGCATTTTGTTTTGTCCTTCTAAGATTAGACTGGCTCAGAGACATAAACATAAGGGAGGGAGTATACATACTACCAATATCCTTAAACCAGCAAAGCCTCAGGGATGTGCATGGCGAAGGAACAAACAAAACAGAAATTTTTCACTGATCTGTGAAAAGGACCAGAGTGGAAAGGATTCTACTTCTTTGACCAGCCAAGGTGCTGCATGGTCTTTATTGCATGAAATACTGCAAGGCAGGGAAACTAGGGAAGGTCCCAATGGAAAATGGATGAGTTTTTTGGAAGCATGACAATAGGTAGTGAAGAATTGCATTGGAAACTGAGAAATAAAAGGTACTACCTAATCAAAAATTCCTGTGGCATTAAATGTTCCTATATTCTTTGTGGTCTCTATGAGTGTTGCTCTCCAACACATGGATAATGTTACTAATTTAATTCTTCCCATTGAGCTGCAGTTAATAGTCTGATGCACATCCTGATGTTTGCAGGGTTAAAGGTCTTCAGTTTTGTTATGGGACACCAAATACACTGGCTGGAATCTAAACTTTTTATGCCTGTTGCCCTAGAGCAACTTAAAAATAGTGGAGAGAAACAGGTCCATGCTGAAGGTAGAAGGTGAGGAGGGAAGACAAAAATTTCTATTTCTGTCGTGAAATAAACAGCGGCTGTTTCTAGGTGTTACAAATCTGTTTGGATTAGATAAATAAACCTTTCCCTACTGTCACCTGCTGAGAAAAGGAATTTTGTCTTAAAACTGAAGAATCTGTGGGCCCTCAGGGCTTCATCTTCTGATCTGCTCTTACCTTCCAGTTTTTTTTTCCTTCTTGGAATGGGAAGGCAGTTTCATTTGCTTCAGTCATAGCTTATCACTGCTGTTTGACACATATTGTCTGTCTACATGTTGGTTAAAAAAAGGGGAAAGTATTTATATTTTTTGGAATAATTACTGTAGGATCGTCTTATGAAATGCAGAGCCTGATCTCTTGCCCAAGTTGAGAAACAGACTTCTCAAAGCAGCTGCTACTCTTCCCCTTTATCACATCTTCTATTTCATCAGGTGATTATTTTATTATGGTCCTTCTCAGATTTTTCATTTTGCAGGATAAGCTATTCTGAAGCTAAGCAGTTTAAAATGACACAGTAAGCAAAAACTGGGGACACGAGTAATTGTACAGCCAGAACCAGCCACACTTATTTTAAAAAGTATGTCAGTCTGATAGCATATGGCAGAGCTCCTGCTGTGAAATTCACTTAACACAGAGACAGTCATTGTATGTTAATGAGGCTCTTTGTGTGTTCAATTATTTGTCTGTCACATAACCCCTTCGCCTTGCCTACTCCTGTTGGTTGCTGGGTCTTGACCTCTAAAGTAAGTGCCATCATTTCATAAATTATTCTTTGACTTTCAAAAGTGACTTTTGTAAATGTTTTCACAGCTGTGGAATTAATTCTTGCTGGTGTATTGTGTAATGCTACAAAGCCACATTTGTCTTAGGCTACTTAGTAAATGAGAACTGCAGACCAGGTCTCCACCAGTTCTGTGAACTTCATGCCTAAATGCAGCTGAGCAGCTAATGTTCGTTCATCTATGTGGAAATATGTATCATTTGATTACAAGATCTGATTTTGCTAAAAAGTCCTTTCTGGCCCCTGCAATCTTATTTTCTGTGGTGTTGTTCCATATTGTTGTTAGAGACCTTGAAATAAAGAGGCTACGTGCACACTCTTGGCAGCACAGAAGGTTCAGCAGGAAATAAGAATTAAGCAGTGATCAGCAGAGACTTCTCTGCAGGAGCAAATCTTTATTGGCATCTATTCAAAATGAGTTGCCACTAGAAAAAGAAAAGGGAATCAAAGCCATTTCTTTCATCCAGAATTTAAGTCAGCCTTCAACACTTGGAAATTTGTCGTCCTAGGATTTTTTTTTTCTGTTCTTTCTTGAGCTCCATCTGTCACAGGTTTTAAAACTGAAAGGGACCTTTGGGATAATGAGTTAGACCACCTATGTTCCATGCAATTTTCTGGAATTAATTTCTGAAGTTCTTCACAGCTTTTGTAGAGTTAGTGTCTTTTGAGGTTTGTTTGTTTGGTTGATTTTATTGTTGTTGTTTTCATTTATTTATTTATTTTACTTTTCAGTTTGATTTAAATGGTTAATTAGAAGACATGTCACAGCCCTTGGTAAGAGCTTGCAGTGGTTGAATACCCTGTCTGTTCAGAAATAAGTTACACACAGCAAAGAAGCACCTGGGCAAGTTTAGAATTCAAATAACCTGTAACTTCATTGTCCTCTCTTTTGACACCTATATAGGGATTGGGGAAGGAGCCTGAATAATTGTTTTGACTACTGGGGAATTAGTGTTCCAACTTTATCTTGTGCAGTTCCCAGTGAACATCCTGTGAGAAGCGAGAGCCTTGAGAACAGCATAAACCCTTTCACCACAGTTGGGTTTATGTTGCATTTATTACATCCCTGGTCTGTTTTCAGTGTGTTCTTGCTTTAGCTTGATCCCAAGTTTTCTTACATGACATGTCTGTCATCCCATGCCTTTATGTTTCCCTTTTTCTGGCAGTTACCTTATGTTGGTCCATGAGGAACAAGTTTAATTTGGAGGTTTCTTGCACTTGTGGGACTTGCTTTTCTTGCTTTTCAGGAGATTTCTCAGGGTAGTGTCAGTTTCCTCCTCAAAGCTTTCTGCTAGGTGTCAGATATTGTTTAGGTTCTGTTCAGTTGTCCTCTAGTGTTACTTAATTCTAAAAAGTGACCTAATTTCTGCTTGATCACAGCTTCGTTGTGGGATCTGGTATCTCTGGTCTCTGTGACTCCTTCCTCTTTTGAGTATCATCAGCATCTGTCTTGTGCAAACTCTCACATTCTGACATGCTCAAATGTTTAACCTCTCCTCTTAATTCAGTAACTATTCTGCTTTTTAGATGTTCATGGGAATTGTCTCATCCTGGTGGTGATCACATTTCCCTCTGGTCGATTTAATAGGGATGATTGGAGAAGGCAAGTCCCACCTTGATCACAGCCTATATATAAATAGCTGATAGAGTCTTGAAATTAATTTCCGGAACTCTTTTTCCACCAGATTTGGTTGGTAAGTGGATGAAACAGCTGAATAGAGCTGAGTGACTTGTTGATCTCAGTGAAATGATAAAAGAATTTAATTTTCTTATTCATTTAAATGTGAATGAGCTGTTGGTACAGATGTCACTCAACAATCTCTTTGTTATTTTAATGAACCTGCATTAAACCATGTAGGAAATTGCAAGGCACATGTAATTTAACTACAATATGTGAATTTACAGCGGTAGAAATTCATAGCTTATATCTAATAATAGAATTAGGTAATACTGGCAGTATGAAAGTAGAAGTGTATCTTGGAGACTTCAAATTTTTTCCCCTACTTCTTGGGAGTACCTACTTTAGATCCAGGCTTTCCATCCTCTTCCTGTCTCCCCCACAACAAATTTTACAATCTTCTTATGTGATTTATATTTATTCTCTCATGTTTTAGCATCCAGCCAGCTGTGCCTACACTCACCACTGACTGTCAGATCTTCTTTTGGCCCTGCTTCAGAAAGCTTCATTTTTTCCTCCTTGCTAGTATAATTTAAAAAAAATTCCTTCTTCTTTGTATCTCTTCGCTTTTGTGAGAAAGACAGTCTGCTTGTGGCTTGCTGTGGCAGGTTCATTATGAGAGAATTTATTTTGGAGGTGGGGATGTACCTGTGAGGGTGTGTCGTTTTCCCGTGATAGCTGATGCCAAATGAAAAGTTGAGCCAGGCATAAGAAATTAACGTGTCTAGTGGGTAAATGCTGATTCAGAAAGTACTGTAGTAAAAATGGATGTACCCTTCCCTTAGAGCATGTGGATGGCTATGAAGAATCTGTCTGGCTTGTCCTACTCCCTGGAAGTTTGAAGCACTGTCCTTGAACATCTTCTGGCAGCGATAGTTGAAAGTACCTTGAAGGCGAATCTTCCATTTAGGGTATTTGAACAGGGGGGTCTGGGATTTTCTTTCAGGACTGGAGTGACTTCTTAAGTTCTGCCCTGTGGTAAGCTGTATGATAATGATGCCCTGCTTGGTTTTCCCAGGCTGCCAAGAGAGTGATCCTGCTTTCGGGAACGCCGGCCATGTCGCGGCCCGCGGAGCTCTACACGCAGATCGCCGCTGTGCAGCCAACCTTCTTCCCTCAGTTCCACTCCTTTGGCCTGCGCTACTGTGATGCCAAGAAGGTACTTCCGTGGGGAAGTGACAGACCGGGACTCTGCAAACAGCACTGTGGTTCTTTTTCAAAATGCAGAGGCTTTTTCTTCTTTTCTGCATGATATTACATCTTTTTTTGAGAAAGTTTCTCTGCAGAATAGCATTTTGAAAGTTCTTAAGCTGAGAAGGTCTAGGTGCTGCAGTGGTTGCCATGAGACATGAAGGCAGTAGTGTTTCTTGCCTTGAAAGACATGGAAATGAAAATGGGGAAATAAAATCCCCAAACAAATGTGGCCGTAACTGGTGAAAGGAGCCTGTGCTTATCAGGTCTTGCCCCACCCTGAGTTTCTAAAGGGGCAGAGTAACTAAGGGGCCTTTAAGCAGCTGCAGATTTGAGCTAATTGATTTTAAAAAACCCCCAAAAAACAACAAACAAATCTAATTTCTAGTCTTAGTCGCTGTTTGATAAAGGACTTTGTTGCTTGGGATTTTGGATTTTATACCTCCAGGTAAGTAAAAAAAATGAAAACTTACGGACCATATCTTTGTATTCCACCCTCTTCTAATTTAGGAAATGAATGTAATCCTCAGCATATTTTGAAAATAACTCTTCTGCCAGCTGCTCAGCAGTTGTTTCCACAGAGTTACTGAGTCCAACCACTTCATGAATTTGGCTTTGCAGGAAGCCAGCATTTGCAGCCATGACAGCAAATGTCTGCCTTGCTGCCAAGGTATGGACAACTCACCTGTATTTGGATTTGCCATCCCTAGGGCTGTTGTGTGTGTTGGAACACACACTGGTAAGAGAGGAGCTTTTGCTGCTGATTCTTGTACACAGAGGCTCTAGGTTCTTCTGTGCAGGTTGCATTGACACAAAAGAGGGACTCAAATCTCCCTGCAGCTCTAATTTGGAGTGTTTAGCAAAGTGGTTGGAAACACCAAATGACCATTTCAGTGTTCAAAAATATTTACTGAAGAACTGAACCTCATCAGTGTATGCCATAAAAATAGTTACAGCTATTTGTAGCGCTTTTGTGTTTGTTTTCTTTTCTGTTCGGGGTAGCTAACATATACAAGTTTCCACCAAGAAGATTCTTACTGCAGTCTCATATGAAATTCTTGAAACCCCTTTTTCCTAGATCTGAATGCCCACTTGCTTTCATAGCCAGTGTAGTGCTGTCTGTGTATGTCCAAATGTGCAAGTGAGAGGAGCACTTAATTAGCTTTGGTAGCCATGTGCTGATGCTGTTGATTAGAGTAAGGCCACAGCATGCAGAATCACAGAGCATCAGTCCTGGGTCTCCATCCACAGTAGGAATCATATGGAGGGAGAGGCCACATCTTCTGCTAAGCTTCATTATCTCTAAAACTGAAAGATTCCTTTCTGAGCATTTCTGAATGGTTCCTAGAGGGAAATGAAAAGATACAGTTTCATCTTCTTGGTTTTCTGCAGTTTGGAGTTTGATAACCCCTGTTAAGGGTAAAGCTCTGCACAAGTAGCTGTCATTTCAACTATGAGGCACATGGACCTTGGATAAAAGAAATAAAACTTTTTACAGGATCCAGGTTTTAACAGTGTGTTCAGTGTAAATGACTTCTCAGCCTTCAGTGAAACTCAGCATGGAGGTCACAATCCATATCAGCTTCCCTTCAAAACCTTGTCAGGATTTCTAGTACAGTTTTGTTTCTATGTTTGACCTGCCTCTCCTAGACAGTTGAACATTGTTGGTCTTCTCCATGCTCACCTGGGACATTTTGTTACAGTTAATGTCAATAAATGATAGCATGAACCTAGGAAGAATTTGGTTGTTTGGAGAAGTGGGGCTGCTGGAAATGAAGAGATGTAGGTAGTATTAGAGAAGAAGATGGGACTGCTGAGTATGGGCAATGAAAAAAATTAAAAGGTGATTGTAGTTGATTCCTTCATGACTTTAAATTATCCCTCACATTTGTTGGTGTAGTCTCTTAACCTGAGACTGTGTTAGGAGTTGCATCCTCTCAGAAGAACTGTTGTGGTACTTCTGCTGTCAATACTCAAGTAAGTTCTGCTTTCTATCCTGAAATTGGCAGCACTGTGAGTGGAGGTAGAATTGCACAGAACCAGAGAGGCTTTGCAAGGCTTTTGAAGATGTGTAAGGATGAAAGGTGTTATGTATAAATGTTTTGGTATTAATAAATCCTATTACATTATAAGATTAAAGAAAAATTTGCAAATCTGATCCATTCAATTTAAAACTAAAATCTGACTAGTTTCTGTTTCAAGACTTTATGACAGAAAATTGCAAATAAAAGTTTATAATTTTTTATTAATTCAACCTCCCAGTATCTGTACTTTTAAAAATGCAGCAAGTGAAATGTCACCTGTTATTTACAAGATATCCCAAGACTGTTTCCTAAAATACATGCTGTGAATTCATTTTTGAAACTGGCTGATGTTGGCAAATATTAAGTAGTTTCTATCAGGGCACGTGCTCTGAATTTGTAAGAGTTAAGCAGCTCCTGCTAACACTGTAGTAAGTTTACTGACTCATGTAAGGTGCTGTAACACTTTGGTAAGAAAATCACAGTTGGAAGCATGTGTTCTGGAATGTTACGCATCAAAGCCAGAGGTATATTTTGGCAAAATAAATCTCTCCTCTCTGCTCCTCTCTGTTCCCCTCCCCTCCCCCTTGCCTATAAGCTCTTTGATTCCTCCTCTTCCTGTTCCACAGCATGTTCTCATCCCTGTTCATCAAAGCACCATCCCTTAACCTTATGGCTAGTATAATTTATTTTTTGTCTCATGCATTCTAGAAGAGGATGCAGTGAATACCTAGTGGCTTCTTTCTCTTTTACTTCCATTTACGTGTTGTAGAAGTTTTCTCTTGGGGAGGACAAAATCAGTACAGATTTTTAAGGTTAAATCTATTCTATCAATTAATGTAGCTGATCGAGGTGCTGAGACTCCTCACATCTCCATTATATGCATTTCAGGAGGGAATATGTAGTGGCTTACTTTGGATTGTTATTCCAAGACCAGAGGTTGTATTTTTGGATACTGCCAATATTATTTAGAACTAGAGCTATGGGAAAGATTTCACCTCTCTCTCCACCTTGATTTTCAATATTCCTGTAGCTGTATTCCCTATACTTATTTGTGGAATTGCAGCAGAAAGATTTCGGTTTTTTCCCTTGCTTCAGCATTAAAACCATATCGGTCTCTTCTCTGAAAGACAGTTGTATGAAAGATGCTTCTTTTGGGGAATGTACCAGTTTTGATGCCAATGTTGTTCTTTCTCAGAGAACAAAAGATAGTAGGAGAAGATGATAGGAGAAGTGATGAGCTGAGCTTAGTTGAACAGGAGTATATTGCCTGAACACAGGATCTTAGAGGATAGGCCAGGGTGAGAGGGGAGTGCTTCAACGAGGAGTAAATGAATGGCTTGTTCAGAGGGGCTTCAAAGTGATGATGCTTTGAAGAGACAATGTTTGGAGTGATGTCTTTTGGGCCACAGTTTATTTTTGGTTTGCTTGAGTCTGAGCCAAACACAGTAATGGCAGAAATAGAGTATGTCAGGAAGCAGAGCAGGAGTCAGGTCATAGTGGAGAACAGGCAGTTCTGACCTAGCATGTCAGACAAGTGTAACAGCTCTGTGAAGGCATCTGTGTTAAGGATGTTTGTCCTCATGCTATTAGAGAGTATTTTTGTGTGTCTCTCCGCTTAAAGCTGAGATAAATGCGCATGCACAGAACTGCAGCGAGTTCTTTTGGCCTGCTCAAAGCTGCAGGTAGAGAGCAGCAACACCTTGCTGTGTGAGAGTGAATATCAGGGCACAGGGCTGAAGTAGGGATCCCTGCCACCTTTCTGCATAGTCATCTTCCCTGCACCTCCCTGAGCTTTGTAGGTAGGAAGAAGAGATGTAAGTAACCTTTTCATGTTAAGTAGATTCGTTTGCATGCTTCTACCTTATTGCCATTTCTGTCAAATCTCCTGCTGACTGTTAAGTTCTTGCCTTGTCCAAATTCCCTGGAAATTTATTCTGCTTTTGGATTGTATGCAGAGCAGTCTCTTATAGGTATGACACTGATAACTGCTTTGATCTTTCCCAGATGCCGTGGGGTTGGGACTACTCTGGATCATCCAACTTAACTGAACTGAAAATTTTGCTGGAACAGTCCATCATGATCCGACGCCTTAAATCAGATGTGCTTTCCCAGCTTCCAGCAAAGCAACGCAAAATGGTTGTGGTGGCTCCTGAAGGCATTAGTGCAAAGACCAAAGCTGCATTGGCAGCTGAAGCAAAGAAGATGGCCAAAGGATATGAAAGTGTAAGTCAGAAACTTATTTTTGCGATGAGCCATTGCTATTTCAGGTGCTTTTATTTTAAAAAACATTTTCATGAAAAATCAGTACCCTGGGTTCCAAAGGCCAGAGCCACACCTTATGCATAGGCACAGTTTTAAATGAATGTACAGCACAATCAAAACTATCTCAGCTTGATTTGCTTTTGATGTAAGTGGTCTGCTTTGTCCCTTTGTGTGAAATACCATTTCCTCTCCTTTTTTTTCTCTTCTTAGTGATTTCTAACTGTCTTTCACATCTCCTGCCTCTCTACTTTCTCTCCTGTCTAGCCTTGTAATTTCCTTCAGCCTACAAAACCAGCCTTGTCTGAGTTGTGTTGTGAACAGAGCAGTAGCCAAAAATGTGAAGGGTTTATTTTTGCTTTTCTTGTTTGTTTTCCTTGTATGGGTGGAAAATGCATGTTCTAGGCTCCTAGGTTGCTAATACAGTTCTGTAAGAACTTTGGGGTTTTTCCTTGCCATTTTAGTTGGGACACGCTTTCTCAGCTAAAACTGCACTTGTGATACACTTGTCATCCAACTCGTAGGAGTTGAGTGGGAGGTAGGAAGGGAGGTGTCAGGACTGTGTGAGTATCTGCTGTACCTAATGGTGAGTAGGAGACTTCCCCTCCAGGCCTCTATTGTTGTGCTTTTTTATGTCCGTGGGTTTTTTTCTAGCAAAGTGTTTATTGGCAGCAGCAGAAATACCAGATCTGTAAGCAAGAATGAGAAAAGGCATTTTTGAGACTCAAAGTTGTTTATCTCTTCCTTCTGCAGAAACAACAGGAGAAGGAAGCTCTTCTCGTCTTCTTCAGCAAAACAGCAGAAGCTAAAGTCCGCTCAGTCATGTAAGCGCCGTGTCACTGCGTCATTCTTGCCCAGTAAAATGTGGTTTTCTGCCCAGAACAGGGAGACAGTGCCTCAGAGAGAACAGTGCAGGGACATGAAGGATAGCCTCAAGTTGGCCTAGAAAAACCTGATTGTAATTACAGTGCACTAAACATTTTCTTCTCTTGGGGTTCTTTGGATGAATAAGTCTTCTGATTTAGTTCCAGATACAAATCTAAACTGTCACTTGAACCATTTAAAATGACTTTGTGTTTGGGACTTGAATCAAATTCCCTGGTCTGGACCCTTTTTCAATTTAAGGAGTGGGGAAATAATGAAATTAAAAGCGTCAACAGAATTTGAGAAAACAAATGCTGCAGTTCTGCTGCAGCAGGATTCCTGAACCAAAAAGCTTATGAGATGGGCTGAGCTTCAGTTGCTTTAGGAATCTCACAGCTCCTCCTGAAGTTCTTGGATCTTCCACAGGGCTCACATGGGACCTCAGTAGTAAAAGTTTTGTACCACAGGTGTGCTTTTAACTCTCTCCTTCCTAGAAGTAATTTCTTTCTGTGCCCTTTAATCCTTAGCCCTTAGCCTTTGCTGGGACTGCAAAGGAGTTGCTTTAGGTCATAGCATAACTTTCTAATAAGTAGTATGGTAATAATATGAAACTGGTTTACTTTCCACAGCTCTCTGAATGTAAGGACCAGCCAATGTGCACTGTGTGATTTCACTGTTGCAGACCTTGCTGCAAAATTTGTTTGGCACAGAACTGCACTTCATAGTCCCAGCATTTATTTCTATAGAAGAGCTTCTTCCTTTTATGTTAGTGAACAGTTAGAAGACTTTCTTCTTTTTATTTTAGTCGCAAGTGAGAACTGAATATAAAACCATGAAGTGCTGTTTATTTGACTGTCTGGTAGGAAGTAGCCCATTTTTTCCTGGGGTTTCATAGCATTTAAAATATCAGTTACTACAAGCTGCTACCATACAGTACCATCTAACTAATGGTACTGTCCTATGATCATCAGCACTTCCCGTGTCTCTTACCCTTGATGACATATCTTCCATTGCTTCCATTGAAATGACTTGCCATTTGTTAAATAGAATGTGGGAATGAGATATAAAATAATTGTGATATGTTGGCTGGCATCTGCTTACTACTCTGAATGTTTGCTTTGATACTTGTTTTAAAATACAGCAGTCCCACTTCTCTCCTAGATTTCTTTGTTAAATATTACTGTCACATAATGGGGATCTGAATATTATGAACCCTGCAAAAGTTGTCTGCCATCTTAATACACTGCTGGAAATCCTTCTTGGTCCTTTGTAACAGTTGCTGCTGACCTAAGATATGTTGACTTTAGCAAAGGTCTTGGTAATCCTGATGTTCTCAACAACTTTGCTGTTCCAAAGAAAAAAATTACATCATCTGTATGGGCTTATAGGTGTTCCTCAGGCTCCAGTTAACCTGATTGTAATACAAGTTACAACCCATAGAAATGGGTTCTGTAGCTGTGCTGCTAATCCATGAGAAAAGCTGGATGTTTTCATTTAAGTAATTTAAAAGGAGTCCTGTTGCCTCTCATAGGCCATTAGCCTATCTGCATGTGGATAACTCCTAGAAATAGCTGACAAATTTAGATACTTAAGCTGGAGTAAATTGTCAGTGGGAACCCTTGCAAGAAAAGGTATTTTCTTCTGATCAGTGTGTTTAGAGGTGTTTTCTTCTGATATAAAACCAATCCCAAGTAAACCCAGGAAGTTTAGCAGCATACAGATTATTTTAGTGTATTGTGATTGTGCAGAAGTTAGAATTACAGATAAGTGAGTGAGATTGTATTTAAGCAAAGATGACCTTCAGTCAACTAGCCTGGGATGTCATATTCCAAGTAGGATATAATAAACTGATTCTCTTTGACACCCAAGTGTAATGTAGGCAGCTGTCTGCCTGTGGTGAAGAAAAAACTGAGGGAATTTTCTGTTCTGTATTTTACTTTATAGAAGACTTGACTTGCTACTTGCACTTTACTGCAGCTTTTTATATTAGCCTGTTTCCTAGTGTTTGTGGTATATAGATGGGCAGTATATTCAAAATTTGTTGTGAGCAAAGTCTGTATTTCCTCAGCACCTAATTTTATAGTGTTTTGGTGTTTTTCTTTTCTCATGTAGAGAATACATCCTGGAGTTACTGGAAAGTGGGAATAATAAATTCCTGGTGTTTGCTCATCACAAGATAATGCTGGATGCAGTAGTTGCAGAGCTGAAGAAGAAAGTAAGTGACTGACTGATTTGTCTTAACTTTATCACTGTTCCAGCTCCAAAGCTGTTGAACAGCCCCCTGGATTTATGGCTGGTCAGATAGTTTAGGACAGTTAGTGACAGAGATGATTTCTACTTGCTGTGCTTCTCAGTGTGCCCTTCACCAAGGGAGCTGAGCTGTCAGGGTGAATGCCTCATAGCATCCACTTTGTATTAGCTGAATGGCTTTTATTGTATTTAATGTTCTCTAATTCCATGTCTGCCCTGGAGCTTGTGAATTCTTGGAGGAGTGTTACGCTGTGTGGCCATTGCTCTCCAGCCTTTCCTCAGAGGGAGAATGACACTACCCAAACCCACCATCCCTGCCTGCCTTTACCTCTGTGGTGCTCTTACATTTTTGAACTAAGATACTGTAGGGAGACTTGATAGACCTGCCAGTCGTTTCTCTTGACCTGTCTTGTTTGTCTGACTTTTCATGTGAGATTTCCATGGATGCTCCTAAAGCACGCTGCGTCATCCTGGGGCAGCGTGAAGAATGGTTTAAGATAACATTGTGGACTGTAACCCACAGTGGCACTGGTGACTTTGCTCAGTGGCAGCACACTGGACATGGAATCCACTAAAACACAGGAGTATACAAGAAATACATCTTCTGCCTTTTCACAGCACATTGAGCACATTCGCATCGACGGCTCTACATCTTCAGCTGAGCGGCAGTCTTTGTGCCAGAAGTTCCAGTTCTCAGAAAAGCAGGCTGTGGCTGTCCTTTCCCTCACTGCTGCAAACATGGGCCTGACATTGTCTGCTGCAGATCTGGTGGTGTTTGCAGAACTCTTCTGGAACCCAGGGGTAAGTGTCCTGGAGGGAACAGAGGTTGGATGTTCCCTGGAGAGCAGAAATGTTGCTGATTAAGAGATGCAATGGGCAGGCAACTTACTCTAGGGTTTATATCTTTCTTTTTTTGATGTCTGCTGGCTCTGCAACCACAGGTGCCTGGACTTGAACCTGTGAGGCTGGTTTACACAGCTTGCTGGCAGGGGAAGGTGGCACAAAAGGGAAACATGCCTGTCTTAATTTGACAGAGCTCTTAAGGGTTTGCCCAGCCAAGACCTGAAAGGGTCCATTGTCAGTGCTGACCCTCTGCTTTGGAAAACTGTTTAGTGCCTTTTGGGAACCTGGTGTACCAGACTACTTCTTGGCTTATTCTGTTTGGGAATACAGGTCTTAACAGGATCCAGATAAGAAAGAGTTGCTAAGCAGAAGAAATGAGATCCTCTGTTCTCTGGTGCTTACACTGTTTCTCACATGTTGCAGTTTTCATTTTTTATTTGTCGTGTTTTTATGTTAAGATTTTGATCCAAGCAGAAGATCGGGCACACCGAATTGGACAGACCAGCTCTGTTAATGTTCACTACCTGGTGGCTAAAGGCACAGCAGATGACTTCTTATGGTAAGAAGTGAGAAAGACACTTTGGTTCTCCTGACGCGCGTTCCCACTGTTTGTTGCATCTGTGGTGTGAGGGGTTAATGCTAGTGCTGATTTCCTGTGAGGGAAGGATCAACATGTGCCAGGGCTGCTGCAAGCTGGTGACAAGGCCTGGTTGCAGTGGACACGACTGAGTGGCTGACAAGCAGGAGGAATAAAAGTAGTTACCTGACAAAGGGCTCTTAAGAAAAATTCTGGGAGAGCTGATGCATCTAAAACCTTCACAGTCTCCATGTAAGGAGGCGGAATTGTCTTTGATAACAGCTCAGAACATTCCTGTGGTAGGGTATTGTAAAGTGCTGAGACTTTCAAACAAAGTCAGCAGACACTGGAGATGTTTGTGTATTGTAGATCAGTTCTGAGGAGCATTCTGGCTGCTGTGTGCTTGGACAGGGAGCTGTGGAGGAGGATTGCACTGTTGCCTTCCTCTTGAAATTATCCCTTCAGATAGATGAAAAAGGTGCTGTTGACCAACCTCTGGATAGTTGTGTATGAGGCTTCTTAGTTGCAGCGGGAGTTACCAGTGGACATTAGTCCTTAGGGCTGGGGAATCTAACATCTGGGGGTGGGCAGGATCTGAAGAATCTTTAATGCTGCAAGGGAGCTGACCTGCAAATGATTGGAAAGAAATTATCCACCAGCTGCTTCATTTAAAGTCCAAAATTGCATCTTTATTACCTTGTTTAAAGGAATGAATGAACTAAGTGAACTTGTGCAGTTCCCAGAATATCATGATGGCAAGTAATTATAACCCTACAATGCAAGGATCTGGAAACTGATGCATCACCCAAATTCCACGGAAAGTTAATGACAGTAATTCTGCCTTTATTTGTGAAATGCTGTCTGTGCAGTCATTAGTGCTTAATGGGGAAGAAATATGGCTCTCGAAAGGACAGTGGCATCTTTTTAAAGACAAGAAAAAGAACAAGAGGATGAAACTATTTGGTAAATGCATTAATTGTGCTGTGGCCTTGGCATCCTTCAGTGTCCAGTGTGCAGGTGTGGCCAGGACTTCTCAGCCTGTTGGGCCAGTGATGGATTCTTCCTCCTGCTGCACATTGGGAGTTATCCTTGAAATGCTGGTGCATCTGTTGTTGGGGTTCACCATTGCTTGCCTTGGAGACCAAGCACACAGGCTACTAGGAGTCCCTTTTAGCTGCATCTTCTTGGCCTGACTTCATACCATTGGTGTTGCTTCAGTCAACTAGTTTCTCTGTTGGACGTATGTGTTCTACAAATGTTTATAGCCCAGAATCTTCTAATTGTTACCAGTTTAATTGTTTGATATCTCAAGACAGCATACAGTGATTATAACCAAGAGCAGGACAGGTTAAGGAACCAACAAAGTTTGATAGAAAAGCCATCTTTATACCCAGTTGTATCCTTTTGTAATCTACACATAGTAAATGAAGCAGTGTCCTTGGTTTTTTCCTTTCAGTAATATCCATTTATCACTCCTAGGCCAATGATTCAGGAGAAGATCAAAGTGCTGGGTGAAGCTGGTCTTTCAGAAACCAATTTCTCTGAAACAGCTGAGTCAACTAATTACTGTCCTAAGGTAATTGACCTGAAAGAATATTGGTGATCCCTGGGAGAGGCTGAATGGGCTTTGGCTTGTGTTCATCTAGATTGACACAGGTGAATTACACCTGTTCTGCCTTTAATGCCACAGACTTGATTGTTCAGCTCCTCACAGGATCCATGCCTTGGCTTGGACTCTCCACAGAAGTTCCAAGCCTACTACTTGCAAGGAGATCTGTTAGCATCCATGTTATATATATGTCTTTGAGTATATATGTATGAGATACATATGTGTATGTATCATATATGGTATGATCTGTACACACATGTGCACTGTGTAAGGGGAGTGTCCTCTGATTTTGCTCACTGTGTTTTACGTGGCAATGTGGATCTAGATCCTGTTCTGTTCTGTTTCCTCAGCCAGATCCAAAGCAGAAGACGATCTATGACCTTTTCCAGAAGACCTTCTCTGAGAGCAGAGATGATGCTGATGATGTTTTGTTTCTGGAGGCAGCTGATGCTGGCTGTGAGTTTGATTCTGGCAGTGCCTTGCAAGACAGAGAAGCAGAAACATGTTCAGTGAGTCCCAAAAAAAAGCGGCGTATTGAAGAAGTGTAAATGATGACAGCTAAAGAGATGGCAGCTAAGAGATTTTTTTTTTATTAAAAAAGAAAAACCAAAACAATCATGTATTATTTTTTTGAGGTTTTGAAAATAAAAGACTTGACATTTTCTGTATCTCTGGCATGTTTCATCTCAAAGGATGAGAAGGCAGTCTGAGGTATGGCAGATGTGCAGCACACACCTGGCAGCCTGCAGCGTTTGCACTCCTGATTTTGCCAGTGACTGAATGGACATGGGCAAGTATCATTCTGCTGTGTTTCAGCATGTTGGCTTCCACAGCTGTTTTGTTTAAAAAGCAGACAATGGTTGTCTGTCCCCATGGCAGAAGTCTTGAGAAAAACCAACTCAGCAGCAGCTGCAGAGTGCTTTTAACAATGTTTCCCATTTCAAAAGTCTGTATTTCTATGAATTTGTTCACTGGCAAATTTGGCCATTACGTGGATCACTCACAGACTGGCTCTTGGGTATTCCATTTGGCCATGAGGAAAAAAGATCCAAACAGATCTTGGTGTTTTGTGGAGCTGGGAAAAGAGGAAGTTACCACCTTGAAGCTACGTAATGTAGCTGTGTGCCAGTAAGTGTGCACTGCCTGTTTTAGGCACTGTCTGCCTCTGCACACTCATCTCTGGCCTCGTGCTGGATTTTAGGACCTGCTCCATGGCATGTGCTTCTTCTGTCAGTGGAGGGAGAAGCTTGTGCTGACTGCCAGGGATTAACCCTGACTTCTCAGGGAGGGGGGGGTTGGGGGGGTGGGTGTGTGTTTTCTTCAAGATTTGACTGATTTCTACAGGTGAATGAGGAGAAGGGGACACAGACTTTTTGCTCTTGTTTTGTAAGAAACTGATTCTGGACTGAACTGTTTAAATAAAAAGTTGTTCTAAGTTGTGATTCCCAAGCTGTTGGTACTTTTTCTGTTTTAGCATTCCATCTCCCAGTTAGCTGTGTTTTACAGCTGTAATCTGTAGAAAAGGAGGCAAGCTGAAGGCTTACATTTAGCTTCTGGAGGCCAACAGCTAACGTGCTGTGGAGGTGATGTGCTTGGCTCTGTGCAGATACCAGATACTGGCAAAAATACCTCTCTTGCAAGGCAGAGGAGAAAAATGTCTGTGCTGTACAATCAACCTAATAACATTAGGTATTTTTTCCCTGCACTGAAGTGTTTGATTGTTCCATTTTCAGCTGGTGTCGTCATGGAAATGGCCCACAGGCTGCGTGTACAATTGTGCTGGGTGGAGAATTGCTTTTCATTCATGGCTGCAGATGGTGCTCTGGGGTGTGAGCAGTAGCAAGGGCTGTTGTGACTGGGCAACTGGAGGAAATGCTTATCTCTGGGTTTGAGGCTGAGAATTAACCATCACTGCTCTTACTTCAACAGCTGGCCAGGTGACAAAGACATGCTTTTTGACATTTTTAAATGTCTGTCTTCTTGAGACAGAGTATTTAATCTGTCTGTAGGATGAGTGATCTTTCTACTTGCAAAGTGGGTTGTTCTGAGTAAGAGGTGAGCAATGTTGCTGTCTGTTGACTGCAAAAAAATGCAAAAGGCATTATTTGTGCATCCCTATTGTTGTCTGTAGAAGTAGTTTCCTTTGTAAAGCTGCAGATGTTTCAGAACAGTACTTTTCTAAGATACACTGAAAGTACCCTTGGAGAATTCTTCTTATTAACTAGATTAATCTTGTCTGTGCATTGGTAAATCCCAGCCCTGCTAGAGGAATGCTAGGTGTACCTTCCCTTTGTTATGATCCATAAAATCTCAGCTGGTTTGCTGCACAGATGCCAAGGTTTTTCAAATACACCTGAGATTCACTTTATCCTTACTACATGAAAAAGGGGAGAAGAACCTTGCAAAAAGTGCTGTTAGTGTTTACTTGGGATTGGAAAGACTGCGGGCCTTACCATTAGTCCCTCATTAATTTGGTGAGGAGGTGGCTGGGCAGCTGGCAGCAGGCTCACACAGGATCTCCAAGGCTTGCTGATGAGAACCTCTGCAAGGCAGTGTGCAGGATGCCAGTGAGACCCACAGCAGCCTCAGGAACATGGAGCACCCCTGGGGCCTCGTGCACCTGCTGGCTTAAGCTGATAGAGCTGTATCTGGCATTATCTAAAACCAGTAGAGGAAAGGGAAGGACCCATCTTACTGGAGCATCTTACTGTGGCTGGATGCCTGCGTGTACACCTGCATCAGTGCTCCCACCTGTGTTGGAGAAAAGTGCTTTCAAGAAGAATGCCAAAACAGCAACCACAGGTTAAAATAACAATAGGCTGCAGCAGTTCCAACTAAGTGTTCTGTGTTCCCCAGGCTGGCTAGCTTCATGAGCTGAAGAGTTCAAGGGGGTGGACTATCAAGGCAAGGCTTGCTGGCTTGTCTGTGTCCTTCATCTTCTCAGTCCCTTGGAAATGTGTGTCCTTGGAAAAGGTGTCCTGTAGATGATGGATATGACCATGTGATGTACTGTCACAGCAAACCTGAACCCTGTAGATACAGGCCAGAGAATAGCAGTAGATTGTCTGGATGTGTTGGCTGACAATTTATATATTTTTTAATCATATCATCGCTAAGCAGCCAAAGGAACTTACTTTCTCTTTTCTGCCTTCTAATACGTTGGTATCAAAGCTGTATCCTGTGAGTCATCATTGTGACGAGGATCTGAAAAGGGCAGATATATTCGTAGGATATATCAAATGAAATTTTGATTTAACTGAGGGAGATATAAATACCCATTGCCTAAAGCCTTGCTGAGCCCTCATCTCAAACATTGCTCTGGCCCACCAGCTCACCAAAGAGCTTGTAGGGATGATCAGGGACTGAGGAGCCTGGCATGACCGAGGGAATTAAAAATGTCGGTGTTCAAACCCTCGTAGCAACATCTGTCCATGAGCATCTCTTAATGAGCCACGGAAACTAACACAGTGGCTGGCACACTCGATTCCTTGATTTCCTCTTAACTAAAAAAGACTGCAAGTGAAGAATGCTGTCCTTGGTCGAGGCAGCCAGGGTGGGTATAGAAGAAAATTACCTGGGGACGATTTCCCTAGGTGGACTGGGAAGCTCTGGCCCTCTCCTGGCAGGAGGGGATGGCTCTGCACATCCAAAAGCTCTCAGACTGACTGGATTATACTTCTTAATGGAGGTTAATGAGTTGCTAATCCCCTTACAAGCATTGCAGCTCGGTGGCACTGGTGTATTTTTCCCTCTGTGTTTTGGTGCTGGGAATCACCTCTGCAGCGGCACATGAAGGCTTTTCAGGGCTGGCGGTTTCAGCACTGGGAAACCCCAAGGAAATTGGGAAGTTGCCTTAACCTCACCTGATACCAAAACTCTTGAAACCTCATGGTTTAGGGCTGGTGTGTTTTATGGTAAGAATTCACCCTCGTTGATTTATATATATATTTATTATTTACTTTTTCTGCAGTGCTGGCCACGTTTTCTGTCCCTGTTTTGACAGCTACCTGCTGCTTATTCTCTTTAAAAACGAGGTGAGTGAATGGAACTGCCCCTTCTCCTTTCCTGCTGTGACCTCCCTCGGCAGAAACCCAGGAATCTGAGCTCGGGCGGTGCTGGCGCTCATGCACCGCCTGGATGTCCCACCGGGTTCCACAGGATGGGTCAGGCTGAAGGGACGGCGGGTCAGGCTCATCTGGTCCGGCCTCCCTGCTCGAGCAGGGCCATGGCGGAGCAGACGGCACGGCATTGCACCCAGGCGGCTCGGAAGTGTCTCCAGTGAGGGAGGCTCCAGCAGCTCTGCTGGAGCAGCTCCTCCGCCGCCCTTGCTCAGAGGCTGTCCCTCGGGGCTGTGCCCGGCCCGACGCGCCGCTGACCCGGGGCAGACCCCACCGCCTGCGGCCGCGGCCCGCCCGGGCTGTCCCGTCACTTCCGGCCGCGCCGGCCCGCCCGCGCCTGCGCACTGCGGCTCCCTCTCTGCGTCGGCGCCGGCGGAAGATGGTGAGTGAGGCCGGGCCCGTCCGCCGCCATCCGCCAGCATCCGCCGCCATCCGCGCCGGGACCGCCGCGCTGAGCCCGCGGGGCGCGCTCGGGGCAGCGCGGAGCTGGGGCGGGGGGTGCGCCGCGTCCCCGAGCCGGCTCCGCGCTGCGCTGCGACCGCGGCTCGCTCCGTCCGGGGGAAGGCGGCCTGAGTGACGGGGATGGCAGCCGGGGCGCGGGGGTGCGGCTCTCCGTGCCACAGCCGGCTGGCCCCGGGACGGACGGGGCTCTTGGCGGCCGCACCGCTGCCCGAAGTGCCCCGACAGGAGCTGGGGGGCTGCAGCAGCGCCAGCCCGCGGCATTTCATCCCTAATGCTCCAGGGGAAGGCAGCGAGCAGGATTGGAGGACTGGAACAGCTCTCATGAGCACAGGCTGAGGGAGTTGGGACTGTTCAGCCTCAGAAAAAGTGATTGAGAGGGAATCTCATTATATAGATATATAATAATTAGGTAGTTAAAATACTGTGCGAATATCTAAACGGAGCTGTCAAGAGGCAGGAGCCAGGCTCTTCCCGGTGGTGCCAGGCAGTAGGACTAAGGGGCAGAAACTGATGCGCAGGAAGTCCTGCCTGAACACGGGGAAGAACTTTCCTGTGCAGTGACCGAGCGCTGGAACAGGCTGCGCAGGGAGGATGTGGAGCCTCCCTCAGTGGAGATGCTCAGGGACCGTCTGGATGCGGTCCTGTGCCTGTGCTCTGGGCGGTCCCACTTGAGCAGGGAGCTCGGACCAGGTGAGCACTGCGCTCCCTTCCTGACCCGTTCCATGAGGCTGTGAATACTCCGTTTTCCCCGCGGCAGGGGGAGGCTGCAGCCCGGCTGTAGGGTGCCCAGCACTCAGCTGCCATGTCGGGAGAGGGGAGCGGCGAGGAGCAGGGCTGTCCCTGGAGAGCTGGAGCTCATTCTGGTTTGCCTCCCAACAGGCCAAGCGCACCAAGAAGGTCGGGATCGTGGGTAAATATGGGACCCGTTACGGTGCATCCCTTAGGAAGATGGTGAAGAAGATTGAAATCAGCCAGCACGCCAAGTATACCTGCTCCTTCTGTGGAAAGGTGGGAGATCTCCAAAAAGTTTTTAAAAATCACATTGTTACTGATGCTGGAAAGGTCATTTGATGCTTCAGTAATTTTTGTACTGAAGGGAAACGTGCCTAGTTCCAAGACAGGGACTAGTGTCCATTGAGCTTTGGGCTGCTGTCAGAGTCCTTGAAAAAGAATAGACATTTCACATGAATGTTCAGTAGTAGTTAAATGAAAACAAACATTATTCCATTTCATGATACAAAAGAGTGAGCAGTGTTGCCATATTATATGTTTTACATAATAATAAGATGGATCTGATAGAATTAAAGCATTGCAGTTATCTTGATAATTAAGGCTTGACTTGGGCTTTTTTTTCCCTTCAGTAACTTTTTACAGCATACCTGGTGGAGGAACAGAGGTTGCTTCTCCCACTTAAAACTTCTGATGGCAGTTGCTTACTTTTGTGTGCTATATAACTCTGGATGTGGAAGAATTTCTGATAGGAAGTATCAGAATCTTAACTGTGTGTGTACATAATTAAAATTTGCTGTTGAATCTAATTTTTGATAGTTTGAAAGGCCCATTGCCTTATTCTTTGCACAGATATTTTTATTGATATCTGTAGAGTAGGAATCTTAAAAGTGGGTGGAAATTTAAAAATATTTTCATCATGAGTTTTTTTCTTGTTTGATTTGTTGTTGGGTTTTTGTGTGTTTTTAACTTACTGCCTTTCCCATATGAAGTGAGAACGTTCATAGTTTTGTCTGCAGAGCTGCCAAAATCAGGCATAGGTGTGGGCAAACCTGTTGTCACCTCTGCAAGGTGATGGATACCTGCATGGGGAGGGAGTTCTGTACCCACCACTCATTCTTTAGGTGCTGTTTGAAGTGGGTCTGGGTTGAGCAAGCTGAGCTTGCCTAGAGTGGCCTGGGAACAGTGGTGTTACATAAGCACCAAACCAGGTGAGAACATCAGTTGTTATGACCAAGGTAACTCCTTACTATTTTTCTCTATCAAAATAAGCTGAATTTTTGATGATGCCTTCAGAAATGACCCAGTTCATATCTGAATGGAAAAGTGTTTTATAAGTGTCTGCAGAATTTGAGTAGAAGAATTGTCTGTCCCTTTCTTGTCTTGGTTTATAGGAGTGCTGTAGTGTGATGCTGAAGTCCTTGCCTGAAGTTTCTTGTTTGGCCTTTTCAGCTGATGGAGAGTGACCTTTTATTTTTTTTTCCCCTTTTTTCTTCTGTTGCAGACCAAAATGAAGAGGAAGGCTGTGGGTATCTGGCACTGTGGATCCTGCATGAAGACAGTTGCTGGTGGTGCCTGGACTTACAAGTAAGGAAATAAGGAAGCTCTAATCAGCATTTATTCTCACACAGCTGAGGCATAATGCAGCTTTTGACTTTTCTATCTATTTTTTTTAATTTTCATCTTACCATTAAGTAGATCTATCTTGAGATAGTGAGTGGGGGGAGTTGCCTGTTCTGTTAAAATTTGATTGCTGTGGCTCAGAGTCAATTTGATTCCTATTCTTTGCAATAGGCAAAGCCGGATGTATTCCAAGAAAAATTACTTTAATGTTTTCCTTTTGTTGTAAAAGCAAAAAAAAAGGAATTATAATAACCTTTATTGTGAGGGTGCTGTTGCTTACTCCCTTTCTTTGCTCTCCTTCCCCCCCAATTCTGTAGAAGACTCTCTTGCCCCACGCGTAGCAGTCGTGCTGCATCTGAGCCCACACACTGGTGCGCGTGGTCGGTGCATGACTGGGAGATCTGGGTTGGGATGTAGCCAGTGAAGTTCCATGTGCCTTGTGGACCAAGGCCCACGCTTTGTTGTCAGGAGAATAGAAGTGGAGATGGACCCTGTTTGGCAGTGCAATCAGATGGTAGCAATTTGAGATGATTAGTGCTTTCTCAAAAATAAATAACAGCAGCACAGTTGTTGTGCCACATGCAAATGATTCTGCTTCTTCCTCCAGTACCACCTCTGCGGTGACAGTCAAATCTGCCATCAGAAGACTGAAAGAACTGAAAGACCAGTAGAAGCTGCTTCTTGTTCTCCTTGTGAAACATCCTTTTCTCTCCACTGTCAAGATCTGTCCTTTTATCAATAAAAGGGTAATAATGGAGTGGAATCATGTTTGTCTTTTCTGCAAAATGTCCTGTGTGTTACGTGTGGTGAGTGCCAGGTGCCCACCAAAGCTGCCTCATCACTGCCTTCCTCTACTGGACAAGGGAGAGAAAATAGAATAAAAGGTCTGTGGGTCGAGACAAGGGCAAGGAGAGATCCCTCACCAGCTATTGTCATGGGCAAAACAGACCCAACTTGTGAAACCAGTTCAATTTATTACCAGTTGTATCAGAGTAGGATCATGAGAAATAAAACCAAATGTTAATTCCAGTCACCCCTCCCTTCTTCCCAGGCTCAACTTTACTCTTTATTTTCTTGCCCTACCCAGCAGCTGCACAGGGGCATGAGCAGTGGGGCCTGAGTCCATCACATGCTGACTCTGCTGCTCCATCTTCGTCATGGGGAGGGCTCCTCTCACCTCCAGTGCCCCTGCATGGGTCCCCCATGGCATCACAAGTCCTGCCAGCAAACCTGCTCCAGCATGGGCTCTTCGCAGGGCACAGGTCCTGCCACAGGCCTGCTCCACTGTAGGCTTCCCACAGTGTCACAGCCTCCTTTGGATGCAGCCCTGCTTCAGCATGGAGCCCTCCATGAGCTGTAGGATTGGGATGGCAGGTTTATGTTAGAAAAATTTGGTTGCAGTGGAATGGAGGTATGTAGCTGTTTTGGTTAGCTATAGAAATAAGAGCATAAAAGTATAGAAATACTACATAGATGAGCAAATAATGAGAAAAAAGTATAGGAAAGGGGAAAAAAAGATAGGAAAAGAGGAAAGATACCACCACCCATGGATCCAGTGATAAGACTTGATTGTGGGTGATTTCAGTGTCCTTTAGATGAGGTGATAGAGTCTTTATCTGTGGGAGGTGGGGAAGCCCCTGAAAAAAAAGTTCTCCAGGTTAGTATCTTTAGGTGTGGCAATGCCCAGGTTCTTCCCCTGAAGGGGGTGGGGTTTCTACTGTCTGGTGTAACATCTTGCAGTCCTGGCCCAAAATGGGCCTGGGAGTGCATGGGGGGTCTTTGATGGTTTATGACCCCTTCTAAGACATTGGCAGCTGCCTCAGGTCAGCGGAGCTGAGCCAGGGATGAATGCTGTCAGGCCTACCGTGCATGTGAATGTCCCAATACCTTCCAGGGCAGGGGGGAAAGGGAGGAGTTTTACATCTCAGCCAGTTGTGTGAGGGAGGATATTTGCACGATGAAAAGCATTGCCCCACCTCAGCATTGCCCCACCTCGTAGGATCTGCTTCTTAATGGCCTTCTCCCTCATCTGGCTCAAAACCAGTTTGTTGCTAAACGAAAGTTGGTTTAAAGTTGTGCACTTCACCAGCTGCTTTTGAAAAGGCCAAAATTTCAGTCTCTCAAAGGCAGGCACCTGGAGCATCTCCTGTTTCTGCAGCACTGACCTGGGTACCTGCAGACCTGTTCCTCTCACATACTCACTCCCCTCTCTGGCTGCAATTGTTGTTCTGTGGGGTTTTTTCTCCTTAATCTGTTACTCCAGACACTCCCCCATCACTGCCAGCGGGCTCGTCCTTGCTGAGTGGTGGGTCTGTGCTGGAGTGGGCTGACATTGGTTCTGTCAGACACAGGGGAAGCTTCTGGCAGCTTCTCACAGAGGCTGCCAAAACCTTGCCAAAACTGCAAGCAGTGCACTGTTCTGTATTTATAGGTGTAACTATGGAGACACAAGTAGTGCTATCCAGTAGTTTGAGTGGCTCTTGTTACTGGTGAAGCCTTTGAAAACTTTCCTTTCTAGTTAATTGCACGCTTTGTTGCTTGAACGCACTGAGGTGAGTCTGAGGAAAGCTTTAATAACTTGAAGAAACCTGGCTCATCTTGGTATGTCCTTCACATCTGTGCCTTGAGGAATAGTGTAGAGCTCCATGAGTGGAAGAATGGGCAGATGTAAGGGAGGGAAGAGAGAACACAAAAAACATCTCTGCCTTTTCCCATTTCCTCAAGGGACTGGGCAGGATGGGGAGAAAAAGAGCATCTTGACTGGAATGGTAAAACAACTCGTGCTCTGCTGCTGGCTGGTGCTGCTAATTCTTCAGCACCACCCACAGATAACTGTGTACTACAGCCTGTGGTGTTCTGCTGTGTGCAGATTTCGGGGTTAGTCCACCTGAATGCTTTGCTTCCTGTGGCTCACTCCCTCTTGGCCTGGTAGCAGGCTCTTGTGTCTGGATGTTTGAGTTGCCTAATCCATACTGAGTTGCAATAATAAATTTTCATGTTGAGCCAATCCTTTGGACGTTCAGTCTTGGTGAAAAAGCTGCTGTTTGAGTTAATAATTGCCTAAAAAAATCCATTTAAACTGTCAAGATGCTGGAACATCTCTTATGGTAGGAGTTTCAATTTGGTTTTGGTGACTGCATCTCCCATCCCTAACAATACAGGTAAGAAAACAAGAGTCTTGTTAATAACTTTGATTATTAACAAAATTTATAAACAAATTTTCCTGCTGGAGGAGAAATAATAAGGAAGTAGCAGAGGCATGTTCTTGCTCCAAATTAAGTTTTACATGGATTTGGGTAGTGATAAGCCATAGCAACAATAATTCATTAATGACCCTGACATCCTCAAAAGGTTAATTCAAAGCTGGACCTAAGTAGGAACTTCCTCCCAAGCTGCAAAAAGTCTGTGGCTCACAAGTTTGACTGCAGTGACCCTGAACCTGTTTTCCAAAGTTTTCTTTTTTCCCTTTAATTCAGTGCTGCAATCTTCCCTTACTAAAGTCAATTTGTGTATTCAGGTATCTGGTGTCATTCATACCAACCTGCCTATCCTCATATCCCAACTGGCTTGGTGATGTAAACACTTTCCTGGGAAGCCAGTTGCAGTGCCCAACCACTCTCTGGGTGAAGAACCTTTTCCTAATATCCAGGTTAAACCTCCCCTAACACAACTTAATTATGTTCCTCTGGGTCGTATTACTGATCACCAGAGAGATCAGCCTCTGCCCCTCTGCTTCCTCTTATGGGCAGGACAGTGTGGTTCTGCATATTGCCTTTTATTCTTGATTCAGTGTGCTTGGGCCACATTTTCCATGTGGTGAGACATGACTCTGCACACTTCTGTGCTTTCTTCATTAATGCAGAAGTTGTAATTGAAGTACAGGCTGATGAAGCCTTCTCAACTGCTCTGAAGTAGCCATTCATTAACAGGTGCAGAGTGTTTCACTGCATTGACATTCCAGGATGGCTGCACAGGTATCTTATCTGAGATGACTTCTATTCCTGCTGAGGAGGTTCTTAATTACCCTTTGGGTTTATATTTGCAGAGGGTGGAAGCTGGGCAGGGTAGGAACCAAAGAGAAGATAAGGATGTGAGACGATCTTTTTGACCTGGGTGTGTGGTCCTACCTGCATCCCTGTGGGATGGGCTGTGCCCGCAGATCCCCCGGACTCCTTGTCCCCGCGGTACCCCGGCGTGCTCCTCGGCAGAGGCGTTTTATGTCGGTGAATCTTGGAGGCTGCCAGCCCTACCCGTTCGGCGGAGTGAGGGCGGGAGGGGGAAGGATGCTCCGGCAATGCTGCGAGCGGCCAGCGGGCGCCACTGCCGCTCTGCTGCGCGCCGTGCGCGGCCGCCGCAGCCCCGCCAGCGGCTCTGCCCGCCTGCCTCGGCTGCTGGGCTCAGCGGGTCGTGCTCTCCTCCTGGAACAGACCGTGGCGGTCGTTCTCGATTGAAGCAAGAGCCTGCGACAAAAGGTTCAGGAGGTTGAAATCGGAATGGGCAGGTTGGACACGAGGATTTTGTAGTCATTTGTCACCTCTAGTAAAGCTGAATTTGTGTCAGTGCTCAGTCCAAATGCTGTGTATATACCAGGAGAAATTTGTATTGACAATTATGTGATTCGGACAGGTGATCCTCCAAATTTGTTGTTTCCTCAGGGAATCTAGGGTGAAAACAGGAATTCCAAACAATATTGCTTACTGCTTTCAGGGTATTTGCTGTTAAGCCTTAGTCAGGAACTTGGATGGAGTTGTCTTAGATGCTGTAGAAGCAGAGAGCTGACACCTGTCCTGGTAATGTCTGACCCATCTGGATTACAACAGCTCTGAGAATTGTAGAAGGGTTTGATGGAAACTGGGATTTTAAATCTGTCTGAATGTTCTGTAGATGTGGCTGTGCAGGTTAGTTTATCTTGGTTGCTTTTGAAGAGCAGGTGAGAAGGGGACATCTTTCTCAGAGCAATCTGTCAGTCCCATGGGAATTTTCTTTCAGGATCAAGGATATAACCTAGGGGGATGGTATCTGTAGTCAGGGTGGCATTTCAGGTACCACCAAAAGGTGTTTCAGGAGCCCAGAGGAACTTGGAAATAAAAAATTGAACAAGCTTGGGGCAGCTTTCCTCATTCAGATTTTTGTTAAGTATTTCTTTATTTATGGCTTTGGCTTTACCCTCTTTGTGCTTCCTGCCCCCTTGGTCACCAACACCCTGTTTGGTCTGTAGGGAATCATGATGCTAAGCCTTGGGGGCACCACTGGTGTTATGCCACATATTAAAGACTTTTAGGGGTTTAGGGCTTACAGGAATGAGAAACCTCAGCCACAGGTGTTGGTTGCCCTTTCTGCGTGTCCTGGCTTAAAGATGGTGTGAATTCAGCCCGTGTGCAGGTGCTCCCTGTTGGCTTGGTGTCTTAGGAATTTGACTGTAAATTAATACAGTCTGGCAGTTATAAGCAATGGGCACCATGTTTTAAGGAGCCCATTCCAGTGTGATTTCTAACTTTCATGACCATCAAATGTTTTGCTCCTACTGTGTGGTCAGCTGCTTTCCTCCTTGAGCACAACGAAGGGTTCCTCATAACCTTCCTAAGCTCCTTCATGCCTCTTCATGCTGCACCCCAAGGAGATTTCAATGGCACTTGAGAAACAAGAGTGACTGGTGCGGGTGAGTCACCATCCTTGTGCAGACTAACTCTGTTTTGGGACTATCTTCTAGGTCTCTCCCTAGAAAGAAAGGAGATTTAGTGATGAAGTTTATTTCTAGCTTTGCTCAGAACACTGGACAACAAGAGAAGCAACCAGATTTGAGGAATGATGTGAGCACCACTTCAACGGGCTGCAAGTCACCATCTGATTTTATGTACTATCTTAGCTTCCACCTGCTGCTCATCCCACCTGGATTTTCAGCAGCTCCACTTGGGGAAGAATTGCATCGCAGGGCTGACCCAGCTCCTGTGGATGAAGTGGATGGGAAACATCTCTCTCCTACCCAGCTATGCAGAGGGGCTCCCAGCTTTCCTTGGAGAAATGATTCCTTAAAGGATGCTACAAAATGATTTGCAGTGGCATGAGTTTGTGTATTTCCTATGGCTTGAGGTGCCTGCTTGAAACTAGCCCCAGCGCTCTGGAAGTGGGCAGTTGCCATCGGTAACACATCCTTCCTCCGAGTATTTGATCTCAGCGGATGTCTTTTGAGACATGGAGTGTGGCAGAGTTGTGGATATGCCTCAGGTGCCCTTATTAGATGCCTGGATGCATTTTGAAAATGGCTGCTTAGAAAATGTCTAATTGCTATTCCACATATTCAAAAAGGTTTTTTTTTTTCTCTTGTCAAGGCTTTGGCATGCCTTGGATTGCTAAATATACTTTCCTCTTGCAAATTCTTGGCAGGAATCTGTGTAAGGAATCATGCCAAGCAGTCTCTTCAAATGTTAACAAGCTCATCGGTGTGGCTTTCCCAGTGCAGGGTTTGTGCTCTTTTTTTTTTCCACCTTCCTTCCCAAAAAACCCCAACCCTTCTTTTTGTACACTGTTGCTCTAAGCACATGAACTATGGCAGCTCTGCAAGAAAGGATTTTTCTAACCAGAGCCAAAAAAAAAAAAAGTGCTTGTTTCGTGTTCAACAGTTTGGTGTCACAGCCCCGCTCAACCTCCTGGGGCTCCTGTTGAGTAGGAAGCGTGGATTTTGGGGTGCTTGTGGAAAACCTAATCCATTTCATTTCCTCCTTTGCCATTCTTGCTTTTCCTCTGCTCTTACCAAGCTGGGCTGTGTCCTTGCATGGTAATTGTAGATTTGATGTCTTTCTTCCAGTAGCCTATTAGCAAGTGAATGAGGCTGTCATGCTCCCCTTTTGTTTCCTCCCCAGTGCTTATCCGGGTGCAGAAGCAGCCCTGGAGGTGGTGCCTGCAGCCGGGCAGGACCCATAGATTAGACCTTCAGGCTGGACTTCTCTCCCTCTGCCCCAGGCAAAGAGCAGGGCTGCTCTGGCATCTGGAACTTAAAAAGCAAAGAAAGCAGTGAGAAACCAGTGCGGCACCCCTGAAAACCTCAATGTCTCCCTACAGGAAACCTTATCCCAGGACTTCAGCAATCATCAGTATGAGGTTACACACCTCCCTTGAGCTTCAGTGGAGACAATCTTGCATAAGCATCCGGAGAGGTTTGCCTCTGACTTGCTCTCCTGGCCTTCAGACATCTGATGGACACACCTTGGGAGCAAGCCTTTGTGTTCAGGTTGGGATGTTGGATTCCCCTCCCTGTGCTCAGTCCTACCTCCTCTTCATGGAAAGAGCTCAGTGTGGGATGCAGGGAAGGTGCTGCACAGGAACTGAGTTGTGAGGCCAGAGAGCCTGAGTGCATCACACTGCAGCCTGGAATGAGCAGTGGGTGTTTTTGAAGGGACCTCCATTCACACTGAAGAATATTTATTTATAACTCATGAGTTTGGTTTCAGGAATTTGCTCTGTGACCCTTCTCCATTTCTTTGATTAAACCTCCTATTGTAAGAGGAACGTTTCATTTTGCAGTCCTTCCCCACCCTGAATCAAATGTCCTGCAAGTCACAGCTTTGCTCTCCCCTTCAGGCAATTCTGGAACAGCTTCAGCTCTCTGAATGTGTGGAGAGAGAACCTGACTCCTCCAAGTAAATACACTTGATGCTAAGTGTTGGACCAAGAGGGCACTTGCCTTTTTCACTGAATATACTTCTTCCAAGTAGCCACCTACTACTGGCCCCCACCTTTGAAGGAAGACTGATGTAGAAGTTCTTTGAAGGAAGTTCTGATGCAACACAGGATTGTTTCTAATATCCCAGCTATGAGGCCAAGTTGATTGCTCGAAGATAGGATCTTGGGCTGTATCAGTCATGTCCTCTCCAATCTAGTGGCTGCATCTGAAACTGTCTTTACTGTGATGGATTAGATTCGAGATTAAAAGGCAAATCTGTAAAGGGAACATTAAAAAAAAAATCCTTAAATGAAAACTAGACCCAAGTCATACAAGAAAAGAGGAGGAACAAATAAATAATCTAGGCATTAAACAATTGATTTTTAACCTTAGTCAGCTGTATTTTTCTTTTTGCATGAGGAACATGAAACAAAGAAGTGCAAGTTCGTGCAGCAAGCAAGAGATGCTTGTCCCAAATTAGGTCCAGTCCTGACAGAAATGTTGTGCATGCTGTGGTGCTCCTTGGGGACCTCAGGCGAAGACTATACTGGTACCTGTCAAAACAAAGAACAAAACAGTCCAAGGAAAAGATAGAAGATGGTAAACAGATATCAAACAGATATGGAAAATTCAGAGCCATAAAAACAGGCTTGTTATCTGAGCCCATCAGCAGCCTAGCCATTGCTTTGGTTTGGACTATTAATACTGCACCAGTGCTTAGCAGTGATGGTTTTACAATATGTACCTTAATCACTGATAAGTCATTTCACACTGATCACTTGGAGAATCCAAGGCATAAGAAATAGTGGTAGAGCTGCTGGTTGTGTTACTTTTTTGCTCTCAAAAGGTCAAGAGTGATTGTACATGGTAATCAGGCTACTTTGTTTGGTCAGTGTACTGTCCTGCCCTTTCCCACTGCTTCCCATCTTTCTTTGGTGTGTTCTCACCTTACATGGACCCTTCTCGATATTGTGAGGCCCTTAAGGCATGGAATATCTTCTTGTTTTGCCCATTGAGGCAAGCTGAGCACAGAGGATGCTGCCTGTTATCTCTGTTCATCTGGAGCATGGAGATCACCCTTTGGGAGTACATTTCAAGAGCATTCCCTGCCATCACAGCAGGAAGATGGTACCTTTGTCTAAGGGAAAACTTGCCATCACTTGCAGAAAAAGGGGTTGCACAGAAATGAGACTTGTGGTTTTGCTCTAAATCAGCTGCATTTTTAACATTCAGAAGCCAACAAAGATGAAAGACTCCTGGTCAACCTCTCTACTCTCTTGGGGAAATAAGTAAAAAGACTTGATAAATATTTTGCATTAATAAATTCCATTTGTCTTATAAAACAAAGTTTGCCAGCTACCAAAGCAGGAAAAATATTTTACATAACTCTGAGTGCGACGTCTAAAAGGTTGCTATGAGCCTGGTTTGAACAACTCTTTCCATATCCCAGAATGTGAAGGAATGCTAAGCTTCATCCAAGCTAGGAACAAGCTTGCTGTGTGTATCTGTGTGGTGGACCAGCTCTGGCTGGCTGCCAGGTGCCCACCAAAGCTGCTTGACTCAACTTGGGGAAATTAATTTAATTTATTGCCAATCAAAGGAGAAAATGGGAACCAAACTTTTAAAATACCTTCTTCCCACCCCTCACTTCTTTCCCAGGCACAACTTCACTCCTGATTTTCTCTCCCTCCTCCATGGCCTCAGGGACACCGGTGCCTCACACCATGTCTTCTGCATGGGCTGCAGGGGAATCTCAGCTCCAGCACCTGGAGCACCTGCTGCCCCTCCTTCTGCACTAACCTGGGTGTCTGTTCCTCTCATGTTTCCATTCCTCTCTCTGGCAGCAACTGCAGTTGTGCAGTAACTCCTTTCCCACCTTAAATCAGTTATCCCAGAGGCTCTGCTGCCCTTGTTGATGGGCCCAGCCTTGGCCAGCAGTGGGTCCATCTCGGAGCTTGCTGACATGGGCTCTGTTGGACACAGGGGAAGCTTCTGGCAGCTTATGACAGAAGTCACCTCTGCTATCAAAACCTTGCCAGGCAAACCCATGTACTTTTCTGCTAGACAGTTAGATTTATTGCAGGCTGGTCCAGCAGGTAAAATGTAAGCCATGGAAAAAGAGATAAAGATGTGTACATGTCCCAGAAGCTGTTTGTGAACCCAAAACAATGTTCCTCATTGTGCTGTGGGAACACTGCTATAAAAGGCAGGAAAAGCACAGCTGCCTACTATTATTATTTTGTTATTAGTTTTTAAGTGTGATGTTGATTAATCAGTGGAGCAGATTCCCCGAGGATGTTCCTTGGTCTGGATTACCAAGTTTCTGATTCTCGGGGCAGGAATTGAGCACTGGCTGTTCCTGCTGATCCTGACAGGGTCTATGTGATGGTTTGCATCGCCCTGTTGTGGTTTTGTGTCAGGCTGTGGAGTGTCAGACACCAGCCACAGCATCTTGAGGAGCTGCAGGAGGCTTTGCTTGCCTTTTGCAAGCCCACACCCTTAGTCTTGGTTAGCACTTTCTGGCATACAGAAATACAAATTGTTATATGAGTGGTAGAAGAAGGAGACACCCAAGCCTGAGACAAGCAGGGTGCAGCTTTTTTCAAATAACAGTCTCACGACCACTTCAGGTTTGGCACTCAAAGCATTCCAAGCAAGGATGCTTTTTTTGGCTTTGTAGGATGCACATCATCACAGCTGACCAACCTCCCTCCACCCTTCCCATCAGTCTTCTCCTAGGTATCAGCTTGGCTTGCAGGAACTGGGGTTGTTTCTCTTCTCAGTTTAGGTCCATCTCCTGGTCACCCCTGCCTACCTCCTTGAAGATGAGCTGGCTACAGTTTTTTGTATGTTTATGCTTCCCCTTGAGCCTCCCTCTGCCTTGGGCCATCTGCCACCAGACGATCTTTTTGAAGGAGAGGGTGACCAAAGGCTCACAAGTCTCTGTCAGTGTCAAGGCCAGGAAATGCTGTGAGTTAAAACACAAAGAAAATGAGGGATGCAGCAGCTCTGGGGGTACAAGAATTGTCTGGAGCTTGGCTCCTAAAGAAGCCCCCCAGCCTCGCTGCCAGAGATGTGCATGCCAGGAAGATATGCCATGGAGAGCCACATGGGAAGTGACCATTCCCTCTTGGGAAGGTCTTTGAAACAGTTGACTAAAGATTTATCCTGATTTGGGGTGAAAATTTATTTGTGAATCCCAAACAATGTCTCCTGTGGAGCTGTGGGAATGTTGCTATAAAAGTCACGAAAGGCCCAGCTGTCTGCGATTATTGTTTTGTTGTTAATTTTTAACAATAAGGGCAATTACCCACTGGAACAGATCCCCCCTGGGATGTTTGTTGGTCTTGAGTATTTAAACTATGAGGTCCTGTGAGCAGAGATGTGTCTAGGGCAAAGTGTACATACAGCACCAAAAGTGAAGACACTCAGTGCCTTCAGCCATGGCTTGTGCAAACCTACTCTCAGTTGTGTTGCAGCAGTTCAGGAGGGCACATGTGGCCAGACATGCTGTCTCAGCAGAGGAGTGTCTGCTCCTACTGGAGTGGCAAGAAGTCTTAGGAAAACTTAGAGACTTGAGTAGCCCTGAGCACCTGAAGTCTTTCCCAGTTTTATCAGATTGATATTTCACAGCAGAATGGCCTGTTCAGGCTATATATAGCCAGCCCCTAGCTGAGAACAATTAGTGTTTGTTCTAACAGCAACTGAGGCTCTTCAGAAAGAGTTTCAACAGCTAAAGGATCAGTTCTTGGTCACCAAGGGCGGGGTGTTGTTTTGGTTTTATCCTCTCCCTCTCCCCCTCAGCAGACCATGCAAGTGCCTTCTCTTTTAGGCATCAGCTCTGGAACAAATGGAGACTCACCACTAAATTATATCTCTGGGCAGAAAAGCAATGCCAAGCCAGTCGGCTGATTTTGTAATGTAGGACAGAGCCCCCCTTGCCCTGCGTGCAGTCATGCACAGACTCCTTGGCAGCTAATTAATAATTTGCAGTTAAGCGGCGGCTGCTCCCTTGCATCATTTCAACACAGTTGCCAAGTGGAAAATTGAAAAGCAAGAGAGAGCCAGAAAGAGGATGACAATGACAACAACAACAACAAAGGTTTAAAGTTCTTGGAAATTTCACTATGTGAGGTCAAAATTCCTTGTGTGTTCAGGGGCTGGGCTGTTGGTTGGCAGGCACCTCTAGTTAACATGGCAAGGCCCTTTCTTTTCAAAGTCCTGTTGTCCTCAAGCACCTCCTGTTTCAGAGGAGTTTTTTTTGTTCTAAAATGCATGTGTTTGGGGGGGGGATGTGGGGAGTACACAGGACTAGGGCAGGTTGAAGAGAAGTCGAGTGAGGGTTTTTTTCATGGTTGGGAAAATAACAAGTGTTCTGGGGGTACCCAGAACCCAGCAGGGGATACCCAAGAGTGGGCTTAGAGCTAAGGGAAACCTGGTCCTAGTTTTTCTGGATCCTGAGGAGCACATCTTGCCAGGAGTCTCTCCTCCCAGTGTGCTGGTCAGCAGTTGGGCTGTGTTTGGCCTGTTCATGACACACAAAAGGGCTTTCCTTGGTGTGGAGGGTTTTTCAGCATGGTCCAGTTAGATATCAGTAACCAGTACTGTCTCATGAGTTAGGTTTTCCTCTCTTTTATGATGTTAGCCCTGGGGAAGAGGTGGTGTATGAAACTTTAGCACAGCAAGAAGTACAACAGCTGAACTGAACATGTGGAGTTTTCGTACATCTTCATGCTTGAGGTTGTCAGAGATGTAAGGAGAAGGGAGCCAAGGGAAGGCTGGTGTTCAGAGCATCTGATGAGCTGTTTCTGCTTTGCCAGCCTTTTTCTGTTTTCTCCTCTCAATGGAAGAAGCCGTGGAGGCATCAGACTCTTCCCATCTACAGTCACAGTAATCTCCATGAGGTTGGCAGCTCCAGGATGTGTGTGGCTGGAGACTGGCAACTGTCTGCGGGAAATAAGCATAAAAGATCATCAGTCTCAAAAACATGACCTGTGCGGAAAGGCTAAAGGATCTGAAGAAGGAAACCCCTTTTTGAAAATGTTTGTTTTTAAATACACAAAATATTTTGCTGTAAGGTGAAATGGCCTCATCAGTTCTCTATTCATTGCAGACCTGAGAGGAAATGATGACTGCAACTTCAGCAGCAGGTTAATTGTTGGTTGGACGTCTTCAGGCCAAGTAGATCTGGTTGGCCTTGCTTTGAGTTGGGGTTGGAGCAGAGACTTCCAGAGGTCCTTTCCAGCAAAAAAATTCTAAGTCTGTGGTAGGAACAATTTCCCTGCAATAAGGATGGCCACACAGTGATGAAGTGAGGAGATAGTAATATCACATCTGGAAGTTCCAAGCTGGAGATTAGGCAAGCATTTGTCAGAAGTGGCTTGGGAAGAGCTGTCAGTGTTTGAAGGAGGGAAAGCAGAGTGTCCTCCTGATGTCTCTTCTGTTTTTGACTTCAAAACTCATCAGCTCTTAACTCTCAAGCACAGACATCTGGGGGCATCAGGCTATGCATCCTCCACTTCTGCTTGGAGGATATTGAGGCTTACAGATACTGGCATGAGGAAAGATGGAGGAATCTGGGAGGCCAACTGGTTCCATTAAGAAAACTCTTGTTCTCCCATGTTCATCCTCTTGGCTTGGGGGTTTTCTGGAGAGGGAAGGAACCAATGGTGTGGATGACTCATGGCCCTTTTCTAAGAAGCCCAGTAATGCTGAGTTGAATCACTGAGCACACTCAGGAGGAGCTACAAATACCCAGAAGTCTTGGCCTCCTTCTGCTGCTCACATTTCATGACTTCATTAATAAATCTAAACCTGGGGCTCACAGTCCCTTCCAGGGAGGTGTGTTTAACAGCACACATGTATCGTCAGCCACATCTCTTCCTCTTTGCCCTGAGCCTTTGTACACAAAGCAATGATGGGGGGCTTGTAGCTTCTTGCAGTTTCTTGCTTCTGTGGGATTCCTGTGGGCTGAGCATGACTGAATGGCTGTGGTCCTGTGGATGAGAAATGCCTCACACCCTGCTGGCAGCGAGGAAGGATTACTGTTCCCCTGCTTAATGCGTTTGTTTAAAGCCCATTCCATGAGGCTGTTTCTCAGGCTGTTTTCCTTGCAGGATATGTCTCTGTGTGTGCAATTAGCTAAGAGACATTAGCTTAATGACTTGTGCGTGTCTGAGTTAGGCCTGGCCCAGTCTCGGATGGCTGCCTTTCTCCTGTCTGGAGACTTAATTCTCTGCAGCACAAACTGCTCTGTCATGCTCGTCCCAGGGGTTGGATGCAGACAGTGTCTCTTGTTGGTCTCCAGCCAAAGGAACCCTGCTATCACACATAATTACCTCCTTGACTCATCGTGACTTTTATTGCTCCCACCCCCGCCCCCCCTTTTTTTTTGTTTTGTTTTATAAGTTTGATTTGTTCTTTCAAAGCTATTGTTTCCATCCCTGTATTCCCAGTGGCTCCAGAGGACTGCAGTGTATTCATGCAGAAATTACTGGAGCAGGCTCTGTGGTCTGTTTTGTGTAAGAGTTCAGATTGAGTGATTGTTCTGGTCTCTTCTGGCTGGTTTCTGAGCTTATGGGTCAGGCAGAGGGAGAGTAGTACCTGGACTGCAAGCTGCATTGCTCAGGGGCCTGGTACTGAAAAGGAGTTCCTCACCAAAATGTAGATGATCATTTTTTTTTTTAATAGACTGATTGTCTTGGTCATCTGAAGTGGTCTACCACAGCTGGCTGAGCAGTGGCCCAGGTAAGATGAAGGGGACACTGGTCATCCATTCTTCTGAACAGTACCAGAGCTAGAAGTTTCCAGGACTGCAAGAGTAGATCTCATAAGGAATCTCTCCTCCCCCTTCATCTTTTGTGCTCAGTCATTTTCTTTCCCATATACTTCAGCCCCAGCTTCAAAACTCAGCCCAAGATATGTGTCTGCAGAGGGCACTGGTAAAAGACAGGTTCCTCTTTCCCTGTTCCTGGCTGCACTGAAACTTCTGCTGGCTCAGCTGGATGGCTTCTCCTCTAGGCAAAAATGGATTAAGTTTCCAGGACCACCACTGTGAAACTATTTGCTGTGATTGGACCTGCACAACAACATTATGGGAAGAAAGGCAAGCAGATAGGGGTATCTTGTGAGCTTGCTGATAGGTAAAAGCATGGTCAGATAGTTTTTTTGAACCATACGTTGTCTCCCTAATGCTACCTCTGGTTCTTTCCTGGGAAGTGAGGGCAGGAGGAGTGCTGTACATTTTTGATAGCAGTAAGTCAGTTTGTCTGGATCTCTAGCCTTGCAAGAGATTCCACTGGGCCTCCAGCTGCCTCCATACCCTTTCCAGTTCCTCCCTCTTTGTGCTACTACCCATAGGTAAGGTCCTTGAAGTCATCACCTGCAGCTCACTCTCAGGAGAGACCTGTACTTATTCCCTTGGTGGAAGCTGAGGAAAAAAGGAGGGCTTGGGTGGACCATGTTGGAAGACTTTGTTCAAGGATTTCGCTATGGGTAGGATGTGTGTGCCACAGAGGCAGCTGTTTTGGAGTAGGTGGTTTGAAGTACTGTCTGGAGCAACAGGAAAACAAGTGACAAGTTCATATCTTTCATTGCTTTTTCTCACCAATTTGCACTTCTATAGTTGATTTGGCAAGGCATCAGCTTCAGACTTGGCACTGGGAGGAGCAATCTGAATTAATTTACCTTATCTCTGCATTAAAAACTCCAAGATCTATCAGTTTATTGCCATCCTGGAAAGGACTGTGACATTTCTCTTATTGCTGAATAAATTGTTCATGTTAAAAAGTGTCACTCATGTTGGTTTTTGACGTAGATAGATATAATCTACATCAAATCAAATACATTCCTTTCATTGATGTAATTAATGAGCAGAAGGCATGGGGCAATTGTTAAGTTGTTGAATACTGCAAATTAAGGCTTTCAAGAACAACAACGAATCCATGCCTATAATGGAAAGAGCAAAGACATGTCAATCTTGTTTAGTTACCTGGTTATAGGATTCAAGATCCTTTACTGACAGTTTCAGAAAGAGTGTGACAGGGTAAGAATACAAGAATACCAGATCCAGTAGCTCCTACTGAACCAAACCCATATGAACTCTCTCATCAGACATGCTTCTTATTTTCTTACATAAATTGTTTTCCTATTATGAAAACCAGTCTTTTTTTGTGAAACTAAGCATTTCAACAGGGTACATCTCTCCCTGAGGACTTTTCCTGTAGATTTTTTATGGGAAACCGACCAAATAATACAACTCTGAGGTTATTTTCTTTTAAATCAAATTTATGGGCCTTTGCTGAAAACCTTGTAGGTTTTATTTCTTCATCTTAAACCTGAGAAACATGTTAAAAAGAGGTCAAGGATAATGACAATTTTCAGCAGCAAAAAGCAACATTTTAACAACCTTTCTTCCTGAACAGCTTGGTAATTGTTCATTAAAATACTGTTAAGAGCCTTGAAGAGGAACAAAACCCCCATGCATCATCTCCATCTGTCCTGGGAGGCAGACAAGGAAACCCCCAGGAGCTCATGGAGCAGGGACTGTACTGGACAGGGAGCAGGTTCTTGGCTGCTCTGTGCATCTTCCTCCCACAGAAGGCACTGAAGGTCATCATCATGCCCACTCCTCAAGGCTTGGTTTTCATTAAGTGCATGGGTTTGGATTTGCCATCTCTGGCTCTACACACAGGCTCTTCCTGACCCCTGCACCAAGACATTTCTGCAAAGAAAAGTCCAGAAAAATACTTTGAAAAGGACTTTCCCCTTTTACATGTTGAAGACAAAGCTCCATTTGGGCTTGTGACCATCTTTAAATAGAGTTGTGTCAAAAGATGAGTCCGCCCCTTCATTTATCAAATAAACCAGCCTGATCTCTCTGTCATTTAGGTCTTGCACTAAAGCTCTGCAAGTACTGGATGTGGCTGGCCCAGCCAGCATTCTGCCTGGCCTTACTGCTACCGTGACATTTTGGGGTTATCCATGAAGAAGGGAGAACGTTGGATGCAGATGGATGTGCTCATGCACAGGTCATTCCCACTCCTGCAAACACCACAGGCCAAGGCCCCTGCATCCACCACAATTCCTCCATTGGGATCAGAGGGATGGAAAGGGTAAAAGGCTGTAGCAAGCCCGGCATGGAGGCCAGCTGTCCCAGGCACAAGTCTCCGGTGCCTTAACCTCCAGACCACAGCGCTCAGCTTCTTCTGAAAAAGGGCAAGGCTGTACAGCAGAACTGTGGAACTGGAAGGCTTGTGGGCTGAAATGAGTCCAAAAGACATATTAACAGGCATGAGAGGCTTGTGATGAAATAGCTAAGGTATTAATGCAGCCAGAGGCTGGTAATGAATACAAAAAATGCCCACATTTACCCAAGAGGTCCCAAAGGTCTTTTGTCCAGAACATTGTGATCCTTAGAGAAATCTCTTAAGAAAGTTAAACCACAGGGTTAGGGCTCCAGGACAAAATCTGGGCTACTGTGGTCTCTCAGCTGTTCTGACCTCTTGTCTGATGAGACCTTATTTGCAGTTTTGTGCCTTTTAAAGAGTATGGGTATCATCCTCTGGGACTTGCACCCTGTCAGGTGAGGGTGCCCTCCCGCCCCTGTGGGTGGTGTGAGTCTCCCACTGTGCCCTGTGGCTGTGCTGCAGATAGCAAAGCTTAGTTTGCCTATTTTCAGATGAGATTCTGTCCCCTGGTGTCAGGGGAAATCCTGAATGCTCAGGTACTACCCATGATATACAAAATATTCTCTGATATTTAGCTCTCCACCTCTCAGCTGCTGAAGGAAACCTCTGAGGTGCAGAGTACAGGTCAGTGCTGGATAAAGTGCCATCATCACAATCTGACCTTCACTTCTTCTCCTTGTTTCCTCAGCCCATTCCTGTTTAATGCATGGAGGACCTGGAAATGGTCTCTTGGTGCTGAGTGGAGCTTGGTTGCAAGGAGAAAAGGGGACTTGGAGGCTGATGAAAGCAGAGTTGGATGGCTGAATATCTCTGGTACTGGATAAAGTGCAAACATCACAGAAATGAGGAAACAAAAGCAGGTTTGATGGATCTCCCTCTAAAGTCAATTCCAAACCATTGAATTGATACACATTCCAGTACCCATCTGACCTGCTTTTTGGAGTGGCTGAGCCCACTTTTTAGGACTTGTGCACGGCAATCAGGCACCTTTTTGACCATTCCAAAAGTGTGGCAGGCCTTGACTGTCCCCAAGGCTGTACCCCCACTGTGGTACTCGCCCTCTGTCTGTGTGTCCTTTAGCCTCTGCAGCCTTCAGAATTTTTCTTCTTTTGTACGTATGGTTTCCCATTCAGAGTGCCCCAGTGAGGAAGGGCTGCTGAGTGGATGCCTTGCTGTATGGCACTGCCACGTCCCTTGGCATGTCCCTTGGCATGAAAACTCCACCACCAATGCTGTGATTATTTTGTGCACCTGATGTGAGAGTCGGTACAGCCATTCTTTGCTTTGACCATTAACAAGGCCTGATTTTAGTCCAAAACAAGCTTTCTTGAAACAAAATAGTAATTTTCCAGGCTTCCTGTAGAAGCCAAAAGTATTTTAAGTTGGACTGGACTGGCCTAAACACAGGGTGGGGAGGGAGTCAGTAGGTTTGGGACATTTTAATAATGAAGAGAAGAATGTGAAAGGAAGGATTAAACATGGTGTTTTATGTGTATTTATTGAGTCAATTTATAAGGTGCCTTTTGTAAAATATCTTGAGCACTGCATGGAAAACCACAATGCAAAATATTTGAAAAATCTGAACACAAAGCCAGCATGTCCCAGCATACAGCCAGGAAACAGAGGAGAAGCTGGCACTGGGAGCACTTCTCTAATCAACAGGCCCCAGCAAAAGGAGATCTGTGTCTGCAGGACAAGGTGAGCCATCACAGGAAGGATCTGTTCCCTGTGCTCCAGGTGGGTCTCTGTGGGCAGCCTGGAGGAGAAATGGCTCAGCCCATCAGATGTCCTCCAAAGAAAGACCTGGGCTGACAGACCTCGGTGGAGATAGGGTGACCCTGGCTGATCTGGGAGGCCTGAAGGTGGCCCATTGCAAGCCCAGCTGGTGAACACATAGGAGCAGGACTGCCTGGATGGGAGCACTTTGGGGAACACAACCACGGCTCCATCTGTACTGCACAATCCTCAGGACTGCTGCCCCTGGACTGTTTTCAGGGGAGGCCAATTAGAAGTCCATTTCACCTGTCCAAGGCAAGAACACAGATGTTTGTGGCACAGTTTGTGTTATGGGATTTTCTCTCTTGGAACTGAAGCATGAGTCTTTGGCATGCTGCTGTGCTGATGGCTTTCTCCTGTGAGATGGCAAGAGCTGCCCCTCCAGCTGTGGGGCTCTGCTAAACCCTGCAGAGGGGCTGCCAAGTGCTTCCCAAAACCTTTGTGAAGTCCATGGGACACCTATGTGGTGAGGAACAGTATAAAGAATGCATTTAACAAGAGTGCTTTGAAGTCATGGGTACTGGAAAAATATTCTGTGGAGGATTTAACTGGATTAAAGAACAGGTAAAGACCTCAAGGCAAAAATTGCCACACCTCTATTATACAACTTCTTCAATCGTTTTTAAGGGTGGTGAGGAACTAAAAATGGGTAGAGTAGAAAAATGACCATGCTGATTGCTTTGAGCCATACAAGAAGCACTTTTTAGCATCTCTAGCACAGTTAATTTCCTTATACAGTGCTTTTCCTGAAAATAATTTGCCATAATAAAAATGAAGGAATACCAAGCCCATGGGACAGAGATTAATCTGCAGTACACAAGGACATATCTTCAGGGGAAGGAGCATACCTACAAGAGGAGGTTTCATTGCAGGAAGTACCTGCTCACCAAATTGTTGAGTTGTCAGCATATTTGAAGAGATTACTTTGTTTTGCAAACCTTACCTGTGCAGTTTCTGCTGTGGTGGAGGCTGGGACAGACGAGTGAGATCAACAAACGTGGTGAGTGGGGTGGCCTTCATCCCTTCCTTCCCTACAGTCAACCATTTCCCTCTTCCAATTTGAAGAGTGAAATACTTAAACCCAAAACAAAACAAGAAAACCAGCTCATAAAACTTCATCTGTTGGCAGTGAGGCCCAAGACAGGACTTCATTATGGTTTTAGCTCATCTGACTGAAGGTCAATCCACAAAGTAGCCCTTTGGTCCACTGGGACACATACTATATATATTAAGGCTTTGGGCAATCTGTGCTGGGAAAGGGGTTTTGGACAGGTGTCCCTTGAGAGTGGTTCAGGGTCTTTCAGTTCTGAGCTGTTTGTCCACCTGTCTGTCCCACTGTTGGAAGAGAGGTGACAACAAGGACTATGAAGGCCAAGCCTTCCATTTAGATCCTGAATGAGAAGCATGGACTGATGCACCTGCATCTTGGTGTGAGAAGGGCAGCATCACCTGGCTTTCTGACAATTGTTTTTCAGGTATTATCTGGACATTGCCTTTACCTGGAGGGCTTTGTCAGCTAGGAGCAGAACTGATTTACAGCCTGACATTTTTCAGAAATAAGAGTATGCCTAAAGCAGAAAGGTGCTAGTATGGATGATGTTAGGATAGGAGCTGATACTTGGAAGTGCTGCAAAGCATTGCTGGAGGAGTTGGTTTGCATGCAGGAGGATTTGACCTTCTCCTGCAGTTCAGGCCAACACCCTCTACCCCCTAGGCCTGAAAAATGTTCCTCCCCCTTTCTTTAAAAATATATTTGTTATGTCTAATTTTTCTGGCCAGAGCACTGGTACACACTTGTACCCACAGAGCTATGTGGGTCAAAGGTGGGAGGTGATGTGACATGTGAGTGACTTTAGCTAAGCTTACTGGAGTCCCCAGTGCAGTTACACCAGCACAACTGCTCTCTTCTGGGGGCAGTTTACTGTCATGCCAGGGGATGGTGGCTTTATTGTCCCAGCATGAAGTCTTCCTGGGCTCACACTCGGCTGTGGCAGCCACAAGCTCACTGTGACATCCATGCTGCCAGTTCCAGAGTGGGTTTGAAAGCAGACACGCAAAGCTCTGACCTGCTCATGTTCAAGGGACCTGCCAAAGGGCTCTGAGTGTCTTGGCGCAGTGTCTCTGATAACTCAGAGTGTGTGAGCTTGGATCTTGGCTGCCAAGCTCCAGGCTTTATGTGGGACATGTGTGGGTGTGTGAGTAACGTGGCTAGCAGAAGAGTCCCATTCTGGGGACAAGCTCAGGTTAGAAGAGTCATGTCCCCAGTGATCCCATGAGTTAGGCACAGAACAGGACATGGACTGAAGCAGTGATGGAACAGGTTTGTGTGCTCCGGCCGTGGAGTTGCAGCCAGACTGCCTGGTCCCCAGCCAGAGCACCACAGCACCCAGGCCCAGCTCCAGAGCGGCTCTCCTTGGGATCACACACAGCTTCCTCCACCCCAGCTGCTGGGCAGAGTGGAGGCCACTGCCATGCTGCCAGGTGTGTGGGTGAGTCACAGAGCACAACTGCCCCCACCCCCAAGTCAGTCTAGACACAGGGAAGTCCAGCTGCCTGCAAACACCCCATCCCATCAGCTTCCCAGCCAGTGCTGTCCTGGCTGGCTCGGGTAATTTGGAAGGACTCCAGCGGAGGATTTGGCAGGCTGATCTCTCAGTTCCTCCCAGTTCAGACCAATGTGGTGAACCGGTTTACCAAACACTTCATCCTGTTCACTGTGCTTTTGCCCTTCTTTGCGTAGCGACTGTGTTTATTGGCACAATGTCAACATTCATGAAGTGACACCCCTTGTCTTCATGTGAGAGGTTACTGTCATGCTGGAGTGGAAGCGTCTACTTGCTTCTGTGGGAGAAAAGTGGGTATAGAGGGCAACGTGGTGATTTTACAAGCAGCAGTGTTGAGTACAGGAAGCCACATGGTTGAGTCCCGTCCCTGCCACACCAGAGTGGGTTTTCCAGTGAATTCCCAGCAGTGGGGGATCTTCAAGATGTCCTAAGAAAGACTCTACCTGCCTAGGAGGATGCAGGCAATATCTCAGTGGCATGTGGATTATGATGAGCTTGCTATCAAACCTCTTATATGCTTAGGTGCTTATCAGTGGCGTTGATTTTTTTGATGTAAATAGTCTGTGTAGAGAGGCTGACATTTTCCCACAGACCATGACTTAAACCTTGTGGGAGCTCATATGCAGGCTGCTGGTAGTGTGGGTATACAGGAATCCTGGCTGGCTTACATGCAGCTACCTGCCCTGACCTGTCCCATGAAATTAAGAGATGCAAAAACTATTTCCTAGGGGATCTTTTGTGTTTATGCTCTGCTGGGTCAGGCTGGCCCACAAAAGCCATTGCGCTGAGGTTGTTTCCGTATTGGCTCAGTGGCTGGAGGAGTTTGAAAGCTGGACATCTTTTTATAACACCAGCTGTGCCCCCACCTCCTCTCCATGGGGCAGGGTAGTCCTGCTTGGACAGGAAGATGGCAGTACCCTCCTGACAACCTCTTCTAGGCATTTTGATGCAGCACTAGAAAGCAGTGGTAATGTCCTCCAAAGAGACAGATGCACAAGTCTTGAGAACCTGAGCTAGAAAAATCTTGTTTAGTGAGACATTGGGCAATTCAAAGAAACACAAGTGGCAAGAGTTATATCCTTCTGTGATGTTTCTTTTTAAATTTTTTTTTCTTTTTTTTTTTTTTTTTTTAGCTTTCCCTCCATCACTTTCTACATCCATTGCAGTTTCTAGCTCTGTGTTCAGAGTTTTCCTGCCCACTCCCCTTGCATTCCCAGTGCATGCAGCCCTGCAGAAACGAAGCACTGGACTGTAAAGAGCTGACTCTACCCAGGAGCTCCTGGCATCCGGCAGAGGGCAAGCGAGCTAAGACAGCAATCCTGTCCCTGCAATCCCCCCTGCAATGATCACTGCTCAGGGAAGATCTTTGGGATTGTTCTGGCCTCTCAGCAGACAAGATCCCATTATCCAACCCCCTTTTCCCCCCTTCACCTGCCTGCATCTTTCCATTTCTCCTGGCCAGTAAAACCATATTTTATTTTTTTCCTAAATTTATGTCCTGATTAGTACTGGCATGATCTTCTATTCAAAACTTTTAGCTATTTTTCAGTCTGACTAGATACAGGAAGTATTTTTTTTTTCTCTGTATTTATTTGTGTTTATTTCCTGCAATTTTGGAAGACATCTTCCTCTTTTTTGGGTCCATTTTGGATCACAGGCCCTGGGGTCTTGAAAGCTGATTCCCTGGAGAAGTTGTTGTTTCCCCAGGCTGCTAAAAGCAAGGAGCAGTTCTGTCCAACGTGTGCACAAACATAACTCAAATGGCTCCTGCTGCTCCTTTAGCTATAGTACATCCAGACATTCATGTTGTTACCTGTTACTGTTCCAGCTGGCAGCTTCACAGTCCCATGTGCTGCAGGACAGAATCTTTCTAATCAAGTCCCCTCCTTTCTGGGAATGTGCACTGTTCACCCTTACACCTGGCTGAGAATAGCATTTAAGATTTAATCAGCTAATTAAAAAATAAACAAAGCAAGTTTGAAGAGAAGCAGATATTCCTGTCCTTTATTTGGGGATGCTCTCTTTGTTCTCAGCACAAGTTAGTGTGTGTGCATCATCAAAGGGAATTAAAATGTGGTTCAACTCTCAAAAGACACTGCAGGAAACCAACACCAGTTGCTGTGCATTTGCTTCCTGTAAAAGGTCAGCACTGGGCTGTACTTGCTGGGAGAGTTAAAAATGCTGAAGGAAATCATATACTCATTTCTCTTTGAATGCTTGTAGTGCACAGGCTCCTTGTTCTCTTAGGTTCTTCTGGAAAATCCCAGTAACAAAGGTAAGTTAGCTTTACTCCAGCTCTTAGCTGTTCTGGTAGGTAAAAGAGTGAGTAACTGGTTTACTGCCTTAGACAAGGGTGTGTTTGCTCCTGGCTGCTCCCTGTTCCACCCTGCAGCCACACCAGCAGTGTCCACTGGGACAGAGTGACAGGAGGGAGAGCTGGATGCTGTAGAAGGATGGATCCAGCATGGATCCAGAAAATGGATCAGGTTCTGATGGGGTGGATATCCCAAGATCCAGGGTATTGCACAGGGCTTGGGGAGAGATAGGTTTGGACCCTCTGTTTTAGAGCTTGTGGGTGAGGGAGGAGAACCTGTGCTTGCAGGAGGCTCATTAAAAAACAAATCTCTCTGGTAGGGTGGGTTTCATCTGGAATCTGAGAGAGACAATAAACAGGATGTCCCACAATGACATTTTTATAGAGCTGCTTTGCAGAGTGAGGCTGTGCTTAAAATCCAAATTTAGTTTATTTGAGTGGGAGCGTCCTCAGCTTTAATATCTGCTTGCTTTCAAAGCAACATGATAGAGCTTGGCTCATGCGTCTCTGATGTCCGGGCAAACCCGTGATCTGGATCCCTCCTGCTATCCTCCTAAAAGCCCCCTGCCCTTCCACTGAGCTATGCTGGTGCTCATGCATTGAGACTTTAGCTGTAATGATTTTGTGAAGGGTTAATTAGCAAGCTGTGCTCTGCAGCACAGATGACTTCATTTTAAGTTTTAAGCATCTTTGTACATCAGGCCAGTAAAATATTCTTGGAAATAGACACAGAGCTATAAAACTAAAATCAGGCTCTACTGCTGAGTGAGATACAAGAATCTTTAATAAAAGGTCTGGTTAATTACTAGCATGTGATGGCAAGTGATGAAGAGAGGCTGTGGGCTGTGTTTGTTCAACGTGGAGAAGGGAGGGCAAGAGCCAATTGCTGTATTTGACTCTCCAAAGGGAGGGTTCAGAGAGAATGGAGCAGGTCTCTGCTCAGAGAGGCACCACAAATGGACAAGAAACAACAGGCAAGTTGCTGTGAGGGAAGTTATGTCTCAATAAAAAGAAAATAATTTCAGAGGGAGAGTGGTTTACCCCAGAGTGGCTGTGATCTCCGTCCCAAAAGATACTGAAAGCTGGATCAGAACAGATGCTGAGCAATCTTTTCCAGCTCTGAAGGGGAACTCTGTAAGCCTCTAGCTGAATGCTCTGCTCTGCACACCCACTGTAGGTGGGGGATTCCTGGAGGTATTGGTTTGTGAGGTTACCAGGGGACCTTTTCCTGGGACAGAAGGAATATACAGCCTTGGGCAGTGGTGGCCCAACCTTCTTACTTTAGTCATGCCTTTTCTTTGGCAGGGTGTCCACATCAGCAAGAAAGTGAAGAGTTTGTTAGTCCAGCTCCTCCTGTCACAGCGAGGGCCCAGAGAAGCAAGCCAGAAACCAGCAGTGATGCTTGGAGAGAATGCTGCAGAAGGGGTCTTGCTTGTGGGCTGCATGTCAGTGCTTGTGTTCATAGGCTGGTACATATAAACATCCTGAAGAAATGGAAAGACTCACTGCTGTAGGAGTGTCTCAGGCTGCCTGGCTGTCTCAGCAGGGCTGAGTGCTGAGAGGGCACCAGTGCAGGAGGGCTCATTGTGCTACCCTGGGATGAGATCATCCAGATCATCTCCTCCCACACCTGTCTTGACAGGTAGTATGCTTTAAAGCATATGATTAAATACTGTGAGTTGAGGCCCCTGCTTTTGTGCTGGCCCTGGATAGTTTTTTTTTAATACAGGGCTGGTTCCTCAGTCTTTCTCCTATGCTGTTGCTGAAGAGGGCAAGGGGTTCTGTCTGGAGGCAGAAGGGCAGAGTTGGTGATGCCCCAAGGTCCCCTACAAGTGGTCTCTGCTATTGAGAAGGGTCATAGGTGGCATAGAGCTTATCTAGGTCCTGGGGAGCTCTAGGATGAGGACCTGTTCCTGCAAGATGCTCCGTCCCCTCAGCTCTTGGCTCCATCTTCCTCTGACTTGGCCCCATATCCAGAAATGAGTCAGACCAGGAGAGGTGCAGACCCAGGGAAATGGGACTAGAGAAGTTCTTGTTTAAGAGGTTGGTAGGGGGGTTAAAGGCACCGCAGTCCTGTCCTGGAGTAGCTCCTGTTCCTTAACAGCCAGGGGACTTTCAGTGCTGGGGTTTCCTTTGTGCTAGACATAAATGTCAGCATACCTTCAAACACTTCTCTTGCCCTAGGAGAGCTCTGTGCTCTGAGTCAAGATCTGCATGGCCTGTCTTGCCCCAGCCAAAACACGACTGTTCCCTGTGTTTCTTCCAGTACTTGTTTTATTTGTCCCATGAGACGAATAAAGTTACTTCCCCGAGGAGGCTTTGACACAGGCAGCTAGAGACCAGCAGCTGGAGTCCTTTCTGAATACGTAGTCACACTACACTTTCCTTTCCTTCATCCTGTTCCATCCAAGCACTTTCTGTGGACTCATGTAAGCAATCCCTGCTCTCCCTGGGGCTGCAGCCCCTTTCCACTCCATTCCTGCATGCAATGTTGTTACTCAAAGCAGTATCCCAGCATGGTGCCTAGAAAAGAGCTGTTTTCTCTCCTGAGTAGGTTCTCCAAAGCTGTTATTACTTTTCCAACAGCAAATACAAAGCAAGTGGAAATGTTGGCTGATGCTGCTAACAAAATTCTTAAGCATCTATGTGTGCTTTGAAATGTTTTCATCCCGCTGCCCTGCTCAAGGGGTACCAGGCACCGAGGGAAGCCTATCAATGCAAATGTCAAAATGATCTTTGGGTTCTCATATCTGTCAGGGGGATACTGTCCATTTGCTCTTCCAAGGGCTTGGGAGGCTGTCCCAGCCCTCTCCAAGAAGCTGGACCCTTTAGCACCCGGACTCACTGAAACAAAGGGATTTTTAATCTAACTTTTATCTTGGGATCTGAATCCCCATGGAAACCATGGATCGTATGGGAAGACTCGGTAGGTGTATGGACTGTGGTGGCTCTTATGCCTGGCAAGTGAGTTTTTGGGGGCATTCCTGCTACTGAAGGGAAATCATGGTGGAGTGGTCTGGAGAGGGAAGGTCTCTGAGGCCAAAAGAGCAGGTCCTTAGGTAAGAAGCAAGGGCTGTTAGTCACCCAATATGAACAGTACTAGTCCCCATTCCTTCTAAGTTATGGCTGGAATTTTGTGATGTCTGTAAAGCCACTGAGAATTTAGGATCTTTGTAAACAAGTCACCTTCTGCTGATATTCTGAGAACTACCACTGGAAAAATGTTATAAAGAAGCTGTGTACAGTACTAGGCCCTTAAGCCACCCAAAGCCCACTTCAAACAGAGATTTGTTTAGAGTAGGAGTATCTCTGCAAAGATGCACTGCTACCTTGGCTCTTTCTTCCGCTCCCTCGGCTACATCCCCTTGCCAGGTCCTCTTCCAAGAGCAATTAGCTCTGGTACCTGCAGAAATCAAGGACATTCTCCACATAAGTCCTCTCTGCTTTTGTTTTATCATCCCCATAAGCCAAGGCACTGTGCCTGATCTGCCTAGGTCAATACTGAACCTGTTTTCCTTACCTCCTCCTGGTCAGCTGCTTCAAAAACTGTTTTCAAGATGTTTTAAGCACCTGCAACTAATGAAGGCAACTTTGAGGGAAGCTTAGGGATGAGCAAGGAGTGACTGCTGGGGCACCTAAGTGCACAAGCCGCTGCTATGTATGGCAACTGCAGACCAGACAAACTTGTGGCCCCTTGCCTCTGTGCCCTGCAGCCCTGCTGCAGAGCAGTGGTGCCTGGAAGATGGGTAAGTACTGAGCACCTGGCCCCTTGGCCCCTTAGCATGAGAATCACTGTTGCTTTATGCCTTCCAGCTAATGGGTGGTTTTAGCTCTGCTAATCTCTAATCAGTGCTCAAGAAACCTAAACAAACTAGCCCGGACCATTCCAAAGCATTCATAATTACTGGATCAGGCTCAAAGATAATGCATTTAGGGCTGCTCTAAAAACATTTCAGATAGGGCGAATGTAAATAAAGTGGCCTATAGTTGACCCTTCTGCTGACATCTGAACTCTGGCTGTGCTGATGCACCTGGGGAAAACAATATGAGGATGGAGAGGGGTGCCTGGGGCATCAGGCAGGTCCAGACCTACCTCTGAGTGTGACCTGTGGAGCAGCAAAGGTAAGGGTGGGGATCAGAGCCTCAGGAGCTTGTGGGGTACCTGAGCCCCTTGCAGGGGAGCCAACCAGCCTCCAGAGAACAAGTGCTGATGGAAGTGTGAAACATGCTGATGAGTTTTGGGGGGGTGGGAGTACAAGACACAACCACAGGTGTAACTCTGGCAGTGCAGGTAAGGTATGCAGTGAACCTCTGAGTTAGCCCTGACCAGGAGGAAGACATGATGCTGGGAACTCATTTCTAGCCCATTTGTTTATTTCCTTGAAAGCTTGCTGTTCACAGTGTGATTGTCATGGGGAGCAGCTGTGGGAAGGATGGAACCAGACGGTCCTGCCAGTGCCTCCCTGCAGGGCTCTGCTGAGCTCACTCCCACCACTCCAATGCAATGAGCAAAGCCACTGATCTGGGGTGTCTGAGGGCACGTTAAGTTTCATCCATCGAGGCAGCACGGGGCTTGAGCGTTGGGATCTACTAGGGAGTGAGGAGTGGGGGGGACAGAGAACCAATTCCCTGGCTGGATCCAGTAGCCTGGATTTTAAGGCTTAATGTTCCTTTCGAAGGGGAGTAAAGGTCCCCCCTGCAGGGGCAGAGGGCAGGGCAGAGCTCCTTCTCCTCCTGCTACCTACTCCGGCCTTGGTCATGTTCCTCTGGCACCCCCTGGGAAGGGATGGGGATGAAGGAGGAAAGACCCCCTGTCATCCCCCTCTGATGTGCTTCACTGTGAGCCAGAGGCAATTCCTACCTCCCAGTACCTTTTACTCGTGGCTGAACTTTGCTGAATCTCCAGGGAGAAAGCAAAATTCTTTTATAGCTTTGTCCTTTGTCAAGGATAAATTAGGAAAAATAAACCCACAAACAGAAAGTGGAGGCCCAAATACTTCAATCTCAACCTTCCTCCTCACAGCCTCCCCTTCATCATAACCTGCCCCTCACCGTGTCTCGGACTCCAGCACCCACCATAAAGCACTTTGTGTCAGTCTACTGAAAAGGAGGACTTTAAAAATAATTAAAACACTGTTTTAATCTTCTTGACTTCTTTTTTTTTCCTTCCCCCCTCCCCTGTGCTCTATTACCCATGAAGAAAAAATGAGGAAAAGAAAAAGGCAGAAGGGCACTTTGTTTTCTCCCCCCACACACTTGGAGTTGTAAAATACTTCTTAATCATTGGGAGCAAGAGGATCTCCGTGCTGGGCCTCCACTTTTTGTTTGTGAGTTTATTTTTCCTAATTCATCCTTGACAAAGGACAGAGCCATAAAAGAATCAACCAGCACGTCTGTGGGAAAAAACTGCCCTGAAAAGGGTTGGAGGAATACTGTAGCATTTCCAAACAATTCCAAGGGCTAAAGCCTGTGTGAGATGCAGCTTCAGCTATAACTTGCCTTTCTAGGAACAAGCGTACATCTGTTTGGCAATGCCATATTTTGTAGGGTAAAATAAACCCTTGAGAACAAACAGGCCAGCTTATCCAGAGGGTAAAATGCCTGGGAACAGAGCTCACTTGTTAATCCTAAAACTGTCAGCAAAGACCCACTGGAGAAATTATAGCTGGCCACGGGCACTCAAGCTGTTTCCCTCTGCCTCCCTGCCTCCCCCCATCCTCACAACAGCTGTAAAATCTTCTTTATTGTTCTGCTGGAGTTGGAGAGCAGCACAGAGAGGTCTCCCAGCCCAGGGCTGCAGCAGCAGGGGCAGGGGGAACATCTGATCCATTGTATCTGCACCGGTGTTATTGCTTCAGTGGCAGACAAAGAAAATGACGGCGATAAAAGGAGGAGAACAGCCAAGCACCTACTAAAGAGGCATATGAGCAGGAAATCCTGGCTCGTTCCCACATCTGAGCTGCTACGGTTTCTTTCCCTACAGGATCATTATGTTTAATGTCCTTCTGCAATTCAGGCAGCTGAGCCAGCGGAGTCCCTTCCCTCCCCCTCCTCACTACCTTCCCTTCCCTCATCAGATTTCGAGCCCTCCCTGTGGAAAAATGATTTGTGCACAAGCAGCCTACACAACGGTGCTTAGAAGGAATTTGCCCCTGCCAGGAGTTATTAATAGCACCCCAGTAAATGCCCCCAGCAAAATGGGCCGCTGCAAGCATCAAGTGCGTGTTGAAAAATCGGGTTTAAATCGTCCCTTGGGCAATGACCTATTGGCCACCTGAAAAACGCAGGATTGGTTTGCTGTATAATTAAGTTCAGGCCATCCCTTGTGCTTACACATGCAGAAACCCAGATGTCAGCTTGGTGCGAGTCAAAGTTCTGGGCTCTTTTAAAGCACCAGAAGACAGAGTGTGAGGGCATAAGGTTTGCCACTGGAAGAAAACCTACTTTGAATACTTGGAATATTTAACTGACTGCAACAGATAATTAGCCAAACCCTCTTACGCCTCCAAATATAGATTCATTAGTCATATGAAAATATCTCATTGGAACCAAATGTGAGTCATTAGTGAAGTCAACACAGTAACATAAAAAAGGTACCGAGAGCCTCCTTCCCGCTATCCCTGAGAAGTTGTAAGTGTGCAGTGAAAATAATTTGCTCCATTTTCTATTGAACATCTGCTGGGAAATCTGTTTAAAAGGGAGGCTTTTGAAGGGCTGCTGGTATGCAGGGCTATGCATCCCATTTTCCCACTTTGAGATTTGTGGGAGTAACAACTGCAAACCCTGTGCTGGCCTTTTTTACTGCATTTTTTTTTTCTTTTTGTCTTCTGGAAGAGACTTTCTCAAGTTGCCCAGGCTAAAATTTAGGTTCTGTAATATAAAAAGACATTTTGTAACATGAAGGAGAATAAAAATCTCTCTATTATTCGCTTGTAATTTCAGGGGAACATGTTTGTTGGCTTGGAATTTCAGACTCCCTGGTACTCAGAGCAATGAGTGCTGCTGCCACAGGGACCCCAAAATCAACTGGATACTTTCCAAAGTGACATGGGGCGGGTTAAAACCAGTGTCCAGCTTAAGCAAGGGGCAAACAAGCAATGGTGTGTTTTAAAAATTAAAGCAAGGGGGTAGTTCCTCTATGGCAAGGTATCTGCAGCATGATGGGCAGAGAAAGGGACCATGCTTGATTAAACTCTTGTAAAACCTGAGTTATTGTCTGGGAAGACCCAGGGACTGGGATGGGACTGCATACTGAGTTCCAGGACGTACCACAGATTTCACAGAGCATGCTGAACGCTGCAGTCCATCAACCAACCCTGCAGTCATCAATCTCACAAACAAACATGTTGTTGTATAACTCCAGAGCTGTGAGTAATGCTGTGCCAAAAGTTGTGTCGCACGAGTTGTCAACAGCAGCATTCTGCATTTTTCTTAATTTGAAAAAAACTAGAACCACCACAACAAAAAATTACACCAACAAATTTTAAATGCTCCAAAGCTGTCTTTCTTCTTTCTCATGGCTGAGGGAACTCAGGCTGTCTCCGTGCCTGACTTTAACCATACACCCCACAATGATATTAACTGAGTTTTCCAGCTTCATTAGCTCAGTTGCATTCCTTTGACTTTGTTGTTACTATTTTTTTATTACAGGAAAAAAAAATCACCTCTGTGTAATACGCCATGTAGTTAAAATCCTCTGTGTAACCTCTGACAGTCGGACAGCAGGAAAAGGAATGGGATAGTGTTTGAAATGGGCATTTCATACCAAAACCCCAAAGCTCAGAGACCTCTGTCTCTGTGCCTCTGGTTGTAACCCACTTTTGGTCACCCTCGTGAGGCAGTGCCACAAGGCTGGTGCTGAGTAAGCTGCAGACAGCTTTGATCAGGGGGCAAAATGCCCTGTGGGCAGCTAGGCTGGAGACATGGGACATCCCTATGGGCCTGGAGCCCTAGGTCTCCAAGAGGTCTCACCCACCTGCAGGGTCCTGCTCCCATGGAGGCAGGCTGGCTGCCAGGACCAACATCTGCTTAGCAACTGGGTGTTGGGACTGTCCCTGAGTGTTGGCCCCCATGCCCGTGGTGGCACCTGGACTGAAGTGTGGCTGCTTATGCCAGGCCTGGCACTTGTGCGGCAGCGGGGTGAAAGTGGGCCCTTGCTTAGCCCCCCCTCGTTTTTGGGGATGCGGAGATCACCCAGTTCCCCCTCTCCCAGCACTGGCTGTTGCTCTGAGGCACGACCCCAGCCCTCTGGTGGAGTGGGATCTCCATCCCTCCCTGTTCAAGGTGTCTCTGTGAGGCAGGTCTTGACTCCCTTTTTGTTTGTCCCCGCCGTATTCGGCGGGGCAGACTCCCATTCTCAGAGGGACACCCTGTCTCCCACTGCAGCAGGCCCTCGCCCCGTGCTGGTCAGACTCCCCAGTCCCTCTCTGGGTCATCCCCGATCTTGTGTGCGGCTGGCCCCAGCCCACTCTGGGTCTGATCCCCGCTCCCCACCGGGAGGGACAGCCCCGACCCCCGCGGGGAACCGGGGGCGGGCGCGGGGGCGGCTCTAGGACCCAGCGGCAGCGCGGCGCGCCCGGCCCCGCACAGCTCCGCTCAGCTCCGCTCAGCCCGACTCCGCGCCGAGCCGAGCCGAGCCGAGCCGAGCCGAGCCGAGCCGAGCCGAGCCGAGCCGAGCCGTACCTCGCCGGGCCGTGCTGTGCCTGGCCGTGCCGTGCCGTGCCGCGCCGCCTGGTTCCGCTCCGCTCCTCTCCGCCCCGCGCCGCCCCGCCGGGGGGCCGAGCGGCGCGTCCACCTGCCGGCCCCGCCGCCCGTCAGTCCCGCCATGGCGCTCGGCGGGGTCGGGCGCGGCGCGGCGCGGGCCGCCTGGCCGCGGCTGCTGGTGGCGGCGGCGGCGGCGGCGCTGGCGCTGGCGGGGCCGGCGCTGCCCGAGGTGCTGTTCCGCTGCCCGCCCTGCACGGCGGAGCGCCTGGCCGCCTGCCCCCCGGCCGCCCGCCCGCCCTGCCCCGAGCTGGTGCGGGAGCCGGGCTGCGGCTGCTGCCCGGTGTGCGCCCGCCTGGAGGCCGAGGCGTGCGGTGTCTACACGCCGCGCTGCGCCGCCGGCTTGCGCTGCTACCCCGACCCCGGCGCCGAGCTGCCCCTGCAAGCCTTGGTGCAGGGACAGGGCACCTGCGCCCGCCGCCGCGACACGGCCGAGTACGGCGCCAGCGCCGAACGCCCCGCAGGTGAGCAGCGCCCGGCCCCGGCCTCCGCGGGTCCGGCACGGCGCGCCCAGAGCCGCGCACTGGGGACGGGGCACCGAGCGCTCTGCGCGGCGCGCCGGGGACCGGGAGCTGCGCGCCGGGGAGCTGGGACTGGGCACCGCCGTCCGGGCTTCTGGGACGGTGCTCCGTGCATCGCGCACCGGGCACTGGGGACAGGTGGGCGCTGGGCACCGCGCACTCGGCAACGTGTGCCGGGGCAGCGCCGGGATGCCGGAACTTCCAGGGGACAAAGGAATCCTCAAGGGTGACCTCCAGGGGGTCTTCCCGGGGCAGAGCGACGCCGCGGGAGGGCAGACAAGGGGGATCCCTGCGGGAGAGTAAGTCCAGGGAAGCACAAAGGGGGAAGGGATGAGAGGAGCGCTGGAGGGGGGGACACATCCCCCACATTCCCTTTGGGCAAAATGGAATATTTGGGGGTGCAATTACTTCGGGGGTTAGAGAGGTTTCCTTGGTACGGGACAAGAGCCCCAGGGGTGGAATGTAACGAGGTGGGGGGGGGGATGGAATGCAGGGACTGCTCCAAAGTGCAGGCTGGAGGTTAGGGTCTTTTAGGGGAAAAAAAACCCGCCATGGAAACAGATCACTGTGAACTTTGGGGAGATGCGGCTGAGGTGGGGAAGGTCCTTTGGGGAGCAGAGAGAAGTGAACGTTCAGGATTGTGTTTAGTGGAGGAGTAAAGCCACCCTGAAGGGTAATGTATGCCCCAAAGATGTGGAGAAAGGTGGTGTGGGAGGCCTGGTGGAAAAACGGGAAGCTGAGGGACTGCGGGGGCCCTGCTGTGAGGAACCTGTTCCCTATGGCCACCCTTCCAGCAGGATCCACCTTGGAGATGAACTGACCTCTGCCAGCCCCCGTCGGTTCCTGGCCCCTCCGGGCCCCGCTCCGGGAACTGGGCGCAGGGACAAGAGCAGCGTCTCTCGGGGGCACAGCCCCGGGGACAGGGACGTCAACAGGCTCCTGACCTGTTGCAGTGATCGCCGTGGGAGGGAGCGCTCTTCGGGTTGCCGATACAGCAGTGCTGGGTTTTGTTAGTGCCTCCTCTCCCGTGCGATCAACTGCAAGCTCTTTCCTTTTTCGTGGAATGCTGAGAATTGACAAATCAGCTCCGGAAATAGAAACCAGCACTTTTTCCTTTGTAATCACCCGTCCTTGACTACTTCTGCCTTGCTGGTTTTGCTCCCCTGGCTATGACTTGGGCTCTTGACCCTGTTTGCATAACTAGTTCAGCAGCACGACTTTGAATTCCCTCCCTTCCCTCTTGAGGCTTTATTTAAAAGCGCTCTGAAACGGGCTGTACCTCTTGGCTTCCCTCTCGGCGAGGATGGGAAAGCAGCCAGGTACCTGTGCATGCTGCTCCGGGTACCTTGTGCACGCTGCTCCGCTCGAGGAGGGGAGATGGAGAGGGGAGTAAAGGAGAAACAGCAGCACGGAGAACTTCGCACGTTTCAAGGGCTGCTATGCACAGCCAGGCTGCAGCTGCTGTGCTTCCCACTCCTGTCCCCTCTCCTGTCCCTGCTCCCTTGCCCAAGGGCTGTGGAGAGCTAGAACTCTGGAGAACAATGTTGATGCGGAATCTTCTGTGATTATAGAATATGAGTGTCAAGGGAATGAATTTTATACTCTCCAGAAGAAGCCAAGGGCATTTAGATTGAAGGAATTTGGTGCTGACTTCCAGGGTAATGCTTTTACAAAAAGCTGGGGTGGGTGGAGGGCATTGCAGTGATAGGCTGAGAGGTGATTTAGTTAGTGCTTCTTTTTTTTTTCCCTTACAGACTTTAATTCGGAATTATGTTAACTTCACTTAGTATTTTGCTTGATTTAATTATCTTTATTTCTTTACAATGAGTGTGATTTATTTGATTGTATCTCTGTGGGTAATACACACAGACATAAATAGCACAGTTTAAGAACCCTATAATGTATGTGGTGCTCTGTAATATCCATAGGGGGTGAATAATAAAAATACTGGCACATCCTTAACCAGCGTGATGTGAAACATGCAGCTGGAATATTCACAGTTGAGCATGTCTTGGCAGAGGAGCTTGGACATCCAAAAGGGTTTGCAGTCTTCAGATTACAAAACTTTTAACAGGTTGTTGTAGCCATTAGGAAAAAATCCCAACCAAACCAAAACAACCAAACCCACAACAAAAACAAAATCCGAATCTGCCAGCTTCACTTGATACTCTTCTCTTCAGACTCTCATCTTTGATCCCATCTGCACTGTGCTTGCTAAACATATATGAGGGAGCTGGGTTTGCTTTTTGTTTAAAGCAGTGACAGGGAAAGCACTCTGGCACCCAAAAGAGCAGGGACTGGAATTTGCTTTCAAATGCTGATGTTAAGCCAGTTTCAAGAGTGCCCCAAAGAACAAGTTTTTGCCTGCAAAAAGCAGGTGTTGAGGGTTTTTTTTGGTGTGGTAGGTTTTGTGGTGCTTTTTTTTTTTTTTTTAATGTGCTTAAAGGTATTTACCCTTTTCCCCCTCTCCAGCTTGAAAAGGCTCCTTTGGCTGATTCAGGACTGGAATGCAGAGCTCGTGCTATTCCTAAATTAAGAGGTTGGCAAGTTTTTTTGTCCCTGATGAGAGGCAGAAGGATTGCCCAAATGAAACAAGGAATAAAACTGCAAATTCTCCTGCTATGGCTCCAGCATTGTTTAGTCTTCCACTAAGGTCTGTAAAGCCAATCCTGAAATGGTTGTAGGCGGAAAGTAACATAAACCACCGTGTAGCTAAGAAGCAAGGGATGTTGCTCATTGCACAAGAGGTTTTGGGTATTTTGGAGATGTTGGGAATGTTGGAAGAAAATAGCAGCAGTCTGTGGAAATCAGTCTGAGAACTTCTACCCTCCCGGGGGAGGCGAGTGCATCAACCCCCATCAGTGGTGGGAGTGAGGTGGAGACTCAGCATCTACAGGGATCAGGGCCTTTTAGGTAGTTTTGTGCCTCTGGACCGTGTTCCACTGCAGTTTGTTTCAGGTCACGGTCTAACAAATTCCTGTACTTCTGACTGGAGCTGCCTGACGTGGGGACAGGGTTGTTACTGTGTGTGCAGAGCTCCTGCTGGTATTGAGTGTGTTTATTCTCTCAGCACCTCAGCAAGATTATCATGGTGTTTTGCAGATGGAGTAAATGATGTGCCCAAGGTTCTCCAGGACACGGAGCAGAGTGAGGACTGTCTTTTCACTGTGTTAGTGTCCTGGCAGAAAATGTTTCGGTCCCTGCAGCCACCTTTTGTTCAAAACAGGCCTAAGGTGGCCATATGGGTCTTGCAGACACAGTGTGATCTGAGAGGCATTTTAGGTACCACTGGAGCCTTTCAACCCCTCCAATCTCAGCCAGAGAGTGGCGATCCTGCCCTTTGTTTTAGCCATGATGAACTGGAATCGGGGGTTTGTGTGGTGATGTCCAGCTCTCAGCTCCCACGTCCTTTGCCCTTCTTTCTGCTGGGTTCAGCTTTCACCTCATTCAGGCTGGTTCAGGAGATAGTCCTGCTGCAAGCCAGCCCTAAAAAACAAGTGTCAGATCAATGACCTGAACTGGCTCCGGGTGCAGCAGGGTGCCCAGCAGGATGCCAAGTGCTGCTGCCAGGTGGGAACTTATGCTAAGAGGTGGAGCAGGGCCGATCTCAATGATGTCAGCCCAAACTATGAGAATGGCTGAAAAACATATTTTCTCCTAATGGAGACAAGATCCTAGGAATGAAACTTGTTCCACTCCGAAAAAATGGTTCTTGAGCCACTGTTCAAAGCTGACCAGTTAGGAGATTTTTTTTTTTCCTTTGCCAGTTCAGTTTAATTGTGTTTGTAGTACTATATTGTTGTTGGGATACTTGTACTAATTTAGTGGGATATGTCTCAGAACCCACTGCTAGTTAATGAGCCCTGCTTTGGAATCTCACTTACTCATTAAAACTAATGTGTTTTTTCAGTCCATGCCAGTGCAAAGTAACCTTTCCAAAGGGAAAGAGAGCTGTGCAAAGAATGTGCTTCCAAGCAAAATTGAACTTAAAGGGCTGGGGTTGCTTTACTCACCTGATCAGGGTCTCCACTTTGAACTTCAATTACACAAAAACAGCATCAAAATAGTTAACTGTTAACAACACAGCTTGTTTTAGTATCCAACTAAAATCCTTATTTGGGCAGCTCCAAATGCCACACATCCTTCCTTACAGGTCAGATGTCAAAACCTTCATTTCCCCTTGGCAGGCAGCTGCTAAAAGACAGTTTAATGTATTGCTCGAAAACTCAGAAGACTCTGAGGTTGGAGGTAGCATAATGTAACTGGAATTTTAACAGCAACTTGAAAACCATGCCAGTAATGCTATGAATGCGTTTTTCACTCTACTGAATTGCCAGGAAGACTTCTGCTTTTCTCCTGCTTTTATAAGGAAATGAAGCATCCTTCATGATCTGCATGTGCATGTGTGTATCTGTCCTTCTGCCCCCACAACTTCTGACCCTGTCAGTCAGGTTGGTGGGTCCAGTGCAGCAGTGGATGTCCTGAAAGTACTGTGCTGCTAAAACGTGGGTGAGGAGTAGAGGAGAGCCAGGCTGTGAGTGTCCGCCTCATCCTGTGCTGGAAGCACATGAGCAAGAGGGAGGTTAGTTATGAGTGCAGCAACCAGGCTTTCAGCCTGGCTTATGTAAGCTTGGGCATTACCACGTGCCAGGGAAGCTGACTACCAGAACCAAATCCACAGCAGTGTGTTAATATGTCCATAGCCACTACAGTGGCTCTGCCCAGGATAAGCCGAACATCTGCACAGCTCCTTGCCTTTGAAGAAATTATTAAAAGTCAAATGCAATTAGTAACAGCTGTAGGGATGATAGGTGAATGAGAAAACCACACAGCTCATCTGTTCTCATTGCCTCTGGGGCTTTGCCAGTAGGTGGACCAGGTCTTCACGCTTGTCCGCAGCAGCTGTGTCTGGTCAAGAGCTAACCTGGTCATCTTTTAAGTATTGAGACAGTAAATGACACCTTTGTGAAGTGGCTTCTTGAAAGTAATGCTACCCCCTGCCACATTCCCACTGGAGTTTGCCGTGGTGAGAGTGCTGCTGGTGTGAAAATGGTGGTTTGGAAGGGAGAGGGAAGCCTGGGAAGATTTCAAGGCTCTGACCCAAAGCAGAAATGTGTTTTCATGCTGTCCCTTGGCAAATGATCTGTTTCCTTCTTGCCCTTTGCAGTTGTTTCCTTTCCTCTGGATTTCAGGCTTATAGTCACTGAGTATGGTATTTGTCAAGGGAACACCAAGAAGGCCCGTCTGTGAGAAAGTGCATGTCGTTTGTTTTATCCACATCCAGGAATTGAGCTGAGATAAACAATTCAGGAGGCAAAACAGTGAAAACTGGAATGTGAGAGGTGTCTTTGTGTGTGGCTCTGTACACGACCTGGCTGCAGTATCATCTGGGTCTAATTTATCTGCCCAATGGACAGCTGTTGCTGTTATCCACAAACACAACTGGATTTGTGAAGGCAGGGTTTCATCCCTGCAGCCAGCAGCATTCCTGTACCTGTTTTTCCTGCTCATGTGTTCTGAGCTATGGAACTAGGAGAAACAGGAGTAGTTTCCTTGGTGGATTTTTTGCGTTTCTATTTGGATTGAACAATTCTAAGCTTTCTGAGCATGGTAACATCTGCCTTTCCGGCTGGGACTCCTTCAGGGAGGATCTTTTGCTCTTAGCAGACAGAGTAAGAGGAAGGCCAAGGTAGAATGTAAAAATGCTGTATAAAGCATTTCTGTTACAGAAGGAAAACAGAAGGAAAGTTCTGTTACTACCAAGGTGAGCTTGGTGGTGTACTGGGTCTTCAGGCATAAGAATTCCTGTTTTCTTTCCTTGAATTGGGGTGAGATATGTGACTGTGATCAAATGTCTACTTAGCAAACCCTTCCTCTATTAGAGAGATGCAAATCCATTGACATTGCTCGCACTTCCACTATCAATTCCACCCACCCTCATCCCAGCTCTCCCTTGGGGAGGTGCTGCTGGAATCAGTGCCCCTATGATGGTGTCCTTTAGCAGCACATACTGAACACATTGTGCTTGGCTTTCCAACTTGTCCTCTCTGACTGTTTGCACCTGCCAAAAGGGGCAGGTTTGTCCTGAGGCCTGCGTTAGTGCCCCATGTCGGCCTGGGGGAGGGAGTTGTAGTACATCTGTGCACCAACGTGGTGCCTCATGGATGCTGTGTGTGCTGTGGGGTTGGGCGGCTGACCATGGTGTGTGGCCCTGCTGTGGACTTCTGAGAGAAGGAAAAATCCTTGCTAGTGGTTCTAACATACTGTGCAGATTATTCTGCTGAGCTGATGTCGTGGCAGCCGTGTGCCGCTTTCTTCCCCGTGCACATTCTCATGCTCTGTCATACAGGTCCTGGTCTTTGTTTGGACCCACAGAGCCATGGTAAGAAGTTTACCCAACCGAATCTTCACTTTTCTGGAAGGATGGGTTTTCTGCCAATTTATCAGATTTCAAATCTAATCTTATTATTCTTTCCACTAAGACAAACTACCTTCAGTAGACCAAGTCTGACTGAAACATCTCTGCCTACTTTCAGCAGTCACTGCCAGCGAGCTGGAAGGTGTTTCTCATTCACAAACTGGCCAAGCATGACCTCATTAAATGCTGAGTTGACACCTAATTACAAGAACACATGATGTGATGGCTATCCTAGGCAAAGGCTGAGGAGAAAAGGGTTAGTGCTCAGTTATTGGAGCTTTGCTGCAGCCCAGCATTTGACAGCTCTTTGTAATTGCATTATTGATGGATTTCTGCTCAGTGTTTTGCCAGACATGTCATTTAGTGAGACACCAGTGGGAAAATGAAGTCTCTTGTTGCATCAGTTTATGGCAGAAATAAATTGTTTAAGAAATGAAAGGATCAGGAATTACGTGCCTTTGTTATGAACTGAAATACTGGGAGACATCAGGTCACTTTTATAAGGCTTGAACTGTCCTCTGACATTGCAGCTTTTATTCTGAAGAAAGCTGCACTGTGCCTCTTGGCTGGTAAGAGAACAAGTTCACTGCCTGGTGCTCTCTGTAGTCAAAGATCCCATTAATTCTGCCGGCTGCAAGGAACGATTTCTTGGTATTTCATTCTGGACTGTAATTGAGAGTGACACAAAGCACTGGTGGGAATTAGACTGTGTAGAAATCCCTGCTTTTTCTTACAGTTTTCTGCAGATAAACCAGCTCAGGTGGGATGAGAGTATTTCTAATGCTCTGCCCTTGAAATTTATAATATTTTCAACACCTTACTGGCTGGAGGCAATTTTAGAGAGGTGTCTGTGCCTCCTTGCAGCTTGTCCTTGTGATGCGGGATGTCTACAACGTTGACACACAGTGCACTGCACTCACTTGCATGACAACATGTGCAGGATTACATGTCCTGAAATATCATGAAAATTCATAAAGCTTTGCCCAGTATTTTTGCTCCAGACTAGAGCAAGATTTCCCGGTATGATGTTGCTGGTCAGACTTCAGCCAGAAATCTGGTCTCAGCTCTCCTGGCTAGTTGTAGAAGATTTAAGTCCAAATGGATGAATTTCTCTTGGCTTGGTGAGGAGATTGAAGCCTTCCTTCCCTTGTTTTCTCCTTGCTGTTTTCTAACTAGAACAGGGTGAGCATCTGACATCCATTTCTTCAAGAGTGCTTGCTGCTCAGTTTGAGGTGACTGGTGAGTTGTTGAAAGTGTTTTTGTGGTTTTGGGTGTCCTTAAAGACCTTTCTGGTACCTTCAAAGATCAGGTATGTGTCCTTAGTGTGACCAGGGTCTTGTAAGGAGTAGGGAGTGCCTTGTATTTAAGAATTCCTACATTTTGCTCTGGTGAAACTGGACAGAATCTGACATTTCTTTTGTATGTGGAAAGTTGTGTTGGGTCATTTTCTGTTTGAGCCCAGGAGGTTTTGTCTGCAGTGCTCAGCACGCCATTTGGCTGCAGACTGAACCAGGGGAGAACGCTTCTCTCCCATTGCTTCCAGGGGGTCACATCCCTCCACCTCTTCAAAAACAAGCAGATCTGGGGAGAAAAACTCAGGTTTAGTGAAGAGGAGTGGCATGAAGAGGAGAAACAGGATGAGTGGCTGGCATGAGGCTCCATCCTCCCACTGTTGGAGCCCAGAGCTGGTGCTGGGGCTCTTCCTCCTAGCCCTGACTGCGACTGTAGCTACCAAGGCTGTGGACAATCCAGGACAGCTGGCTTAGAGGCTCTCCAGGGTGGTATGAAGTGGATGGTGTCCTCTGGGACCTGGCTGCTGGACTGCATTGGTGTGAAGGCTAGAGCTACCATGGTGTTTCTGTTTGCAGTGAAGCTGACCCAACAGCCCTGGGACTTTCCGTGGCTGTTTTCAGTTCCTCCTTGTCCTCCTTACTCACTCTGCAGCGCTTGTGCTAAAAACAAATTCCAGTTGTATTGGTGAATTATATCTCACTACCTGGGGACACTGCTCAGGGGTGCTGCAATCCACCCTTCCCTCAGTAGCTGCTCTGCTATTCTAGCTTTGCAGCTGAACCAGTGTGGAGAAAATGCTGAGTGATGGCACTATAACGAGTCTCAACACTGCTTTCTGAAGATTGAAAGAACTTTTCCAGGCTCTATCCCAGGCTCTGAAAAGGCATCTCTTAGTCCAGATGATTAAGGACAATATTCCTTTTCTAGAACCTTTTCTCTCTGCACTACTGGGCTCCAACAGTCATTCTTCTAGCATAGTACCCACCACTAACTAAGGGCCATGATTTTGATATGGTCTGTTATGTGTAGAGGGCCCTTTCTTTTTGTCTGAACTTCATCTGAGCTTGATAAATAGAATGACAGTGAAACCACTGCTGGACCATCTTGATTTGACTGTGGTGTGAATGAACAAGTAAATAATCTGCCAAGATGGAAACTGGGATGAGGAGGCCTAGAGCAAGGGCTGGCCCTGGTAGGGTGTCTCTTCTTCTGGCCGTAATGAACAGCACTGCTTCCACAGCTTCTGCAGGAGTGGTTTGTGCAGGATTTTGTTTAGGCCGAAATCCAGGTTGTTACAGACCATTACAGAGATCATTTGGAGCAAAAGATTCGGTTTTCTAGTGGTGTTTAGGGAATACTACCATTCTTGGGACAGGATGCTGGGTCAGCAGTACAGGTACTAATTAGAGGCTAACCCACCAATCCATCACTGAATTTAAAAAGCACTCTGGATCTGGGAGAGAAAAGTGAGGCTCTGGCAAAATGGTGCCTTTTTCCAAGTCCGCTCACTGTGGGAATTCTGAGTCATTTTGTTGTTGTTGATTTTAGTAACTAAAATCACGGTATTCTCTCTGTTTTTTTCCTTGCCAGACCCCACAAACCCTGTCACCCCATGCTTTCAGATTCCATTAATTCTTGGCCATTATTGAGGGATTTTGGTTGATTAGATTCTTGCCTGGAATTTCTCTGCAGAGGAGCCCAGCTTCCCACTGCCTGCAGATGGGACCTGTAAAGCTCAACTTCCTTGCACACCCAGCTGGGAATACAACTTCCGATGTCTTCAGGACAAACCTGGTACCCTGTTCCTTGCAGGGCACCTCTTTGCTGAGAGCGTGGCCAAGACTGGGCAGGTGGAAAGCAACTGGCCTACAGAGTTTTAAATAAAGCCAAAATGCCTGTTTTGGGCTGACTTTGGAGGTCTAGGAATGTCTAGACCTCTCTGCACATAACTGAGGCATGGTTGATCTGTGGGCACCGGGAGGAATTTGGCATGGAGCCCTCTGAAGCAACTATCTTGTCTAGTAAAACTCGGGCTGTGGGAGTCTGTGTGAGGAAATAACAACATCCACTTTGGTTTCTGCAGGCTCTGTCCCGGGGTCTGGTTGGGTGTTGCAGAAGGCCACAGGAATCCTGCTTGTGACCACAGCCAGATTAATAGCCACTTGGGCAGCTTTTCAGAAGTGAGGAATTTGTCCACTTTCACAATAGTGGCAAGAAATTCCACATGAATTAATTAGTTTTATTACAGGACTTGTCCTTCCTGCTCCTCTAGGGCTGCCTGAAACACTGAACTCATTACATGAAGAAATGGAAATAGTACTAAAAATAAGAACTGGTATTCCAAGCCATTGTGAGGAAAGACACAGAGTATACTGACATCCTCCACCAGATGTGCTTCCCAAGCTGCGGCCAGATGAGATCTAAACCCAAGTTTTAGATCAATTGCAGCCACTTAAACACTCCAGCCTGCTCCACGATGCAGTCTTCTCTCAGCCTCTTATTCCCTGCTCAGTTTAGACTGTTCATCTAAGCTTTGTAATTACTCCCACAATTTCAGTTTGGTGCGGGATTCAGATCTGACCCCTGGATGCTGCACAGTGAATGCTGCACACTTTCATCCTCCTCTCCCATTAGAATGGGTTTCCTACCTCGCAGGGGCACTGTTGGCTTTTATGGTAGTGAAGTGCTTGGAAATACCCCGTGAAAGGTGCTGTGCACTTGAGTTATGGTGGCATGGGACTCTGGAAATGTTTGATTAAGTCTCGTCAAAGTAATGTTAGACTGAGTAAATATTTTGGGAGCCCAGAGCTGATAACTTTCCCTTGCTTACGTTTGTGGGGGGTCAGCCTGCAGAAATTTACCACCTCTCACTTGGCTTTTAAACAAATGTTGTCTGGGGACTCAGTGTGCTTCTATTTTAATCCCTTTCCAGAAGTGCTGATGTTGTCTTGAGATTTGCCCTGCTGGTAAGGGCAGGTATACTGCTTGCTGGTCATTCCAGTGTTTGCTTTATGAACATTGCTTCAGATACTTGTGGTTGGACAGGGGTTCTTATTTTGAGTCTGACTCCTCCTTTCTGCGCAGCCCCATCTTTGTGACCCAGGCTTGACTTGTGTTTTTTTGGATGAAGTGAGTTCGACATGAGAAAGCTGACCAGTGAGGTGGTAAAGTTCCTGCAGATCCCACAGCACAGAGTAGTTTGGTTGCTGCTCAGCCCCCTGAGAATTGTGACCCTCATCCTGGACAATGCCCAAATGAACTAACAAGAACCGAAATACAGAATTTCCAGCATTAACAAAATGTGCCCTGTACAAAGAGTAAAAAATGCAAATGCAGACATAGATTCTTCTAATCTCAGATGGTTGGAAAGCTTCTGTTGTTCTAGTAATGTTTGTTGTGGATTTCAGTTGCTGCTTTCCTCCATTTTCCTGGTTTTTATCACACTGGTTTCAAGGATTTGATACCTTTCTTCTGGCCCTTAGGCTGATCCTGCACATGCTGAAACAGACCTTTGCAAATTCAGACCACACTGAAAGTGCTTGGGCAGTGCAGATACGATGGGGCAGTAGGTGAACCTGAATGTCTGTCACATTCATAATCTGGCCTTAGGTGACAGCCAGCAGTGCACAAATTGGGAGTTTTTGAGAAGAGTATGGAGTGAGCCTTGCGAGGTGGGGACGGTGCTATGGAAACCCATCATGCTGCTGATACTGCTCAGCCCACGATTTCAGGGATTTCCAAAGCACAGCCTAGTCTGCTGCCTGCTCACAGACGTGTATATCTTCTTTATTTGGTGTGCTGCCCTGACTTCAACAGTGGGGCTTCAAGTGCTGGGAGAGGCAAACAAACCCACAGTGATGTTCTGTGTACATCAGCCCTGTGTCTTGCAGCTTCAGCTGTGGCGAGAAGGGAGGTCCCATCACTTGGGCTGTGCCCAGTGGAAGCACAGCCCTGCCCAGATCTGTTTTTGTCCTTAGTTACGGCGGTGTGAGGAAGGTTGAGCCTCCGGCTTGGCGTAGTCAGCTGTATCCTGTCCGCTGGAGCTGATCTGCCCTAGCAGAGCTGAAGTGTCTCAGCTGACCTAAAAAACTGCTTGTAATTGAAACACAGTGCCCCCCATAAATATTTAACTGAGTCTTGTGTTTTGCTGTCCATTTTTTTTCCAGTTCTTCTCTTTTGCTTTTCCCTGCCTATGTGTGGATAGTCAACTGAATGCACATCACCTCCATGGTATCCTGTGATGAAATTTTGGCAGTTAAATTATGCATCTTGCTTGTCTTCCATCATCATCATGTTTGAGACTGATATCAAGCTCAGTGTTGAGTGGTGTGAATGCTCCTGTGGGAATGTTTACCACTTCCATACAAACCACATCCTGACAACTTGTGTGCAGCCTGCATTAAGATTTTGCAGCTCTGCTGCTGAAGCAGTGGACTCCTATCAGATGAGGGAAGTAACCAAAATATTGCCCAAGAAATAGCTGTGGGTGGATGAGACTTTAAGCTGTGTGGCAGAAAGAGCCTGCAATGCAAGGGCTGCAATTAGTGCAGTCAGACAGTGACAAAGGTATCTCTGTGAGCAGCCGGCACACTGGGCTGAGCTGTGGAAATCCCTGAAATCGTGACCTGAGCTCAGCTGGCTGCCTGACACCAGTTACCTGCGGCTTGTGCAAGGTGTGCAGCCTGCCCTGGACTGGAGTAACCCCACCTGGGGTGCTCTCCTTTCTTCAGTGATGCCTGGTAGGGACTAGGACAGCACAGATCAGGCTGCTCCTGTGGTGGAGTTAGGCTGGTGGTGCTTCAAAGCCATCGGATAGGGTCACCCATCATCGCAGCTCAACCTGGATTAAATGTGATTTCTCCATTGTGACAGTGGTCAGTGGCTGCACTTCAGAGCTGGAGAGGTGCTGTTGGTTTCCCTCTGCTCTGAACCCAGCACAGGAGCTGATGCAGGGCAGTGCTGCCATCCTCTCCTGGCTGACGTCCTGGAGAGAGTGGAGCTCTGCTGTTCCCAGCTGGGGTCAGACCCTGAGCAGCCTTGGGCCAGAATTGCAGGTTTGCCCTTTTCCCAGACAGACACATGCATCTGTTTAAGGCTGCTAAGGCGCAGGGTGAGTGAGACTGAATCTCCCCAAAACTGCCTCTGTTTCCCAAGGACCTGAAGCGGGGGGCCACAGGAGTGGGATTAGACACCAGAGTTGGAGCACACATATGTTGAAATACTCCCTGGAGGGTGCTTCTGTCAGGGGCTTTCCTGTGGAGAGACATAGCTGGGAAGCAGAAGTAGCAAGTGACTAAATGTCACGGTTACATTCCTGCCATCTGAAAAGAATTCCCTATTTTCTTTTGGCTGCAAAAATTAACTTCCCTTTTCTCCTCCCCAAGTGGGCGAGCTGGCTCCCGGTGGCTGTGCCCTCGTGGCGGATGCACAGGACGGTCCAGGTCAGACTGAAAGGAAAACTCTCCTACTGGGGGCTTTTCACTGTTGTGTTCCTTTCTAAAGAAAATGTGCAGGGCTTTTCTTGGCCCTTGTGAAGGCCAAGATGCAGGTCTGTAGCTGGAATAGGCTAAGACTGGCCTCATTTGGGAGCTCGTCTGGGTTTTGAGCCGCTTGCTTCCCTTCTGCATCCCGCTGAGCTGTGTGAGGTGGGGGCTGGTGACTGGCATCCGGCTTTTTGTTATTCATGTAATTAATCTCATTCCTCCCCGACTGTGGTTCTGCAGCCCCCAGGCACAGACTGGCTGTTTGGCCTCTGTTGCACAGTAAAAGCTCCACCTGGGAGTCAAGGAAACTGAGGCAGGTACAGCTGAGTGTGTTGTTCTTGGGCGTGCTTATCCTTTGGTCCTGGAGGGTTCAGTAATGGGACTGTACCTTAGGACAGCAAATTCCTTAGACTTAACAGCTTGCTAGTTGCTCCAGTGATGAGCATTACAAAAATGATGATGGTGCCACGTGTTGCCTAGTTTGAAAATGCCAGGGTGGGGAAAACACTGAAAAGGCTCCAATGCAAAGTTCCCTGGGATTTTTTAAAGTGTCTTTTAATACTCTTTGCAATAGCAGAAGTCTGGATTTTTGTTTGATGAGAGCCTGATGGGTAAGGAATGACTCAGCAGCTGCTCCACCTGGGACTAGTCAAGAGCTTGGTCCTTTGACTTGCAAAAGGCTTTTGTGGGCCATCTGGGATCCCCTTAGCGCCAAGAAGAAAATATGCATCATTATACCCATGCTGACCACGTGCATTCAGGGCAGCATGCTCATCCCAGTCTCTCTTGCCCTCTTCCTTTGCTGTTCTTTTTTTTTTCTCTCTAGAACCCTGTACCTTTTTCTCATTGCATTTTTTTTTTGTCAAAAAGTTTATTATTTTCCTGCTATAAGGTGCTGTGCTTTCTTTCTTCCTCTTGTGTTCTTGCTGCACTTCTACCAGCCTCATCTTCTCTCCCCATGCTTGGTCTCATACTTACTTTGCATATTTTCAGCAGGTTGCTAGCAGGTTTATTGTGACCTCTCTGGCTCAGTGAAGACCTGCTGAAACCTGCCATTCATTGATCCAGTGAGAAGAACCGTCAAGGAGTGCTCCTGTCAGGTTGGGAGAGTCAGGGCAGAGCTCTGCACAAGCATGTCTGGGAGCTGTGGAGGTGACACTCTGGGTTTGGAGTATGATGGAATCCATGTGTTGGTTCCTGCTTGGGACTGATCCTTTTGGTTTGGCTGCCAAACCATTTGAAAAAAAAAAAAAAGGCAAAACTAAGGTTTTATTCTGGTGACTTTGAAATACTGACATTTCTCCCTGAGGGCACAAAGGAACCTCAAAACAAGATTGCAAAGATATTTAGGGAGACCAGCAGCTAAAGAAGTTCACCACTTGAGCATCTTTAAAGAAAGAAAAGGGAATGAATATCCACACTCTCAAAAGCAATGCCAAGGAACATGCCACCAGTGACCCTGGATGTGTGAAAAGTCACCTCAAACTCGTCCTGTGCCTAAGAGGTGAACTCAGGCTGTCTGGGCTCCCAGTGTTTTGCAAAACGCTGACATTGCAGTTGGCATAAGCAGCTGGTGGAGCTGGTGTTTAGGGGAGAGCCTGCAGGAGCACAGTGATCCCTCTGGGCTCGATGAACCTCCTGAGCAGCATCCGCAGGAGCCAGTGGGATCTCTGGTTCAGTGCGTGTAGCAGACTTTAGTCCCACATGGCCAGGCTCTTGGTGGCTTGTGTTGTCATTGCTCCCTGGTTCTTGCTGAAATTGAACCCAGCTGAACTGGGCCATAAATGTACCTCCTTGGTGGAGCTGCTGGCACACAGGCTCCCTCCACCCAGCTGGCCCCAGAACTGACCACAATCTTCTATTTCTTTTCCTTCTAAAAGGACGAAAAGAAGCCTTGGGTTTGACCATAAGCCAGCCTTTTTGACTTGATTGCTGTTACTGCCGTGATTAAACACAAACAAAACCAAAACCTGGAATGTTTTCTGTATGTCCAGTTTTAGTTCCATTTTTTTCCAGGTCATCAGCCAAACCAAACAGCCCCAAACAGACCCCAGGTGTTTGCGCTGTCCTGCTTTTCATGAAAACGCACAGTCCCTTTATAAAAATGTGTAAGAATTTGGGGTTTTCCTACTCGCTCTCTTTCTTCAGGGCATTCTGAGAGAGATCCTCTTCTCTGTTACAGCTGTACTGAGATGTTTTCATCCTGGTGCTCTCTCTCCAAGGCGAGGCAAGGAGAAGCCATAAAGAAGCTGTGGAAAGAGCAGTGTGACTTAGAACCAGAGTGGATTTTGGAGCAGAGTCCTCCAATGAAGTTTTTCAGGGGTGGTCTCGACCCTCTGGGTGGGTTGAATGCCACCATCTATAGCCACTCCCTTTCTCCCCTCCTGCAAACTGGACAGGGCTTTGCTGGAAGCCCATCCCAAACCTGGCCTGGTGGCTTGTAAGTAGTGCCAGTCCAGTGCCTGGGCTGCACTTGGAGCAGTGCCCATCCGCTTTCCAGAGCGTGGGGGGGCTAAGTCCACAAGGAAGGTTTTCCCAGGTTTCAGTGGGTTGAGTGACCATTATGGCATGTGGGCTGAGACATACGTGGACTTCTATGTCTTGGCTCTTTTTCTCCAATTACCTGAAGTGCTGTCTGTCGTCTCAGCATGTAATTCCTCTCTGCTTTGCATCATAATTCCAGCCGGTGCAAATCGCTCTCCTCCTCCGCTGATCCTCGTTCTCTGACTTAGCATTTCTGCTGCTGCTGAGTTCTGGCCTTCCCCTTTGGGGGCTGGCACCCACCGAACCCAGCTGAGAATGTGGCCCTTTGTGCCGGAGCTGCTTGCAGGAGCTGGGGAGCTTTGCCTTCCCTGCTGAGAGCCTTTTTGGCTGGAGAACGTGTGCCCTTTCCTGGTGGGGAGGGATTTAGGGGTGAGGGGGAGGTGAGAGCGCTCCTTGTGCTGGAAGAAAAATGATGAATGACTCTCTTGTGCTTCTGAACAAAACCAGGAAATGGGGGGGGCATGGGGGGGGGGGGAAGCAAAAAAAAGAGGAAATGAGAAACAGTAAAGAGGCCTCCCCCGCCTTCATATAAGCAATCACTCCACAGCATCTGGAGCCCAGTAAAAGGGCTGTTCCCAGGAGACCTCACACTCGCCAGCCACACAGATCTCCTTTATTGCAGACTCCTGGGGATTGCACCCCCACCCACCTCCCCTTTGCTGTCCCTGTACCCCAAACCAGCCTAACAAGGGCAAACCAAAGCTCAGTTTCCATGGCCCTGAGCACCAGGGATGGTTGTGTGTGGCTGGACTGGCAGGGCATGGCCTGGATCCATCCCACGGATGTGGCTGTGATGCTGTCAAAGCAGCCAGAGCACCTGCACACTGTTAGTGCTGGCGTGTTGCCTGGCAGCACCAGGGCACAGACAATTGTCATACTCTTATCTGGTGTGAGATCTGCTGGAGTGGAGTCAACTCTCCTGCTCTCTCCCCCAAAACTGGTTTGGGTGCATTAGATGCAGTAGGGATGAGCAGAGTGGGTCACTGGCCACGGTGGTGTCTGGTTTTAAGCACTCTCCTTTGTTATTTGTTAGAAAACGTATCTGGTAGGAAGCTCAATAGGTTAAGCTCTTTCTTACTGTAACCTTGCTGGCTTTACTAGTTTAGCCATTGTGGAAGGGGCTCGTTGGCAGTTGGAAAGCTGTTCCTGAGTGCAGCTTTAAAATCATAATGCAGGTTTCAGAAACGGAGACCCTGAGAGGAGAGTGGTTCCCACCCATCTTCAGATGGAGGTGCCCAGCCAAAACACCGGGTACTAGTTTAGTTGTAGTTCTTACTCTGTTGTCTTCATCAAGTCCCAGTTGAATTTATATGTTAGGTGGGAGGGGATTTGGTTGTTAGTTTCTCCTTCCTGAGCTGAGAGGAGCTCTTCTGGATCTATGTCAGTTAGCTGTTGTCCTCCAGTGTGGAGACAGGGAGTGTTTCTGATGTAGCATTTGGGTCTTGCCTGGAAATTTTTGGTATTCATGGCTCTGTAGCAGAATTTTTGGTCACATAGGTGATGCAGATACTGGGAAACCTCTGTGGTGATGGGTGTTTTTGTTTCTTATATCCAGAGATTATACTTCCACCCAGGCTTTAGCTCAGTGCTTGTTCACCTGCTTGTGTGACCCCATTTTCATTCATACAAATCTAGAGGATTGAGTGCATTATCTGAAAAATACATTCTCTCTTTTGTGGGCATGGGAGGAGAAAGTTTTCTGTTGTGAAAAGTTAAATCACCACTTTGGATTATTTGCAGCTGTTCTTGAAATCCCCTCTTATCCCCTTGTCAGCAGAAGGGAATCCTTATCCTGTTTCACAAATGCAGTGTCCTTGAGAGATACCTCTGCTTGGCATGCTCCCAAAGGAGCTTCTTCTTGAGGAGCTGAGGAGAGGGTGGCCGGGTTCACACAGGTGCTCACATGGAGGAAAGGCAGAAATTGCACAGACACTCCACTGTTTTGTGGAGAGACAGGAAATCAGGTTACATCCCTGCAAAGTGGTATCTTCAGGTTTTCCCTAGCTAGTTAATGGTGAGATTGGTGACGATGCTATGGATTTGGGCTATTCCCCTGGGGCAGCCTCCCTGTAAATTGGCTGGACTCAAGAGGAAAAGCAGTTTTACTCTTGAGTTTAAAGCTGCTCCTGGGGTTGCTCAGCATCTAGAGAAGTTTGCTGAGAGGGACAGTACTGTAAAAATCCTCAGCTCTTCTGCCTAAAATCCACAGGTCAGTACCTTCCTGATCTTGCTCTACCTTCACCCTTGTGTCCTGGGTTTTGGGTGCTTGAAGAGGCATGTGAGAAGCCAGGCAAGCCTGCACTCTCTGCACTGCCTGAACCCTGGGGTTGGCTTTGGAGTGACCCTTGAATTGCACAATTTTGGAGGCAGTGGTAAGAAGAGGCACTGTAAGCCGTGCCTGCAAGGTCTGAGCTGTGCTGCTGTGGGCTTAGCTGGAGAGCAGTGGTGTGTGGCAGGTAGCAAGGATGGATTTTGTGTTTGTGCTGCAGAATGGTCAGGGACTGGGCTGGAAGCTGGTTATTTTTTATTTAGCAGTTACGTGACTAATCCTTAAAGGAGGGCAGCTTATGATTCACCCCATGCCTACTTTTGCCTTTTGCATGAGCAATGCTTTTAAAGCAGGGTTCTTGATGGCTGGGGAGGGGAGTGTGCTGAGTCAGCAGCTGTTGCTGCTGCTGGATCAGACCCTGGTCAGGGGTGTGAAGTTTTGGGGATGCCTCAAGCTATTGCAGCCTTCTCTGCTGGCTACCCCTGTGTGAGGGGGGAGCTTGTGCTCTCACTAGTGCAAACCAGCAGCATTTGAGCCTGGTAAATTTACTTTCTCTGGAAGTTACTTGGTTGGAAACCCTGGGTCAGTTGACTGGGTGACTGCTGCGTTTTGGTCCTGAGCCCTTCAAAGTTAGATGGGCCCGCACAGAGGGAGAAAAATCTTTGGAATCATCTTCCTTGGGAAAAGCTCCTGGGGGAAGTCTGACTCCTCTGGGGTTTCCATAACACCATGCTGAGGTGTCTGCATGTCCTAATGTCTTACTAATTTGCCAGTGATGATTTTTTTTGAGTTATTTTAAACAGGCGCATTGTGCAACTAATGGGCTTTTTATTGGTGGTAAACAAGCCGAGCTAGACAGGAATGCTGCCGAGGCTGGACTGGCAGGCTTGCATCTCAGTGCTGTAGAAATAACTTGTTTGGTTTTTTTTTTCCTTAAAGAGGGAGACAGAACCTGTGGCTCTCCTGCAGCCTGATGCTCCTACCAGCTTCCCCATGGAAGCAGTGGCAGAGCAGCTGAGGTGCATGCTCTGCACCTCGTTGCCTGATTTTTGGGTCTAAAGCTGCTTTCTGCATTGGTTTAAGGGACTGTAACCTTTGGTGGGAAGGCTTTGCCCACACACCGTAGCCGGGTGGTGCAGGGCCCATTGCTGTCCTGGCCCAGAGAGCAGCTTCCTGCCAGGCAGTGCCTGGGATGCTCGGGGCTGAAGGCATGGAGCTGGTGGGTTTTCGTAGGGGCTGTAGAAAACACCCTGTCTCATATCACACTTCCTGCTTGATGAGGTCGAAACTGTGGATTGGGAGCATTTCCTCACCCCTGGAGGGGGGTGAGGTCAGACTGGGAACAAAGCACAGTCAGGGGATGCCACAAGGCAGTGGGCACTGGTGGTGCCTGGCAGTGCTCACTGCCGGGGCTGTGCCGGGGCACTGCGGCTCCCAGGGAGCTCGGAGCCCTGTCTGGCCCCAGCCTCTGTCCCTGCAGCGTGTGTGCCACCACCGTCCAGGATAACCTCAAGTGAAAAGTATCAGACTTCAGTGGCCAAGAAAAGAGTGCTGACCTATTTTGGACACTTATTTATATTCAAGTTGCTTCTCTCTGTCTCTGTGAAAAAGCTGTTGTGACTCCAATACTTTTTGAAAGTTTTCCCCCTCCCTTAGCTTTTGTTTGTAACAGGATATGATCTAGGACTAACATCTGTATTTTCCAGTAGCCAGAATAAATGTCCTATTATCTTCTATTTTTCTTGCTGAACCAACACATTTACGGAGCAAAGCCAGTTTTTAATATAGCTAAGCATTTAGTTGCATTGTGTCTCAATTTTTACAGGTTCTTCTTTTATTAAAAGTCTTTACTACAATTCACAATTTTGAGACCAAAATGAAAAAAAGTTGGAAGTATGTCACTGCTGTTTGTGATGGTGAGCAACAAAGAGTTTTCTAATGTAAGGTCACAAAAATTATGGAAAACTGCTTGAGGGGCGTTTTTTGGACAGTTTCCTTCTGTCACTTACTGGCTGTATCAATTTGCTGGAATCTTGATCTTCTGAAAGATCTTACTGGTGCAAAATGTTCAGGGTTGTGGTTTTTTTTTTTGTTTGTTTGGTTTGTTGTTTTGTTTTGTTTTTTTGTTATTTGACATCTATTAGCTAACTTTGTGTGCTGCAGTTCACAGTTAATTTCTTATGTTTTTAAAAATTTATACTATAGTTTCTCTGACAAAATTCTGATTAGAATAATCATTAAATCTGAACAGCTTGGTCAGGGTAGCTGTGTGCACTAACCCTAGGTAGATACTTGTCATCCTGTAGATTTTAGGACTTGCAGTTCTGTCAACAATAAGAATCTAAGTTAGATAATTAATCAACAAGGAAAACAAAGGCAAATACTATGAGTACTCATCATTCCTCCATTTAAATGATGGTTGTATAGGCCTAGTAATGTTTTAGTACATTAGTCCATTGTATTCCATAATTTTCTGTGCTTTAATGTAGGAGGGTTTTATTGTGTATTTTTTTTTTTTTTTTGGTAGTGTTGTGGTTGGATTTTGTTTGTTGGCTTTTATTTTTTCTTTCTGTGTGCATCTTTAAGACCTGAAAGAGCAAGGGTGAAAAAACTTGCTCTATGGAAATTGCTTGGGCTTCACTAGCTGAGCTTGCAAACTCACTGAACAGCACCAACCTTGCACTGAACTAGCTGTGCCCTGTGCAGGTGCATCTACATGAAGATCCTGTGCAGCTCCCAGAAGGCCAGTCAAAGTATATCTGAGAGGGATTATGGCAGTTGCTTTGCTGAACATAGTTTTGGTGGCTTTTGTGCTGTCACATCTGTGTTCTGTCTGTAATGGCTGACAGGAAATGACCAGTTTGCATGCCCAGACAGACACACAGCCACTTGTACCCCCGTGTGCCCTGAAATGTCTCTGTGCATTGATGTGGCTGGATGGGATGATCCCATTGCACCATGGCAGAAGGGCTGTGCTGGCTCCCTGGGCTCCCAAGGCTGATGGCTCTGTGGCATCAAGTAAAGCTGCTCCTTGAACGTGGTCACGCTGCAGCTGTTGCTGCTGGTGAGGTGGATCTGTGACTGGAGTTTTATTTTGCCCTACACACTGTTGTAAGATGTTTTTCTCCAGTGTGCCTCACTGTGCAGCCAAATGCAGTGATGCAGTTTGTGGGTGCTGAGTCTGGGGGGGGTCTTCATCCAAAGTCACCAGGGAGTGCAGAGCCGGAGGCGGAGCATTTGTGATACATCGAAGAAGAGTGTTTGAGCTTCTGTCGGTGAGAAACATCCATTGAGGTCTGAGGCTTCTGGTCAGGGCCTTGTCCTGAGAAGCTCAGTATTGCCCTTAGAAGGAGTGGAATATGGCATGGTCCAGTGAGACCTCCCCTCCCCATGCTGCATGCTGGGGTTTGGAGTGTCAAATGCTCTTCAGCTTTCAGTGGGTTGTTCACGTGTGTCTAAAGTTGTTTCTGATCTTGTTTGTTAAAAACATTTGTAAAGCTCATCTAAAAGGAAGTAAGTTCTGAAGGTAAAATGAGTTCTTGCTGCTGCTGGGATCAAAGGAATGTTGCAACAGTATCCTGTGTGGTGTGTGGGTTGAGTCATTCAGACCTGATCATGGAGAGACCAGAACAGACTATGACCTCTTCAGTGTAAAAGAAATATTTTTTTAATATTTTGTGTATGTTCAAATGGACAGCATTTCTTTGCTTTCAGAAGAGCTGTTCTGGGTGACAAATCACCCTAACAATAAACATAACAGTGAAATGGTGGGCTCCAGAATAGATGCTTATTTTGTCTCCTGAATACCATCCATAAGCTACTGCAGTGGAGCAGTGCTGTTGACATCTCCTGGTGAAATCTGCTGGTGTGCTTTCACATCAGCAAGATAACCACGAGTTTACTGAACTCATCTAGGATTTGCTGGATTAGGCATGATGAGAGGCTGCTGAGTCTGGAAGCTGAGGGACTCTCAGGAATTAATGATGTGTATATACTCTGGATTAGTTTTATCTATAGAAGTTTCAATGCAAGACATTTGCTGAAGTGCTGAAGTGCTCCTTGTTCAAAATGAATAGCATTCTCCCTGCAAATGAGAAGGCAAATGTAAAGGAGGGAGAGATGCTCTGTATTGAGTTGGCATACTATGATTTAGCTACTCTGTTGTGAAAGCGAATTCAGATAAAACTTCCCCTGTGTGAACAAGCCAGATGAGGAATTTTTTTGTGTGTGTGTCTTGAATTGATACAGTAAAGCAGAAGCTGTAAAGGAGTCTACTGTGAGCAGAGGGAATGTTCCTGGAGCTGGCAGTATTGGTAGAGCCAGGGATGGGGAACACTTTGGGGAATACATGGGACCCTCCACTTCAGTGCTTAACCCTCTTACATCCTATACATGATATATCAGGTATGAAACTACAATCTTCCTATTCTGGACACACATGGAGATAACTCTTACATTTTCCTTGAGTCCATCAAGGATCAGTCCCTTTGCACTTTGGCTTAGTTATCATCATGACTGCTGGTGATCTTGTGCATGTGTGGCTTCACACCTTACACATCAGAATGTCAGCAGGACAAATTTTTTATGAAGTTACTGGGGAAAACTTATGGTTCCATATTGCCGGTTTCTTGGAGACATTTGGATCCAGAGCTGAGGCTTGACTGTTCTTTCCCTGTGTTGCTGCCACCATATTTGTCTCTAAGCAGGAACACTGATTAAATTACAGTGCACCTCTGATAATGTGCACATATGGCAACTCTCTGAAGTTTCACATTCATTTTTATTTTTCATGTGGTGAATAATCATGCTCACGCATCCAGAGGGTTGAGGAAAGAACAGGACACAGTAATTGCTGGATATGAATTTCAAAATTCCCTGTGGAAGACTGTCTAATTAGATGTAATGAGCTGGCTGGTGAGCATGCGTGTGCATGTGTGCTTTCACCACCTCTCTTGAGCCAACTGGCTCAGCAGTGCTTATGTGTGTCTGAGGTGAATTGGAGGAGTACGTGGAAGAGATATTTTTGCACTTGAGGCAGACTTCTACCTGCTTTTCTGTGTGTGTGCTGTAATGAGGAACTTCCACCATGGAGGTGAAGCATTTGATAATGCAGGTGATAAACTGGAAGTGACTGTTGTGGTTTCTGCTGCTTAGCTGAGGAAGGATGGGAGCAAAGTATCTGTCTCTATCTGTGGAGTTGGTTTCCCTTCCTCTGTAATGTACTTTAGAGCTGCTGGTGCAGGGGGTAGCAGAGCTACAGCAGGTCACAGGATGTGTGCCAGGAGAAGGTTTTGAATAAGCTGGAGACAAATGGTCACTGGGGCTGGGATTTTGTGAGTGAGGTGGATTACAGCCCTCAGGTTTGAACATTGCTGTGTCTCTGATCTGCTCTGCTGGCTGGTTTCTCACCCCTCCATCAGTGGAGATGTTATAAACGGGCCAGGAGACCAGCTCCTTTGAAAAGGCCTTTATTAGAAATCAGCTCTGGGTAGGGGGCTCGAGGGGCTGCGCACGCCGCCGCTGCTCCCAGTGGACACCACGGAGGAGGTGCAGGTCGAATCTGCTGCTCACGCCACAGAGTCGGGATTCTGTCCTCACGGAGAGTTCCCAAAGAATCACCTCGGCTCGTGTGGTCCAGGGGGTCACCTTTTTCCAGTTCTTTTAGGTTATGGCGAGAAGGTAACAAACTACCTGCAGGTAGCTGGACGTGTGCCTCGCACAGCATTGTCCTTCTTAGGTCCAGTTTCTGTGTCAGCTCATTGTTTTTAGGGGTTTTTCTAGCCTCGACTGGACCTCCGGCCGTAGCCGGGCACCCTGGGAGTTCCCTGGTTTCCCTACTGGGCGGTGTCCGCAGCTCGACGGGCGGGCAGGCAGGAGGTGGCGGCGGGAAGCAGCGGCGGCTTTAACCGATGGGAGAGGGGCAACTCGGGACTTAGGGAGAGGGAGTACAAAACTTGGGACATAATAAGCAGAAATTCAGGGGTACAGATCCAACATGAACAGTTTAGAACAGGTAGGTAACAGTGCAACTTTAACTTTACAGCGAACAGTATATCAGTACAACCTGGGAGTGCATAACCTGGGGCTCTTTATTCATTTCAGAGACAGCCCTGAGTTGGTTGTGTGCAGTTTGGCTTTTTTGCAGGGGTCATTGCCATGGATCAGTGCTCTTTTTCCAAGAAGGACCAGTGTGAATAGAGAGCTGTGCTGAGAGGGTGGCCATTTTAATGAGGGGCTTCTGTGTGGTTTTTTGTTTTTTCTTTTTCTTTTTTTTTTTTCTTTTTAATATTAATTAACCTTTGTTTTCTGTCAAGAAAGTTGTCCTGAAGCATGACTTAGCAAGGCAAACATGCCTGGACAAAGGAAGCATTAAGCCTGCACAGAGGGAGGGGAGCGGGTTACACCTCTAATTACTTTGTGTGCATGTAGTTTTTTTTCCCTCTCTGGTGACTGATGGGTCTTGAAAGGACTTGCCGGGGTTGGTGTGTGATTCACCAGGGCAGAGCGTGTTCTGGGCTGAGGCTGCCGGCTGTCTGGCCCTGGTTGCCAAGGGCAGGCGATGCCCTTGTGCTGGCGTTGCTGACGCCTGAGTCAGCACCTGTGCAGCACAGCTGCTCCCGGCTGGGGGCCAGGGGTGGGATTCCCTGCTCACACCCCAGCCCGGCTGGACAGGAGGATGCAGAGGCTTGGCTCTGCCACCTGGGCACTGTCTGGAGTGGGCCGGTGTGGGAGCATGTGGAGCAACATCTGGTGGGAATGTGGGTGCTCAGAGCCATCCCTGCGTGGGTGTGAAGCACTGAGCTGCCAAAGTGCTTATGCCAATGAAGGGGCTGGAGAAGGAGGCAATCCTGAACCCCTTTCACACATCCCTATTCCCGAACAGGGAAAAAGGTGTCAGTGCTCTCTCACCCTCTCAACAAGCAGCAGCCTACAAACTACCCGGCCTGCCACCTTGTCCTTTTCTCTGGCCTTCCTGCCTGGTCCTGGAGCCTTTGGGTAGACACACAGGCTCTGCTGAAAAAAAAAATGGGACCTGAGATTGGCTAGGTGGGGAGTTAGAGCTCATGATGTTCATGTGGGAAGCAAGAAGAGGGGAACTGAGGTGAGGGAGAAAAATGGGTACTGAGCAGTAGTGGGAGTGGTGTTCAGGGAAGAGGAGGAGAAGCTGGGGCTTCACAGAAGAACGGAGGAACTTGTGGAGTGGGCTGTAGTCCTGGCCTCAAAGCTGATGGATTAGGAGGGCTTGGCAGAGAGTTGGGGATCTGGTTTTAGGCAAATAGTGTAAAATATGTGGAATTCAAGGAGGGAGCTCCAAAACTAGTGGGCTTGGCTCCTAAAGATCCCACAGGACAGAATGAATTTTAGTCAGCTTTCTATAAAGGTTTTCTCTTTCCCACTAGTTTTTGGATCCATTGACCAAATCCCTGCTGGTGGGGTGGTACAGAGGTCTGACCAATGATTGTCATCTTCAAAGTTTGGTAAAAATCACTGACCAGATAGAGGAGGAAAGGCCCTGTTCGTGTCCTCTTGGAGAGGAAGGCTGCAGCATGGGTTCAGCTGGAATATTAGTATTAGACATCAGGGCATTTGTGTGGGTCCTTAAGGGCCAAGATGCACCCTTTGGCAGTACTGCTCCTGAGATGCCTGTCTTTGGGAATGGTGCACTTTCTGCACCAAAATCGTGGAATCATTTAGGTTGGAAAAGGCCCTTGAGATCGAGTTCAACCGTAAACCCAGCACTGTCGAGTTCACCACTAAACCATGTCCCTAAGTGCCATATCTTTTAAATACCTTCAGTGGCAAGACCACCACTTCCCTGGGCAGTCCTTTCCAATGTTTGGTAACTTTTTCCATTAAGACTTTTTTTCCTGATATCCCATCTAAACTCCACTGCTACAGCTTAAGGGTATTTTCTCATGTCCTATTGCTTGTTGCAAGAAGGGCCAGAAGAAATTATTGCAGAATTCAATTTGTCAATACAGAAAAAGCCTAACCCTGCCATGGCAGTTGAGAGATGCAGGTGATGGGACTCTTCCTGGGCTGAATGCTTCCAGATTTTTGAATCCTGTGATTTTAGATACAGGGTTTCCCTACTTCTAGGCATGACACTCAGTAAATTAAGTATAATCCTACTGTTGGGACTTTTTTACAGTCCCTGTCTTCTTTTCACCAGCTCCTCTTTCCTGATGCTTTCATAACTCCCAGTGGCTTACAGAAAATATTTTTCATATCTTCCTTCCTCCCCTATGAGCATCTCTTCTGTTATTTTCATGAATGAAAAAATTGTCTCTAGCAAAAGGGAATGAGAATCTTGGCCATTTTGAGGAAATTTTTGTCCTACCAGGGTGGGGAAATCTATCAGTGTCACCTGTTTGATTGGTTCTACCAGCTCTTCTCTGCTAACAGAAGATTAACTGCATCTTGCAATTGAGTTTGGTTTGGGGTGTGTTTTATTTTTTTTTTTTTGTTAAAACAACCCCACCAAAACAAACAAATACCCAAACCACCCATCTATCTGGTAGTTCTTTCATTAAAGGGAGCTGAGGGACTGCAGCAAGCTACCTCTTTTGCAGGAATCTCTTTTGGCTTGAAAGGAATTATTCATGCAGTTGCGCAATCCACAATGAATTTTCAATTTGTCACAGCTTTTCCCTGCCTCCTCCCTTTTGTCCACCAGCCCAGCCAGGCTCCTGCTGAGTCTCTTCATTGACTGACATGCTTTAGCAAGAGTTCTGATGTGTAGGTGCAGTCCTGATCCAGCAGCCCTCCAGGGAGTGCGGGGCTGCAGTGCACAGTGAGGTTCTAGATTCTTCCCACTTTAAGGTCACACCTTCTGAGAGGGAAAGCCATCATTTTTCACCATGAATTCTTTTCTGAGAGCCTGCAGTTGCTTGGTGTCTTGGCTTTCCTCCCTTCATCTGTGTGGGAAAACCAAGTGCTTCACATTCCTTGCAGGAAGAAATCCTGGAAGCAGAGGACTGTGATCTTCTGCAGGCACAACCTGAAGTGTGACTGAAGTGCACAGGTATTGGGGAAAATCTCAGGAGCCTTCACTTCAGGAGTATCTGCTCAGATGGTTGGTAGCTGAGCTAATGTTTCATTTTTCTCAAACAATTTCAGGTGTGGGTTGGAGGTGTTCACTGCTCATCCTGATGTAGGGAGCTCTGCCACCTGCAACAGGAACCTGAGCTGCTGCTGGCACCAGTTAAATTTTAAAGAGGAGCCTACCTGTGCTGCACATCTGTGGTGGGTTGGTCCTGGCTGGATGCCAGGTGCCCACTAAAGCTGCTCTATGGCTCCCCTCCTCAGCTGGACAGGGGAAAGAAAACAGAAATAAAGGCTTGTGGTTCCAGATAGGAGTGGGGAGCAATCTTGCACCACTGCTGCTCTTGGATCAGGGAATTCATGCATGTGCACCCAGGTGGGATGGCAGGGAAGGCTCCTCCTCTCCACTCATTCTCCCTGCAGAGCCTGGTGTTTGCAGAGGATCTGCAACAGGAGTATGGGGATGGGGTTGTCCTGCAAAAATGATGTGTGGCTCCTGAGGTCTCGCCCTCACTGTCATGAGTTGCCCCCTCCTCTCTCCCCAGGGGAGAATGTGTCAGTGGGATAGTCTTGCACTGGAGGAGCCATGCAGTGGGTGATGCCCGGGCAGCACCAGCACATTTAGTGAGACAAATGTTCGTGGGATGTGGATTTTCATTTTACTCCTCCCATTCAATACTCTGTTTGGATCAGTGGTAGGAATTACAGCTGATAAAGCTAGCTGTTGCCATTAACAAAAACATTTTCTTTCAAATCCCTAAGAACTCCAGCAGAGAAAATAATAAAAACTCACTTGCTGTTCATGTTTCCAGGGTGTTCATGCCTTGGAGACGGACCAAGATGGTGGAAAAAGAAGATCTAAGGGAGGGTATACACTCCTGGGACCGATCAGGAGTATGAAGATCTATTCACAAAAAACATAAAACAAAATAGAGCAAACTCAACAAACACTTCCCTAAAGACCACTTTTGCTGCTCTCACTTGGTGCAGCCCTGTGTTGAACCTGACACCCCCATCCTTCTCTGTGCTGATTTCTGTTACTAATTTCTCTTGCTGCAACAAGTGTTAAACCCCAGCTGCTAAGCAGCAGGTCTGGGCTGTGTTTCAACCCCCTCCTCTTTCCCAGGAGCTGTTGATGTGCCTGTGCACGCACCCTTCATGCCGTGTCCTCTATCCTGACACAGCTTTTCCCTTTCCTCTCCCTCTCTCCCTTTTTTGAAGGGTTCAGGCTGGGGGTGTGATGTTTGTGGTGGGGATTTTTTAGGGATATATCTGCATTGACAATTTTCCTTGACAGCTGTCCCAACCCAAACAGAGCAGAAAACTTGTGACATATTTGAATTACTGACTAGTTTGATGGTCTCCTAGGTAATGGGGCACAGGGGTAAATGTTGCTACTGGCAGATACTGGAGTTGAAAGGAGCTCTTTGCTGCAGAAGGTATCCTCCGTTGTGGTGAGGCCAGCCCAGCCAGCCAGAAGGGTCTCCTGGCCCTGCTGTATTTCATTTGGGTCCTAAAATTACTTTAAGTGAATTCAAACTTCATTTCTCCTGCTTGATCCAGCCCTCTCCCTGGTGTGGTGTGCTGGAGTCATGGAGATGCGGGAACACCTCCAAGCCTGGCTGGTGTCTGGAGCAGAACATCCCATTGCCTTGTGAGAGTGGGGCTGCTGTGGGGTGCTGCACTGAGCGCGCAGGGGCCGCGTCCTCTGGCTCCCCTTGTGCAGCAGCTGGAGGCAGGCGGGGAGCAAGCCTTGCCCGCGGGCTTTGTGAGGTGAGCAACTGGCTTTGTGCTTCCCTGCAGGCTGCTCTGAAACGTGTCTGTCCCTGCTTGCTTGTGCCACCGCCTGAGCCCCGGGGATGGGGAGGGCAGGATCCAGGATCCCCTGTGCTGCTCCAGGACCTGGCACCAGAGCTCTCCACGTCCCCGCTTGGTGCGGGCGTGTGCATGCATGTGTTTTATGAGGCTGAGTTCACTGTGCCCGTTCTTTCTCTCTCCCCCACCCCTTAAAACTTCCAACTTCTTAGTTTTTTTTTTTTTAATTCCTATCATGTGAATGCACACTTCATGCTTCCAGAGCATCTGATGGCAGTCAAAGTGCAGATCTTCCCCCTTTAACACCTCTAGAGTGTGCCATGCCATATTAACTCTGTTGAGAGGGCATCTGGGCAGTAAAGTGCAAACATGGACCTTGTTTGGCTCTTGCACTCAGTAAAGACTTTGTTTTAAAGCAATGCACTGGCTGTCCCATTTTGAGTCTGGCTTTCTTCCAAACGAGCCTGTGTGTGGGCACGTGTGGATTATCTTTGTCTCTATGGCTACCCTGAAAACTTTTGAACCGGAAAATTCGGTGGAGGGATTGAGCTCTAAGATACTGGTTTCCTATGGCTTTTATGGAAATAGTTGCTGGGTGGTAGGACTGTACCTTGTTCATGTCTCCTAAGGGTTGAAGCAGAAACTCAGCCAGTATTAGACAGCAGACAACCAACAATGTACTCACAAGCACACTCTCAGGAAAGATACATAAAACTCCTTAAAAATCAAGCTTTGTTAGTTATATCACTCAAGTGTATTAATATTAATTAGGTCATTTAACTAATTACCTGTTCATCTGTATGTAAGGGGCAATTGATAGCTTACTGATGGGTCCCAGCTGGAAACTGTAGAGCATGAGAAACAGACCTTGAGAGTCACGTGTGGGCAAGAGGGGGTTGATTATCACTTCCAAGAGCTCTTGCTTGGTAGGGCTTTAAATCATTTTGGCAATTTCTGAGGTTTCATTTGGAATGGAGAAATGCTCTCTCTGATGAGGGTTAAACACCCTTTTTAAGAGAGAATTAGTGCATGTAAGCTATTCACTGGTGCGTGCTTGCTAAGAGCTGCTGTCAACATTTTGAGATGATAACAAGCAACAGCACTTACAAATATCATCATCATCCTTATGTTTTGTCTCTTTTCGGGCACCTCCCCAGCTGGGGATTTAAAGATGTTTCTAATTAGTCACTGTTTCAGGATCTGGGAAATGAGAGTTGCTGTGGCTCTGTTGCAGAGATGTCTGTATTCTGTCCCCCCCTGGATCTTATTCTGGGATTAGCATTGTCTGTGCTCCCCTAGTGAAGGTCACACACTCTGCAGTGAGTGTAAGGAGATAAAGCAGGGGACACTGGAAGGGGAACCTTGTGTTTGATGTTTCCTGTGGGCTTTAGGTCTCTTAGAAGGGAGACAATCACTGAGGATTTACTGGCTTGTCCTGCACCATCATTAGGATGTGCCAAGTGCTTTTTCTTCCTCTGCCTTGTCCAGCTGCAGTGCCACACAGATACTGTCTGGCACCAGTAGGTTTTCCAGCCCAACTGTGTCTCTGGGTATTTCCATGCTAGGCTGGACAAGATTTGGTGGTGAGCAAATGTGTAGTCACTTGTCAGTCTCTCTAGACTGACTGTGGGAGTCAAGTCCCATGGGCGATTTTTTCAGTGTGTTTTTTTTTTTAAACATAAGTGGTGACATTTCCCATGTTTTATTCATCTCATGGCTGGTATAATAATCTTTGGAGCCTCTCAAACTATTTGTTACTTACTTAATGAAAATTGGCAGAGATGCTTTTAATTTTTGTACATAAAATACTACAAATTTGATGTTGGAAAACCAAATGGAAAGAATTCATCCGTGCCAGTCCCCTGAACAGACAACCTCCTTGTTCTGCTCCCTGGAGAACCCTCCAGTCTATTGTCATTTTGGGCAGAAGATACGTTAAAACTGGCCTCATGCTCCCCCCAGTTCAAGCGTATTTTGGTCGAAATTTTGCCATTTTAATGCAATTGTTCCTTTCTGGCTTGTCCAGCCTTTTCTTTCCTATTGTTTGCAACCTCCTGAAAGCTGTTGCTCACACCCCTCCTGATGGCAGGTTTTATGTCTGTCAGACTTTCCTGATTCCTTCCTTGGCTCCCTGAGCCCAGTTCCTGTTCTCCAAGTGTTTCTTGATAATGCAGCACAACACAACCCTCAAGTTCAGACTCAGCTGCCACAGAAAGTGCAGTCCCCAGAGGTTCCATGTGGGAATTCTGATGGTGGAATGCGTTTGAACTACTGCTTTTTTTCAGTCAGAGTGTAAGGAAGAACAGGGTCACAAGTTAATGTTGCTCTCAGAAGATACAGTAAAGGCTTGGTCTGAGATGGGGAAACAAAGAGGGGGAAGTGTGTCCTAACCTGAAACAGGAGCTGCTGTTGTTCAAACCAAGGAGTGAAATAACATTAAATATAAATGATGATGTGGCGTAAGTGGTGGAGACAGGGCAAGGAGGTAGCTGCCTCTGGACATCTGGACATGAGCAAGCAGCTGTCTCAGGAAGAAATTCATCTGCCCTGGGAAAAAAACTACTCTGAATGGGAACTGGTTAGGGCAGGTTTACTTCAGCACAAGGTTGCATCATGCAGCCTTTTTTCCTTCCCTTAGGCCATCTGGGGATTTCCTGGCTGATCCTGTTCATGCTGCTTTCTCTGGGTGCTTGAGAGATCTCTAATAGGTGCTTGTGAACAGCTGTGGGGGATGAGCATCAGGCTGGCCTAGCTCATTAAGAGAAAATGGGTTCAGAGCAACTAAGGTGATCTGGGGGCATTAACTGGTAGAAGAGGAGGACAGGATTTTTCCTTTTTATTGCAGCAGCCTTCTGAAGGCATGCTGGGATCTGGGGAGATAGGTAAATGGCAGCTGTATTCATGGAAGCACTGAAATAAGATTCTCACTGCTCTTGGCAAGGGTCCTTTGCCCTGCTGTGTTGCCTCAGCAAGGCACACTCATCTTCCAGTCATTAGTCATTCACTTGTTATTTCATTTTCTGGAGGAGATTATAACCAGCTGAGGCAATATGGCAACGTGAGGGACCAGGCTGCTGTCTTAAACTGCTGTATTGTCCCTTTGTCTTTGCTTTGTCCTCCTTCCAAACCCATGGCCATCCAGAGCAATCAATGGAGAGCAGGCGAGAGCATTCCTTAGGGTGGGAGGAGCAGACAGTTTGGATTTTTGCAAGTCAAGTTGCCCAACACTGGGGTTATGTTGTTCACTGTGGAACAAACAAGGGCTAAGCGTTGTGATGCTGCTGTGCTGATTTCAGAGAATTTATAAACTGCGATGAATTTATGGAGAGCAAAGGCTCAGGGCTGGAGGGCTTCGTCATGTTGCTTCTTTTCGCAGCCTTTGAATCAACCAGGCCTCAGAGGTTCAGCAGGAGCAGGTGGATTCTCAGGGAGCTTCAGCTTCTGAACCTGAAGACCGTATTACCTAATCCAGTCATGAAGCAGTGAGATTAGGGGTACTCACCCTTTTCCTTGAAGCCTGAGTGTTGTTCTTTGATGAAAAAGTCTTTAGGAGAAGGGATTCTCTGTAAATTAGCCTGTTGAGTAAATTGTATACTGGGACTCTCTTGTCCTGGAGGGACCTCAGGTCAACACACTGATTTTAAGTGATAACAATAGCATTTGATCAAGTGGCTCAGGTGAAGAGTAAGATTTATCACTTCTAGGAGACCTTTGCTTCCAGGGTCTTACAGGTCCTTCAGGACCAAATCTGGCCCCTTCTGAAGCTGTTCACTGACTGGGAGCAGCATTCTCCCAATGAATGAATAGCTTATTACTGCCTGACATTTCTCAAGGGCAAGTTGGATACTACTGTTGCCTCTTATATGCCTAGGCTCACATGTGTTTTGGCACGTACACTTCCTTGATATGAGAAAATGCAAATCACTTCTGCAAAATTGCTGATTCTTATTGTATGAGGGAGGGAGGAAGAAAAAAAAAAAAAAAGATGCACCCAAATCTTTCCTGAAATTTCCAAGTTTGAGGAGTGTCCAACCTCTGCCAGGCTTGGTAATCACAGTGTCTGATGCCAAGCAAGAATAGGAATTTTTCAGCAGGTAAGAAGGTAACAGTGAAGTGAACTGTGTTTGGTGCTGTGGGGAAACATCTGTGTTCTCCCCACCCACGCTGCTGTGTGGTCCAGAGTGGGGGCTCTGTCAGGGGAGGTATTCAGAGGCAGTTGTCTGTATCTCCTGGGTTTCTGCATGAGGTCAGTTTTGCTTAGTCTGCATAGCCTGAGGAAAAAAAATCAAGTCAAATGCACAGCACAGGATTATTGTCTGGCATTGTCTTAGTTTGGGCAGCTGCAGTGCGTGAAGTTTTTTTGTGAAGAGGCAATTTTTGGAGCAAGGCAGGTGAGGTAATTACCACGATCCTTTTTTTTGGATTTTACTGAATGCCTCCAGCATTTGGAGGGCTAAAGAGAGAAAGAAATCGGAGTTTCCCCGAATCCCCTGCCCCTTTTTACTTTAACCTGTATATTCAGTGATAATAGCATAACAAAATAAAGGGGAATTATTTATGTGGCACTAAAAGCACAGTGAGTGTCAGAGCAAGGGACTTACACCTAAATATTATTAATTTTAGCTATATGGCTGTCCTTGCCATAGTTACAAGGATGTTTTTCTATCTGCTGGCTTGATGCTAACAGTCATTCTGTCAAGGATGGGATTTTTATGGTCCCTTTTTTATAGATGTGAACGCTGGATGGAGTGATAAAATTATTTCCTTAAGGTCTCTTAAGGATCAAGAAGCAGGGTAGGAGGGCTCGAATCCAATTCTCTTGAATCCTAGTTCACGAACTTGGCTCTGAGACTGTTTATGGGACCTTCCTGGTGTCAGGATTGACTTCCCTGAAGTCAGCTGTATTGTACCACCATAAATTACCTTAAGCAGATTATGGCCAGGGCCACATTAGTTGCTTTCAAGGACCTCACTGTGAAACAGAGCACACAAAAATTGGAGTGGGATCAGGAACAAAGAAAGTACTGAAAACAAAACTCTTTAGTCCCACAGTCAGTAACAGAATGGGCACTGAGACTTTCTTAGTCTACCAGAATCCATTTTTGTCTTAGTCTAATTCATCCTCTTTCATTTGCATTTCCTCTTTTTTTGGCTAACATTGGTTTTGATGAAGAAATGTGCCAGGCCCTGTGACATCCATGACAAGTCCATTCACAGTCCCTCATATTGAGCCAACACTACTGACTCCATCACAAACAGACCAAAGATGAGGCCACAGTTAGTGGACTTAAATGTTCTGCAGCAGCAGGGTTTTGTGGTGGTGTTTTTCTGTGATGGTGTGTTTTGTTTTCTTTGATAGTATCCTCACAAAAGAGGAAGGTCTGGGTGGCTGTGATCAGAAGTCAAGGACCCAGAATTGGTGATACCAGAAGCACTGGCATGTAGCCTGTATGGACTGGTAGTGGTGCTGTCCTAGCTATAGCAGTGTAAAGATGAGAAAGGCAACATTTGTGGAGAAGGTGAAATTAAAAGGGAAAATTAAGGAAATTCTGAGGGGTGGCAGTGGTCATGTGGATAAATGTCTCTGTAAATTTATCGGAAAGATAAAAGTTTCCAAAATAATATTGCTGTGGGAACTTAGGAATGTATCTTAATATCTAGGAATACACATTGGCAAACACATTTTATTAATAAGGTAAAACATAAATATGCCTGGATGTGGTAGCCCAGATTTTTTTCATTAAATTGAGCACCAGCAAATGGAGGTGCTATTTTAGGCTTTGTTTTGGTAACTAGTGTTGATGTTAAGAGGGCCTGATTGTACAGAGGAATCTTGGACCTAGTGCTTATAAAATGGATTCCTTTTAAATTAAATAGAAAGCTAAACAAAAGTAGATCTGGAACTAGGATACTTGTCTTTGAAAGGGCAAACTTTGAAAAATGAAAAAACCTGATGGATGAAGTCATCTGGGCAAAGAATGGTGAATGAAGAATGCAGAGGATACAGAGCCTCTACTTCAGAGGTGCAGAAACTATCTGGACCAGGGGTCCTAAGCAGAGGAGGAAAAAAGGGCAGGAAAGGGCTCCTTGCTGAAAGCTGGTGAATAGCCACCTTAAAAAGGATAGTTGGGATTAAACAGAGAGTCTGTAAGGAATGGAAAAAAGGACTAATTGGCAAAAAAGCAATGTCTTAGAGGTCAGGAAGGGTAGGGATAAAATGAGAATTGCCAAAAGTCATGCTGTGTTAGGTCTGGCAAAAGAAATTAAAACAAATAGCAACAGGTTTCTCAGCTACATAAATAAAATTAGACTTGAAGCTGCTGTGCAGCAAGGACCAACTGGAAGATCAAAGATGATGTAGGTATGGATCCAGTATTAACCAAACTTTGCTTCATTGTTAAATACAGTTGGAGGGGATGAGGACATGGAAATCTTGGAAACTGAGGGTAAGAACTAAAAGTCAAAGAATCAAATTGATTGAAACCAGTCAGAGGGCAGGAGCACCAGCCCTGGTGAAAACTGTAGGTGTGAAGATGTTGAATACTTGTGGTTGCACTGTTAGGCTCATTGCTACAAAGAGAGAAAGCCCAGAAAAACTCTTCAGGATAAATGATGTGGATTGGGAGTGGGATAGAGCTGAATAGAACAGAGTGCTGGGATGGGCAGTGAAAGACCAGGCTGCAAACATTGATGAATGGGACTTTTGCTAGTGAAACCCACCAGTGGACAGCTGAGACCTGCGTGTGTTCATTGATCCCAGGGTGAGGGGGGACTTCCACTGCGCTTTGTAGAAACCAGCCAGGCTCACCCTGTGTCCTCAGAGAAGTGTCCCATGGGGAGGGAAGCGTTAACCCCCTGGAAAGCTGCTGGCAAGCCCTCAGCAGCAGTCATGAGCCTGAAAAATGGATGTAAGCAGGCACAGGTGCAGGGAAGAGCTCCAGGGGACTGGGAGCTTCTGCCACGGGCAGGACTTGGCTGCTCTGTTGAGTTACAGGAGGCAAACAAAGACAGGGAGGGGAAAGAGCACTGTGAGCGAGAAAACAGTGTTGGTACAAGGACGTCATTCCATAACTCAGCCCTAATAATATCCTGTCTAGAAAATACAGCACCTCCTGCTGGCTGGAGCACTGTCTTTCTAGGATAACATCTCCAGGTGATACCTCAAGGGAAGGGCAGATAGCTTTCTGCTCCCAGGGAGGCTGCTGTGATGTGGCTCTGATAGCAAGTCTCATGTCCAGTGGTTCAGGAGGCCCTTGCAGGGCCAAAAAAAAAAAAAAAATAAATACCAATGAGGATTTTTTTCCTTAAATGAATAATTTTCTAAAATGTTTTAGTTCTCCTCATGAGCCCAGCAGGTTTTGTCAACACACAGGACATAGGGCTGACCCTGCCATGCTAATGCTCTTTCAGCTTGGCAGAAGGCAGGTTTTGTCATGGGAAAGTGATTGTTAAAGATCAATGTGACCAAATGATGATCAACACCAAATTCAAAATAAAATTATGCTCAAAAGAGTTTGAGGTTTAATTCACAGTACAGATAGATTGAGGCTAAAGCAGTATTCCTGTTTCACAAAAAGTTTTACTGAATTTTCAAAGGGAATGGAGAGATGGTGTTGTTGTTGTTGTTAATACTGTTTTTTAGGTGCGGGTCCCTGGTCTGCCTGTTTTTTAAATTGATTTTATTTTAAATTGTAGCAAACCAAGTGGCATGACATTCTCTGACCTAAAGCGAGTTTCCATCTATTTATTTATTTACTGAGATTTTATTGCTTAGCATTTCAGAGTAGCAGAAGTGTCCTATGTGTTTGTTTTCTTTAGGCTCTAGAATTTACTCTGCAGCCAAGCCAAACTACTCCAGGTTTAAGGGGAGCTGAAATTAGGAAATCTGTACTTTGTGACCTTAAACTTTAAATGAAATGGGATTTGAGATATAAGTGAGTATTTGCAACAGGTAAGTGGGGGAAGGCTTTAAAACAAAGCCCTTATACAATGCCAATGACTAGATAACGTGGTAAAGTTGGGAGCAGAGACAGAGAATTGGTTGCTCAAGAGGAGGTATCAGGTGTGTTGTCTGAGGCCAACAACCCTGACAGAAACTGGGAAAAGGACAGCTGGCAGCTCTGATACTTTAATTGCAAATGAAACAAAAGCTGGTAGGGGAGAAACTGAGAAGTGTCACATGCCTTTAAGGCCTCCAAAAGGCTCTTCTCCAGCTTACAGTGGGCCTTTCTAGACTGATTTATTCCTGTGACTCAGTGAGGGTTAGATTTTAAGCATTTGCTTCTCTCCACTTCCAAGCTCCCCCAGCATGGCCATGCTGCCTTTGGGGCAAAGGAGCAAGATGCACTTCAGACTATTTATGGCTCGTTCTACAGTTTCATTCTGGGAACATCACAGGGAGGCTGATGGCTGTTTTGATGCCAAATATTCATCAGCCTTCTGCCATTTTCCAAGTTAATTTGTCTGGATGACTTCTTCAATGACTTCTCACATTTTCCACCAGCTAATGCTCTGTTAAGAGTTTTTTCTTTTGTCTGTCTCTGGGGCTGTTTCATTGTATGGGTGCTTCTCCATTTTCTGTCTAATTTAGGGATTCAGGCTGACCTTGTCAATTGTGGTAACTGACTGAGGCCACTTCTGTAAGGAATCATTATCTGGAGATCTCCATGCCAGCTCCACTGCAGTAGGTGTGATCTGAGCACTGCCCTTTTCTTTGGTGGAAGTTCTTGGTTTAGGGATCATCTGGTGTCTGTTCATCTCTTAGGGCATCCATCTCTGATGCTCCCAGGTTAATTTTTCATAGCTTTACAGCCAGAAGGACAGTGTCCCATTCTCAAGCCTGCTTCCTCATCCAGTTCAGATCACAGATTTTTGCTGTGTGATACACTATCACAACCCTTTTGCAAACTGTACCAGTGGCTAATTATTTGGATTGTCCATGTTTGTATAATCCAGTAGTTTTCAACTCAGTAAAAGCTGCATATTTATAAGAGTTGTTAATTCCTTTTGGTCTTCCTAGATTTAACTGTAGATGTAGTCAAATTTTCCCTGGTTGCCCTTTTCCTTTCTAGTATCTTATCTGACTAATCTGTCCTACTTTCTTCTGTGGTGCTCCATTATATATTTTAGGAACAAGAAAGACGCTTGTGTGGAATTCTCTCCACAGGTTTTACTCACTTTTGCTTTTCATTCTTGATAAGCAGTTTCCATTCTCCTCTTCTCTTACACCTCCAATAATAAATACCTATGTTGCCCCATCAGTGTACATAGTATTCTGAAGACCTCAAAAGAGGCAAAGTCCTGAGCCACCAATTCCTTGTCTTTCCATGCATCTCCCATGCTGCTGTGGGGGTACTGGGAGCATAGAATGATGCAGCTTTGCAGGGAAGGACCCACATACTGCAGTGGCTGGGTGTATTTTGCTCCTTTGGAGCTCACTGGGAATAGAAGACTTTCCTAATTCCCTTTCCAAGAGGGGAAGACATAGCAGCTGGTGACATTACACATGGAGAGAGTGTGGAAATGCTCTGAAACTGGACATGCCCATTCTACCTTCTCTGGTCCTGTAACAAATCTGGTCTTTGAATGCAAAATTTGCATTACTTTTCCTGTGAGGTGTTAAATGCCACCAGTAACTCTTCCTTACTGACTACAAACCCTTTCCTCCAGCATTACTTGTTTGCTGCTCCTCCAGGCATGCTTTCTAGGTGATGTAGGAGGGAGTAGTAGTGAAATGAGTTGTTAACTCAGCTCTTGAAGTGTTAGGGATGTCTCTGTTCTGGAGGAACTTTGTGATGAAGAGATCTGTGGCTGTGTAGGGATTAGCCAAATGAAGCTGGTAGAAATGAGATCAGCCCAAGGCTTTTTTTACCCTGGTATTCTTCCTACTGGTATTCAGTAAGAAGACTGAAATGTAAATATGATGATTGCAAGCATATGTGGCTGTGGCTGTCCATCTTGAGACCTGTTCAGTGAAAACTGGATTTATCTGTTTGCCAAGAGCAACATGCTTTTCCCTTTAACCCTCAGGAAGCCTTTCAGCTTTAGTCTGGCTGACACTATCATGGTTTATTTAGCAAGGCAAAGCATGATGAGGCTAAAGGAGTGGTGTGAGAGGCCACAGCTGGGCTTTGTGAGATGCAGGAATGGGGCAAGGGAGAAAACAATTAGGAAATAGCAAGTGTTCTGGTGCAGAGTTTTAGAGTGGGAACTTGTAATGTTCAGTGGTAAATAGCTGGTTAATCAATGCCAGACTGTCTCTTGGAAGTCATCTTAATTACTTTAGCCTGTGTCAGACACTGATATCCTTGAAACCTGAAAAATCCCATGAGAAGGTGCTTTCGTTGGTCCTCAGCCAGCGTGTTTCGCTGTGTGACAAGAGCAAGTGGTGGTGGGCTGGGGCCATCAGGGCAGCACTGGGGGTGGCACTGGAGGGGTCTCTGTGTCAGAGCACCCTGTGCAGCTGGTCAGGAACTTGCAGTGAGTTCCTTGCTCTAGGGTGGTGCCCAACCTCTCCACTCAGGCAGCAGCAAGAGCTGCTGCTGCTGTTTTCCATGTGCTTTGGCTTTGTTCCTGTGCCCATAGCTCATGCCAAAGCCTTCTGTAGTTGTGAAAAGGCTGGGCATTTTTATTTCTTTTTAAAGAAGAGGTGTCCTGGCTCCCAGCCCCTCACCAGAGCTGTGGTTGATTTTGGAGGCATGCATGGCACACAGCAGGTGCACTTAGCATTCTGAAGGTCACCCCTTGGCTAAGGGGTCTTCAAAACCTGTCTCAACGGGGTATAAAGGCCGGCACTGTGGTGTTCAGGTCTTTCTGCTGACTTGTTCCTGTGGGCTGAGGGGAAAGCTATGAAGCAGGAACAAGAAGATCACTATTTTTCAGTTTCATTTGGCATTCCATGAAAAGATCAAGCAGGGCACAGAACTGAACTATAAAGGTCACTCCTGTAAGAAGTTAGAAATGGCCTTGATATATAAATGGCATCTAAAAGGAAATACAGAAATTCACAGATGTGTGGCTGGCTAAGAAATGTGATAATCCATGTGCAGCCTCTGGCTTGGAAAGTCCCTGTGTCATTGGTTTCCAGAAGCAGAGGAGATGATCAGTCATTACAGTCTTTCTGATATCAGCTGCTGGTCACAGAGGAGCAGCTCATTCCCTGACTGCTCCCTGTTTCCCTGGGAAGCAATGCTGCAGAACGCATCTGCTGTCCCTTCTCTCTGTCTTGGTTGAAGGGGGGATCAGTATGGGTTGTACAGCAATACCTAAATTCTCTGCCTTCCCTAACTTTGGAAGACAGGGTGTTCTTTTGAGGATAACTTGAACTGATGTTCCCACAGGTAGAGTCCAGCTGGGTTCAACTGTAAAGCCTAAAGAGGGATTTTTTCATAGGAAAGATGTCTCTGCTTAGTGCATACAAGCTGTGCTGGAGGAAGAGAGGAGGGCGTGGAGAGGTTTAGAGGCTGTAATTTGCTCACTGCATTCCTCCCAAGGAATCCAGAAGTTTGTCTTGTTAAAGACAGGTCTGTTTTCCTCTCTAGTGAAACAAGAGTGCCTGAGTAATTATCAAATGCACAGGAACATCCATTACCAGTTTGGGATAAGAAATGCAGAGTTAAATTACATTTTGACTCTCTTTCACTTCACTCTTCGGATACTTCTTTTCCTGGGTTTGAAGTCTTGTTGGACTGGGAAGGAAGGACCAGGGGAGCTCATTCGGCTGCTGCTAGTATCCCTTGCTTTTTGCTTGCTTCAAGGGTGGCTTTTGTGTTTAGACATTGGAGAAAAGATACCAGGCAGCAGGGATAAAGGATGGTTGGACTCAGCACTGCAGCGTGAAATCAAACTGGAACACAGCATTGGGAGAGCTGACAGTACTTTGAATATCTTATTCTCATAGGAGGGGGTCAGGCAGGACATTGATGCCTGCTTCAATTGGAAGAGTTGAAAGTCACTGGCTGAAGAGGATTCTCATGTACGTGGCAGGCAGGAGAACAAGGAGCTGAGGTCAGGGGCACTTGGGAGATGGCTGGTGAGGGTGGGGAGCATACCTGGTGGGCATGAAAAGCAAGTGGTGGTGTAACTGAGGAGCTTCCTTCTGGGTGCATGAAACAGATTGTGGGGATTGCTGCATCACAGCCATGACTTGTGGTGGTGTCATGAAGCATCACTTCAGCCACTTACCCTGAAGCTGCATTAGTCCTGATTTCAGCAGGTCATCCTGCTTTTAGCAGGTATAGAGCTCCTGAGCTGCTTGTGTGGGTCGCAGTCTGTTAGTATTAAGCAGCACAATGTATTGGTGTGCATTTGGTGCTTCATGACAGTCAGCTGGCCAGCTGAGCAGTCTCAGCCTCAGTCTTAAGTGAGAGAAATACTGTCTGGGATGGTGCCCATCCCGTATCATGGCCTGAAAGCTGTGAAAGGATGCCAGGCATCCGTGTGAGGATGCCACAGGCCAGTTAAGGTGCCCAAACTCCTTGCCTCAGGAGGCACCAGTCCTGTTCTCCCAGTGGCTGCAAAGTACTTGGTGTGGCTTAGTGGGAAGACAGCCAACTTTACAGCCAATGCTCCTCTATGTTCCCAGCTACTGTGTGCCTGGCTTCTGGTTTCACAGGGAAACAGACATATAGGAGCTGGAAAGGGCATTTCAAGTAACCTCTCCTCAGTCTGGGGGCATGAAGGACCCTTGTACTTTCTGGAAGGGATTCAAGCTCTGCATGCATTAAATGCAGGTTTACTGAGCTGGGCTTTTCTGCTGTTCAGGCCACCTGGAAGGATGTGCCAGAGGGGTTTCACAGTGTGATTGTTTGTGAGTGGTAGCTGGCATGAGCACACCCTCCACTGGGTGCTTGGAGGGGGACATGGGGGCTGTATTTTGATTCTGCTTTTCCTGATTGTTGTAGCTTGGCAGAGACAAAGTTTCAGAGACAGCAGGGGCAGCAAGATCCTTTTTCTTTTCCTTCTTCCTGACATGACACCATCTTCTACCACTAATCTGTTTTCTGGGGAAACAGAGTGGGAAGGGAGGATTGGTGGGGTTGAAGTCTGCAGCTTTGAAGCACATAAACCAGAATATTTAGCATGGGGTTTATTGTCTAGAGAGGAGACTTTCCTAAAAGCAGCCCCAGAGATAGTGAGCAGCTGTCACAGCTTTTGTTCCTGCTTCAGGTGGGATTTCAGTGGAAAAAAAAATTTAAAAAGGAAGAGTGAAAAAAGAAGAAAACTTGAGCCATACAAAGCCCTCTCCCCAAGGGCTGTTCAGAAAATGGAGATAAAGCAGCAATAAAGTCAAGTGGTCAATTAAGCCAGATGTATGTGCTTTAAAACACTAACAGATGTGGCAACAGTGGCTCTAATGAAGTGGATCTTTATGGGCCAAGCGTGATGGAGATTGGTGCGGGTGCCCGTTGCTTCCTGATGGGGAATAGTGCAGCAGTGCATTTGTTCTGGGGACTGATGAAAGGGAGCATGTAGCTGCTGGGGGCTGTTGTTCCCCACTGTCTCCTTGGCTCCTGCTGCCTTGCCTCTGGGATGGCTGTGGTTACAGTGCTTTCCAGTTGTGGTGGTCTGTGTGAGAGCAGTGCGAGTTATCTATCTGCTGACACCCTGCAGGGCTCCCGGGAGGGTTTCCTGTCCCCCTTGATGAGCTCCTTCCCCAGACCCTATGCTTGGGGACTTACATGCCCTTAAATGACCGCACTGAAAATTTGCATTTTGCTTTGAAAATTTGAAGGTTCCACACTACCATGGACAAAGGCCAGGTAAAAGCTGTTGCATGCTGTACAACGTGAGCAGAGCGTGGTGTTAGCCAGACGTGGTGCACAGCAGCTGTCTGGGCTGTGGCTGGGGAGGCTGACCCACGCCAGGCGTGTACCATGTTCAGGGTTGGAGGAGGACATAAACATCTGTATGCCACAGGCCAGTGTATGGCGTTTAGGGTGAGCTCTGTGGGAACACCAGTCCTTCTTGAAGCCAGGGGATTCCCTGTACTTCCTTGCCGAAGCTCTGTGTGCTTCACTATTTGGGTTGTTTACAAAGGCAGGGGTGGTTTTCTCTAACTTGGGGGCCCCTCCACCCTGTGTATCATCAGGTCCCACTTTTCAAGGGCTCTTTGCCACATGCTTGGATCTCTTCCAAGGCTTTGAGTAGTATCTGGCCGAGAAAGGGGTGCTGTGTAGATCAGGTGTAAAGCAAACACACCAGGGCACTTGGTGCTGGGCATGCTGGCTGGCTGTACACAAAATGCTTTCAGGAGCTGTTTAAAAGGAAAGCTGAGTGATTTGCATCCCAGCAAATCATTCCAGTGATTCAGCTGGGTTATCACGTTTGTCTCCATCGCTGTGTTCTGTGGTGGTCTGTTTCTTAAGCTTTGCAATGCCTTCATCCTCCTTGGGAATGCAGCTACTGATGTTCCCCTGTCTTCCTTCCTCTGCCACAGTTTTATGACTCTCTCTTCCTGCCTTTTGCTCAGCAGGAGTCTGCAAACTCCTGGGTTTTGAATTTGGGCAACTTCATGGGTGGCCCAAAATAGAGAGTCATTTTTAAACAAAATGAGATCCAGCCCTTTTTTCTGTAAAGGCAAGAGACCAAAGCAACAACATCAGAGTGAAGCAGCAGGCTGCCTTGGCACTGCTTCCCTCACACCTGTGGGGAGGAAACTTATCCTTCTGAACGCCAAGAGGCATGGATGTGGCTGTGCTGTAGGCTCTGGAGGTTGGAAGTCACTGAGGGACCGTCAAGGTACCTTGCATTGCTTGCATGTGCATGGCCCTTGTATGCCACAAACAGTTATTACAGATCAAATTGCTGCCTTCTGGTAGAGTGTCCATGAGTTTGAACGTTTCACTGTGTTCCTCATGTGCCAGTCAGCAGTGGGATGAATCTGCAAAGACTTAGTTTTGTCAAAGCTCCCCGTTATTTCAGTAGCAGTGTTGTATCAGCGAAGATTTTATCTTTAGATAGTGGCAGTTGCTTTGTTTCAGTAAATGCGCATACTAAGACAAATAGGAAATGTGCATAACAAGTACACATGCAAGACTTGGTTCAGTCCCTTCTCATGGAGTGCTTGAACACAAGGGTTCAAATTCAGCTCTGCCTCTAGCTGGGAGAAGGGTAAAATTTAAAACAAGGGTTAAAGAAATTGAGCAAAGTGACTGCAAAACTAAGTGAAATACTGCCCCAAGAACAGATGACCAAAGTGTTTTGACATAACCTGAAACAATTGTGGTGTTGCTTAGCTTGGATGTCAAATGAGAAAAAACAATCTGGGAACAGCTCAACTTGAGGCTTAAATGTGGGTATAGCAACTAAGTAATAGCTGTCATGAGGAGGGAAGACAATGACTGTAAGTGCTGGAGGCAGGTGGGAGATGCTCATGGGCAAAAAAGGCTCAACTAAATTGCAGTAGATACTACCTACGGTTCAGTGCTCTGGTTTCATTTGCAGGCACCTGTGCTTTGTGCCTGGGGAATGCAGGTTTCTGGGGAAAAAGCAAACAGGGTTGGCTTTAAGGGCCGGTGCATGGTTCAGGGGCTGCGTTGGGACAGTGGGTCCAGCAGACCTTAAGGTGACACTGATGGTATGGGCTGTTGGGCTCTGGCAGAGTTTCTCAGAAGGTAGGGATAAATTACTGTAATAATAGTGTGTTTTGAAAAAGGCAGACTTCGAGGAAATGTGCAGTGATATTTGGGTGGGTGGTGAGGGGAGCCCTGGCCTGAGCTGCCGTCTGGAAAATTGACTTTGGAAAAGTGAGATGTTATTTAAAAACTAGTAATACAAATGACTGAAGTTCATTCCATTGGTATGCATAATAACTGGAGAAGCCAATGTGGCTGAGAAGGGAGCGGAGCAATACCAGAGATAGGTGAGAGATGGCTCTCACAGACAGGATGAGGCACCTTTTTGTGTTTTAAGTGTTTTTTGCTTTATTTGTGGGTTGTTTTTTGTTGGATTGGGGTTTTATTATTCCTAGTTTTGAGGCTTTTCCACCTTTCTTGTGGGTGCAAGTTCAGACTTCTCACTGTGCTGCACACAGCCTTCCCAGATGGTGCAGTACTCTGGTGCAGGCTCTTCGGGATATGGTTATGCTGTGTCCAGAGCCACTTCCCCACCAGCCATTGATCCTGATGGGGGTTGTGAACAGGCACCAAAGGGTTACTCACAAATCAGTGAATTGCAGTTGGGCTTTCAGAGCCAGAGGACTTCTTTTTGGTGAGCTTTTGTCTATCCTTGAGGAGCTGGAGCAGGCAGAAGGCATTGTCAGAGACTATCTCCCTTAGCTTCTAATATGATGGAACCTACAAAATTTCCCTCAGTCACCTCTCCTTGAAGCAAGATGTCTTATTTGGCTAAAGCACCCTAACCAAGAGACATGAACAGATGTGAGTACTTCCTTTAGTAGTCCATCTCTTGTTTGTGCAGGTTTAAACTGATCTTTGGTGATCTGTCTCCATCTAGCATGGTGTTTGCTTGTTGCTGCAAACAACAAGCTCCTGGACCTCTAAGGGTGGTAATTTAAAAATAGAAGAATAGTCACAAAAGGTCCTGTATGCTAATTTTTCCCAAAATGTGCGAGGGAGGCAGAAACATTTAGTGTGATTTTGAAGAGTTTCTTGTTTGTGATTGTGTGTCTATCAGATCATAAGTCCTTCATCAGTCCTTCCTGGCAGGCTGCAGAGCATCATACCTGGGAATCAGCCTTGCTGAGATTCACAGCTCCTGTAATTCTGGCAGCATCTGGCTCTCCTGCAGGAAAGAGAGGTGCAGCAGCCCAATGCCAAACAAGAAATCATCTAAATAGTAATGATTATGCAGGCATCATCATGGAGGCTGTGGTAAGGAAAATTTGTGTGCTTGCATACTCTAGACTGTGGGATGCAAAAGCCCTGACAGATTTGGACTCAGGATTAGAGATAAGCCCCTGTTTCCATTGTGGAAATACAGGTAATTAGAACACAGCAGTTAAACCTATAGGAAATTAATAAGGTGGTTCACTTTTACTCTGGAAATTCATAGGAACCAAGGATTTAGGCACTGATTTTATACTAGAAGTTGGTTCAGGCTTTTTGGGGTGTCTGAAGACCACACAGATGCATGTGAGTGAGCAGAGAAGGAGAACAGAGACTTGGCCTGGTAGGATTAATGGCTTGTTTCATTCAGGCAGAAGCCCCTAATGACTAAGTAGTAGCTACTCTGGGGATTTTACAGACAGGGTCAATGTCAAATCGGGAAGCTGCAGTGCAATTAATTTAAGCTGGGAAGTGTTTTCAAGTTAATTCATTTAGTTCTGCTGGGAAGGTTGGAGCTTTGCAGAGGGCTAATTGTAGAACTGTGTTGAAAAGGCTGAGATACGGTTCACTAACAAGGGGGAATGCTTTTCTGGTGGCAGGGAGCTCGGAGAGCCTCACTCAGCAAAACCTTCCAAATGCGTTAAAGGCCTTTCCCCTGAGCATGCTGCCTTCACACATATTGAGGTTAAGTACTTGTACAAAAACACTGTCGTCAGCCATGAGATGACACCCTCTAGCTCCTCAGCCTCAGCTTTTAGGTAAGTCCAGAGTGTCTCTGCTGTAGGTGTGCACTGGTATGTACAGAGCTCTGTGCTCAGGAGAAGTGGTGAAAGGTAAGCAGGATTGTAAGTGGAAGCTTGGTAAATGAAGGGACTTGAAGCATTCCCCTGCATTTTTGAGGGTCCTGAACAGCATTCTCACCATTCTTGGCACACAGTGAACAGCTGGTGCGGGAGAGAGCAGGGTGTCACAAACAATAGGTGCAGGTTCTCTGCTGGAAGGCTGGAGCAGACATTCCCCAGCAGTGGTTTGCGCTTTGCTGGGTCTGCACAGAGTGGACTGGTAATGTGCTACATGGCCCTTCAGTCAGATCATTTGGAAAGAAAGCTAACAAAACAAACCCTGCTATTTTGTCTCTCTTCAGGCCTGGTTGCACGTTTCCATGAAATGGTGGAAACTTACTATTTTTGCAAATTGTGTTCCTGTTTGAGATGCAGTTGGCATTTGCTGACGTGTTTGTAGATATATTGGGAGGTGGAGGGGGAAGAGAACTAATAGGGAGACGCACATGCAGAAACACAGAAGCAGGCTATGTAGTTGCACAAGTCTTGTATCCTTGGGAAACCAGTCTACAAACATAGTTAAAAAAAAAAGAAGACTGTTTGAAGTAAAGCCTGGGGGAGGGGACATCTCAGTCCCTCTTCTATCCTCATCTGACATCAGCTTCACGTCAGTATTGCTTCTCCCTCGGTGCTGGAGGGCTACAGGGCACTGTGCAGTGGTAAGAGGTTTTGCTCTGGTTCTGGCCCTAGATGGATGGAGGAGGGAAAGTTGAGCTCTCCGGACACCAGGAATAGGAAGAGAAGAGAGAGCAAAGCAAGCTGCTGAAAGCTGTGCTGCCCAGAGTCAGTGTCCCTGGCACTTTGGAGGAGCGTAAAGCATTTCCTGTAGGATGCCTGAGTCAAAGGAAAGCACTGGGTGCCCCTTGGATCACCCCTCGGTGCCAGCTGCTCAGGGCAGGGAGAGGAGCTTGCTAAGCAACCCCTGGCCAGGACATGCCGTTCCCTCCCCAATCCTGCCTTCCTGCTAGTAGAGATGGGCTGAAAAGATCTCAGGGCAAAAAAAAGAAAGGGTGTTTGCAGAGCCCTAGGGGTTTTGGCCCCAGGAGATCTGAGAGTGCTTTGTGGACAGCTTATCACAGAGGTCTTGGAGACCAGTGCAGGAATTTTCTGGCTGTGGTGTGCAATTCCTCACTGATACTGAGCAAGCTGGTGTGATGAAACAACCCTGGGAGTGCAGGCAGGCAGAGTCCTGGGGAGATCTTCAGAAGATGGAGATGTTCTGAAGTGATCAGTGTCCCATGGTAGCCTGTGTTTCTGAGAGACTGGGATGACTGCTTTTCAGCCCAGTCCTCCCAAAAGGTGGGTGCCGCGTTCCTGCAGCCCCAAATGTGCCCGCGCCTGTACATGGTGCAGTGCCAGGTCAGGACTTGGGCTTCTGCATTTGTCCATATATTCCCACATGGCTTTGGGCAGCACTCTCAAATTATTTCTGTGCCTTTTTTTTGTTTGTTTGTTTTGTTTTGTTTGTTTGGGTTTTTTTTGTTTTTGTTTTAGCCATGTGTAATACAGGATGAACACATTTCTGTCTTCAGGGTAATTAATGAACTGCAAAGCCCTCCGACGTCTTCAGAAGGAAAGAGCTGGCCAATGGAAGCTGTGATTGCTGCGGGAAGGAGATGTAAACCCCTTCCAGCCAGGACACAGCTGGGACCCCGAGTTAGTGGGGTTCAGGCAGGGTGTTAAAGGCCACTTGAGTGAAGCTTTCTGTGGGTCTGGGACCTTAATCAGCATTTAAACACCCCAGGCAGATAAGCAAATGCACGTGAAACCCTCTGGGCAAGCTGTTGATGAAGGAAAGCAAGTGCAGAGAGAGCAGGAGCAGCACTGGCGAGGGTGGCTGCAGTCCTTGGCATAGTGTGTGCTCCCCATGACAGAGCCTGGCCCTCCCGTGCTAAGTGAGTGCTACTGGCTCCATCCCGTTCTGCAGCCCAGATACGCTTCAGGGCTCTTCAAAGGGATAAAAATATATTTTTAACCTGAGGCAGCTGCCTTGTTTTGTGTGGTACATTTTTTCTTGTAGCTCTGGAAGTGACAAGTTGTTTTTCAGCCCCTCTGTTTCTCAGCTGTCTCGGCAGAGGTGCCTAGAGGTCTCAAACCAGATTCCCGAAAATTTGAGCACTGGAAATTGGTAGTCACTTCTGAAAATGTTGGCGAGACGGTGCAGCTCCCTACAGATGTTAACTGATGGCCATTTGAACAGGCTTTTTCCTTAGCCAAGTCCTCACCCCATTGAAGCAAATAGGAATTTTCCTTGAAAAAGGCCATAAAGAAATCGTTTTCTTGGCAAGTAGAGAGTGTTTCATGGACTCTACAGCAGCATTCAGGAGAACTTCAGCTATCTGCTTAGATTCCTGCCACACTTGTCCCACCCTGCACAAAACTCTCTTCCTTTTTATCCAAAATAACACAGGAGATGTTTTCCACATGCCATAAGAAAGAACTATAAAATAATTGTTTGGGAGTTTGGCACCACTCTCTTACAGATATTTAGTGTGAATTGAAGTTGGTCAGCAGAAAGGTGTTGGCTAGGATGACAGACAGATTAGGGCTCTGTGTCTTGAGGCTATTATATACCTGCCCATCCCATGCTAGCAGGGATGGTAGGTGGCTTCATTATTTCATGGATTGTAATAAACAAGCATGACTTGCAGGTTTTGGGCAGCATTAAAAAGCATTATCTAGCTGTAAGAGGGGTTGTTTGGCTTGTGGTGTGCTCTGTGCTGTCCTGATCTCAAGTCTTTATCCCTCCACTCTCCTTGCTGCTCCCTGGCCCTTTTGCTCTTTCAGATGTGGTCCATCACACCTGGTGCTTAGCTTTCTCCTGTGCATCGCAACTTGTCCTGAAAGAAACACTGGTGCTCTGCACATGGGGATAACCTCTTCTGTCTCATCTTCCTTCCCCTGTGATGAAGACACCCCTGGAAGCTCCAAGCCAGGATAACTTCTCCTAAGAGCAGCACCAGATTTGGAAGAGGGAAAAGCTGTGATGGGGCTCTGCCATCAGCCCCAGGTGGATCAGTCCAGCTTGGCAGCAGGGTCAAAGGCATGGCTCACCATGGCTGACTTGGCCTTAGACAGGAGAGCTTACAGTCAATAGCAGCTAGACCTTCCTGGCCCCAGATCCAGTCGTGTTTCTGTGGTGGTGCCTGGGGAGCCAAGACCAATCTCTCCTGTCCCTGGGTGTGTTCATGCACATTGGCTTGCATACCCCACTCCCATTGGTGGTTTTCTTTGGGCTGATATTTGTTAGCATTGGAAAGTGAGAAAAATGAGCAAAAATATTATCAGAAGCAGGTTTTGTGAATGAATCAGCCGACAAGAGGCTTACCAGCTCGCCTGCATTTACTAGCACAGTGCTTATTTGGGCAGATGTCTATATATTTTAGTTGGAGGCAGGAAGGAGTGAGAATGGATGGGGGAAGACATCACTTCCAGTTTGCTGCTTTGCTGTCAGTTTGTACTATATTTTTCTGAATGAAGCAGGGGACTGCAGTGTGTCTGAGAAGCTGCCCTGCTGCTACTCTTTCTCTGCTGTTGTTGACAACTTGGGGGGCACCAAGGAGAGGAGCACAAAAGAGGTCAGAAGGCTAAAACTCTCCGAAGCAGCTTGTTGAGGATCAGGGCCTGGCCAGCCTTGCCCATCTCTTCATGGTGCTTTTTTATTTGATCCTCTCTAAAGGCAGCCTCATGGCCTTCTCTCACTATGTGTTTCTAATTAACGGGGAGACTGGTGTATAAACAGAGTATTCCTGCTCAAAATATTGCTTGTCTGACTCCTAGGATGATGGCCAGATGGCAATCACCAGACAGCAGCCTAGACTTTGAGCTCACCCATCTGGCTATCAAACCTGGTCTCAGTTCTCATCTGGAATCAGAACTGAGGAAAGTAATGGACTTTGCCAGATTGGTTTTGCCCCATGTTTCCTTTTCAGTTGCTACCTAAGCAGCTAAAAACCTGCAGACCAATGCATTTAGTATTTCTGGAAATTGTGAAGAAGTTCAAAAAGATACTGGACAAATCTACTGAGGGATGGGTCTTCTGGTGGCTTTTGAATCCTGTGGGTAAGATGCGGTCTTCAGCCATGAAAGTATTTTTACTGCTGGTATGCAGCACAGACTGGGAATGGTCCTTCTGCTCTCAAGCAGCTGCTGATGGTCTCTTGTGAATGGCAGGCTGGGCTGGATGGCTCCTTGATCCAGCCCACCTGGGCCATCTTGGCATCAGGCAGCTGCATGTTTGCTGAGTATGTTCAGACAAAACTCTACTCGCAGTTTCTCCTTTGTGAGCTCAGGCTTGTAATACCTGAAAAGAGCTTAGAAAGCTGTGGCAGAAATTAAACACTTTCTATTACGATTTTTCACTCTGTCATGACAGTAGGGCTATGCCCTGACAAAAGATCATCATGCAGATCCTGAAAAAAGGAGCTGTTAACATCTGTAAATGCTCTGTATGGCTGGTCCTCTAAGAAGCAGGAGAGATCCATGAATTAAGCACTGTTACATGAGCTAAAGCATTGCTTCATGCACAGTTTGATATGATTTCTTTACCTCTAGGTGGGTGCCTGAGTTCTGTAATGGTGGAAAGCTGAAATTGGAGGTGCCAGATAGAATTCTGATGCTGGGAAGTGGGATGCTACAGTTCTTCCTTGGCAATACTGAAAGACACTTCCTGTTTGTCACCACCACTGAAACAGCCTGGTCTGTCCCCTGGTGTGGTACCTATGGAGCTGCTGAAGAGGTCTTACATAGAACGATACAGAGACATACAAAGCCTGGCCTGGGTTATTGCACTGGGAGGTGATGTGCATCTGTGGGTTCAATCCTAATTTGGGCTGGAAGGGACCTCTGGAGGTCTTGATTCAAGTCCCATCTTAATTCAGTGTCAGCTTCAATGTTATATTCAGCTATAGTATTAGATGTGCTTGCTCAGCCAAATCACAGCAGGCAACAAGGAGTGATCAGCTGTCACCTCTTAGGTGTTTGGAGCAAACAGGAGGAATTGAAATCTGTCCTCATTGCCACCGCAAAGTCCAAAGAGTGGTGTCTGCAGCATTGAGACCATCGTGTCCTCCTGTGGGAAGGTTTGCTCTCACAAATTCCTGGTGAATTGGGAAAATGCATAAAGTACAGAGCAGAGGAAATGGAAAAAGTCCAGAAATCCCCAGATTTCTGCTAACTGATTTTGAAATGGCTGAACTAGCTGGGATCTTGTGGCTTTCGGCAGTGGCACAGTTGTAACTGTTCTGTCAGCAGAAGTGGCCAAATGCAGAAGTAGGTGGAAGCTAAATGAGTAACAGTGTATGACAAACAATGGGAAAGATGGTATGGGAAGGACCATGATCACTGAAATGGCAGGATCTCCAAAGGATGTTAGGGTGGCAACATGGCCACAGAACAGAGGGTGAGGTATTTTTGAAAGCAGGCCTGAGAATTTATTTTAGCACATGAATACTGAGTAAGTATTCCTGGAGATACTCTGAGGGATGATAGATGGACTTAAGGTATTGTTACTAATCACTGTGGTTTTAAGTGTTGGAGCTGAAGTAGACTTGGCATCTCTAATCCAACTGGACTTCTGATGGGAAAATTGCATTCTTGGGAAGTAATTTAGAAGGTCACAGAAAAGCCAGAAAGAACTTCTCCAGCAGTGATTTCCCCTGCTCTCCAAACTCTCTTTTAAAGTGGTAATAACTCCAGAATGAAAGGATCTATTCTCACCTTCCAGATGAAAGGGCTAATGCAATTTAAAATTTTTGCATGCAAAGATTTTATGGCTTGGTAACCAGCCACGTCTGAAAATGATCCAGGGTAGGATGAACACGTGAGGCAGCGCCTGACTGAGCTGGATGCTTTCCTTGTCTGCCCTGTCTCCTGCAGATAATGGTGATGACCGGTCTGAGAGCATTCTTGCTGAGAACCACGTGGATGGCACCGTGGGGATCCTGAGTGGAGCTGGAGGGAGGAAGCCCATGAAGACAGGCATGAAGGAGCTGGCAGTGATGAGGGAGAAGGTGAACGAGCAGCAGCGGCAGATGGGCAAAGTCAGCAAGGCCCATCACAACCACGAAGACTCCAAAAAGTCACGGCTGTCGGCGGGCAGGGTGAGAGGGCAGGGCTGTGGGGGCCTGAGAGGGGCAGCTGTGAGCTCAGTGGGAAATGCTGAATGCAAAGCCTAAGTGGCATCTGCCACTGTCTTAATAATAAACTGTCTTAAAAACAGACAAAAATAAACTGAAAGAAAAAAGCAGGGAGAAGCAAAAGAGGAAAAGCAAACATTTTTGTCCTGTTGCTGGGGCTGAACACATCATCTGATGAACTTTGATAGGCTGGTCAGGAGGCATTTTCATTGCAGCTTCACCTCCTGAAGGGAGGCTTCTGCTGGCTCAACACCCACCTCTGCAGGGGTGCAGGCACACCCTTTGGCCATGGACTGGCTTTCTCAGACCCTTTTTCCCTAAGCAGGTGTGGCCCAAGGGGATTTGAGGGGCCAGAAGGAGGGCTGTCTGCCTGCTGCAGGGCAGCCCTAGTCCAGGTTAAAGGAGGCCACAAGCCCCAGGGATGACCTGTGTGACTCTCCTGTAGCAGGGAGAGTGCTCTGAGACCTCTCAATCTCCTTTCCTGTCCCTGTTATCCAGTTCTTGGCTGTGACTTCCCTCTAGTGGGAAGCTTGCTCAAGGCAACTAGATGGGATGGGAATGGGGATGGAGATGGAAACCCACGCCAAAGAGTCCACAATATACATCCCTGTAAACATACAGAGTATTAATATATGGGGAGCACAGGGACAGAAAGGAGCTTTAAGAGTCCTCATGCCTTCCAAGGACTAGGCAAAACAGAAGTTCAAAATAAAATGCAGGCACCCTCAACTTGGAGAGCTCGCACACTACTGCTGCTCCTTTGCAAAAAAAAAACCAAAAAACAACTCACCCACTGCAAAAGCAGAGAGGTGTGCACTCAGTTTGGCTCACATCAGGCATATTTGAACCACACTGCCATGGCTGGAAATCCTGTCTGGGAGCAAGAAGGATGCTTCCAGAGAGCTCCATTCCCAGGTCTTCCTCTCCACTCCCATGGAGTCTCACATGCTTTTGAGTTGCACTTCTGGGTCAAAACTGCATCACAGGTGTGTGCTCTGGGCTATGCTTATGGAAACCTCCTCCTGGTCTGTCCAGACCAGCCCTGCTTTCATGTCACTTATCACCACCAGTGGGAGCCATAGTAGCCTCTCTGAGGTTTCTCCTATGTATCCAGGACCTTGGACCTGGTATTATGTTGGCCATGTCAGCTACATGGGAGACGTGCATGTCTATGCACAACTCTGATTTTGGGTGCCTGGAGGTGAAGTCTGCAGCGGGACCCAGTAGCAAAACTGTGTCTTTAGGGATGCACATATGTTCATCCCTATTGATGTTCCCATTGTCCATAGTGTTGATGCTGAATGGTACCATTGTTCTGATATTTATATATATATTTCTGCTTTCTGGGCTGTTTTCAGACCCCTTGTCAGCAGGAGCTGGATCAGGTCCTGGAACGCATATCCACCATGCGACTGCCAGATGAGCGAGGGCCCCTGGAGCACCTCTACTCCCTTCACATCCCCAACTGTGACAAGCATGGCTTGTACAATCTCAAACAGGTAAGTGGGGAGAGTGGGAGCTCTGGGGCTGTCTGTGCTTCCAGCAACAGCCCTTGGCTCACTGTCTGTCCCCACTACATGCAGACACAGAACGTGCATAGTTCAGGGCTGGGCTGATAACCCTGTGTGTGATGTGAGGTGTGGGGTAAATAGTAAATGCTGCACGTGGCGTGGACAGGTTTAGTTACACCCAGGTGCATCTGCAGCCACAGGTTTGAAAGTGGAGATGAAATCCACGTCCACATCCGGCTGTGGACAGTCCAGAGATGGAGAATCAGTTTAGTTCTCCTTCCCCACAAGAGCTGTTTATCTGTCCAGGTATATGTTCTTGAACTTCAAGCCAGGTCTTGCACTGTCTGGGCCCTGCTGCAGGTGAAAAGCAGAGAGGCACTGAATACTGACCAGTCTTGCAGACAAAGCAAAAGGCACTTCTGGGAGTCAGGAGGGTTTCTGCTGCACTTTACTGGTTTTTTGTCCACAAGTTGAGGCTGATCCCACAGCTCCAGGAGGGATTTCTTCCAGGCAGGTTGGGGTGCAGCATGCTTGTGAAGGTATTTATGGGACCCAGAACTCAGAAAACTTGTGTCTGAATTCTGACTTCTTGGCTTCATCCATGCAAAACCACCAGGTGTCAGTGGCTGAGGAACGGGGAAAAAACTGCCAGGACAAACAGCAGAACAGCAGCTGGTGCAGGGTTGACTGGAGTCACCTGTGAATATTACCTGGATGTGAGCATCCCTTATAGCTGAACCTTTAGAAGGAACCCATGCTGTTTTCATGGCTAGGTCTTTTACTCAGGGCTACTTCTACTGCTTGATCAGAAGCATTAAATAAAAAACAAAATAGGATGCTCTGAGAGACTCTCCCTCTGTCCATTCTCCTGTCTCTGTCTCACTTGGACCCTCACCCATCCCCTCCTGAAGAGCCCCATGGGCTGGCTGGATCCCCCAGTGTGAGCACACATGGAAGGGCTGGATGGAGCAGAGCTGGCAAATTGCCTGTAGGATGAGCCATGTCTGGGGAATGAGCCTGGACACTGCAGTGATGCTTTGTGTGCTACAGAAATAAAAACAGTCTCTGCTGTTTCTTGTGCCTGGGGAACAAGTCAGCCTGCTCTGGCCTGCTTGGTGTAACCTCTGCATCTCTCACTACATCCTGTTCAGAAATGTATCTGCTGGGGCTGGAGGGATGAATGTCAGGTTCAAAGTGCCTGCAGCACTGCAGGGCAGGAGGAGGACCATAACTACTAGACCAAGAAACTTTTCTCTAACAAGACTGGGAGAACACAGGGCAGATCCAGATACAGCATGGTCCCCATCTCTGTTCTGGGATGAGTGAATCTCTGGTTTGACTGTGGGGGCCTTGATCTGATGTTTGTTTAGCCTAATCTGCAGGTGAGAAGAATCTTATACACCTCCTCTGTCAGTCTGTCTCATCCCTCTTTCCCAAGGGATCTTTGTCTCTTTGGATGCTTTCATCCACAGTTGGCAAAGGATGATGCATTTCAGGGACACTAGTCTTTCAGGTTCATTAAAACTGGCTTCTTGGTACCTGACACAGCCCCTGGGGAAAGATTCAGCCCTCACCCTGGACTGCTGGAGTAACACTGCTGGTGCAGCATAGGCACTAGGGGCTTGAATACAGCATCCCATGGATTTTGCCTGAATCTAAACTAATGCCAGATCACCAGAGAAACATCAGCTCTGCCCCTGCTGGGGCTTTGGGCTGGGTGACCTGTGAAGTGGTTTGTTTTGTCCTTCTCTTGTCTCTGACACCTGTCCTTTCCCTCTCCGTGCAGTGCAAGATGTCAGTGAACGGGCAGCGTGGCGAGTGCTGGTGCGTGGATCCCATCCACGGGAAGGTGATCCAGGGTGCACCCACCATCCGCGGGGACCCCGAGTGCCACCTCTTCTACACAGCCCACGAGCAGGAGGACCGGGGAGCACACGCCCTGCGGAGCCAGTAGACAGACGTGATCTTGCTGGCTGGAGGTGGCTCACTGTGGCCCCAGTGCTGGATTTTACATGGGTTTCAGAGTGTCTCTTTAGGCTCTGGAAGAGACTGGGTGCTGCCCTCCTTCCTCAGCTGCCTGGTTCCTGGGGAGGGGAGGGATAACGGGAGGGGAAGGCGGTGGGGGATTTACAAGGAGAAGGGACTGCTTTCTTAGTCTTTCACCCAACATAAACCAGAGAACTGGTCTTTTTTGCTCCTCGCCCTGCAGCCCTGCCCTCCCTGCTGCTTTGTGGCGTCTTTCTGCACCCTCCAGCACAGAGTGCCATGTGCTCCCTGACCCCTCCCAGGGGACAAAACCCCTTGCTATGAGTGGGAGAGGGTAAAAAAACTGAAAGAGCCCAGCCTTTCCCCCTCTTTTTCTCTCTTCCCCAAGACCAAAGACTGTAAATACTGTCACCTGCCTCTTGTGTCCTGCCAGTCAGTCTCTTGTGCCCCAGCCCAGCCATCAGTCCTGGCATGGGATGTGGTGTGGGAGGGGGGAAAGGAAGAAAGACCCCAGATTCCCAGCTGGAACATAACACCACAGTTGGGATGTGTTCCCCAAGGAAGCAGCGGTGAGAGAAAGGGCTGAAGATGAGACAGCTGCCACCTTACCCCCTAACAATGCTCTTGGGTGCTTCCTTTGCTTGTGCAACTCCACAGGGACCTGGCTTCAGCCACTGGTCTGGGAGCACGGGGTTTTTGGGTGATAGCAAAGCTAAACGCTTGTTTTTCCAAGGGATTTGAAGGGCTTTTGCACAGTATTTCTTAGGGTCAGCTTATGCCGAAGGAGCTAAAATGAACTTGCTGAGGCTGGGTGGAAGGATGCGTGTGTAGATTTAGGATAACAAGCCAGGGAATGTCTCTTTCTCTCATTCATTTTTTCTTTATTTCTAGATAGGAAAAAAACAAAATACCTAAAACCTGCGTTCCCAAGCAGCTGCCCTTGTCCCTCCATTTTCACCTGGGACTGAAGTGAGCATCTGTTTTTCAGCACATAACTTTTTTTAAAGTAAATTACAGTATATATCTTGCTTTGTAAAGGCCCTCACACACACACACACACACACACACTCTCACACACACACACTCCTCTGCCCACATACACATTTGTATAGATGAAATCCAAGTGATTCCAGGTGCTCTTGAGAGGTTTTGTGCTGGACAAGCTGAGGAGAGATGTCTGCTGTTAATTCACCTGTTGATTTCTTTCTGTTCAGAACACACTGATGCTGAGAATAAATAACTTCCCCATTGCCTAAGCAAGGAGGTTTTATTATTTTCTTCCCCCCCCCCTTTTTTTTTTTAACATGGGTGTCCTTATTAGAGCAATTGCAAAACCCCTCTCCTTGGAGTAAACATCTTGGGTGTTTCTTAAATGGTTTGTTGTTTCTTGTCCCCCTTCTTGAACCCACATTTCAGATTCAAAGTGTGAAGGGCACAGGTGGGCTCTGTAAATTAGGGCCCTCATGCCTTTGCAGGGGTTTGGACATGGCAGTGGAGGAGACGGGAAGGACCACCTTTGGAAAGTTGGGGATGGGCATATGTGGATGATGTGTATCAATGGGAGCACATGAAAGAAGAAAACACACCTCCATGCAAAACCAAGTAACTGTAAAAATGATGCTACCTGTTTTCTGTTAACATCTGAGGGTGTTCTGCTTTTTCATATAAAACTTGCACATGCTGGCTCTCATCTGCAGTTTGTACTTTGTTTTGTTTAGGAATAGGGAAGTTTTCTTATGTTTGCCTTCTTCCGTTTTAAGAAAGCTGAGCTACATAAAGTTGGAATAAATTAAATAGGATGCCAAAAAAACTGTTGTCTTTCCCCTCCACAGTGCCTGCAGGATGTTCCTTTGCCTGGTGCATCACACGCAGATTTGTCCCTGTTCATCATTTGTTCTTGGCTGACAGACAGTAATGGGAGCTGAACTTTTTGTTGTTACTCACCCTGGTTATGTGAGCAGGAGGAACTGGTGTCACTCTTGCTTTGCCTGGCTATATTCCTGCTATACACTGGGTCCTTGTGAATCTCTTGGGATAGGGCAGGAAGGTACAGGCTCTGTGTGTGAACAGAGCTTGGTTGAGCTGCTCCACTCACAGGGATGTGGAGAGAAGTCATGCACCTTCTCCCAAGGTGAGAAGTGCTGCCATAGGGAATGTGACAGCAGAGCTCAGTGTTTGGCATCACAGAGAGACAAATGATAATAAAAATAAAAAAACCCAACACTACATTCAATTAAAATTGCAGCATTGAAGGAGAGGCTCTTTGTTGGCCCCAACATCCTGCATCCAGGTAGCTGTGGTATCCCTTTGAACTCCCCAAAGGGAGGCAAAAACACTGGGCTTCTTCGCCTTCGGTTTTCTTCTACCCCCTGCCAGGAGTTTCAGACTGACACATGTTGAGGGGCTTTCTAGTGGTGAGGAGCACCAGGAAAGTATGGGGACAGGGAGCAGTGAGTGCATGGGGCTGGCAGGAGAGGGGAAAGGGGACAGGCACGATGGGAGGTGGGATGTAAGCTGAAGAACATGGGAGAAGGAGCAAAGTTAATACCCTGTTCTGTGCCTCTGGGGCAGGCTGGAGGTGGCTCAGATTATGCCATGGGGAGGGGGAATGCTGAGTAGCAGGGTGGGGCACAAGGGTGCTCCAAGCCAGGTGCTGCCCAAAGAGGGCTGGAGGTGACAGAGATGCCCAAGCCGAGCCTGGCAGTGCCTGGGGCCAGCCTTCTCTCAAGGGGGCTGCAGGGGAGCCAACACGAGCTGTGACACCTTCCACCAGACCGGGCTGCTCCGGCCCTATCCAGCCCAGCCTTGAACACTCACAGGGCTGGGGTATCCACAACTTCTCTGGACAACCTGTTCCAATCATCCTCACAGTAGAGAATTTCTTCCTAGTGTTTTTAGTATAAAAACCCTTGTCATAGTATCATACGAACAATGATATTTCATGTAAAGAACGGCATCAGTGTAAAAATGTATGACCGTATCTGTCATACATGCAGCTGTAGCTACTTATACACGAGTATACAGCTCCAGCTGTGCTTAGGGATGTTATTTATCAACCCGTGGCTGAAGGCAGCACTAACTTTTTTGGATGGGAAGCCCGATTTCGGGGTCTCTGCGGCTGCAAGCGGCGGCACCGCGGCCCTGCCCGCCCGGCCGGGCCCTGAGGGTGTTTCTGGCGGGGCGTGGCGCCCCCTGGTGGCAGCTGCGGCGCCGCGCGGCTCCTGCCCCGCGTGCTGCCCCAGGGGGGCGGGCTCGGCCGTGTGGGGTGGGGGGGGGGGGCGCGGAGGGTCCGGCGGGGTGTCCGGCGGGGACGGGGTGTTCGTCGGGGACAGGGTGGCTGTGCCAGCTCCATGTGCTGCAAGATGGCTGCGGGATGCCTTGTTGGCACTGCCCCGGCAGCCCACGTTCCTCAGTGCAGGGGCAAAGGGGATGATTTCGCCTCCCGCCTCGCTCTGGGCGCACGGGGTGATGCCGGCAGGTGAATGGAGGGGAAGAGGGGCACAGGAGCAGGGAGATCGGGGGGCAGTGGGAGAATGAAGGGTGGTGGCTGCCTGGGCGGTGGGGCAGAGTCAGATCCAGCACCGGGGAGGGCAGTGGGATGAGCCACCAAGAGCTACCACAGAGAGTTTGAGGACCACGGCCTGGTGGGGCTGAGCAGCTCCAGGGATGTTCCTGCCACTGGGACATTGGGGCAAATCTTCCAGCCCCAAGAGGTCTGAGACTTAAACAGCACGCCTGCTCCCAAACTATGCAGCTAAGTAAGCATTTAGGGGCTTAACGTCACTGGTTGCTAGGTACTTCACCCTGGTAAACTGGTTAAATGTGCGTGCTGTGCCGCACTGCCACATCCATGCAAAGAAAATTCTAAAAAAAAAAATTAAACTGCAGCTCTGTTTCCAGGAAGCTGTCAAGTTAAGCTTGCAACTTTTTCTAGTCACCTAGCAGACTGCTCTCCTATCAAAAGATCCCCTACAGCATTGCCATCGTTTTACCCCATGCCCTGTACCTCCCTGAGTACCCTTGTGGAGCTGGCTGAGCCCCTCAAGGGACCAAACACAGGCGGCTGTGGGATGCTGGGGGCTGGAGCAGCTCACTGGCAGGCCCTGGCACACAGATGCTCCATGAGGGTCAGGCACGAGCTAACTGAATGCATAACTTTATTAAATAAATGCTTTGTCATGAGAAAAGACAAAGATCAAAGAGTAACATAAATTATAAGTTGAATAAATAGTATACAGCAATCTTCACTTTTTAATAAAATGTGAGATTTTTTTTTTTTAAGTACAAAATGCTAAACAGAGCATTAAGCTCTTCTTCCATTGTCAGTTTTTCACAAACTGCTTTTTTTTTTTTCCCACCAGTAAGATTATGAGTATTTCTTGTTTACTGGAAAAAAAAAAAAAAACAACAAAACAACAAAACCAAAACGAAACAACAGAGCTACCGTATGTATGTAAAGCTATAAAAAGCTACCGTAAAATGTGTAGTGAGTATTGCTTAAAGATAAAAACCAGGCAGGAAACTCGGAATCTGGTGTGTTTTAACAACTGTGTTACAACGGTGGGTAACGTGCATGGTGACGTCTGTCCCGGTGGCAGTGGTGGCGGCTGGTGGGGCTGGGGAGGGGGCCACAGCAGGCAGGGCTCCTAGCCAGGGCCAGGACAGCGGTCTGGAAGCGAGGTGAACTGACAGTTCTTTAAATATACAATGCTCCATTTTGGGGGGGGGGGGGGCGGGAAATCAACAACAACAACAACAAAACAAAAGAAAAAAACTAAACCAACAGCAAAGAATTTTCACGGGGAAGGTGGAGAAAAGGGGAAGGGGGGAGAGAGCGGAGAAATAGTGCAAAATGCTCTTGTACTAGTGGTTTTCAAAGTCCACTGCAGTACAGACAAGGGGTAGCCCAGCCACTGAGTGCCGTTCCCCAGGCAGATGTGGTGGAAAGGCTGTCCTGAGCCATCCTTGTCCTCTCCTTCCCAGCTCGCATCCTAGATACCAATGTGGGCTCGGTGCAAATACCATAGCCAGAGACCCTGAGCCTCACGACCCCGTGGATGCGCAAATTGCCAGCATCTCCTGGTGTGCCTCAAACCTCCCCAGCTTCCAAATCTGCCCCTTCTGGTTCTCTCATCCCAAATTCAGAGGGGTGCAGCTGGGTGCTGAGAATGGGAGCACCTCATCGCTGCCACCCCAGAGGGTGACCAAGCCCTCCTGAAGTCACTCTCATTCCCAGCCCAACCCAGGCTCCAACCCCAGTCCTAAATATTAGTGCAGCCTGTAAACAGCCTCGTCCTGCCTGGGATCCTTAAGGGAGCGGGCAGCTGGGGGGGTCACTTGGTGCCCCATCCTGGGAGCCAAGGTCATCTGGGGGATGAGCGTGGTGCAACCCAAATGTCCATCATCCCCCCCTGCCCCGAGGTTCCTGGGGACAGGACAGGCAATGCTATCTCAGCATGGGGTGTGTAGGGGTCAGGGAGGCTGTGTGGGATGGATTTTGGTACTCTGGGCTCCCGGGGCCATGTAGACTTGGCTTTGTAGGGAGAGGACGGAGCATAGCCCTGTGTCCCCTTCCCAGTGTCTGTGGTGGCCTCCTTGTGACACTACCATGGGGCCCTGTGAGCTAACCCTCACCCAGCAAAAGCATCCTCCCCAAAAGGCAAGGTCCATGGGCATCTGCTGCCCTCTGCCTGCTCCCATCCCACCCCAGGGGAACGTCTCCTATCTCTGCAGCCAAAGGCTTTCAAGTTTTGGGAAATTAAACAACAAAACAAACAAACAAAACAAAAAGTAAGAAAGGAAGAGAGAAGGAAGGAAGGGTCCTGGGGAAGGTGGTACTGGCCTATGACAGTCAGGAGGTTTTGCACAGGGATCAGCAAGTGGACAGTGTCAACAATGGTGTCCAGTGGCCCTTGGGGTTAGCACAAGCTCCTCTTCCTCCTGCTGTTTTCACCCCATTCTTCACTCCACTTGCACCCCAGCATTAACCCGCCGCTCTGGTTAAACCAACCCTGCTCCATCAGCCCTGCAGAGCCTGGAGGGGTCCCTCTCTCAGGCCCCCACCATGCTCCCCTCCAACAACATGGAGTTACCCCATTCCAACAGGCTTTTTTTGGGGAAAGATCTACATTTGGTGGCATACTTCCTTCTTTTCAGCCTGGGAAGGTGCTTTGTCCCCAGGCTGAAATGTGTTCCGTTGGGTCTTTGTTGGAAGTCCACAGGCAAAACTTGCCCTCACTGTCACTCGGAGGGAAATAACCGTCAGTGTCCAGTCCTGCCCTCCATCAGGGTAACATCCTGGGGGGGGCCTGCGGGGTGCTTTAGAGGAGGATTGTCATCTCATGGGAGGCTTTCAGGGTTCCCAACCTGTGATGGCAAGAAGCCTTCACCAGAATCCCTTAGTGCTGAATCCCCCTTGTCCCATCTCCACTGGTAGGGCCCCAGTGGTGCTGTGGACCTCCATTTTTCTCTGCCCAGGTCCAGGAAGCTCAAAGGGATTTGGGGGTTCAGGAACCTTCCACCTGAGATCAGCTGTGTCTTTTGGCCAGTGCTGGCTGCCAGCTCCAGCTGTGGCAGTAGGATGTGGTTCCCAGTGGGTGTGTTTCCCCACCACAGCACCCAGACCCCACAGCTCCCTTTCCTTTCCTTCCTTCTGTTTGCTGCAGGATCTCCTCCCAGCACCAACATCATGGAGACCCTTGTCATGGATAAGCAAAAGGCAAGAGTCCCAAAATCAAATCAAATGTTAAAAACAACAAATGAGTCAGGAAGGCAGCCGAGGGCTGTCCCAGCATGCCCAAGGCAGTGGGTCTCCATGGTACAGTGGCTGCTTGTCACTCAACAAGGAGCTGGGTCCCAGGTTAAAGGCAAGGGCCCATCACAGGATCTTACTGCAGGGTGGTGGGAATGAGCTGTGGCAACACAAGCAGTATCCTCAATGCAAAAGGATGGAGACTGGCGTTCTCCTACCCATGGGGAAAGCTATAAACCAGCCTTAACAAAAAACCACGATGAAACAAAGTGGAGGTTTGGGGTTTTTTTTTCCCCTGGAGCAAACCACATTTTTGGCTGTGAAAAAAAAAAATAAAAATCTCCATAGTTGGTCGTCTTTGTGGTGACAAAGGGTGGTGAAGAGTTTTGGCCCTGATTCCCCTGTCCCCAAGTGGGGATACTTCAGTCTGAACAGTGATGCAGTCCTCAGCATTGATGAGGCCCTGATTCCACAGGCACTGATGCTCCTCCATAACTCTGCTTCTGTGCTTAATCCAGCAGGTTATTATTTGTTTTTGGGAGGGGCAGCATATCCCCCAATTGTATATTACATTGAAACCTCCTGATTTCAAGGTGAAGTGTTGCAATGAGGGAAAGCCACGTCAATGCACACAGGTGCACGCAGGTGATGAACACTTTCACACCTGGATGGACAAAGGTCAGAGTCCTGCTAGTCCAAGAAAATTCCTGACCTTCCAATCAAGATGAAGTGGACAGGGAAGACTGTATTTCCTTTTGTGATGATTTTTTTTGAAGTCCAGATACTTTCTGGGGGTATTTGTGCTGTTGCAGGATCTGTGTTTCCCTCCCCTGCTTATCTCCAGACACAAATCGAACAGTCCCATGTCTCCTCCCGTGCTGAAATTTGCCTGGATTGGGGGCAGTCATTTGAGATGGAAATCAACTTGAGTCCCAGCAACATGGGGAGGACACTCTGGAGGACTGCAAGGGGAACGTTGGTGGCCACAAGATTTTCTCTCAAGACCCTTCAGAAATCAACTAGCTAACACAAAAAATATAAAAATAAAAATGAACCTGCCCAAAACCCGTACTGGAAAATCACCAACTTGGAGAGCTTCCTACATCGGGGTGACCTCTGCTTGTGGCAGAAGGGTGCAGGCAGCATTGGGGAGAGGTGCAGGACGGCAGAGTGGCCATGGCTGGTTTGTCTCTGGCTCTATCCTTTCCTTGCTGAGTCCTTGTTGTCAAAAGGCTGTTGTAGATTCCGAGTCCTCAGTTTCTTCTGGGTTTATTTTTCTCTCTTTTTTTCCTTTTCTCTTCTTTCTTTTCTCTTATTTTCTCTTCTCTTTTTTCATTTTCTTTTTTTTCTTTTCGCTTTTTTCTTTCTTTTCTCTCTTTTTACTGTTCCTTTCCTTACTTCTCTCCTTTCTTTCATTCCCTTTCTGTTTTTTTCGTTTTCCTTACTTTCTCTTTTTTCTTTTCCTTTCTTTTTTCGTCTTACATGAGATGAAAGGAATCGGAGTCCCGGGGTGTGGGGAGGTGCGGAGGGGAGGGCGGGAGTCTGGGTAGATAGTGATGGGGCGGAGGGAGGGGATGCGGCTTCACTCCACATTGCTGCTGTCGAACGCGTGGCACTGCAGGTCTCCACTCAGGAAGTCAGTCCCCGGCAGCTTCATGCCGTACTTGTCCACACACCAACACAACCCACGCTTCCGGCCCCGGGAGGGCTTGCACTGGGGAGACACCCAAGGGCAGAGATCATGAGCTGGCCACCAGACGCTGTGTGGCTCCCTCCCTGCGGATCAGGCCTCGCCCCTTTCACACCAGTGATGCAATCCCCACGGTAGGCTCTGGCTCCTGCTCTCTGCTTTCAGCACGTCCCTATGCCTACTGCTACCCCAGCCCAGGGTTCTCTGACTTTTCCCCCTCCCTCACCAGCTCCTTCAGGATGCTTGCTCCAGGCCAGATGGCACTTGGAGCCATCAGCAAGGCCACCCACCACCAAATGTGTCTGGAGATGCTTGTAGCAACACCCCAACTAACCCAGCAGAGGAAAAACTTCCATCCTTCCCACCTAGGGCAGCAGCAGAGAAACCCCTTATGATATATATAATTATGATATATATATTATGATATATATAATGGTATACAATAAGAGGTTATGTGGGGAACATCTTACCTGCTTCCTCTTGTAGAAGCCCTTGCGGTCGCAGTTGGGGAGGTGGACAGCGCGGGGGACCATCCGCTGGCTGCTCTTCAGCTCCTGCAGGGACGCCTCCATGTGCCTGCGGCACGGGCCCTGCACACAGGGAGATCAAATGTGAGAAGGGGAGCACCTCACAGAACCTTCCAGCTGCAAAAGCCCCCAGATGCCCCCAACTAGTACCCACTTCCCAGGGGTAAAAGCCCTCCCATGGGACCCAGATGGAGGGAAGGTGAAGGCACCCACCAGCTCAAACTCCTGACGGAGCTCGGGGATGACGACACGAGGGTGAGCCGTGTTCTCAGCCATGCCCACGAACTTGGCCAGGGTCAGCTTCTTCCGGCGGTCCTTCTTCAGGGCTTCAGCCTTGAGCTCAGAGAGGCGCCCGTGCTTGGGCCGGTAGGCCTTGGGCGGGTAGGTCTCCTCTGTCATCTCCGATGTGGTCGGCTCCTCATGCTCCCGGGACTCCCGTTCTGCAAGGGAAGGGGTACCAAACCGTCATGTCTCCGTGAGATGAGTGGGGCTTGCTTTTGCACAGAGAGCCTCCTGTCCAACCCCAGAGGAGATCTCTGCACCAGGCAGGATGAAAACAACCAAAGGAATCCCTTTCCCAGCTGCTGCCTACAGCCCTGGCTTTATCCCACTGTGTGGGACTTCACAAGGTTTTTGTGTAACCTCTGAGCTTGGGACAGGAAGGTGTGTAGGGGGCATGGAGGAGTCAGAGGTCTAGGATGCATTTCTACATACAAGAGCCATCATTGTTTTTGTGGAAAAAGACCAGTGTGAAGGTCATCCTACCTCCAGGAAGGGCCAGATGACACATACATGAGGCAGAGAAGCCCCTGTTTATCCATGCTGAGAGGATTAAGTGATGAATTCATACTTCACCCGGCCTTGAGAAGGCAAGAGCACAAGCCAGGAATGGCTGAAGATGAGATCATTCCAAAGCCAAGGTCAATCGCACAGCACAGCCACCATGTGTCTGGGCAGGCACTTCAGCAGTGGTACCAAAGATTGGCTGACAAGTGCTGGGATCTCCAGGGTCCTCAGCCTGCAGCCCCACTCTTGGGATCAGACCATCTGCTGGCACACACCAAGCAGCCAGCAAAGCCAAGGGTGACACTGCCAAGTAATGCTGCCTCTGACTGCCACTGATGGTACTGACAGCAAGGGAGACCATCTTTAGGTTCTGTCCATGGCACCCATCTTCCTGTAGATCCCCCAGCATAACCTCTGCTGGCAGGATGCAGTCAGGAGCCCTGGGCAGTTATATATAGGAGCAAGCTGGTGACAGTCTAAACTTAGATGACTTGTGACATTTAGTCCAACCACCAGAGTGAAAAAGGGTTATTTCTCAACTAAATCTGAATACGGTTTACAGCTCCTGAGGTTCCCAGTCTCCTGACCCCTGGGTCCCCAGCCATCCAGTGCTGATGACAACTCTGTGCTGGGGCCAGCAAGTGACCAGGAGGAAACTCACTGCAGCAGAAAGAAAGCATCAGAGTAGCTGAAATCTGTCCCTGAACAGCATCTCTTTCAATTTCTATGCCAGTGAACCCAGCTCACCCCCTCCTACAGGAGGGAAAAAGGCTCAGGATTAAAATAAAAGCAGATATACGCCCCCAACAAGGCAAACGAGATTCTTTCTGCAGAGCAACTGCTTCCTAGAGCCCAGATGCAGCACCAGGAGGGAGAAAGGTGAAGAGGATGCCACTGCTGCCCAGGGATGCCTGAGGATGCCCAGCGGGAGGGACAGATGAGACGCTCAGTGGCAGATGGCAACGCCAGATTGTCACACACACCTCAGCTGGGGGGTTTGGAGGTGACCGAGGGGATAGGCTGGTCACTGGGTGCCCAGGCCAACCACAGGTACAAGTCTCCTATTCCTCCTTGCCAAGGTGACCTTGCACTCTCCCAGCAAAGAACTGAAAGTTTCTCATGGCCACTTATTTATTAAAGTGGCCCTTTGTTTTTTCTGTTTCCACAAGAACAGCACCGGACCAGCATCCCCCAACTCTGCCAAGAGTGACCTAAACAACTCCCTGCACCATCCCCAGGACTCACGTGGCTCCCCAGGACGAGATCATTTTGCCATTTTGCCCCATGATGCTGATATGCTTGGGGTTTTATTCCTTGCTGCAGGACTCAACTGCCTGCACAGATCAGGGCTCCTCTATTCTAAGAGGATGACAGACAGGGGATAAAGAAGAAATTGAGTAAACTGGGAACTATTCCCCAGAGAATGAAACAATACAAGGTACAGCTCAAGTGTATCCTTTGCCTCAGAAGATATTCTGGCAGCTCAAGGTCCAAAAGAAGAACAGAGGCATCTGCAGTGACTAAGCCCTTCTTATGGCAGTGAAACACGCTGCCGTAAGAATTCTGTCCAGGAATCCCATCTGGCACCCACGTCCAGGGCTGGAGAAGGTGCTGCTGGAGTATCTCCCTGGGCTTCCCTACAGTAATAAGGGGAGAGAAGTTTCACATTGGTGCTGGCACAGCTCATTACCTCCACAACAGCAAATAAGTGAGGCACAGCACCTTAGGGAAATCCTAACAAATAAAAACAAATAGCAAATAAAGATACAAGGCAGGGAGGATTCAGTCAGAAAAAAAGTACAGGGTGTCCAGCCCCCAGGACTCACCATGCAATGGGTGTTTGCAGCAGCTCAGACTACTCACATAGTCAAGAGCTTTACCCTCTTGCAAGCGCCTTATCCCTCCTCTCCCTGCAAGCTGCCAGCAAGCCAGAGTGAGCTGAGGACTAAATGTGGAGCCCTTTCAGCAATGATAGGTGGAAGCCACAGGAGCCCTGTGCTCTTGCAGACAACTGGTGTGCACTAAAAGCTGCCCAGATCCCAACCTGAGTCTGGCGCTTTCTGCAGGGCTGAAAAAGCACCTGGAACGGACCCCCTTCACTCTCCCTGGCATGCATGTGTTTCCCCTCACGTGGGATGTCATACAACTAGGGATAGAAGTGGTGGGACTCCATCATCTGTGACTCAGCAGTGGTGTCTAGTTTGGGTCTTTATATCCCAGTAATAAAAGAGTTATCTCTGTGGATGCCTTGAAGGGATCCCTTTCCTCCATCCTCTTTTTATATGCATTTTATAACCAAATTTCCTTCAACAACAAGGCTAACACAACCCCTTCTTCTAACAAGCCAATTTTGACAAACTGAAGGGCAGAGGTCTCTGACAGAAACTCCTGACAAGCTCTGGGCAGCTGGTAAGGGGCCTTCCCAGTGCCAAGAGGAGAGGGAAATGCAGAGCTGGGGCATGCAGCACCCATGCAGCCCCTCCCTTCTCCTCCTGGTTCGCCCATCCACCTCAACCTGCAGCTGCCCACTGCCACCAGACCGGACAGTCAAATCAGCATCTCCAGAGCTCCTGCACCCACCTGCCCATCCTCACCCACCAGCTCATTCATTAACCTCTGTCAGCCCTCAGGCTGGCTCATGGCAGGCAGCATTTGGCACACTGCTGTGTCTCCATGCCTGAGGAGATGCTGGTGGGAGCAACGCTCAGTTTCTTCGACTGGTGTCAAAGACTCATGAAGGAGTTCAGGCTGGAGTTCCTCCTTCCTCACTGTCAGGTTCTGGCCTGCCACACAGCCCTTTCCCACCTACTCCCATCTGCCTGCCAGCCTGGTGGCCACCTGCAGAGGCAGAGCTGCCACTCTGGGGGCACAAGGCATGGCCTAAGCATGCTGCATCCCTGTGAGCTTAGGGCATGGGCAGGAAAGCCCTACTCACAGTGTTCCCAGATGAGGGACACTGGGAAGCAGGAGGTGGGTGGCTTGCACAGCTCCATTCCTTCTCCCCACAACTCAGGAGGGGATCACCTCCCAGTAGAAGTCCCAAGCTTACTGGCCCAGAAAAATGACACACATGAATGACACTGAGGATGCCTGGCTAGCTGAGGATGCCTGGCTAGCTTGGAGGTTGCATGTGGGCTGTAGCCACTTCAAAGGGATGTTGACCCTACAGCCAAGGCAGGAGACTCAACTCAACTCAAGAGCCACCCCATATCTTCACGTCTAGTCTGATCCACTGTTGCCCAGGGAAAGAGGGGCAATCATCTGGAAAGGCTCTTGACCCACACCAGGCCAAAAGGACTGTGCTGTTGATGTCTTAATCCATGAGCCCTGGGAGGCAGAAAATACCCACAGCAGAGCATGGGCTGTCCTATGCCCTGGGCTGAGGCACAGTGTCTTCTCTTTACTCCAGGCTAGCCAAAGGAAGCTCCCTAACAGGAACCATTTCCAACCATTCCCTGCAGAAGGAAAGGGGAGTAGCAAAATACCAGGCACTGTTTCTGGGAAGCCACAAATTGCTCCTGTCTGGCTGGCTGCTGTTCTTAAGAGATACCACCCAGAGCAGACTACACATCATCCTGTCCCGCATCAAAACCCAGCCTGGTCCTCCTGGGCTCCAGATGCTTTGGGCCCATGAGAGTTCCCAAAAAGCTGGTGGGTGCACTCACATGGGGGAGCAGAGTGTGTGGGAACACTCCCTGCCTGCTGGCATTACGGAGTGGAACACAAAACATTTTCCAAATAGCTGGGAGGCTCGAAGTTTTGTAACACATTTTCATTGGTTTCTGGCAGAAAGGATCTATTGACCACTGCTTCTAATGAACTGTGCTCATTACAGCCACAGCCCACTCCTAGAGGACTTGCTGTCCTGTTCAACACCACCCCCAAAAGCCACATGCACCTAAGAAGTACATGCACAACCACAGCACAACCCTGCTCAACAGCCCTCTTGATTATTATCATGATCATCATTATTTACAGCATAGGCACTAACATAATATAGCACTTAAGCAGGACAGTGTTGGAGAAAGACTTAATGGCGATCTCAGTTAAACCTCTAGCACAGGAACAACACAAATGTCACTTGTGGAGACTTAAAGAATTTGCCCAGTCTTTCCTCTGCCCCAAATTCAGCCATCTCTATTCAGAGGTGCTCACTGCATACAGGCCTTACACAGGAATTCCGTTCTTTGGTACCTGGCTAGTGAAAACGCTGAGTATTTTCCCCAGCTGCCCTTCCCATTTGTTGTCACTCCAGAGGAGAGGACATGCTTGACCTACACCAAAACTTCCTGGTACAGGCAGGCAAATTCCTCCCTGACCTGGACTTGCACCTGTGGCTATGATGAGAAAATAAAAATTCCTCCTTCCTGGTCAGCACACAGAGACAGCCACTGTGTTTGCATTCTCAAGATGCAGGCAGGGAAGGGATAATGCAGGCAGGGATGCAGAGGAGAGTCATCTCATCTCGCACCCTTTGGCAGCTGGAGAGTACAACTGAGCAAAAGCATTCCAGAGCTCCCCAGAGGCCACCAGACTCAGCCCAGGCAGAAACCCAGGAGCTTTCTCCAGCCTAACGAAGAACAGCCCGCTTACACTCCTGTGCCAGGCACAGCCCCCAGCGCAGCAGTGACCGGCCCCCAGCCCTGCTGGGGTGGTCAGCGGAGCGGCCCAGGCGCTGTGCCTGGGCTGGGGTCACTGCTGGGACCACCGCCCCGGTGAGGTCAGGCAGTGAGCTCAGGCAGCCGCCCAGCCCGAGGCCATCTGGCACCCACCGGAGGCGGAGCAGCCAGTCCCCTCCACTAGCCCAGGGTGTTGTCTGCTGGAGAGCCAGCTGCAAAGTGCCTTGGACTTTGAATGAACTTTTGTGCTTTGGTGGGGTCTTGGCATCAGGCCGGTGCAGTCTATCGGGTAGGGACTGGCAAGGGAGCGTGCTGGTAATGCTTGCAGGTGATGAGAGGCTCAGAAGAGACACCACACACCAAGAAGGACAGAATAACAGCAGCCCTGCTGGGACTGCCACCCCACCTCCCACAAGTCTCAGCAATGTGCAACAGACGCTTAAAACAAATCTATGTCACGTAACACCCAAATGCTAACACTGAGGTGTTCTGGATGGCCAAACTCCATTGCAGAGATGTTGCACCCTCCAAATTGTGACCAGCCCCATCATTTGGCTTGGGTGATGATTTTTGGGTGGAACAAAAGTCCAGTCTCCTCTCCTGTGACTCCAATGACCACACTCAGGTCTCCAAAGGTCTGAAGTCAAGAAAGGTAACTCCCACCACCCCTTCCGTCTTGATCCCCTTGCAGCCTGTGATGTAGTTCCCATGGGCCAAGCTGTTTTGCAGACACAGGAGCAGTAATAAGAAAACACAGACCCTATTTCCTTCCCTGGGAGTTAGGAACTTCAACAGCTGCCAAAGGCAGCAAAACACTTTTGTGATTTGCAGAGTGTGGAAGGAAGGCTTTAGCAGTCAAAGCACTGTGAAGTGCTCCCAGGAACACTCACTCTGCCCCACCACACCCAGTCACCTACCAAAGACAGAGGATCAGAAGCCAATCGGTCCATGGCTCAAAAGCCAAACAAGCTTTTGAAGAGGGGTTCCAAAGTATTCCAGTACCTTATACCCCTGTGACAACATGGTGGAAGTTGATGAGACCTCACTCCCTTGTTCCACTGAGACACCTTTTAAGGGAGGGATATGGATCAGTAAGGCCAAGCTCAGAGAAGAGATGGAAAAGCCTCCAGAAAGTTGCCTTGGAAGGCTAGGACTTATCCCCATTTTATTAAGCCAAGAGTCAGGAGGATGCCTGGGAACAGCTCAGGAATATCTGAAGAGCTTCAGAGAATAGGCACTGATGGCAGAGGGATGTGCCGTTCTGTGGCCTTTTTTTTTAAAGTTATTGTTTGGGCTTTGCTGAACTAGCCTGGAAGACCAGCTCTTTCTCAGGTGATTAATGTCTCCTCAGCAGAAACCTGCGGATGCAGATTCTGCTGCATCAGCCAGGGCTCACCTGCAGAGCGTGAATATCAGGTGCTTGGGCTGCCCCCACGTTCACACAGGATTCATGGGAAAGGGAGATCATCATCCTGATGACCTCGGTGTCCTCATACAGAGCTGGATGGGGGAGAAATGCAGCTCAGCATGTGGGAAAGGAGCTCTCAAGGGAACCACCTCATGTTTTGGTCTGCTCTGGAAGTGCAGGACCTATCTGTAGCTGTGGATCTCTGGGTCAGCACGACTTCGCAGTGCCAGCAAATGCCATGGAGGTGGGAGAGGTACAGATATGGGAACTGGAAGCTTAAGGAAGGATTTGTGTTGCTGTGTGCCAGATGGTACTTTCCTGAGTTGCCATTCCTTACTGCATCACTAAATAAAACTCTCTGAGAGCAACTCTGTAGAACAAGGAGAAAAACAGGTTTGGATATGGGGAGCTTCATAATGGAAGCTCCTTCCCTACAGATTGCTAGCTGTTACTCCAGAAGTCTCCAAGCACCCATGCTGTGCTGGAAGAGACAAGCTTGGACACCAGCTTGGGTGCCCTAGACTGGTGGTGCCTTGAAAGACTGTGGCTGAACAGGAAGTGCTGTCTTTGTCTCTTTCCAAGGACTTCCCAAATCTGTTTACAACTAGTTCTCCAAGCAGGTGTGGGAGTTTGCAATGCTAACAATAAGACACACCAAGACCAGGTGAGTGTGTGAGTTAACAGGCATCATAGCCAGAGACTCTGTGTTTTCATGACAATGATTTCTGTCCAAGAGAGAACCTAAAATGTCTAACCAATGAAAGAACTGGGAAACTTTCCGGAGTTTCACCCTCCGGTAAGATAATGAGCAAACATCCATCCATTTCAAATAGATGATGCTGATGTGCACCATCTTGCAAAATTGCAGGCACTCTGTTGCTAGGTAGCTGCTTGTATCAGCCTGGCATTTCCTGAACAAAGTTATCTTCCAGAGAACTGAACTGGCAAGTGGAGGGGAAGGAAGTATTGCAGAACTAGATTTATATCAAGAAGCTCCTGTTGCTGATGCACTGATGATAGGAAGATAAAACTTATTTCCTTCACATCACCTGGAGACTGCAGATGTTCCCCATTCCATATGCTGAAACTGCAGAAGAAGCTGAGACCTGAATTATGACCCACAGAAATCTAAATAAATCATCTTTCAATATCAGAGTGACCAAGACATATTCTTCCTTCCTGGAAAGGATGAAGTAATTCAGCCTTTCTTAGTCTCACATCTTTTCCAATAAATCCACCCTAGTGGCAGATTTCATTGGTTGCAATAAAGGAGGCAAAACCCATGCCAAGCTGCCAAGAAACTAAGAAGAGAAAAGATTAGAAAAGGAAAACTCAGAGAAGACTGCATGACAGTCTCTGCCTAACTGACAACAACGGTGAGGAAAATCTGGACTAGCTCCTGAAAAGCATCATTGAATTGTTTACCAGGAGTTTCACCATGGAGCTTATTTGTGACAAAAAAATGAGAAAACATGCTTTAAGGTTTTCTGAATGAAAACAAAAAGTGGTTTGATCATCTGGCCACCAGAGATGTCTTGGAAAAAATCTTCCTGTGCCTGCAGAAATGAAGGAGGTGTGATGGGTTGGAACCCTAAAAGTGTCCATCAACTGTCATTATTGCATGAAAAAGAAGCAGATATCCTTTTTGGATGCAGGTAGCTCGACATCAGCAGTGGAGGAAGTGTAAATGGGAAGAAGGAAGAAGTAATTTGCTCTCGTGGACTACATGGGGCTTGTCTTTAAAACTCAGGAGAAGAGTGGTATCAATATTCATGAGACATCAGGAAACCTGGACTTAAAAGCAGGTGCTGCCAAGATGCTGATGCTATTTTTGGTTTCTGAAACCCAAGTATTACAAATCATAGTAGAGTAAGGTGCTAAAAAGGCCTTAGAAGCTGACCCATAACCAAAAGAGTGCTGCTGGTGGCTATCAAGAGCTGGAATGTCAGTGTGGATATTGTAGCTTTTTATCTTCGGAACAGTAGAGAAATAAGAGGAAAACCTGTATTAAAGGAGAGGATCCTGAGAAAAGGATGTCCTATGAAAAATGCAGTTACTACAGGTTATGCTAAGCTCTCTAGCCACTTATGGACGAACGTGGCTTTTGCCTTTTGGACAGGGTTTTGAATCTGATTTTGTTTCATGTTGAGCAGAAGTTTTAACAACTGTCCTACTGGAATTTAATCTGGGAAATGTTGCTCCTGCCAGAAGCTGGTGGTCTCTATCCCACGATCTGTTCCTACAGATGGTTATTGAGGGTCTCTGTTGGCCTCAACAGAAGCCAGGAACGGGAAGAGCCAAAAAAGCCAAACTCCTTGCCCACCACGAAGAGAGAAGAAAAGGCCCATCAAGGTGGAATGTGGAGATGCACCTGTGTCAGGTGTTGGACAAGAACTGTTACAACATCAAAAGTATTTCAGACGTGCAGCTGTGTTTGCAAACTCCAGCCTAGCCTGGATTAACTTCTATGCCTTCAGCCTCACTTTCAGTTTTGCCTTAAACCAGATGGAAAAGCTGTGTGAGATCATCCATTGCTCATCTCTGTGTCAGCACCAGATGACACATCATCACATGTACGGTCCACTCTGACTATTACCACCTCTGAGCGATGAAATTTCCAACCTCTGCCCTCAGGACTCCTTTCTTCATGGCTCCTTGTCTCCGAAAGCCTTTACCTGCAGTAGGCCTGGATGTTACTTAATCTCTCAGTCCACCTAAGTAGGACTACAAAAAAGTACCAGAAGCTTGACATTCACATTTGGACAGTATTGATAAGGAGAAATTTGCTCAACCTTGATCCTAAAGGATGATTCTTGCCTCTCTCAGCCATTTTCCATGCTGTACCACAGCATACATTAGCAATTTCTTTTATTCCAACACAATGCAAAGATGCTTTTGAACGTTAAAAAATCACCATGGGTCTCTTGATGGACAAAAGGGTATAGACCTCCATTCTGGGGTCTGAAATTTCATGAAAGACAACTGATCACCCCTTGCCACAGGTCTGGAGCCTTTCTGGTATGATAAAATCCTTGTTGCACTTTGTTGTTTCTCCTGCAACCTCAGGCCACCACTGCTTTTATAAAACCAAGTAATTGGCCACTGAAATGGTTATGAAATGATGCAGTAAAATTTCACCCAGGTCTACTATTTCATCAGGAAAGAAGGGCACACAAGTAAGAGCAATGACTGTATGTCACTTTGTATTTACATAAAATATCTTAAGACAAATATGTATCTGTGGCAGCAGCACATTGACTGCTGAACAGGTATAAGACATGCAATTCTTCCCTAGTAAAACTTTTCTTCTTTTCCAGCATCTCCTTTAAATTAGGAAGTGAAAGCCAGGTTCCATAGTTTTCACTGGCTTATTTAATTACAGATTTTCACCATTAGTCTAACACATAACATCTGATTTCTTAAGCATGAATAATAAATTACTCTGTTGATTTAATTGTCCTCTGATGAATCCCATCTGTATTTGGAAAAATAAAATATTTCTACCGTTTTTCTACAAAAAAGAATTATGAACATTGGCCAACTTTGCCCCCAAAGTTACCTTTAAGAAACACTCCTTCTTCTTTTTAGCTACACAATCATTTCCCTAAGTATCTGTCAGGATTACTTTCTCACCCTTAAATAGCAACCAGACAAGTCATCTCCATCAACATAACAATTATCTCCATCATCAAGCCAGCTGTGTCCATCCAACAAGCAAACAAACCAAACTGCAACAACAGCCCTCGAGGCTCAAAGCTGCAAAGAGCTCTCCAACTCTACCAGAGCCAACAGCCTTTGCTTTGGCCCCACAAGTCCTTTGAGGACTGAGGCAGATGGTTCTCACTGAGGGGAGAGGTGCCCAAAAGCCTTAGGTTCTCTGGCCCTTGAGGAAAGGTGCTCAGCATCCTGCAGGATCAAAGGCTGCCAGGATAACACAGAACAGTGTGCCAGTTTGCTGTGGGAGATACTGACCCCCCATTCCCACATTCTGCATGGAAGAGACAGTACTGCCGGGGTGGAGTTACAACAAAAATGATGGGAGTATCAGAGGGGTCTGGAGAATAAGGCCAAAGTGAGAGCACGCGCACACAAGAAATGCCCACTGAGTTCACAAACATAAATTTAATGTGCCTCCTCAAAGTTTAATCTGTTGACCAGAGTGTCTCTCTCACACTTGTCCTGGAAACATCATAGACAGAAGACTTATCAAAACATGCTGAGAAACAGATTCCTTGAGAGCAAATTTGCTCACATCAAATCACCAAGAGTCCCAAATTTCTGCAAATACATTATGCTGGCTGGCTCCTGCTGGGATTAACTTCAAGCAGTGGATTGACACGAACACTAAGGGGTCCTCTCAGATCACTAGCATCAAAGAGCCACCTCAAAAACAACATCTTGCTGAAAGTTGCCTTGGCTACACAGCTGAAGGAAGCATCTTGTGGGGGTTGAGTGGTTAGAGGATGGGGGATGTCACCAGACGCTTCCAGGATGACCTGAGACGTGAATCATGAACTGTGCCTAGTGATCTTAAATGGGCAGCACCAGGATCCAGGAGTGCTGGCACAACTGCTGCTCCACTCCATGCCCTTGCCTTTTGTATCACCTTGGGGAGACCCAGGGTGGATGCTCACGCTCACTGGACCAGGTGGACCAGGCCTCACAGGATTCCTCCATGGAGGGGTCAGGTATCCCTCTCCTCCTCACCAGCACAGCCTCCTCGAACTTTTGGCTATTCCTGTCTTGATGATAAACAGATAATATCTGTTTTTCCCTGTAAAAACCTTCTTATAAATGACTAGGTGGTTATCAGACTGGCTGCCAGTGAGTTCACACAGGCCAAAGATGACTTTTTGATCATCTCTGACCTCTGCATGCATCATGTCTTTGGGTGCTGTAGCTTCCTCTGCTCAATGCTGGAGGCTGTTTCTCCTGCCCTCAGCTGCTACATTTCAGCAAGTGGGCCATCTTTTCCCGATTAAGCTCTTCTTTCACACCTTCCTGAAGGCCAGCTGTTGCTGCCTGGGCATGGAGAAGTTTGCGGGATCCCAGAGACCTCAGTGCCCCTGGCATCATCTCCTTCCACCTACGACACCAGGAACCACTGCCCTGGGAGGTGGACTGGCTGTCCTTAGCGAATGCTGTGGAGAATTTGCTTGTTTCACGTGGGAAAATTTGCCCTCAAGAAATCTCTCAGTGTATTATCTTAGTCTAGCCAGAAAACACAAGCCACCTCCAAGCAGAGGGGGTGAATTTGGATCCACACAGCTGGCTGAGTATAGATCTTGCATCTATCTCCTTCCTCACCTCCCATTGTTTGATATGCTCACCTGGTGCATCTCATTTCTGAGCCCTCAGTGGGAGGACAGGGTAGGCTGATCTGTACACCAGTATCTGATCTTCATGGCAAAATACAATGTGCCAGCCATAACCAGAACTCCTGCATCTAAGAGAGGTTTGTGTGTGCTGCCTGGAAACCATCCTGCCTCCAAAAACAAGAATGCTCCGTGTGTGTGCTTGCACACATTAAATGTTTATGCAGGCGTGTGTGGGCATGTGAACACGGGTACATGTGCGCGTATGCTCACACGCATTATCTTCCCTGTGCATATTAATCCTGCTGCTCTGCAGCCCACAGCGAGGGGCAGGTGTGCTCCAGCCAAATTCTCCACTTATGTCTGGCCTTGAATTTGCACTAAGAAGTGCCTGGGTTAAAAAAAGAAAAAGAAAAGAAAAGAAAAAAGAAAAAGAAAAAAAAAAGGGAAAAAAAAAAAGAAAAAAAAAGCGCAGGATTTGCTGTGCCATGGGCGCTTTTGTCTGCCCTGTGAGTTAGCACGGGGAAACAAGCTAGAACTGTTCTCAGCAGCTCACCCAGCTGAGAGGAGGACGGCAAGCCCCGGAGGGGCTGAGGTTCCCGCCACCCTTCCCAGGCTGCTCCCAGGATTTTCAGTTTGCATGGAGAGTTTAGGGAAACGCTGCTGCTGCTGCTGCTGCTGCTGCTGCAGCTGCCGGCGCTGCTCCCGCAGCCGCGCCTCAGCGGTGCCGCGGCGAGCAGAGCTTGCAGCGGTCGTTAGGAGGAAGCAGAGCACCGCGCTCCGAGCGCCGGCCGCCGCCTCTCCTCCTCGTCCTCCCCCTCTGCCCTGACACGTGTGACAAACGAAGCGACAGAAGGCACTTGGGGATGTCTTGAAGCTGGCACAGAAGGTATACCCCGTCTTTCCTACCCCCTTTTGTCAAGCCTGAGGGGACACCCCGCAGTCAAGCAAACGCTTCCAGTCGCACACGACTGTGCTCATGTCACTGACGTGCCAAAGCCGCGACGATCATCTGGGCTCAGGATGCTGCTGCCGCTGCTGCTGCTTAAGTATGACACAAGGAGGCACAATGGCCTCCTCCAGCATCCCTCAAGTTTGCAGAGGCTCCCGTTTGAGACCAGCCCCTGCTCTCCGCTGTGGTGGATGGTGCAAGCTCTGGAGGGGCTTCCTGCACTGACCTGGAGCGGGTCCAGGGCCGTGTGAGGCTCGGGGCCAGCTCTATCGCTCATGCACGCACGCACGCACACAGCCACGTCTTTTCTCCGGTGAACTCTGCTGGCACTCGGCAGGAATTTCATTTAGATCAACTACTTAATATTCTCTCTCCTTCCTTAGAAACCAGGCTGCCGAAAATCCTTCCAGCCAAGGCCCCTCCTTTCCTGTTTGAACCACCCCATCCCTTCCTCCCCCGTACACACACACACCGCAGAAACTCAGCTCTCTTGCTGGCACCTGATGGATTTCACTCTCTCTCTCTCTCTTTTTCTTTTTTTTTTTCTTTTTTTTTTTTTTTTTTTAATATATATTGTTATTGAAACTTCAGATCAAAAGAAAAATGGAGATTTTCCTGTTTTGTGTCTGAGGTTTTGCAGGCCTGTTGATACTAGCTTTCACCTTGACAGCTCGGAGCTGCTCTGCTCAATGGACCTGCTGCTTGCACCAGCCGCGTCCCTCCCTGAGTGACATGTGCACATCCCGAGCACCCTGCTCCCGACCCCTGTCCTAACCTCACCCCCACCCCGGACCTCGGCATGGAGCTGCCCACCTGCCTCGCCACATCCCCTATGCTCACCCCTGAACCCCCACATCCCCAAATGTAGAGCAGGCGAGTAGGGGAAGGGGGAATGGGGTGGGGGGAAATAAGTTGGGGAGCAATAAAGGGCAGCACCCAACACAAGCTGCAGGATATTTTGGCTCGGCAGCACTCCTCCTCCACCACCTTTTGGCTGACGAAGCAAAGATGATTTTCTTAGGGCTAATTCTGCAACCCCCCCCCTTTCCCCTCCTGGTTATCGTTGGCTCACGGTTTCATGAGGAAACTTGCCAAGTCTTGCTCGCTTTCTAGAAAGAGAGCAGGAATGAGAGAGAAGGAAGTATTTGACAACCTTTGTTTTTCCATGAGCCTTTTTGGGGCAGCAGACTCCAATCTGTGCCCTCCGTTCCCTGGTGCTCAGCCTGACCTTGCTGTCTCAGCAGGAGGAAGTCTGGCAGGAGCACAGGGCAGAAAAATGGAAAGATGTGGTGTATTTCAAAGGAAACCTAAACAAAACAGAGAAAACCCAGAATCCTGCAGCCTGTGCCATAAATGAAGCTCATTCATGTTTTTTTTTACCAGGAACAGTCAATTGCAGACGTGATGTTTGGATTTCAGTAAAGGACAGTGTCTGACTGTTGCAGGAGGAAGGACTACAGAGACCATCCTGCCAGTATCTACATATCTATCCTACTTAAAACAAGGCTCTTTAATCCCACACTAGCTTTCATTTCAGATCTCTGAACAAACCAGGAGGACATTCTGCTCATTACCTCTAGCATTCCTCAATACCACTGTGCCCAGCATACATATGAGGAAACTGAGGCACGGTACCTGCAAGCATCTTGCCCCTGGGCAATGCATCTGCTCTACAGGAGAGCTAAGTCTGGCCTCCCAGGCTCTGGCTCTCGCAGTGCTGCTCAATGCATTTCTACCTTGTCCATAAGGAGGAAAGCATCTGCAATTTCAAACTTGGCCAGCACGAGGGCAGAAACAGATAGAAATACAGTTTGATCTAGCCCTCACCACTGTCACATAGTTTATTTTGCCGAGTGCTGATTTTTTCTTAGCGGTTTGCAGCTCAGGGCCAATTTTGGTCATTGATAGATGGAAGGGCCAGGCCAGCTTCCCCAGTGCACAGTCCCTGTGCTGCTGGCCAAACTGGCAGAGGCCAGAGAAGTTCAAGTCAAACTTCATTTCTTTTCTTGCCCTGTTGCTTAGAAACATGCCTATGAAAATATACTTTGTTCTCACACGCTACCAGTCAAATGCCAAGTGACTTTTTTTCCCCCCCTCTCCCATCCTCAGGAATTCCTGATTTATTTTTTATTTCTTTTTTGCAATTGCATAAATCTCAAGAGGAGCCTGCTGGTCTCCTGGGGCTCCTTGCAGCAGGCCTTTCCAATTCAGGCTCATCTGCTGTCTGTGAACAAAACCTGTCAAAAAGAGGCCCCTGCGGCACTTGTGGAGTCCAAACTGGAAGTGCAGGTAGTGCCAGTGCACGACAAACCTGCCACCGCCTTCCTGTCCCTCTCCTTGTTCATTCAACAGGTGTTCCCCCATCCCAAGGAAAGCAAAAACAGCAGAATTACAAGGGACCTGGCTGAAGTTTTCACATAAAGCACCTGCTAAAGGACCAGTTTCCTTGGGAAGTGCGAGGCAGGTGAAACGGAAGGATATTCATGCTGGGAGCCAAGCACCAAAGCTTTTTCAGGTGTCTCTATGGGGCACCCTCAGCACAGGCACAGGGATGGTCCGTGCTCTCCTGCTGGGTTTCAGCTGCATGGCTTTGCCTTCCCAATGACACTGCCTGCCCCTGGCCATGCACACACATGTGCAGAGTAAATAAACACCAGGATGACGCGCTCCAGGATCCTTCGCCTATCTCTGCTGACAGTGGTTACTGCCCAGCTTCCTGGGCTCCACGGCAGGAATGTGGCTCCTGGCCTCACCCTCTACTCCCTGTGCAGGTCAACTGCCAACCCTCATCTCTTACAGCTGCCCTTCAAAAAACCAAGCTCAGCTTTGCTGTTCCTGGCTGATTAAAGGGAGTTTGGACATCTGATGTCATTAAAGGGAGGGGGGAAGTTATTACACACAGAATTTGGTTTTGCTCTGAAGGATGGTGCGTAGCAACGCAACCACTGCCTGCAAGGAGCAAAGGGGAAAAATAATAAAAGCATCACGATTTATTAGGTGCTAGAAAGGAGAAACGGATTCCCGTTGCATGGGTATAAGCTGACTTGCGAACAAGTAGAAATGACTGTTTCATGGACCAGAAAAAGTGAGGGTTTCTGGTTTTGGTTTTTTTTTTTTTTTCTTCTTTTTGCCAAGTGGTCCCCCGGACATACAGACACCCTCCCTACCTCCCCTTCACACCGTGGCAGAAGTACAGATGTATTTGGAGGAATACAGAGAATCTGTCCTCACATGAGCTACAGGATCCAGAAATGGGAGTGAAATGAGCATCAAAATGAAGGAGTGCTTTCTTTCATGCTTTCGTCACGTGCAAGGTGCAAACATTTCAGAAGCTTGGCCTTGCACTGGTGCTGCCATGCTCGCCTTCATGCTTGCTTTTAACCTGTTCTTGCCTGTTATTAGCCACACCACCATTATTTTTTGCAAACACATATCCTGTCCCTAATGCACCTGCTCTCTTCATCTCCCTGAGCTAAAGCCCACCACCCAACAAAGATGTCCAGTGGCCAGGAGACAGAAAAAGCGGGCTGTAGTGATTCCAAGGGGGAAGTGTGAGGCAAAGCAACAAACCTGGGGGTGGATGAGGATTTTGGGAATGGGGCTGCTGGTTGTGAAGACATGCCCTGCTCTCCTCTGTACTTCAATCTGCAAAGATCAGCTCAGGCCACAGAGCAAAGTGGGGGATGTGGTGATAGAAAGTTGTCAGGGAGAGGGCTGAAGACAGGAATGCAGGAAAGATGTAAAGGATGCAACTGGGGAAGGACTGGGATGCAGTTGTGACTAAAAGGGTGCATCTGGGAAGTGGGGAAATAAAATCCTTCCACTGGAGATGGGACAATCAAGAGGTGATGAAGGAAGGCAGGGTGGGGGGAGGCTGTGAGATGATGCAACAGGAGGTTTGACCAGAGCACAGATGGAAAGAAGGATGGGAAAAGTGGCAGGGGGCATGGAAAAACAGTTAGGGGGATGGAGAAGTACCCACAAAGGTGGAAAAGCAACTGTGGGTGTGGGTGGAAGAACAGCTAGAAAGATGTGAAAGTAGCTGGAAAGGTGGAAAAGCAATAGGAGGTTCAACGAGCAGCCGAGGAAGTGGTGGTGGTGGAGAAGCAGATAGAAAAAATGGAAAAGCAACCGGGGGCTTGGAAAAGTTGCTTGTGGAGGGGGGGGGGTGGGAAGGAGAGAGAATGGGGAAGTAGCTAGAAAAATGGAACAACAGCCAGTGTGTAATTGTATGAGAGAAAGAGAAAAGTCAGGCAGAAAGACAGAAAAGTAGCCACAAAGATGGAAAAGCAGCTGGTGGTGGTGCAGGGGAATGGAGGAGCCGGGAAGGCGAAAAAGCACACGGCGGGGGAGGCGGGGGAGTGGGGGAGGGTGGGGATGGAAAACCGGGCGGAAAGATGGAAAAGTAGCCGGGAAGGCGGCAAAGCAAGTGGGGGCATGGAACAGCACCTGGGAAGATGGAAAAGCAGCCGGCGGGATGGGAAAGCAGCGGCGGGGGCAGGGAAGAGCAGCCAGTGGGAGGGAGCAGAAAAGCAAGCGGAAAGATGGAAAGGGAGCCGGAAAGACGGAAAAGCAAGCGGAGGGTCATGGAAGAGCACCCGGAACGAGGGAAAACGCAGCCGGGAGCTGGCGGTAGGGTGGAAAAAGCGGGCGGAAAGATGGAAAAGGAGCCGGCAAGGCGGATAAGCATCCGGAAGAGCTGCGGATGGAGGATCGGGGTCACTCACCGGCCTTGGCTTGCTCGCGGTAGCTCTTCTCGCTGAGGCAGACGGCGGTGCCGTGGAGCAGGGCGTGCAGCGGCTTCTCCTCGCCCTGGCGCGGGAGGCAGCGCAGCCCGCGGGCGCAGCGCTCGGTGTAGACGCCGCAGGGCTGCCCGGCGGGCAGGGCGCAGGTGAGGCAGCAGCCGCAGCCCGGCTCCTTCACCAGCTCGCAGCCCAGCGGCGGCGGCGGGCAGAGCGACAGCGCCTTGGCATCGCAGGGCTCGCACTGCACGAAGGAGCCCAGGCACCGCGACAGCCCCGGGCAGGCGCCCAGCAGCACCAGGAGCCGCAGCAGCATCGCGGCGGGGATGCTGCGGGACGGGGCGCGGGGGGCTGCCGGGAGCGGGCGGCGCTGGCTTTCCGCTTGCCCCTTCGGGGGCCAAAAAAAAAAAAAAAAAAAAAAAAAAAAAAAAAAAGAAAGAAAAAAACTAAAAGAAAAAAAATGAAAGAATTTTAAAAATTAAAATTCAAAAAGGAAAGCGCAGCCCCTGCTTGCAGGCGCCCCACTCTGGGGGTTATTCTCGGGGTGCGAGACTCTCCTGCTTTTCTTTTGGCGTCGGGAGAGGGGGGACGTCTAGATTTCCTCTTTTTTGTCTTTTTTTTTTTTTTTTTCTTTTCTTCCTCCCCCCCTGTTTCTCCTTTCAGCTTTTTCTCGCCTCGAAAGAGGGAATTCGCACCGCGATCCGCGGGAGCGCAAAAAAGAAGGGAGGGAAGGAGGGGGGAAAGGGAGCGAAGCCTGCAGGGGTTGCACAGCCTACAGGTTGCAGGGGGAGGCGTGGGGGAGCAGGGGTGTTTGGGGAGGTGGGACGGCGATTTCACACACTCACGCACGCACACACACACTCTTCCCAAAGGGCTGGGAGGAGGCAGGTTGGGAAGGGAGCAAAGTTCCTTGAAAACCAGTGTCCTGCTAATAATGCATCAAAGCAGTCAAGAGGAGAAGAAAAAAAAAAAAAAGAAGAAAAAAAAAGAAAACGCAGGAGAAGGAAGAGGGGATGCAAAGCTCCCCTCCCCTCCCTCTTCTTCTGCAGGAGGAAAATCTCTCCCGACGCAGCGAGCTGCTGGGAAGCTTGGTATGAAGCAAAGTTGTGTTTCGATCGGCTCTGTTCAACTCTCCCGCTTTCCTCTTCCAAGATTTGCAAAGAAAAGAAAAAAAGACCAAAAGAGTAAAAAAAAAAAAAAAACTTTTCTGCAAAGTTGGAGTGTTTTGTTGCAATGTCGGCAGAGGAGCGGTAAAAAATCAGGGAGAAGGGAAAAAAAAAAAAAAAGAGGAAAAAAAAATCCACTTTGTAGATCTCCCAACACTTTTCCCCTGGAGAAGTTTCTAAAGAGACTGAATACTGCAGAACAGGCTGTCTTTTAAATAGACTGCCTCTGGCTGCCTGCCAGCCCCTCGCTGCAATTTGAGATCCCAATGACACCTCAGCTTGACTAGGTGCCAGCAGCGAGGGCCCTATCAGTGCGCGCTCGGGCCGTGGGGGTGGGGTGCGCTGCTCCTGACTTCTGGGCTTCAAACCCCGGGCAGTGATCAAGGATAATATTATGAGGAGAGACAAGGGGAGGAGGAGGGGGGGAAGGGAAAGACGAGGACCGAAGGGGGGGGGGGCGGGGGTGGGGGGGAAAGTTCAGATCGTCGGGGTTTAAGGGGGGTGGGGGGGGGTGGGGGAAGAAAAAAAAAAAAAAAAAAAAAAAGGCAAAGTGGTTGCCAGCCAGGGCAGCATGGGCTGCAGGGAGTGTGGATGGGAGAGGTCAGGGCTCTGAGTTTGGGGAGGAAGTGGGAGATAGAGTTAGCAGGGCCTGATCTTAGGTGCTGTAGCCCGTGCTGGTGGGGTGTGGACCCCCATCTGTGCCTGGGCTGGGAGCCCTGGCAGCACCCGTGCGCTGCGAAGGTGAGCGCAGGAGGAGATGGCTGGGTGCCTGCCAGGGAGCTACTGCCGCCCGCCCGGGCCCAGGAGGGAGCCTTTGTGTGTGCAGGGTGCCCAGCCCTCCTCTCCTGTCCTTCTGCCCCTGGGCGAGGTTTAAAACTGCGGTGAGGCTTTGCCCTGTGCCGGGGTGCCCCCCTGACACCCCTAAACAGCAAGGGTTAACGTGGCCGGACAGTGAGCAGAGGGAGGGCTGGGCTGCTTGTAAGGACTGTGTTAGATTCCTCTTTGGAAAAGTTCGCTGTTGCTTAGGGCATGCCAGAAAAGAAGGGGAATTTTGCCATGTGAAGTCCAATTTGCACGTTTTAGCTCATTCTTCTGCCTCTTGCCCTGCACAAAATGGGGAGGGAGAAGAAAGGAGAGGGGAAAAAAAAAAAAAAAAAAAAAAAAAAAAAAAAAAAAAAAAAAAAAAAAGGCGCTTTGCAGTGCTCGTCCCCTGTCCTGGGCAGCTTGGGGTTTGTTGTCTTTTGTTCCACCGCTGCATTCCTCAGGGTTATAGTTGTCCCGGCCCTGGTCCTTCTCACTTGCCTTCCTTAGTTCTCATTCATCTCTAGGAGCAGGGAAGCTGGAAGCTGGGAATCTCCAAAACTGGGGTGTGCAGCCCCCGCAGCTGTGCTCAGGGGTTACACCTGGAGCAGGGGGGTGAGCAGAACCAGGGGTGGGAGTCTGCTCAGAAGCTCAAGCACAGGGGCATCTGCCAGGGCAGTGGGAAATTCAAGGGGATCAGCTAATTCTGAGTGAGGTTTATGTGCTATTCAAGATCAACCCCCCTTCCACACAGCCACACACTCCTCCAAAGCTTCATATTCCCCAGGTTTCTTTTTAGATCAGTCATCTGTGCAGCTGCATTGCATGGATTTTGCCACTAGAATGCACCCTTATCTATGGTAAGAGGACGGATGGTTGCTTAAAAGCATTAACTCCTTCTTCTCCAAAATTTCCAGCTAAAGGCTTTCTTTGCACCTCTCAGGTGTTCCTTGTTTTACTGCCTTTCTACCCCATGTGAACTCAGCAGTAAAGATCAAATTCTTCCTGTTCTTACCCCTTGCCCTTAAAAAAAAAAAAAAAAAAAAAAAAAGCAACATTTCTAGGCTTGGTTGTTTTCTTTTTTTTTTTGCTTTTCTTTCTACCAAAAGTTTTTCCAGAGATTTTATTTATTATACATGAATCTCTGCTTAGATCACAGTTAACTGGGGAAAAAAAAAAGAAAAAAAAAAAAAAAAAAAAAAAAGAAGAAGTAAAGAAAAGCACTCCCCAGGGGTTTTATCTTGAAGTGCTTTAAAATGGTTTCTCCAGTTGACACTTAGGGCTTTTACAGCATATTAATTGCATCCTGCCGCTGTTTTTTATGAGAATCTGCCACTGGTCTGAATGGGTGCTTTGCAGAAAATAGCACCAGGCAGAGAGTGAGCACTGTTCACCTGGAGATCTGGAAGCACTTTGTGAGAGGACTTAGGGCAGGAGAAAAATAGCTTTGCTCATTCTCTCATCCACCCTGCAAGAAACAGAGTGCTGCACATTAATACCTGGTACAGAGACAGTGAGAGTATCTGAGGGGTGGAGGAGAGGTTTCACTCCCACTCCTACCTGCGAGACACAAAATGGTGAGGCATGTAGAGAACTGCCTCCATCAAGCCCAGCTGCAAGCCCTGGCATGGGAGGCTTGGGCACGGCTGGATTGCCACGGGGCAGAGATCCTGCGAGGGATCCCAGGGGAAGCTGCTCTAACTTAGGGCTGTCCGGGAAATTTCTCTTGGGCCAAAACCCAGGCCATGTGAAGTTGTCTTGAAGCCACTCTCGTTTCACTCCTGTGCTATGCTGTGAGGACACTCATCCACAAAAGCTTGCCTGGAAACTGAGTTGTATCCTGAGCCAGAAAATGACAATATTTTAGCCTTGAGAAGTGCCCTCTTGGCAGGTTTCCCCCCATTTTGTGAATGCAGTCTCAGCCATGGGCATCTTAGGGCTGCTACCTGTACTGAACCACTGAGGCCAGCAGTTGGGATGGAATTGCAGATGATGCCCTGGTCTGTGCTCTGTCCATGCTTTTCACAAGGTGTGTCTTTATGGCATCTTCTGCCTACACCATAAAACCCCCACTACCCTGGCAACATAAGACAGCCACAGGACAGCCTGCAGTGTACGGCGGGCCGTGAGCTGTAGGAGAGCCTGCAGCTAACAAAGATCACATTTCTCCTGGCTTGTGCTCTTCCAGGGGAGATCACAATCATGTTTTATGTTTATAAGACATGCTCTCTTATTTCGAGGGAGTTAACAGAGAGCGTTCAGAGGAAACCAACGTTTCTGTTAGTGTCTTCTAGTGTGTTTCATTGCCATAGGCTCTATGTGTTACATATAGCTCTGCTGCAAAAAGAGAAAATTATTTGGAAAGCAGTTACTGTTCTTAACATATCAGATATGTTACACTTCATTATGATAGTCTCAGTAATATGCCAAAGCACTGACTTTCCTGGGTATGACAAAGAGGATGGAACACATACTTTAATCAGTTTGGGCTAATCTGTGTATTTTGGAAGCAGTTAGAACATTAAAAAAGTTCAGGCAATCTAGAAGGACTAAGAGCTGAATGACAGATACAAATCCAAGATACCTTTTTCTTCTCCCTCCAAAACTACTGTCCAGTTTTTGTAGATCTGAAACTCAATAGCAGAATAACCCTTATACAGCAGAACGTATATTTTTTTTCATGAGCAAGCATTAAAAAACACTGAATAGTTGTGAAATCAGGTGCCTGAAGCATCGTTCTGAAAAAAAAAGAAAAAGCCAGTACTTCTAAAATCCTTGGAAGGAAAAATGACAAGCAACAGGAATAGAACTGATGGGACAAGTCTGAGACAGAAGTGCAGAAAGGAGAGATGAGCACCAGCAGGAGGTGCAGATATTGACACAGTATTTCACTTTGCATGGAGACTGCGTTGAGTGTCAAAAGTAAAACGTGATTTCTTCCCAAGATATTTGTTCTTCCCTTGGACAGTGCCTTCTTGCTTGCGATGATAACCCCAACAAGTGTTTGCAGCTTCGTGCTGGGAGTCC